>CM028133.1:96925000-97647500 GCA_016271365.2 Neoceratodus forsteri | reverse complement strand
ATTTTTGAGAGCTAAGAGAGGAGTGGGTAGCAAGTGGGTGGCAGGCTAGTATTCTATACAAATGTGCAAGTACAGATGACGGATAAAGGGGCACCCAAGTGGCAGCTCACTGTGCTGCTTCCTCACTCACTCATGCTTTTTTTATGTAGAGAGTCTGAAGAAGCTTCACAGAAATGGCCAACAGCTTTTGGTTTGCCGTAGTAATCCCAAGAATGTTTTTCTGCTGAATAAAATATCAGCATATAGTTTCTAGTCTAGTAACAGAGACCCATAGTAGCAGAATGTTATAAAATGTTTATACAGCAGGCAATTACTTTTGGAAAATGTAAAACTGGAGCTCTACAGATAAGATCAACATATTACAAGAAAGAATGGAGTGTAGTAGCAGTCTCCTTGGAAACTAGATGCAGTGCCTTCCTTTGTAATAAAAAAAATATATTATACACAGCTATTTTAGTATATTACATAAGGTTCCCAAGACATACATGTCCTTTTTGAAGAGTTACTAGAATGGTTTAGTGGCTAGCACACTTGCCTCAGTAGCCAGAAAATTGAAAGGTCAGATGTTTTGATCCCACACCAGATACTTGGTGCAATCCCCAGAACTGACAAAGGAGTGTCTCCCATCTTTGGTCACTGTCTTGGTGGTAGAAGTAAAAAACATCTTATTGCACTTATTGAAGAACAGTAAGGGAGTTTCCCCAATGTCATGGCCAACATTTTCCCTGGCAAAAAAAACGGTCCATAAAACCCACCCTCTAGGACCCACCTGGAAACAAGCTGTCACAGCTCTGTGTACTTTTCCAGGTACAATAAAAATACAAATAGTGTGGTCCTGAAAGTGTGTCTATTGAAACAGCTGTATATATTATTCATGATGCTGCGGTAAAAGATATCAGTGGAATGCAGAAATACAAGTGCACAGCATATGTGCAGCATGCATGCCACATGTTTAATAAGAATGCGGCATGCATGCTGCTGCACTCATGCAGTGCACTTGTATTTCTGTAAGGGGAGCGTGTTTAGTGAGCTGTTTCATTATAGATGCTGAAGTGAGTTAGTCTAGAAAATGATGCTGTACTGGGATCATTTTCATACTGTAATTTTCAGCATTTTGACCTTCAGAAAGGTCAAGAACTGGGACCCCTTTTTTAAAGGCCTGCAAGTAACTTTACATTCGTTTGCCACACATTAGCCTAGTCCTGCACAAGCTGGCCATTCCTTCAGTGAAAACAATGAAAAGCATTGATCAGGGTCAGTAGCACTGCAACCACTTGCTGTAATACACCCTTTTGTTTCTCTGCACTTGATGACAATTACTAGGTCTGACGTATCACAGAACAGACTGCATTTTAGTAATTGTGAACTTAATTAGTAATGTGTTGTGATCTGCGCTCCAAATATACCAACAGCAGGAACAGCAATGGGTTTTTAATGAGTAAGCTTCTACATTCTATTTTACAAGCCATTTTGTTATACACACGGTATTAGCAATTTATTCAGAATGAATCTGAACTATGCTAAGAAACCGAGCTGGTTGAGCAAGGAGGTCATGGAAAAGGTAAGGAGGAAAAGAGCTGCCTTTAGGAAGTACAAGAAAACAGGGAGGGGGAGGACAGGGAGGAGTACTTGACAGACTCGAAGGAGGTGACAAGGGCAGTAAGGGGAGCCAAAGCATCTACGAAACTCAGGCAGGCACAAGGCATTAAGAAGGGGGGAGAAGGACTTCTTTAAGTACATCAGGGAGAAAAGGAGCTGTAAGGACCACATAGTAAGGATAAGGAAGGAGGGGGGTTGGTTGGAAACAGGGTGCGATAAGGCAGAAGCACTAAATGAGTACTTCTGCTCAGTATTTACTAAAGAGAAGAGGGGGGTGACACCCAAGGTGGGAGAAATGGCAGAAGCAGGGGGGGAAGTGGTGACAGATGGGAAATCATGGAGGGCAGAGTTCTAGAGAGGGTTTGAAGGCACTGAGGGTGGACAAGGCGCCAGGCCCAGATGGCATCCACCCAGGGTACTGAAGGAGCTGGCAGAGGTCCTTGCAGGACCTTTGGCAGACCTATTTAATGCCTCACTACATTCGGGTGTGTACCCAGGACTGGAGGATGGCTTATGGTGCCCCTCCACAAGAGTGGCCCCAAGATGAACCGGGAAACTACAGACCAGTGAGCCTCACATCCATCGTGGGTAAACTAATGGAGACTATCCTGAAGGAGAGGCTGGTGGCCCTCCCAGAGGCCAAAGGACCACAGGACAGCAGACAGCATGGCTTCACACGCAGCAGATCCTGCCAAACTAACCTGGTCGTGGTTCTATGACTGGGTAACTAGGCAACTGGACAGGGGCCATGCAGTGGATGTCCTGTATCTGGACTTCAGTAAGGCATTCGACTCAGTGCCGCATGGAAGGCTGGGAAGGAAGTTAGTAGGCACAGGGGCGGGTGCAAAGCTAGTGAGCTGGGTAGGGAACTGGCTTCACGGAAGACAACAGAGGGTGGTAGTGCGTGGGGAGCTCTCACTCCCAAGGGCAGTGATGAGCGGTGTTCCACAGGGCTCGGTGTTGGGACCAGTGTTATTTGGGATATTCATTGCAGACATATCATGGGACATCAAGAGCAAGATCAGTCTGTTTGCTGATGATACCAAGGTAGGTGCGGTGGTGGATGACCTAGGGGGATGGCAGGGGTTGCAGGATGATCTGGCAAAGCTTGAAACCTAGTCAGACACCTGGCAACTAGGGTTTAATGCCAAAAAGTGCAAGGTGCTGCATTTTAGGATGAAGAACCCAAGGAGGAGTTACCAGCTGGGGAGAGTGCAGCTAGCCCAGACAGAGGAGGAGAAGGATCTGGGTGTGCTCATTACAGGGTCAATGAACAACTCAGCACAATGTAGGAAGGCAGCTGCAAAGGCCAACAAAATGCTGGGTTGTATTGCAAGGGGTATATCCTCAAGGAGGGAGGAGGTGATTCTGCCACTGTATAGGTCATTAGTTAGACCACACCTGGAGTACTGCGTGCAGTGCTGGCGCCCGTATCTGAAGAGGGACATTAAGTTACTGGAGGGGGTACAGCGCAGGGCGACAAAGATGATCAAGGGGCTGGGGGACTTATCATACGAGAGGAGGTTGAAGGAGTTGAACATGTACTCACTGGAGGAGAGGAGGGACAGGGGTGACATGATTGAAACCTTTAAATACATGAAAGGAATAAACAAGACGGGTACAGAGGGGCTGTTCAAAGTAAGGGAGGAGAGGGCCACCAGGGGCCATGATATGAGACTGGAGGGAGGAAAGTTCAGGAGGGAGATGAGGAGACACTTTTTTACAGAGAGGGTGGTGGCTGGGTGGAATGCGTTATCTGCAGAAGTGGTGTGCAGTAGAACAATGGACTGCTTCAAAAGGGGATGGGACAAGACAAGGGGGAGGGTTAATGAAGGGGAAGGGTGGAAGAGAGGGGCAGCTGCAGAATAAGGGGTGCTAGCTGCACATTCGAGCAGACTTGATAGACCTCTAGGCCTTTATCTGCTGGCAAATTTTGTATGTTCGTATGCTGCCCTGCCGGTGTAGCGGCAAGGCATCCGCTTGCAGCGCCTACATTCTGGGTTTGGGGATGGACTCGGGAGTTGGAGGGCTGGCGGGGGGGAGAAGGATTGAGTGTCCTGGGGACTGCTCTCCTTCTCCAGTGGGGTTTGAGTGTCCAGTGCACTTCAGACCTCTGGCAGAGGTGGGGGGTACTGCCACAGTTGGCGCCATATGTCAGGGGGTTGGGGTGGATGCTAGTCATCATTACACATGCCCACCCCTAGGATACCAGCAGAAAAAGAAAATGCCATCCCCTGATAATGATGCTGGCCCTGCTGCCATCCCGCTGCCTACCCTTGTCCTCCGGGGGGGTCCCACTCCCATGGCTCTGACCTGGGGGAGGCAAGTTGGATCTCGCCTACCTCAGTGTCCACTGGGAGGTGGTGCCTGCATGCTGGAGTGGCGAGAGGAGCAGGGCTGAGCCTCCAAGGTAGGGGTCCTGGCAAAAATAAAAAAAGAATGAAACTGAACACTGTAAGAAGTCAATTTGAAAATATTGGGCTGGATTTTCAGCCCACCCAAAAGCAGTGCACGTGCAGGGAAAAACTGCCACAAGTGTTGCTTCACTTGTGGAGCCACAGTTTTCCTCACATGTGCCATATTTTCAAAATAGGAGCCAGTTTATGACTGGCTCCCCAATTTACAGCAGCTTGAGGTCACTTTTTTGGTGCAGCTTTGTGAAATGTTATGCCAGGTGGGCCCTAGTAGGCCAGGGATAGCTTCCCCCACAGCTGTGCTGACTGAAAATACAAATCTTCACAGGTATGAAGATTTCATCCTGCAGTAGTGGCTGTAGTGTGGGACGTAGTCCCCAGGCATTTTGAAAATCTAGCCACTGTCTCTTCCGGCCAGTAATGAGTTGTAAATACAGCCACTAATGTATCTGTCTCATCTCTCTGTTTTATTTGTCTGTCTTTATTTGCCTTCTTTAGGCTGACAGCGAATGGTTGGATATGGATGATGAAGAAGACTTGCCAACGGCTGATGAGCTGGAGGACTGGCTTGAGGATGTCCTCTCAGGAGATATCAACACAGAGGATGATGATGAAGACGACGATGATGATGATGATGATGATGACGATGACGACGACGACGACGATGACGATGATGACGACGATGATGACGATGATGACGACGATGACGATGATGACGATGACGATGATGACGATGACGACGACTATGATGATGATGATGATGACGACTAAATCTTCATCAACCTCAAAGTCATTACCATCTTCTAGTCTTCCAACCAGCAACAAATTGCTTCAGTTCCATGCAAGGACAATAATGCAAAAATATATATAAATATTTATATGTATACACACATTATGTATAATTTTTTATATATATATTTATGTAAAATATGGTCTTAAAACGCCCTGTTCTGCACATATGTTTACACTTTTTAAGCCTATTGCACACTTATGGAACCTGGCACTAATGGCTTAGGGTGGTGGATGGCATAATTTGGATTTCACACTAAACCAGAGCAGATTCCTAAATTATGAGACTTTCCATAGACTCTTTCAGTGTATCAACTCCTCTTAATTGACTTTACTTTGTGAGGCTTCTCACTGTGTCCCAAACTGTACAACAGATTTCTTCAGAGAAGGTTAGTTAGTTCCCATTGACCATAATGGCATATTTCCTGCGTTTGTAACAAACCTCTCTGGGGAAGGTTAGTTAGTTCCCATTGACCATGATGGCACATTTCCTGTGTTTGTAACAAACCTCTCTGGGGAAGGTTACAGACTGTCATTGTTTCCTGCTTCTTGATATTTCATCAAGGGTGGGCAGCTAGGTGGGTCGCTCTTCATGTGGCTGTTCCCTACAACTTGATGCATCACCCATTGTCATTTAAGTTTCTTTCAAATCCCAAAGGATGTTCAAAGCCCTGAGAATTCCACAAGCCCCTGGTGCACCAATCATTTGGTACACGGGGCCTGCGGCATTCTCCCGGCCAACGATCAGGATTTTCCATTGTGTATGCTGATTGCCACAAGTTAGACACGCTTTTTGCTGGTCTACCTTTAATCAGTCCCTGGTGCCCTTCTCACGGGCTTGCCCCAAATATTTGGTGCAAGCTGCCATAAAGTGGGAAAACTGTCATAACTGCACCCAATGTACTTAAATCAGGCAAAGCTGTGGCAAAGGTGTATGGTACAGCGGCACCAAAATATGGGTTTGATGTAAGGCTTTTTACAAGTCCGGCATCAAGGTTTGAAACTCTGACCCAAGGTTTATAGTTATTTCTTCAGTTTGATGCATCACCCATTGTACTAGCAGTTTTTTCCAATCAGGTGACTAGGGATTACATTTGTTCAGTGCAACAAATGCAAAGGGTATGTTTTTGCAAATACGGGGCTTGCACTGCCAGTATGTTACAACATCTTATCTGGAGAAGGCCTGATGACTAATGAACTCTGGCAAGGCCTTACCCTGTTGCTGATACAACAGATAACAAAGTGCAAAGGAAAAAAGACATTATTTTACTTGTACCACTCAGAAATAACCACATTGCGAGTTTGAGCTGCTGTGTAATGGGACTGGAAAGCTAATATATTCTTGCTAGTGGCTCTATGCACAGCGTTACGATGACTTCAACAGTCCTCCTTGAGAAGAAATATACACCTCTCAGTGAAAAAGCAAAGAAAGTTGATGGGCAATGCTGCATGGAATATTAGCTAAAACGGGAGGTAGAAACCAGTGGAAAGGGCCTGTTCATACTACTGTGAATACCAGCCATTGAGCATCGTGGTGCTTCACTACTACAGACATCCTTTTTTGTCTGTATATATCCTGGGACTGGGAAACATGAAACTAGATTTATATTTCTTCTTCCACTGAGCTGTGTGTGTGCAAGAATCCAGTTTTACTCTCTCAGGGACACCTGTCAGGTAGGCAGCTGGTATCAAGTAAACACTGGTTTCCACATAGCCTGTGCCTGTTAGCTCCCATTCTTTGGTTAGCATTCATCTCCCAGACCTCAGGGCCACACACATTGACACCTACTGGAGAGGATGAGACGGGAGTAATTGATAATGCACCAGCATACCACCTGACAGCGGGTTCCTGGATTCAAGCTCACTGCTCTAAGGATGTAATCATTAAGTGCACTAGAGGGGTTCAAATGGGCAGTAACTCACTGGAACTCAGTTTCACCTCCTCTGACACCTTTCTTCATTACTATTGGAGAGTGGCACCTCCTAGGGATGACAGTTCCACCTCCTACAAATGTAGAGGTTACAGTTCCACCTCCTAAACATTTCCAATTTAACCACTATAATATCTCAAACCAATCAGTGGTGCTCAGAGTAAGATCACAATTGACTGGCAAAGCCAACAATCAAACCCTCAGCCTGCATGATATATGACTGTATAAGGACAATTTGTCTGGTATTTGCTCCAACTTTTACCCTTTCTCTCAGTCAGTTCCTCCACTGTCATTCCAACAGCAGCTCCATAACCACTTTTCTGAAGAAGCTTAGAACACAACTGTGATTCTGCAGCTAGCATATAATTCAACTTTTGTGGCCATCAGGATGCTTGGAAAGTGTTTTATCCCAGAGTACACAATTTATCTAGAATAATCAATAAGGATTGTGCACTATTCACAAAAAGCTTAATACAGCCTCAGTCTAGCAACCCCCTCAACACACACATACAGAAACACATTCAAGCAAAGATGCACATGTGGCATATCTTAACTGTTTAAAAACAAGCAAGCCATCAACCTCAGATGCCATCAGTGTGACCAGAGACAGTGCTTTTCAACAAAGCAAGATTCCTGAAAAGAAAACATAAAAAAATCCCAAACAGGTTCCTCTGGTCCTGCTTCTTCAGGACCATCCCTTAGGCTTATCTAGAAATATAGAAAAAGAAACTTTGTATTGCAATCCTTTCCACCTCCCAGAAAAAAAAATTGAGCTAAAAGCGACCAATAGTTTTTCATATAGGCTTAAAATGACTCAGATACCAAAGAGAAGCTGGTGAGAGACAGAATGAGATATCTAGATGAACTTGTTTTTATTATTCACTTTTTTTACTATAATTATTATTAACAATAAGAGCACAATATTCTTAAAAGGTTATTTCACAACTGAACCATCCTCAAACACCATAAAGCTTCAAATCAATCCTTTACCTTTAAAAAATGATTTTTTTTCTAGTGTGGGATAAGATGAGAGATGATGCCAAGCGTCCTGGGTGGAAAGGACTGATTCTGAAAAACTGTGAATCAAAGTAGCAAACAAACAGATACAAAACTGTAAATGTTTCCTGTCTGCCTGTGAGAGGCAAACAAATTGCTAAAAAAACATTATTTTATAAAAATGGAAAATACTCAGTTTTAGTCTGATGTCTTAAACATGTGCACATCAGCAGCAGAATGGAAATGGAAAATGTTGGAAAAAAACATTCACAAAACCTGTTTTTGTATCAGTTTTTGAATTGCTACATGTGTGTGTGTGTGTGTGTGTGTGTGTGTGTGTGTGTGTGTGTGTCTAATGGTTAGAGACGTGCAAATCATTTGGTTGTCAGTCAAAGGGCTCTGAATGAAGGAATCTTAATTCATATGCCAGCTAGGTCACTGTTTCACTGTATGTATCACCATGGGCAAATCACCTGGCTGGAGAACGAAGGTCTGCGGGGTGGGGGGAGCACAAGATCTTGATTTGAATCTCAACTCAGTCACTGATGCACTGCATGTGTGACCATAAAGAAAGCATTTGGTTGCAGAGCAATGGATGGAGGATGACAACAGTAAAGCTGACATACTGAAGAGGTATTTCTGCTCAGTCTTTACTGAGGAAGAGGAGGGTAATGGGTCTGAAGGAAGTACAAGGGATGAGAATGGTGCAGAAATGGACACAAGTCCCTTTACACGAGAAAGGGTCCTGAAGGAACTGGAAGTAAGAGTTGATAAAGCAATAGGGCCAGATGGGGTGCACCCCAGAGTCCTTAAAGAACTAAGAGAGGTGGTGGCTGAACCTCTGGCTATCCTGTTTAGCTGATCACTGGAAACAGGGAGGTACCCAAAGACTGGAGGACAGCAGATGTAGTCCCTTATACAAAAGTGGGAACAAAGAGGAAGGGGAACTACAGACCAGTCAGCCTCACCTCGGTAGTGGGAAGATCATGGAAGCACTACTGAAGGAGAGATGGTGGAACATCTGGTTGTCAATGGACTACAGGACCCAAGGCAGCATGGTTTCACCAGGGGAGGTCATGTCAGACCAACCTCGCTGAATTTTTGACTGGGTGACTAGGGTGGTGGATCGGGAGGGCAGTGGACATGGCCTATCTGGACTTCAGCAAGGCCTTGACACTGTGCCACATAGAAGACTATTATACAAACTGGGGAATATGGGTGTGGGCAGGACAGTAGTGTGGTGGGTAGGTAACTGGCTGGGTGGCAGGACACAGAGGGTGATGGTAAATGGCTGTCACTCCACAGAGGGAAGAGTGACCAGTGGGGTACCACAGGGATCAGTGCTGGGGCCGGTCCTATTCAATATCTTCATCAGTGGCATAGCGTAAGACCTAGAAGGCAGAATTTCACTGTTCTTTGATGACACAAAGCTCTGTAACAGAGTAGACACACCAGAGGATGTAGACAGAATGAGAAGGGACTTGCAGAAACTTGAAGAATGGTCAGGGGGTTGGCAGTTGAAATTCAGTGCAAAGAAGTGCAAGATAATGCATATGGGGCACAAAAACCCTGGCACAATATATCAGTTGGGGGATGAGGATATAGCATGAACCAAGCAGGAAAGGGATCTTGGGGTTATCATCTCTGATGACCTCAAGGTAGGGAAACAGTGTGACAAGGCAGCAGGTAAAGCAAATAGGGTGCTGGGATGCATAGGCAGGGGCATCACCAGCAGGAAAAGGGAGGCCATAATTCCACTATACAAGACACTAGTGAGGCCCCACCTGGAGTACAGTGTACAGTTCTACAGACCTTATCTACATAAGGACATAGACAGGGTAGAGAAGGTTCAGAGGAGGGCAACAAAAATGGTACATGGATTGCATCACGAGTCCTATGAGGACAGGATGAAGGAACTGAATATGTACTCCCTGGAGGAGAGAAGGGAGAGAGGGGATATGATAGAGACATACAAGTATCTTACAGGGAGGAACAGGGTGCAGGAATATACTATTTTTAAGCGAAAAAGATGTTCCAGGACTAGAGGGCATGGGATGAAGTTGAAGGGAGGATGATTCAGAGGAAATGTGAGGAAGAATTTCTTCACAGAACAGGTGGTGGACAAGTGGAACACCCTGCCAGAGGAAGTGGTGGGGGCTGAAACAATCACAGGATTTAAGAATGCATGGGATAGACATAAAGGAATTCTGGAGGTCAGGGGTAAGGGGCAACAGACCTAGGAAAACAAAAACTGAACTTACAAGCTCAAATGGGCAGACTGGGTGGGCCATAGGCCCTTATCTGATGACACTGTCTATGTATCTATGTATCTATGTAGCAATGGACTTTGAGCCAGGAGATTTTACTCTGAATCCCAGTTTAGTCACTGACTGATGATATATAACATTGGGCAAATCACTTGGCTTGAACTGTAGGCTATGGTATCTCTGCTGGAATCCCAGATCGGCCATTATATGGCTGTTGGTGAAACTGGATGGGTATCTTGTTAAAAGAAGAAAGAACAGTAAGCCAGTAGATAAGAGCTGGAATGGGTGTTTACTCACCTGGTAAAGGTGATTGTGTTAGTTGTATCCATGACACTCCAGACATTACCTCATGGGTTCTCAACCCACCTGATAGGCTAGTGATGCACATGTGACCCAGGTCAAATTTCAGAGCATAGCCAGGTTCCAGGAGTCCCCCTTCTGCAGTTTCGATTCTTCCACAGCTGAAATGCAAATGCCCTAAACAAACAAAACCTAACGGTTGTGACTCCCTTTGTTGTATATATAAAAAACGTAAGAAACCACTGTGCATGGACTCGTTACAATGTTATATTTATTTCCTATTCATTACAGTTCTAATTCAGTCCATAAGGACTCCGACTAAGACATATGGGACATTACAATACTAACAATCCTTATTTTTGTATATATATCAGTTCGCTGCCACCAAGGCCGTTCAGCGTGAATCTGATCCGTAGTCGCCCTGACGGGTGGGTCGTGGAGTGTCATGGATACAACTAACACAATCACCTTTACCAGGTGAGTAAATACCCATTGTGTTATGTTGTATCCATGACGCTTCAGACATTACCTCATGGGTTACTTCTAATAAGCAGTGCAAAAAACAAACCATCAGGGCAGGCCAGGGCGATCAGACGGATATGTCCTTGGGGCACACTGAATCTAAAACTCTTGTGGCAAAATCAGTTCTTTGCTTGTATAGGGACTCAAGTCTGTAATGCCTAGTGAATATATGTACAGAAGTCCATGTTGCAGCTCTGCAAATGTCCTCCATTGATACGCTAGCTCTTTCTGCCCAGGAGGTAGCCATTGCTCTTGTTGAGTGGGCCTTTATTCCTTCCGGGGGTGGGGGGGTGAGACCAATCGTTTTGTAGGCCTCTTGTATTGACCTTTTTATCCAGCTAGCGATGGTGGTCTTTGAAGTGGCCAATCCTTGTTTGTGGCCTTGTGCAATAACAAAAAGTCTCTTGGACCTACATATGGCTCTTGTCCTTATGATATATAGCGCTACTGTACTACCCACGTCTAGTGGGTGATGAGTACCTGTTCCCCCTTGTCCTGCCTGAGTGTGAAACATAGACAACTCTAGTGTATGTTCCTTGTGGAATGAGGACATGATCTCTGGTAGAAACGCAGGCACAGTTTTCATAAAAAAACCCTTGTGCCGTGAATATAGTGTAGAGATCCTTGCACGATAGGGCTCCTAGCTCACTAATCTTGCGAGCGGAGCAGACAGCCACCATGAAGCAGGTTTTTAAACCTATCCAGTATAGAGATATACTGTGGTTGGGTTTGAATGGGTCCTTCCCTAGAGCATCAAGCACCATGGTTAAATCCCAAGGGGCTACTGGTGATCGAATGGATGGATGGTCGAATATGTTGAGCTGCTCTAAGGAATCTGATGGCATCAGGGTGTGCCCCGGTGGGGAAAAAACAATTCTTCCCATAGCCGCACCTATGGCCGATAGTTGCACTCGCAGGGAGGATGTGGATAATCCCTTATCTAGCCCATGCTGTAGGTACAGCAGGATTGCTGACATATCTACTCACATTGGGTCGAGGTGTAATGACTTGCACCATTTGGTGAAAATGTTCCATTGTCTGTTATACGTGGATGTGGTGGACTGCTTCTTGGATTGCAGCATAGTGGTGATGACCGACTCATGATATTGAGCCATTAGCAGTCTCTGCCTCTCAGAGCCAGGCTGACAGCTTCAGGGAGTGGGGGGCGGATGGAGTAATGACCCCTGCCGTAACATGTCCCTCCAGTATGGGAGGGTCCAACTGTCCAGCACCATGGATATCACTACTGCGAACCATAGTCTCCTTGGCCAATAAGGTGCGATCAGGATGATCTGTAGCCGGGATTGCCTGACCTTCATTAGTACTTGTGGAATCAGGGGGATTGGGAGAAATATGTATGACCGGTCCTGATCCCAGGTTTGAGACAGGGCATCTGTTGCTATTGCTTGTTTCTCCTTGTATCTGGAGAAATAAGCTTTTACCTTTGTGTTTGTCTTGGATGCAATGAGGTCCATAGGGATATGGCCCCACCTCTCTTGTACCATGGTGACAAGGTTCAGGTGCAGCTGCCACTCTCCACCCATTGTCTGCTTAACCAGTCCACTCTGACATTCAACTTCCCTGCCAGGTGAATGGCATGGCGGTGAGACAGATTGGACTATGCCTAGTTCAACACCCTGGCAGCCTCTCTGAGCATGGCTTTGCTGCGTGTGCCACCTTGCTTTGCAATATAAGCTACTGTGACCTCATTATCAGACTTTACCAGCACTGTCCTACCCATGATATCGTTCTGGAATGCTCTCAGTGCTTTGAACACTGCCCTCATCTCTAGAATGTTGATGGACAGTCGAGCTTCTGCCTTGTGCGGTGGAATGTTGCAGGCATGCTCCCCAACCAATGAGGCTGGCATCGGTCTCCAATGTCACCTCATAAGACAGCTCTAGGGGGCACCCTCTCTATAGGTTTGGATGGTGTATCCACCATTTCAGTGAGTCTCTCACCGTCCTTGGTAGCTGGATCCTCTGGTTGAGGTTGTCTTCCGATGGGGAGCCCTGCTGTAGTACGCAGTACTGTAGTGGATGCATGATCCATCTTGCCCATGGTACTAGGTCCAAGCAGTATGCCATTATGCCAAGGACCTATGCTGCTTGACTCAACGTTGGCTTGGCAGATGACCTTAAGCTCTTTACCATTAACATTAGCAAGTCAATGCGCTGTACTGATGGTCTTGCCAGCCCCTCGGCCGTGTTTATTTCTGCACCCAGGTGTTCTATCAACTGTGCTGGGTGCAGTGAACTCTTCTCGCGATTGACTACCCAATCCTGTTGGGCCAGAGTCATCAGGACTAGGTCCAGGCTTATCTGAGACTGGGCGATGCTGCGTGCCCTGATCAGCCAGTCGTTCAAGTAAGGGATAGTGTCCACACCTTGTTCCTGTAGTTGGGCTGCTAAGACCACTGATACCTTTGTAAATACCCGTGGTGCCGAAGTAAGGCCAAATGGGAGGGCCTGATACTGTAGGTGCTGACCCAGTATGTGAAATCCGTGGAAACGTTGGTGATTTGGCCTGATTGGGATGTGAGTGTATGCATCCTTCAGGTCTACTGAAGTGAGGTAATCCCCCACCCATATGTTTCTTAAGGTGGACCGGAGGGTCTCCATTTTGAACCTCGGTGTGGATATGAACCTGTTCAGGAACTTTAAGTCCAGGATGGGCATGAGGTCTCTGTTTGTCTTTGGGACCATGAAGAATATGGAGTAGATCCCTGTGCCAGCCTTGTCCGCTGGCACAGGTCTGATGGCATTGTTCAGCAACAGGTCCCGAAGAACCTCCTGTACCTGGTGGGCAGTGGCCCGCTTTTTTGAAATGGGAGACAGTACCACTCTGTCCCTGGACGGCATTCCTGAGAATTTGATCGCATAGCCTTGGGAGATGATTTCTAGGACCCATCTGTCCTATGCTGTCCTTTGCCATTGTTGCTGGAAAGCCATCAGTCTCTAACCCACCGGTGGGTAGTTCCCTAGTGGGATTGTGGTTGGGGACAAGTCGGTGGAATAGTCAGTACTGCTTTGACTTTCCTTCTCTGCCTCTGCTTCCGAATCTCCTACCTCATGATGCTGGATATGTACCTTGAGAGGGGCCTCTGTATCCATTGTTATTGTTGCTGAGGCCTCTGCCCCGAAAGGAATTATTAGTGTAATTCTGCCTTCTGTTGTGTGGGAACCTGTTGTTTCCCTGAAACCTGCACCATGCAGAGGGCAAATATGTGGTTCATTGTTTATCTTTTGTGAGGTCCGTGCCCTCTTCTTTTTGCTTTAGGAACGCCTTTAAGCCTTCTCCAAACACGTTGTTCTCTTTGAAAGGCAAATTCTGTAGCAGCATCTTTGATTCATTGTCTGCATCCCATAATTTGAGCCATAGCGCTCGTCTGGCCTTGTTTGTCAATGCGGCAGATCTGGCTTCTAGTTTTAAAGTGCGCACAGCCAAGTCCCCCAGGTATTTTGCTGTGTCTAGGGTGCACTCTAACAGCTCTGCTTCCCTGGATTTGGGGTCTGCTTTCTCCAGCAGCTCTTCCAACCAGCGGATCTGTGCCCTAGCTGAAAAAACTGCTGTGACTGTTGCCTTGGCAGTCATTCCTGAGAAATCAAACAGCTTCTTTAGCATGTCTTCTACTTTCTTGTCGGTAGGATCTTTGAATGAGATCGTGCCACAAGGCAGCACCCAATTTTTGCCAAGTGCTGCTATCTGAGGGTCTATAGATGGTGCCATACACCACAACTGAACCTTGTCCTCTTGTACCGGGTACATCCTATCTATATTTCTCTTTTCAGACATGCGGCCCGGCTCTGCAGTTTCCCACTCCTTTATGAAAATGTCATCTATAGCGGGACAGCTAGGGAATGTGTCCTTAATTTTTTGGTTCTGTTGGATCATTGGGTTGAGCTTGGACTCAGGCTTTGGAGTGTCCAACTCAACCCCCATAGTTGATTTAATGGCCCTCATGAGGCCCGGAATCAAATCACATGAACAAAGTTTTGAAGTTAGGGAAGGGGTATCTGGTATGATGTCCATATCTTCCTCCCCTGAGTCGACATCCTCACCGTCGTCCGGTGCCCCACCCACCTCCTCCTCCTCCCCTGGTGAAGGAGATGCAGGCTGTTCGCCAGCATGTGGCTGTGGAGGAGTGCTTGGACCTGGAGTTTGGCCAGGGGTGGGAGGGGATGGTGTTCTCGATTTTGTCAGAGACTCAAGCTTTTCCATGACCTTCAGCAGGAAGTTCTGCTGACTCTCCATCATGGCCACCGTCGCCTGTTACGTCTGAATGAGTAGTGCCCCTGGGTTCATCCTTCCCGAAGCTGTAGGCCCTTGATCGTCTAGTCAGCAGTGGAGGGTTGGTTGCTGGTTTGCTCCTCTTCATGCAAGCATGCTGGGCAGAGGGGGCCCTGGGTGTGGGGTATCAATGCAGTACTGCAGGACACACACTTCTTGGCCTTCACCATCTGAAAGAGATCAGAGAAGGCATTCGTTATTTATATATATAACGAGTTATATATACATCCTATATATATATGTGTGTGTGTATATATGATTATTGTATTTTATTTTATTTTAGTCAAGCACCTAAGATTATATACAGCAAGGTGAGAGAGGTGCTGATAGGTCTGATTGCAATCTGAGGATTTGCTTGCAATTTAGCGAAAGAAACTGCCAGAAGCAAGGACAAGTCTGGTCCCTTCAGTGGGTTCTAGTATTCCGTGAAGGGAAGCTATATTATCAGAGTGGCATCAAAGCAGGCAAACATGCACATCTGATATGAACAGGAGGCGGCATGCTTTCAGTCTCTAGCAGCAGTGCTCAAAATGGCCGCTCCTGAGACAAAATGGCATCTCTTCACTTTTCTGGGTAGAGAAGGAACCCTCTCCCAAGATGGCAGCAGTAGTGGGAAAGAATAGCTCTCTAAAATGGTGCCCCATGTACGTTGCCTCAGTGGAACCATGTGGTGCTGAGTGAGGAACGTCACCGACTGGAGCCCTTATAGATTTCAGGCCAGTCTCCTGACCCATTTGCCACAATCTTACAGTGTATAATCCAAGAAAACCAGCGAGGAGAAAACGAGTTGTCCCAGTGTACCAGCCACTGATATAGGGGCTGCAGTATGGGACCACTCCTGCATTGGGCTAATCTTATATGCGCAGGGATCCTGTTCCCAAGAACAGCCACTTAGGCAGGGGCTGCTATTGGGGCAGAGAAAAAACTTCAGGTCTCCTTGGCGCAGGGTCGCTCCTGCATTTGGCCAGATTTAGGGGACAGTAAGGGAATTGTGTCCCTGGAGTAGCTGCTTGGGCTTTTGAAATCCGCAGGGCCTACAATTACCAAATAGTCAGGAATCAGGGGAAATGGCAGTGCATGGCATCTGCTTGTGAGGGGGTGCCAGATATCCATTCAGTGGGCCACACACGAGCAGGAGAGAGTCAGGCTGTTAGTAGATGCCACGCCTGGATGGCCCCGCTTGGGAGGGGGGACGCCCGCAGCCAGACAAAAGGCTGCGCGTGGAATTCCTCTAAAAACTTGGAGGCCCCACTTAAGAGGGAGGCCGCCAGTCACAGAGCGAGCGCTTGAAGTGTGGATTTTTTTAAATTCTAAGGAAAGTATGAAAACAGCATAGCGATCAAGAAGTCATAAGATTTTTTAAAACTGAACAAATAACATGCCTAGAACAGTTCAGCATCCATCCACAAAATTTCTTCTGACTCACAAATTTTGCCAATTACTAAATACAACATTCAGGTGCTACAAAAAAACAGCAGTTGGCAGGAGGCTTCCAATACAAACTTCCAGTCTCTTAGCAAATTAAATGCAGATTTAGAACATAAACGCTTAAAACTTTTCAATACGAACACATTAATTGGCAGTCTTTAGCTTGGTAAGTTACTATGCTTCATTCACTAGAGGGAAACCAAGATAGCCTGGAACAATAGGATTGCAGCTAAGTTGTAAGGCAGAAATGTATTCATTTAAAATAATCTCACTCGCTGCTATGGGCACTCTATAAGCCAGGCAGCCTAACAGGTTTTACAATTAAACCAATTATGCAAACTGCTGAGGGAGTTGATCCTATCAAGAAAATAGCTGGCTTACCTTGGATAATTAGTTAACAGGGACTCCTGGAGTGCTTGTAGCCTCTTCAGGTGCAAGACTGAAACTGGAGAAGGGGGACTCCTGTGCTCTGAAATTTGATCTGGGTCACATGTGCATCACTAGCCTATCAGATGGGTTGAGAACCCATGAGGTAATGTCTGGAGTGTCATGGATACAACATAACACAATCCCTGTTCAGCCTCCAAGTCCCTGATTATGACATGAATGGTGGTTCAGTTAAGAAGAAAATTATTTTGAGCTAGTACAGTAGATTCCTAAAGATCCCTAAAGAAATCTGAGTTCTGCCAACAGCACCCTCTTTGTGACCATGGATAGGTTACTTAGTTAGAGGAGAAAGAATTGTGAGCTAAGATATCCCTATTGGGATCCCAGTTTAGATATCAGCTCCCTGTCTGGACTGTGGACAGAGACTTGTTCAGAATATAAAGGAATAAGTGTTGGTAAATGCCTTTTGGAATGCCAGTTCAACCTTCTGCTCTCTGATTATCACTTTAGATGGGTGACTTTGTTAGGCAGTAAAGGACTGTGTGTCAAGAGATCCCTGTTGCAACCACAGTTTATTGTTCAACTCTATGAATATGACATTAGATCGGAGACCCAGTTAAATAAAAAAGGACTGTGAGTCAGTAGGTCCCTGTTGGAATCCAAGTTTAGGTATCAGTTCCTGTTTGTGACCATGGATGGGAAACTTGGGGTAGCCCATGACATGGCTGTCAGCGATTGGGTACCTACAATAATGGCAATCCAATCCCCGGTGCATGTCATCAGGGCTAGAGTAGGGTAGGGCGGCCAGATGGGAGGGTCGGCGAATATAGTTATGGGATGTCGCTATACATATGTGCACGGGGAGAGCAAGCATGCACAGTGAGAGGCAGGAGGGATTGTGAGGGGTGGTGCCATGGTGGGTTGGTAAGCTGGCCCCATGGCATGGTGGGTGGGTAGGTGGCATTGGTGGTCAGGGTTCTGGGTTCGGGTCTGGGCGCTGGCACATTTTTGTTGTGCCCGGCCCCATTTTTTTTTTAATAGTTTTGCACCCCCCCTGGAGTTTAGCATCCTTAAGTAGGGGGTGCAGGGACCCTCCCCACATAAACCATTAAAAGCAAGTCCCCAGTGCCGTTTTGCTGTGCGCCGGGGAGTCAGAGTGCTGAAATAAATTTTTGGCACTCTGACTCCGCGATAACGGTGATAACCTTTAGGCTTTCACCATTATCACATAAATCTGAAACTGGTTATAGAGAAAAAAAGGACTGTGAACCAGTAGAGACCTATTTTAAATCTCAGTTCAGCCTTCAACTCCCTGATTATGACCTTGCATGGCTGGCTTGAAAAAAAGACAAAGACTGTGAGCCAGTAGATCACTGTTGGAATCTCAGAGTTTAGCTATCAAATAGTTCCCTGTTCATGACCATGGATTTGTGACTTGTGTAGAGAGAAAAGGACTGAAACTACTATATCCCTGATGGAATTCCAGTTCCACCATCCTCTCTTTGTCTGTGATTTTGAATGGGTGCCTTGGTTAGAGAAAAAAAATGCAAGCCAGAAATCCCTGTTGGAATTCCAATTGAGCCATCAGCTAAATCAGTATGTGGCTTTAGAAGGGAGACTTGATTAGAGAGAAATGGTCTGTGAGCAAGACAGTCCCTGTTGGAATCCTAGTTCAGCATTCAACTCCCTGATCATGCCTTGGATGGGAGATTTGGTTTGGATGGAAGTACTGAGTAGAAAGAAATGGCCTGTGAGCCAGAAGATCCCTATTGGAATCCCACTTCAGCATTCAACTCCCTGATTATGCATAGCATAAGAGAATTGGTTAGAGTAAAATGGACTGTGAGCCAGTTGATCCCTGTTGGAATCCCAGTTTAGGCATCTGCTCCCCATTTGTTACCTTGGATGGGTGACTTATTTAGGGAGATAAGAACTGTGAGTCAAGAGATTCCTGTTGGAGTCCTATTTCAGTCTTCAGCTCTCTGATTATGATTATTACCTTGCATGGATGGCTTTTAATTAATGTAAGCCAGTAGACAGAAACATAGAAACATAGAATTTGACGGCAGATAAGGACCGCTTGGCCTACCCAGTCTGCCCGTTTCCCTACCTACTGGATAAGCTGCAGATCCTAGTTAGCCAGCAGCCTACTTCTTCTTACCCCCACCCCCCAGAATTGCCTTATGACTGTTCCATGCATGCTTGAATTCCACCACTGATTTTGACTCCACAACCTCCTCTGGAAGGCTGTTCACGCATCCACAACCCTCTCTGTGAAAAATACTTCCTTAAATTACCTCTGAGCCGCCCCCATCTTCAAATTGTGCCCTCTTGTTCTTGCACACCTCTTTTTGAAAGATGCTACCCTCTTGGACTTTGTTGATTCCCTTGAGGTACTTGAAGTTTCTACCATGTCCCCCTCTCCCTCCTTTCCTCGAGGCTATACATATTAAGCTCCTTAAGTCTCTCTTCATATGTCTTCCGGTGCAGACCCTGCACCATTTTAGTTGCCCTCCTCTGGACAGCTTCCATCCTGTCTATGTCTTTGCAGAGACTGGGTCTCCAGAACTGCACACAGTACTCCAGATGGGGTCTCACCAGCTGTCTGTACAGAGGGATAATAACTTCCTGTTTTCTACCTCATTTTAACCTCAGAGTTTAGACATCAGTTCCTTGTTTGTAAAAAATGGTGTGTTACTTGGTAAGGGAAAAGTATAGCAATCTAGTAGATATCTGTTGGAATCCCAGTTTAGCCATCACCTCCTTGTTGGTGATGTTTGGATGTGAGACTTGGTTAGAGAAGAAAGGATGACTGTGAACTACTAGATCCCTGTTGAAGTCCCAGGCCTGATTCTGAAACAGTGTGTGGCCTCTGCAGGGGACTTGCTGTAGGGTGGTTGACGCAACTTGTGACTTGCTTCAAACATTGCCCCAAGCACGATTCCAAAAGGCGCTTGCTGCAAAAACCCTGCTGCAAGTCTGGTACAAGTTAGACCAGCTTCTCCCTGGTCTACATTTGTGCCTGTGGGAGACCCATTTTTATGGGACTTGCATCAAACCTTTGGCACAAGCTGCCGTAAAGTGGGGAAAATTTCACAAATGCGCCACCCCTTTGAGAATCAGACCACTCTGTGTCTGAGGGGCTTTGGCACATCTGCAATCCCCTTTGCATCAGATACAGGGCATGATGCAAGACTTGCATCCCCTTTCCAGAATCAGGCCCCCAGTGTATACATCATCTTACTGTTTGTAGCCTTGGATGAGAAACTTGATTATAAGAAATGGACTCTGAGCCAATAGATTCTTGTTGGAATCCTGTTTATCATTTTATTCCCTGCTTAAGAACTTGTATGAGTGATATAGAGAAAAAAACAGAGTAACGAATGCTCTTCTCTTGGCAAAGGACTGGGGACTTTGTACCGTCATAGTCCTGTTAGATCTCTCATCAGCATTCAACACTGTTGACCATGGTGTACTTTTATATCACCTAAGGGACGATGTCGGATTCATTGGCAATGTATTGAGCTGTCTGAGTCCTATATAGCTGGGAGATGCAGTGGTGGCCCAGGGAAGTTTTCTTTCCAGGGCCTTGGTGCTCTCCTGTGGAGTTCCTCAAGACTCAATCCTTGCTCCTATATTGTTTTCAGTGTATATGTTGATATTGGGTGAGACCATTAGATGGTATAGCACTGAGTTTCATTGCTATGCAGACAATGTTCAGTTTTACCTGCCTGGCAGTTCTGGTGGGCATGATGTGGTTTCTGTGCTCGAGAGGTACTTGACTGAAATAAATTACCAGATTGCCTCAAGCTAGTTAAGTCTTAACCTGAGTAAGACAGATCATGATTGTTGAGCTGGGTAAGCAGGGACCAGCAATGATGACTGGATTGACTTTTCGTCCTTTACTGGGTGGTCTACTACTCAGAGCTGTAGATACGGTTGAGGATCTTGGGATCATCCTGTACTGTAAGTTGACACTCGATCAGCATGTGTTTGCTGTGATCCGGACTGGCTTTTACCGTCTTCATAACATCACCAGGCTTAAACCACATCTAGCCCCTACTGACAAGACGATAATAGCTCATGCATTTGTCACTTCTAGGCCCGACTGTTGCAACACTTTATACCTAGAGTTATCTGGAGGTTTGTTGCAACATCTGCAGCTAGTCAAGAATGCTACAGCCCAGCTAATCATTGGCTCCTCTTTTGGGGATCACATTACACTGGTTTTGCGTGCACTGCACTAGCTGCCTATCTGGTGGTGCATAACCTTCAAGATATGCTTGACAACATTCAAGGCCCTACAGGTTTGGGGCCAGACTACGTAAAAGACTTCCTAGTTCTCTACTGCCCAACTCGCTCCCTCTGCTCTTCTGATTCAGGCCTGCTGTCTATCCCTGTATCTAAGTTGTGACAATCAGGGGGTAAAGCATTTTGTGTTGTGGCAGCTACTTTGTGGAATGCTTTGCCACAACATGTTAGATCTGCTTGCATGGTAGGCACCTTTAAGACTAATTTAATAGCCTATCTTTTTGCTGAAGCCTTTCCCTGATTTTACATTTTTGCTTCAATGTATGATTTATTGCTCACTACCTGTTGCTTAACTAACTGTTTTAAAGTTTTATTGTATTTATTATAAAACACCTTAAGCCTTCATTATAAAACACCCTAAGCCTTCAGGAAAGGGTGCCACAGAAATACAATTAACCTGCCTTGCCTAGATCATTGTTAGAATCCCAGATAAGCCATCAGCTCCCTGTATGTCACTTCAGATGGGAGACTTGGCTAGAGGAAAAAGGGACTGTGAGCCATTAGATCCCTATTGGAATACCAGTTTAGCCATCACCTTCCTGTCTGTTACCACTGGATGGGAAACTTGGTTAATAGAGAAAAGGACTGCAAGTCAGTAGATCCCTGCTGGAATCCCTGTTTAGCCAACACATCCCTGTTTGTGACTATTGGGTAGAAGACTTGGTTAGAGAGAAAATGATTTCAAGCCAGTAGATCTCTGTTGGAATCCAAGTTTAGCCATCACTTCCCTGTTTGTGGCCATTGGGTGGGAGACTTGGATAAAGAGAAAAGGACTATGAGCAAATAGATCTCTGTTGAACTCCCAGATTAGCCATCATCTCTTTGTTTGTGACTATTGGATTGGAGACTTGGTTATATAGAAAAGGACTTTGAGCCAATGGAACCTTGTTGGAATTGCAGAATAGCCATCACGTCCTTATTTGTAACTATCCATGAGTTTTGTGGTAAGTAAAAAATGGCTGTTAGCAAACATATACAGCATTTGCTGCAATCCCGTTTTAGTCTTCATTTCCCTGTTTGAGACCTTGGATGGCTGACTTGCTAGAGAGAAAGCAACTCTGGGCCAGTAGATCGATGTTGGAATCCGAGTAGGCCATCAACCCTGTTTGTGATCTTAGATGAATGATTTGGTTAGAGAGAAAAAGACAGAACATACTGCTAGAATCCTAATTTACTAACCAGAAGACCTGCTAATTTATTGTATCATCTGGGGAAAAAAGTAAATATCCATGATCTTGACTGGATACACACTCGTGGAAAATCACAGAATTCCGCAGAATTTGGCATTTTGCAGTGTACCAGAACAATACATCTACATGTTGTGTTTTGTTATGAATTATTACTTGTATTGTTTTCAGTTTACTTTATTTACTGGATATACTGTATGGCTTTCATTTATTCCATATATTTATACATGCTGTACAGACAGTAGCATCCCATCAAAATTGAAACTAAACTAGAAAGCCCCAGTAAAATCTCCAAATTTCAAATCTTGAAAATTAAATCTGGTTACTCCATTCACCCCCCATCAGAGACCCTGGCCAAAACTACCTGTTTGTGACAATGACTGGGTGACTTGGTTAGGAGAGAAAAGGATTTTGAGCCATTAGGTCCCTGTAGAAATACCAGTTCAACCATAATCTCTCTGTTTTGTGGCAGTGGATAGATGACTTGGTTAGAGAGAGAAAATGATTGTGAGCCAGATGATTCCCTGTTGGCAGGGACATCATGCTAAGAGAATTTTTACGGGTACACAATTATCCAAATTTCTCATGGGTAGTCCAAAGACATGCTCCTTGGAATATTATGTGAAAATGTAAGTCTTAAGTGGTGTATTGTGGTACATGTTAGAGATGCCAGTTGCTGGGGTCTGAAATGTACCTTAAAGCAAGTTATCGGTCTTGTCCAGGATTTCCCAGTCTCATCTCTTCTCTCTGACTTGGACAGGAGATTCTCTCTCCACTGTCCTTACTACTAGAAGACTTGGTTTGCTGGCCAAGGCACCTAGCTTCACCTGAGCTCTTTCCTTCTAAGACTGCTTGAAAGGCAGAGTAAAGAAACTTACCAGAGCAAGGGAGAAGGATTAACACTTAGTTTGGCTAAGCAGATTTACTGTGTGGTGGTGTTTTGATTTTTTACTCACAGGGATTGCTACTGTTTGTGGCTAACATTTCATTGTTTTATTTTTTCTCTGATTCAAATTGTTGTTGCTGGTATACCTTCTTCTGCATTATTACAAGGTGTGCCTACAGGTGTGCTAACAGATTACTGCTGTAATCTTCTGATTCAAATTGTCTTTTGCAAGGTATATCTTCTGTTACTGCTTTATTTTGCTCTGGAGCAAAGTGTTTCTTACAGGGTATATCTTCTCTGAAATTATTACAGGTGGTGCTTTACAGGTTTTACAGTTTTATCTAACATTAGGATAAGCTTTCAGGGTTACTGCATTTGTTGTTGACTGATTGTTTCTGCTCTTACCTCCTTGTTCTTTCATCCGTGGTTCTTCTTTTAGGCAGGGAAGGCCCAGTCACCCACCCCATCCCCAACCACCCACACTACACTCCTTTATAGGGTACCACAGTTGTGACATTTCCTGTGGCAGAGCAGGAAGGAGCGGATCAGTGGGGCCTCCACAAAGGTGATCTCATTTACTGGGGCACTAGTAATTTAACTTGTTATAACAAGTTAAACAAAGCACAATTAAACCATTACTTGCATTTTTTTCCTTTTTTCCTTATAATTACTCTGACTAGGTTACAAACCCAGCAACTTATTGGAATGGATTTCATTAACTGCAGGTACTGTGGAACAATTTTCAGAAGGACAGTCTTACAGGATTTAGGACACTGTCCTACATGCTGAGCCTTTGGAGATCTTCGGTCTCAGCTCCGGGCAGCATGGGCAGAGATTGCCGCCTCAAATTTCATATTGAAGAGAAATACATTATAAGAACCACCCGCCATTTCCCCAGCATCCAACAGAAAAACCTGGCACTGAGAGGGTAGTTGGTCCAGGAGGTTGGCAGGTGGTTAGGAGGAGCAAATCAGGTGCCCCATCACTCTCTGTCTCTCACACATTACCTCAAAACCATATAAACGCTACAAACAGGTATCTGCCTCTATCTCTGAAATCAAATAAAGAGGCAGAAGACACTGCAGAGCAGGACTCTGCGCACAGGAGCCAGTACAACAATACTCACCCAAATCAGGAACCAAAACTAAACAAGCACAAAGGAAATCCAAAAACTTCTGATCATAGGAGACTCCATGATTCGGGAGTTGATACCCATCTCCAGCCAGGGTGATGGTCAGATGTCTCCCAGGTACATCAGCATGGAGAGACACTGACCGCATTGCTAAAATTGTTCACAAAGCAGGAGAAAACATTGATGTCCTAGTACACATAGGGACAATGATCTGCCAGCCGGTCAGTTGTGGAGACCAAGGAACACCTGACTAAGCTGGGTGACAAACTATCATCTATTTAGTCCGGCATCTCCTTCTCTGAGATCCTGCCAGTCTGGGAGAAGGAGCAGATGGACAGAAGGTCAGAGAAGGGGAGATAGGGGAGCTAAACACGTGGCTCAAGGACTGGTGCAAGAAAAAGGACACAGATTTGTAGGAACTGGCAACAGTTCTGGGAGCGAAAGTTCTTTAAATTTGATGGACTGCATCTGATTAAAGAGGGAGTCAGTGCATTGGGGCAGAAGTTTGACGTCTTTGCAGAATATTTAAACTAGCAAATGGGGAGAGGGGTGCAGCACCCCATACGTCGAATGGGAAGAACACCCTCCCCTCAGCTAGTGGTCAAACAGGAATTCAGCGTGTTTGCCATTCATTTGCATCACCAGGTAAGAAAAAAGGTTTGTCTCCCTCACGATGCACAGGGTAATGCCAAACTTCACCCAACAACTAACACACCAAAATCTGGCCAATGGAAAATCATGTACACAATGCTCACAGCCTGGGAAATAAGATCCCAGACCTGCAGGCAATAATGTCAGAGGCTAAACTGGACATAGTAGCAATTAGTGAGACGTGGTTTACCAGTAACCACACTGGGAGACTTCAGTACCTGGCTATGTATTGTTCAGAAGAGACCGAGGTGCAAAAGGGGAGGGGTGGCCTGTATGTTAATGAAAATATCAAAGCTACAGAAATTCAGAATACACATAAGGAGCCAGAAGAACTGTGGGTCACCCTGAAACAGGAAATGGGACAGCCATAAGAACTGGGGTTGTCTACAGGCCCCAGACCAGAGGGAGGACATAGACACATTACTGTTAGAAGATATACAAAACATGACAGCTAAAGGAGAGGTTCTGATAATGGGAGACTTCAACATGCCAGATATAGATTGGTCAATACCAGCAGGAACATCTGCCAGAACTAGACTCATAGTGGATTCCCTGCGGGAGGGCCTCAAACAACTGGTACAGCAACCCACAAGAGACAGGGCTATCCTAGATCTAGTACTGACTAACAAAGAAGGGATCACAGATCTCCAGGTAGAAGGTCACCTGGGGCCAGTGACCATCACATGGTATGGTTCAATTTGGCTACTACATCTAAATCATCCCATTCAAGGCAAAAATATGGGACTTCAGAGGAGCTGACTTTGATAAGATGGCCAACAGAGTTAAGCTAGCCCTGGCAAAAGAAACACAGGTGAGGAGGTACAGGCAAAGTGGGCAAGCATTAAGGATACAATACTTGAAGCAACATCCCATTGTGTTAGACAGAAAAGGAAGTGCAAAGAAGAAGGAAACCACTTTGGTTCTCAAATACAGTAGCAAAAAGGTCAGAGCCAAAAGGCTGGCCTTCAGGAAATATAAGGGAACACAGCGGGATGAAGATAGGAGGCATACCAAACTGCCCTAAGGGAAGCAGGTAAGGCAGTAAGGCAGGCAAAGTCCCAAACTGAGAAACACTAGCACAAACAGTAAAGAAGGTGACAAGACTTTCTATAGATACATTAGTGAAAGGAGAAAGTCCAGAGGGGTATTGCTAAGCTTAATGGAGAAAAGGGGCATGTGAGGAGGAGGACCTGTAAAGGCATCTATCCTAAATAGATACTTTTGCTCAGTATTTACTGAAGAGAAGGTAGGGCAGGGCCCACAGCTCAGCATCATGGACACAGGGGGAGGAGGTGAGCACTACTCCCTTCACAAAGAAAGGGTCCTACAAGAGCTTGCTAAGCTCAGGGTGGATAAGGCAATGGGACCTGATGGCATACATCCCAGGGTACCTAAGGAGCTAAAGGAGGAACTAGCAGAGCCATTAGCAGAATTGTTTGTAGTCTCTGAGCACAGGAGAGGTCCCAGAAGACTGGAGAAGGGCTCATGTGATCCCGCTCCACAAGAGTGGTAGCAGGGAGGAGGCGGGGAACTACAGACCGGTCAGTCTTACCTCAGTAGTGGGCAAGATTATGGAGGCACTCCTTAAGGAAAGGATAGTGCAACACCTGGAATCCATAGGGGCACAGGATCCAAGACAGCATGGGTTTACAAAAGGAAGGTCCTGTCAAACTAATCTCATAGATTTCTTTGACTGGGTAACCAAGTGGTGGACCAAGGGGAGCAGTTGATGTACGCCTACCTTGACTTCAGCAAAGCTTTTGACACTGTTCCACATAGAAGATTGATAAATAAGCTAGGTAGGCTCGGGGTGGGTCAGAAGTTGGTCAACTGGGTGGCAAACTGGTTGACTGGCAGAAAACAGAAGTGGTGGTAAATGGTATACAGTCAGAAGAGATGCAAGTCACAAGTGGGGTACCTCAGGGATCAGTCCTGGGGCCAGTCCTATTCAACATCTTCATTAGTGACCCGCAGATGGACTAGAGGGTAAGGCTTGTCTGTTTGCAGATGACACCAAGATCTGCAACAGAGTAGATGATCCAGATGGGGTGGGCAGAATGAGAAGAGATCTGGATAAACTAGCAAAATGGTCAGAAGACTGGCAACTGGGATTTAATGCAAAAGTGAAAAATCATGCACATAGGGAAGAGAAACCCTGAAGCCACTTATAGGCTGGGAGGGAGTTGCTAGCAGTCACAAGGAAGAAAGAGACTTGGGCATCATCATCACTGATGACCTAAAATCATCCAAGCAGACCTCTAAAGCAGTAGGTAAGGCTAGGGGGGTGTTAGGGTGTATTAGTAGGGGTATCACAAGTCGTAGAGGAGGTAATAATCCTCTGTACAAGACATTGGTTGGCCCCATCTGGAATACTGCGGCAGTATTGGAGGCCACACCTTCACAAGGACATTAACTAAATTGAGGCAGTCCAGAGAAGAGCAACCAAATGGTGCAGGGACTGCATCAGAAGACATATGAGGACAGATTAACGAGCTCAATATGTATACCCTTGAGCAAAGGAGGGGAGAGGTGATATGATCGAGACATTTAAACACCTTAAGGGCATAAACAAGGTGAAAGAGTCTAACATGTTTAAATATAAGAAAAATAGCAGGACAAGAGGACACAGCATGAGATTAGAGGGAGGCCGATTAAGGAGAATGTGAGAAATTCTTTTTCACAGAAAGGTGGTAGATGCATGGAATAGCTTACCACAAGAAGTGGTGGCTATGAATACGGTGCAGGGCTTCAAACAGGCATGGGATAGGCATAAGGGAGCAATACAAATGACTATGAATAGATAGGTCACTGACAGAGCAAAGGCCGATGGCACATTTATAAGGTAGAAAAAGAAATGGGCAGACTGGATGGGCCTTGCGGTCCTTATCTGCCGTCAACTTCTATGTTTCTATGTTTCTATACTTACCACCTGGCATTGGCAGGGCATTTTCCCATGCCTCACTAGATCCACCTCCCCCCACCCTCCATTATTTATTGTGGCTAATGACTCACTCGGCTGCCTCCCAAAGGCCCAAGAAAGGAACTTACCTTAACCTAATGACATCCTCCTGTCTCTTCTGAGCTCTGTTGTCCTTCTCCCCACTTCCCAAAACATTCAGTCTGCAATTGTTCCTCCCTGTTGTGATGCCACACAGAAGCTAAACTCTTTTTACCTGGCAAATTTCCTGCAGTAATGTGCCTGCTGCTATAAAACCACGCGTTATAGGAAAAGATCAGTGGGTGCAGCAAACAATACAATATGTAGCAACAGTCCACAGAAGCTGCACTTAGGGACCATAGTATGCAAGTATTCATAAGAAAGTCAATGAATTACAAGGAGCCAAATAGATTCAAATATTGAGAAAAAGTGTATTCTTGGGTAGTGAGAGTCATGGCAAAGGAGTTCATGGCGTGTAAACCCCTGATGAAGACTCATTCCAAGTTGAAGTGCCAGGTACTCCTTTGCCAAGACTCATACTACCTATGAATACATTTTTCTGGCTATTTACCTCTATTCAGCTTCAGCTAATTCATTGTACTTCTTCGGACTACTTGCATACTGTGGTCCATGCATGTGCCTTCTGTGGACTGCTGCTGAAAAGAGAGGCTGTCCACCAGTTTTCACTGTCTCACCCCACTCAGTATTCTTGCTCTCCACTTTCCTTGAATAATCAGATTTTGTGCTCATGCGGCTAGACTTCTTACTGCACAAGCTGTCATGTAAGGTCAAGCAGCAGACACATCATATGGATGTACACAAAATTAAGCTCGGTGGTCACCACTTGTACCAGTGAGATGTCTCCACATTCTACACTTTTAATTCTGTGGTTCATCTTCCACTGTACTATCCATGAACCTCAGTGCAAATCTGGTTAGAGCACATCCCTGCCAGTAGCAGTGAGAATTGTAAATGATCCAGTCTTAGTCCTGAGGACCCTCTCCCTCTGTGCTTTTACTGCACCTCAACTCCAAGTAAGAGTACCCCATCCTTACGCCAGCAAATCTTATCCATACTGTACAGACAATCCTGGCTAGTCCTTACCCATTGTTGTATTAGTAGACATCATCAATAATCTGATTTTCTCCCTCCTCCTCCTCCTCCTTTCTACTTATCTTCTGGTTCCAATGAGACATTGCATGTTCTGCCATTCTCCATAATCTCTGGCCTGGAGACTCCTTTTCCACTATTCTATTTACTGTGCCTCTAACCTAACCTGGTGAAAGTGCCCCCTGCTGATGCCAGTGGGACATTTGTATTCTCCACACTCAGTCCCCATGACTCCTTTTCCTCTCCTGTGTCACTGATACTAATAAAAACTAGTTTGTGGCACCACTGCTGGTACCCATTAGACATCTCCTTTCCCTACCTTCATTAAGTCTTGGAATACCTAACTCACTGTGCAGTTATAGAACCTCAGTTCCAACCTGGTGAGAGAAACCTTGCTGGTATTAGTAAGTTGTGCTTTCTCTACACTCCATCTTAGACACCCCTCACCACTGCAATGTAACAGCATCCCAGCATGGTGGGAGCAACCCTGTTGGTACCAATGAGGCTATTAGATTCTGTATGCTCTCAGTCCTTGAGACTTATCTCCAACTATGTTGCCACTGAACCTTAACCCTAGCCCCAACTTGGTGAGTGTGACCATTGCTGGTACCAGTGAGATACTTCAATTTCCCACATTCTCTAGTTGGCTAACTACTCTCCTAGTGGGCTGGCACTGATTCTCATCCCCAACCTGGTTAGAGCAACCACTTGTGGCATCAGTGTGATACTTCCATTCTCCACATTTCCTGCAGTGATAGTACTGTCATTTTACCTCAACCCCAACCTGGTCTGAGCAATCACTGTTAGTATCAGTGAGTAGTGATGCTAGGATAGTGCGTTTGTGGATCCAGCTATGATCTGTCAGGTAGTAACAGTATCCGACCTGGGATCTGACCTGGGATCCAATCTAAGTCAGAGGTTGGATCCCAGGTTGGATCCCACATTATCTTTGGTTGGATACAGGGATCTGCAATTGGATCCCAGGATCTGCGTTCAGATCCAGCATCAGATCCAGGGATCCAACCACAGATCTAAAGGATCAGACCTGGATCTGGGACAGTCAGCTCCATGGTCTGATAGTGATACTATCCAACTGGATCCATAATCTGGCCAAACATTATGTATCTGGTGGTATCCTAATTCATATGCTACTATCCTAGCTATACTACCAGTGAGATACTTCCACTCTCCACAGTTTCTATGGGGATAATACTTCTCCATTGTGCTGTCACTTTACCTAATTCCCAACCTGGTGAGACCAGTTATTCCTGGTACTTGAGAGATACTTACAATCTCCACATTCACGACAGTACTAGAAAAACATTATTTCCAAATGTGCTGCCACTGAATCTCATCCTCACCTTGCAAGGACATTCAATGTTGGTACCAGCAAGGTATGTCTATTCTTCAAATTCTCTATTGGTTTATTTCTTCTCCCACTGGGCTGACCCTTCACCTCAACCCTAAGATGGTGAAAACACCCACTACTGGTACCAGCAAAATTCTTCCATTTGCCACATTTTCTCCTGGGAAAAAAACTCCTCTCCTACTCTGCTGTCACTGTTCCTCAAATCCAGCTTGGTAAGAACACTTCTGCTGATTTCCTTTATACAACATAAAAAGCAAACCGGTAACAGCACCCAGCACTGAAATATTTTACAACCAGCACCCGGCACTGAAATATTTTACCACATTCCCTGAGTTGAAGATGTGCTAAAAAATCAGTGATTGAAGAGTTAATTAAAATTCACAACACTTGGAATAGTTACATCTCCAGTGAGTCATTTCAAGAAATAACTTCTGACCAGTAAAGTCAAGTATCAAATGAGTTAACTTAAAAACAGCTTTTCCATGGTATGTTATATAGGAAATGAGTTGTAGTGGTCTCAGTCCACGTTCCAGTGAGCTGGTGTCCACAATTCAAAACAACCAGACACATTGTAACTTGTAAACACCCTTATCTCAGACCCTTATTTCACATGAGTGGTCAAGAATTGAACTGATCTGCAATCTGAGCTACACCCCTGCCCATTAGGGTGGTTTCTGTCTGACAGAGATGAGGCGCACTAGTGGGGATGTGTAGGGAATCTTGTGCTGTGACTGCACCTTCTGTGGGGATAGATAGAGGACTCCAGACGTCCGAGTGCTTTTAATCTGGTACCTTTCATGTGATCCAAACTTCCTACAACCACTGAGAGCACTTCCTTTTCAAATGAAGAAGGCCAACCAGTGAGACTAATAGCATCCTGATTCACCAAACATGATAAAGGAACTTAAATGTAGCATTACACGACGCAGCATGCTCTGGTGCCTACAGCGCAGGCTTGGGAATGGGAAGATCCAGGTTCAACTCCTTCCACAGCCACAGACCCTTAATTACTGGGTAACTTTGAGCAAGTCATTTAACCTCAGAGTGCTTCAAACCACCTAGCTCTAAAATGAGTACAAACAGGACTCCACTGAAAAGAAGGTAATGTATCTATGTGTGGCTATCCTGGGTACCTAAAATTAACAGAAAGAGGTTGAATTAGTCTAACACTGAGACATATTACAGCTACATTAACCAATCATTTAAGAAACAATTTACTACCAGTGAAAACAGTAATAATAACTTAATAATAATAACTTTATTTTTAAAGCGCCTTTCAATATGTCAAGGCGCTGAACATATCAAAAACCACAACCTACAATACCAGTTAATAAAACATATAAATAAAATGATTTCATAACAACAACACATACTAAAAACAAGCAATAAATATCCCATAAAATCAAAACACAATATTTGCATTCATATTACATTAATCCTCCAAGTAAGCCATATGCCACAGGTAAGTTTTTAAATTTTTCTTGAATACCTCCACAGAGGTGCATTCCCTTAACTGGCATGGTAGAGAATTCCAAAGAGTGGGTGCAACATAAGAAAATGCTCTACTGCCGGAAGATTTTAAACTCACTTTTGAACTCTCTAACAACCCCTCGTCGGCCGAGCAGAGCGATCGGCCGGAGCAGTAAGGCACCAGAAGTTCTTTCAGATAGGTCGGACCCTGATCATGAAGGCCTTTGAAAGTCAATAAAATGATTTTAAAGGTGATCCGCCACTGTATAGGAAGCCAGTGCAGTAACATAAATGAAATTATTTATTTATTTATTGGAACATCAGTTTAACAACCTTTGAGCCAGAGGCTCATTTACAAAGGTACCTCGTCACAGTGAGGACAAAACAGTGCAGGAAAACAAACAACCAAGCAGACAAAACGTCAGAGAACAATTAGGAAGCAGCCAGAAAATGCAGGCATTTGTCAAATACAGTATACAAACAGGCTTACATGTGCACTTTACAGAGTAGACAATATACAGTAGTTACATGGAGATTGATTCAGTGGGCAGAATAAAGGTAAGGCTGGGTGGGAGGTATCAGAAGAGGAGTGTGGGGAAGATAGTAGCAAGTAAAGGTAGAGCTGGACAGAAGGTCAGAGAGCAGCTCAGTGAGCTTTGTCTGGGAGGATAGGAGTAGGCTTAGAGGCAGGTACAGCTCGTGTTGAGGCAGGTAATTTCAAGACTAGTTTTGAAGTACGATAATGAGGCGGCATCAGTGACTCCGGCAGGGAGGGCGTTATACCAACAGGGGGCTCTGTAGGGGTAAGCCCTTTGACCTTGCGAGGTTCTCGCCCTCAGTATAACCTGTGCAGTTTTGCGGGATATGCAGGTATGCACTGTAGGGTTAGCGCGGTGGATAGTGGTTGACAGACCCGGTGGGGATAGCCCAAGGAGAGATTTTTTTGTTAGGAGGCAGGTTTGGTATTTGAGGCGCTCATCTAGGTTGAGTAGATTAGCCATGGTGTAAAGATGGCAAGTGTGGGTTAGACTAGGAGCCCCAGTTATGAGCCTGCTGGCCTTGTTTAAGGTGAGGCGGATCTTGTTCAGGGTAGTCTGGTCTGCTGCACCATACACAGGTAGGCCGTAGTCTACCAGAGATAGAACAGAGGATGTGACTGCAAGTCGGAGGGCATCCGTGGGGAGGCAGTTTTTGTGACGATAGAGGATACCCAGCCGAGAGTTAGAGGCTGAGGCAAGGGCAGAGATGTGGGCATGAAAAGAGGGCAGGGTCAAAGGTTATACCTAGGTATTTATAAGCGTGAATTAGCTCAAAAGGGAGTTTAGAGGTGGAGTGAACTGCGAGAGGATAGTTACTGGATTTATTTTGGGGGTGGGCAAAGAGCATGGTTTTGGTTTTCTTTAGATTAATTACGAGCCTGTGCTCAGTAAACCAGGCTTCTGCGTCATTGTAGGATTCCTGCAGAGAATCCTGAAGTGAGATGGGATTACGGTCGGAGGCAAAGAGTACAGCATCATCTGCGCAAAGAAGGATTTTTCCAGTGCATACACTGGGCAGGGAGTTGAGAAAAAGAGAAAAGAGCAAGGGCCCAAGAATAGAGCCCTGAGGGACTCCGGAGCGGATAGGGCAGGTGCTGGAAAGTTTCCCGCTGATTTTCACACGTTGTGAGCGGGCCGACAAGTAGCTGGAGCACCAGGAAACAGGCCCAGTGTCAAAGCCTAAGTGACTAAGGGTAGCTAGCAGGAGGGGGTGGGAGACAGTATCAAAGGCTTTTGATAAGTCAATGAACACTGCACCTGCTAGGGAGCCAGAGTCCAGTGAGGTGTGAAGAAAGTTAGAGAACTCCAGGAGGGCAGTATTGGTGCTGTGGTCTGCTCTGAAACCATGTTGCTCTGGGCAGAGGATGCTATATTTATTGAGGTATTCAGAGATTTGGGTGGCCACAATTTTTTCTAAGGCCTTAGAGAGAGGAGAGAGGATTGAGATAGGTCGATAATTGCTAGGGAGGGTCCTATCACCACCCTTGTGTATTGGGGTGACAGTAGCTATCTTCCAGGCAGAGGGGAATTGGCCTAGGCAGAGGGATTTGTTAAAGAGGCTGGTGATTGGTGAGAGAACCAGATCCAGAACCTGATGGAGAAGACTGAGATCAAGGGAGTCATTGCCAATTGTGTACTCTTTAAGGCTTTGAGTAAGTAAGGTCTGACTTCCTGGGCAGTGACTCGGCGCAAGTAGAACAAGGGGTGTGGGAGAATAGGACAGACCTGAAGGGAGGGGGAAGAAATTATCAGGGAGCACTGGGCTAAGGTCTGTGAAAAATTGTTGAGGTGGTTGGCACAAGGACAGGTCTGAGGAGACCGAACCATTAATGTTGATAGTCTAAGGTGGGGGGAACTGCTGCCACCATTCAGCTGCTTAATGTTGTCACAGAAAGTCCTAGCATTCACCGCATGAGGAAGTGAGGAGGCTTGATGGTGCTCAGCCTCCGGCTTCTTGCAGTGGCCCATGTACATTTTTCAGACAGCAGCATAGGCAGCCTGTCAACTGGTGACTGTTTCCATGGCAATATGCATAGATTGTCCCTGTGCTTAAGAAGTTGGTGCAGGGTGGGGGTAATCCAGGGGGCTTGCCTTACTTTGGACCGGCGTGCAGTTATGGGTGCAAAAATGTCACAAGCAGAGTTGAAGGTGTGGATAAAGAAGGTAAGGGCCATGTCAATATCCGGGGCATTTAGTATAGGGGACCAGTCTATGAGGGCTAGGAGTTGCTTAAGGCCTTTCAGCCCACCAGGTCTAAGATGTCGCCAAAGGGTAGTTTGTGCTGTGGGTTTGGGCAGGGAGGTTGACCAATAGAAGAGAACTGGGGAGTGGTCGCTAAGGCAGTCTGGGAGGATTTGGATATGGTTGAACACTGTCACCTCTTAGAGCTCTATTCAGATGGCAACACATAAAAGATTTTCATACAGTATGACCGACAGCCACAGTGGTGACAGAGATAAACCTGGCTCTATTCAGCAAAGCTAACAATTATTATACTACTGATGGTGAGCCCCCCCCCCCCCATGTTGAGACCTGGTACAACTCTCTTCAACTAACATTTATGAAAAGGCTCCCCGCTAAAAATGTCAGTATGGGATAACTCAGCATGCCAGTCTGAATCAGTTGGGAGGCCACACTCTCCTTTTTGGGCTATCAGCTTAAGGACACAAGCAGGGCTTTGGGTAACTACATTTCTGGAAGACTGGACTTCCAAAAATCAGGTAAAGAATTTCCAAATCAAGGTGGAGGAAATCAGTGAGTCCTCAAAAAGAGGGAAAAAAATAAAATTAGGTGACATACAAGTCTGCTGTCATAAAAGTAAAATTTTATGGATTTTTAAAGACTATTTTACCAGTACTTTAACTTCTAAAAACTGATCTCTCTTCTGACTTCCACAATTTAGGACATGGAGAGTATGACTGTCAAATTTTACCCCACGAAAGTTTTGGATTTTTATCAGATATATAGTAACTGAATCTTCCTGTGTTTATGTCCAACATGGGGGATTAAGGCTTACAATACGAGTTAAAAGGGCCCCCATGGGGTAAGTCCAATGGTATAAGAAACTCTAACCATGAGGTTTGAGTGAGAGGACCATAACAGACATGCTACAGAGGCCCTATTAACTTATTACAAATCACTCAAGTTAGCTAGAAGGAGTTATAATAAGGTTTAAATATTTTGTATTTCAGAATTTAGATGGCGCTGCCCTCCTCCTGGATGTGAAGTGGAATACTTCACTTCTAACACTCTTACTTGGCAGGTCACTGTGCTCAGGATAAGAGGTACAGTGGCTCTGTGTGCTGATTGGCTGAAATTACTTAAGTGACATAATCAGTGGAAACACTGATGTGCAGACCTGGAGGGGCAGGGCCTGCAGCATTGTTAGTGGTGCCAGCCTTCTGATGAAATGTTATTAGCCATTATAAAAGGGGTAAGAGAAATCAAGACCTCAAACTGGTCATATATGAGCACATGACCATGCATTTCTATTTATTGCGACACAAAAGCACTGGTCAGATATAATTAACTTTCTGAAACTCATTACTCAGCTTAAAAAAAAATCAGTTGCACTATTTTGCAGTCATGATAAGGCACTTCAGGGTATGCATAACTGTGGGATAACCACACTTCCCAGGTGTGCAAGGCACTCTGCACTGCCTCATGCCTCACTTCCTGAGGCACGCTATTATCTTATAGTGAAATACACTCTGTCATACCATATTGTTTAAAAATCTTTTCTGCCCACATTGGTTGGCTAGGTGAAAACAAAAAGAATGTAACATATAATGTTGGACGAGTAGAAAAATAAATCAGTAAGGTACATGTCAGATACTCGCTTATTATACAATGGCAAGAACATTTCCAGCATTTTGATTGGCAGGCATGTGCACTTGTCTAAACATACAGAAGACTATATGGCAAACTAAACAACAAACCACAGCTTCTTTTACCAAAAGAGCTTGAAGCCTTATAATTGTAGTACAAAAGTGTAGTTTCATATAAAAAAAAAAAACCTTATTTACTTATATTGTGGGGGGGGGCAAACATTTTTGTCATTGCTAAAATATTTCATAGTTAGGCAGAGAACAAGTGTCAGAACATCTCCTTTATAGTGTGGGAACATCTCTTTTATAGTATCAGTTTTACAATTTAATTTTTTATGAGGAAACACACCACATATAAATGCACTACATTATGGGTATGCAAATAACCAATTGCCTGGTATTACATAACACACTACAGTGATAAGAGACAATTGATTATTTGCATACCCATGATATGCTTTCAGATGGGGAGTGTTTCTCAAAAAAAAAAAATATTATTAAATTAAAAAATAAAACTGTGCAACTGATACTATAACATAGATGTCGCTACACGTAAGAGGGATGTTCCAGCACTTGTTCTCTGTCTAATAGTAATCTACATGTGCTCATTTGTGTCCCCACAATATTAATAAATAAGAGTTATTGTATAATAGCAATAATGGAGTTCAGACTGTGGGTTGTACTGGGATAGCTGCATTTCTTTGGTGCTTTGGGCTTGACTGCTCTAGGTGTGAGGTTATCCTGCTTCATATTGTTGCTTAAGTGTGTGGTAATCCCATGTCCATGTGCCAAACTGCTTCGGTGTGGAATTACTGATTAGTAACATCCTCCCTGCCACTGAATACCTTCCTGTGATTATAAAATTTGCTTAGGAAATTTGGTTTTGTACAAGCTTGCTGTAGATGTCAGTGTACCATTTCTCCATTTGGGCCCAAATTAGGCTGGGGGGCTTGGGTTGATGGCTCCTGTGGGGATTCATTACCCAGTGACAGCACATTAAAGTTTGGATGTAAATTATGTGCTGCCTTCACTCAAGGAAAGATCAAGTGAGCTACATTATAAGCTAGTACTGCCCCCTGGAAAACAGTACCTACCCACTATGGTCTCCAGTAGCACAGCTCATCCAACTCCCAAACAATACAATCAGATGTTTAGCAAACACAAACAGTTTTGTAAATTACAAATAATGGGCACTATGCATTGAGGCATGTGTCTAGCACACAAAGCAGATGCAAACTTAAAGTGCCCATGCACTGCGCAGAAATAGCAGAGAACACATGGCATGCACAATGACATGCACAACACAGACAGTGGTGTGGGTGGGCCACTGAGATGTGCACAAGATGGTGTGAAACATACCAAGACAGACCAGAAGCATGTGACCATGCCTCATGAACCTGCCATACGTAAGTAACTGGAACTACCCAGCCACATAAACCTCAGAGTGCGTATTACATTTTAGGAATATTCTGATGTCTGAGTCAGGAACTGCACACACAAAGCCCCGCACCATTAGCATCTCAGTTGATGATGGTGACTATAAATGGAACAGAACTTGGCAAACCCTGTCCGTTGAAGTGGATAAATCCAGGGCACTGGTCAACTGAGCTCCACGAACTTTACAACATGGCATGTAGCCACCATGGTAGCTGACATACAGAAGCACAATGCTACCCTTTATGACATCCTAATCCCTGGAAGCTCCAGAAAAAAACAAAGGAACAGATCTGGCTGGACATCCAGACAACTGTCAATGCCAGCCATGAGGCATGTGCACCGCACCCCATAAAGAATAAGTGGTATGACCTCCGGATGGCAGTAAAATAAAAGATGGCAACTGCCAAACAGTCATTGACCACACCAGGTGGGGGGCTCATATACTCTTGCATTGATCCTAGCTATCACAATCCAACAGCATGCAAGCACCTTGCACAGCACCACCTGACAATGCCACATGTACGGACTTAGGCCATGTCAACTTCTGTCCATAGACAGCCCACAGGTGAGGATGGAATGGATGGAGGAGGACACCAGATGGGAAGAGGTCAGTTTCATAGGCTGCACCAGATCACATGGTCACTGTGCGGCATCACACACCTACAAGATAGTGCATCAGATACTGATGGTTCCAGGCATGACAGATAAGTGCACAGTTCACATAGCCCTCCTACCCTGTCACAGTCACTGCCATCTACACCCACAGTGCCCAGCACACAGCGCACACCGAGATGCTACAGGACAGGGGACATGCATGGATTACACACTTCCAGCCACAGTTGCACACCCCCACCACACAAGCATATGGTGGTGTGGGAAGGCAGCATAGCAACAGTGCCACATGCTGTTCCAGGCAGATGCAGGGGCACACAGAGTGATGACAGTAGGGATGAGGGCCCATCAGGATGGGAAAATGAGAGAGTGTGATAGGTAGACACAGCAGAGTACTGCACATGTACTACCCTGAGGTGACACAGTTGGAGTGAGACAGCCTATGTGCAACACAGGGGCACACAGAACATCTGTGATAGCTGACAATCAAGGCTATGGGACTGGGGGTGGGGAGAACTGGGTGGAGGGGGAGAAGAAGGCATAGATGACCTTCCAGAACTTGGAGAGGTGGTTAAGGTTGTTCTGGAAGGGGAAGGCAAACTACTCAGCCTTGGTAAGCCGAGTGGCTGTGGTACAGGTATTACAACAGAGGGCTCAATACCTGATTAAATTATCAGGGGAATCTGAGGACTTGTGAGTCTTCCAGGCAAGATTTTGTGCATGTAGGCAGACCAGTAGTTCAGCCAAGATCAAAGGGAGATGGGAACCATGGACCTTGGTTCATCTGAGGGGGCATGCAGATCCCAGATAGACATGATTTTAGTATTGAACTTTTGGAGGGCAGAATTGATGTTTGTTGGCTGACGAAATGGGAGACCAGTCAGTAGCCACCTGTTCAACATGTAGAGAGGACAGGTCCAGTGACCGGAAAGACCGGATCTGGAGAAGTTTGGGAAGGGCCTTGGGATGGTGAATTTTGAGCACACAGTAGACCATGTGGTGGTCACTGATGGTGTCTGGGAGGGTACCGGCAGCAGAGATACAGTGAGGGTGGGAGGTAAGAACCCAGTTCAGTACGGAGAGACTGGAGGATTTATAATTGTGTCAGGCAGGGTCAGAGATCAGTTGGGTATGTTGAAGGGACTTAATGTTCTGGTAGAATTTAGGTTGTGAGGGGGAGAGCCAGTTTAGATTAAAATCCTGAAGAATGAGCAATTCCCAGATGAGGCATGAGAGGAGATATTGGTAAGGAATTCAGTGACAGAAGAAGGGTAGAGGCCAGGGCAGCAATAAACACCAGCCATGGAACTAGGGACTGAGAAAGGGAGAAAGAATTTGAGGATGAGTAGTTCATAAGCTGAGGGAGAAGTGACTGAGAGAATGGAAGTGAACTGGATAGTAGTGGTGAGGTAGATTACAATAGATACCACCTCAATACAGCGCATGCATTTCAGCGAGAGCATTTGGGTGAATAAAATAGCACTCAGACAATTACAGAGAATGTGTATACTGAGTGAAATACACAAAGGGCTAGAGGTACAGTTCATCAAAATTGTCAACTTGCCGACTGTACAACATGAGCGCAAGAGTCAGTTCACAGCAGTAAATGCAATTGACTTACCTACAAGGTCCGTAACCTACCCCCTACAATCCAAATGTGCCATAGACTTAGCATCCTAGAGATGGGGGGGAGGTTCAGGGTCACAGCCCCCGTGGGGGGTGCAGGGGGGCATAACCCCCCTGTGTTACTTGCAATCACAGGGAAAGCAGCACAATCATGCATGAGAGGGCCAGAAGTAGTTCCAGGAGTACGGCGTAAGTGGGCATGGAGAGTACCTCTGGAGCTCTGAGCTTGTGCTATCCCTTGCAAACAGAAGAACAACAGCAGATGAGCGTTTCCTGTTGTGGGACAGCGTATTATCATGATGTACATGCCTAATTCTGTATAGTGTCATTGAAATGTAACAGTCGCTTATGATGGAAGTGCTGTGAATTGCGGTCGCCCACTGTCGCGGTCACTGTAATTGGCATCGCTGTATAATTTATGCTCAGTTTGTAAATGCCCTATAATTTTCACTGAGATGACATGGAACCATTGCAATACCACCACCCCTCCTAGCATGATCCTTCCTGGTGAGGGTATACCCAGGGATGGCGACAGCATTATTTGTGATCTTGAGGGATTGCCAAGATTCAGAGATAATTAGTACATCTGGCTGAAGATTGACCATGAGAGGTTGCAGCAGGTCTATCTTAGGGAGGAGGCTTGGGACAGGGAGGATTATACTGGGTGTTAGAAAAGTGGGAGGGGTGGAAGTGAAACCTGTCTTCAGTCAGCACATGTTGTCTGGGCATTATAAAGTGGGGGGGGGGATAAGATGAAGCAAAGGAAACTTGTGAGTTCCTGTACACATTAATAACTAGTTTGCATAAGAATATATTTATCTAGGGGTTATGAGGGAGCTTGGGGGTTGCTGTAAATATCCCTAGCAGTGTTTTACACAGGTATTTTAAATCTAGGGTTCAGAGAAGACAGGGATGAGAGTATGTGGATGAATAGAGGCCTGTACAGGTACCAGATTACTGGGAGGCAGCTGGTGTGCTGTAATTGTTGTGGAACAGTGGTCTTATTGGGAACAATGTGGAGTACAGGGGGCTGTCCAGCCTAGAGCAGCTAAGGGCAGAAGTAAGACAGCACAGATGGGAGCTGAGAAGGATGGAGTGGAAGGACAGAGGAACAGGGAAGTGGGGTGAAAGACAAAGGGAAGATGACTTGATAATTGAGGGCCTCAGGCAGGGGGAAGGCACAGGTGGGATCACCCAGTATTCAGGTGTACCTCTTCTTCAAAGATACAAGAATACAGTGGAGGCAAGTGGTAGGGGTAGGGGTGGGACTGAAGGGTTACAATAGGGTGGGATCTATTGAAGAGGGACCTTTAAAAATAAATTTGACCGACTGTCAAGGGAGAGGGAAATAGGAGTTGGGGTAGGAGACTGGGCTTACACAATGAGGTTGGGGGGGAAACAGCAGGATGGGGGGCAGGGATCTGTGGTGTAGTAAAGGTGGCCATGGAAGAAGAAACAGGCAAAGTGGAACAGTGCGTGGGGGGAAAGGAGGGTATATGGTAGGGGAAAGCTATGGTAGGATAGAGGCTAGCATAGGTAACCAACAAGAGAAGGGTGCAGATGGTATTCTGACACCATGGTAGCACCCAAAGGTAGGAAGGAGATCAAACATGAAAAAGACATAGGAATCCCAGTGGTAGGAGCCTCTGTGATCAGGGGGTTGAATTGGCAATGGGTGAAGAGCTGCACATAGAGAGGGAGGTTAGATTTCTTCCTGGTGTTTCAGTATACCGTGACATAGAACGAATAGAGAGGATGGCAGAGGGGATAAATTGACAGCTAAGGTTGCTGGTTCACTTAGGAACCAATGATCTGGCAAACCAGTCAGCTGAAACTGTGAAGGTTAGCTTTCAGTGACTGGGGGGCCAATTGGAAAAACACAACACCTCCCTGGCCTACTCAGAGGTTCTCCCTGTGTGGGGGGCAGAATGGGAAAAGAGCACAGAATCAGGGAGAAGGTAATAGATGAGTTTAATGGATGGCTCAAGGGGTGGAGTCAGGATAACAGGTTTCACTTTGTTGGGGACTGGGAAGACTTCTGGGAAAGGAGGTTATTCAACAGAGATGGATTACACATGACTAAAGAAGGGGTTAGCGCACCAGGGCAAAAGTTTGACGTTTACATTAGATGTTCAAAGTAAACTGACTAAGGGGGAGTATAAGACTAGGGGAACCATCATGGATGATGAGAGGATGGGAAACCTAGCTAGTACTCGACCCTCCATATCTGGAGGATGGAAATAAAAAGACCCCGCAAGAACACATAGTTCAGACCCAAACTGGAGTAGGACAAGAAATAACAGAAATGGGGTTCAAAAAGGTAACTGCAGGTAGTGCAGAAAAAAGGGTCAAGGGAGATGCAAAGGAGGACTCTCAGTATGCAAACAAAAGAGCTCAGAGGGTAGCTGGAAAGGGGGTCTGCTTCAACTCTAGCAGCCTAGGCAACAAAATTAGGGAGTTACAGGCAATGATAACAGATACTAAGATGGGCGTTGTTGCCATCACCAAAACATAGGCAACCAGTAACAATATCTGGAACCTCACAATGCCAGGGTACTCACTATTCAGAAGGGATAGAATGGAAGGTGGGTGGGGGGGGGGTGTAGCTCTTCATGTCTGGGAAGGTAGAGTAGTGACAAATGGGAACATTAATTGTGGGATGGAAGAGACTGAGTTGCTATGGATACAGATCACAGCATCAACAGGCAGGAAGCTACGTCTGGGGTGATGTGCAGACCACCAGTGCAACAAGAAGAGGGTGAGAGGGAGCTAGGAGAAGAAATAAAAAGAGGAGTGAGAAAAGGGGAAGTGGTGGTAATAGGGGATTTAAACCTGCCAGATGTAGATTGGGATGTGCCAACAGGAAAGAGTTCTAGAAACCAAGCTATGGTGGATGTTTTTCAGGAATGTCTGTTAGTCCAGCTGGTAAAACAACCTACCAGACAAGGATCCATTCTGGATGTGGTTCTCACTTATTCAGAAGTAGTTAGGGAGGTAAGAGTAGGAGAACCACTAACGAACAATGGCCATAATTTAGTTTGGTTTGATTTGACCCTAGGGGACAAAAAACACATTCAAGAACAGCGGTTCTGGACTTTAAGGAGTCAAATTTTGTAAAACTGAGAAGGCTGGTGTGGGATAAATTAATCTGGGTGGGTGATATACGAACATGTAAAATTGCCAGCAGAAACAGGCCTCACGGTCTATTGAGTCTGCTCGAGTGTACAGCTAACACCTCATCTTGCAGCTGCCCCTCCCGCTCCTTCTTCCCAGTATCCCTTACCCTGTCCCAACCCCTCTTGAAACTGCCCACCGTCTTACAAGACACTAGCTCATCTGGTAAGGTGTTCCATTTGTCCACCACTCTTTCAGTGAAAAAATGTCTTCTCATCTCCCTCCTGAATCTTCCCCCTCCAATCTCAGTCCATGCCATCTTGTGTCCCTCCCCTTTCTCATCTGGAAAATACCTTCTGTGTTGGTCTTGTTTATCCCCTTTAGATACTTAAAGGTCTAGATCATATTCCCCCTATCCCTCCTCTCCTCCAATGAATACATTTCAGCTCTCCCAGCCTGTCCTTGTAGTGCTTGCTCTCTAATCCCTGGATCATTTTTGTGGCTCTTTGCTGCACCCCCTCCAACAACCTGATATCCTTTTTCAGAAATGGGCACCAGCACTGCATGCAGTACTCCAGGTGGCACCTGATCAATGACCTATACAGGGGCAGGATAACCTCTCTCCTTCTGAAAGAGATCTTGCAATACACCCCAGCATTTTGTTGGCTTTTGCTGCTGCCTTCCTGCACTGAGGAGAGTTGTTCATGCTCTCCTTAATGATTACTCCTAGGTCCTTCTCCTCTGTGAAGCTCCCCAACTGTACCCCATTCAAGTAATAATCCCTCCCTGGTTCCTGGTTCTAAAGTGCAGGGCCTTGCACTTCTTGGCATTGAACCCCAACTGCCATGTTTCTACCCACTCCTGCAGCTTAATAAGGTCCACCTGCAACCCCTTCCACCCCTCTGCATCATCAACCACAGCTCCCATCTTGGTATCATCTGCAAACAGACTGATCTTGCTCCAGATCCCATGTGAGATATCCGCAATAAAAATCTCAAACAGCACCAGTACCAGTACTGATCCCTGTGGTGTCCCACTCGTCACTGCTCTTATTGACGAGAGGTCCTCCCCACCACCACCACCACCACCCTTTGCTACCTTCCCTTTAGCCAGTTTGTGATCCATTTCACTATTTTCGGTCCCGCCGCCACATGACATCCACTGCACGGTCCTTGTTCAGTTCCTGTGTCACCCAGTCAAAGTACTCTACAAGGTTGGTCTGACAGGATTTGCCCACTACAAAGCTGTGCTGTTGACCTTCCTGGAGACCGTTTCCTCCAAGAAGCTCACTAGCCTCTCTTTAAGGATGGTATCCATGAGCTTTCCCACAATCAATGTAAGTCTCACTGGCCTATAGTTTCCTGGTTTATCCTTTGGGGCCACTTTTGTGTATGACCACCACATGGGCCATTCTCCAGTCCTGTGGTACACATCCCATGTCCAGGGAGGTATTAAAAGGGTTGTCCAGTGGCCCCACCAGGACCTCTGCCAATTCCCTTAGTACCCTAGGGTGAATGCCATCAGGTTCAGGTGCTTTGTCCACCCTTAATGCCCTCAACCCATCCAGTACCCTGCTCTCTGTAATCCCTACATCTGTCTCCCCCCTTGCCTGAGGTATCTGCCCCCTTCTCCTGCGTGAATACAGAGCGAAAGTATTTGTTCAGTGCCTCTGCCTGCTCCTCCCCTTTCTCCCACCCAACCTCAGTCCGCTGGTCCTTGCTCCTTCTTCTCTCTCCAATGTAGTGGAAGAAGTCTTTTTCTACACTTTTGATTCCCTGCACCAGTCTCAGCTCCCTGGATGCCTTGGCCGAGCATATAGATGATGTGGAAGAGATGTAGAGATGTGGGGGGGGGGGTAATTAAAGGTGCCATCCAGGAAACAACTCAAGTTTGTGTGAGGACAGTAGTTATGAGAAATACGTTAAAAAGACCTACTGTATATGGTTTTCTGTGAGGTTAAGGAAAGCAGTGAAAGACAAAAGAAGGGCCTTTTGTGGGTTAAAGAAGAAACAGGGAGAGGAAGAATAGGAGGAATATATTCAGAAAAATAGAGGCAAAGAGAGTTGTTCGGTAGGCTAAAGCAGACAGAGCTACGGATTGCTGAGGGGAACAAATATGGTGAAAAACATGTCATATGGTACATTAGAGAGAAAAGAAAAAAGGGGTGAGGAATAGTTAGGTTGTTTGACAGCGATAGGGTAATTGAAGAGAATGGGAAGAAGGCAGCCATCCTAAATGACTATTTTTGCTCTGTTTCACCAGAGAAGATAGTCCCCTAACCAAACATGACATCCAGGCATCCACTAGAGGGATTCCAGAGATGAAAACATTGGTATTCACCAGAGATAGGGTCCGGAAAGGGTCTATCCTCAAGGCAGACAAGTCCACAGAATCAGATGGGTTGCATCTGAGAGTGCTAAGGGAATTGACAGAGGAACTGTCTGACCCTCCACTAAAACTATTCAACATCTCACTGAAGATGGAGGTGGTTCCTAGGGACTGGAGGTTGGACGCCGTGATTCCATTACATAAAGAGGGGGATAAGAAACAGCCAGGGAACTGTAGGCCAGTTAGCCACACATCTATTGTAGGAAAGTTGGTGGAAACTCTGATCAAGCAGGATTTCATTAACTACCTAGTGTTGTGTTTGTGTGTAACCCCCTATAAATGGGGTTCCCAAAAGTCTTCCTTGGGTGTGCTTAAATGCCCACTGCCAGGTGGGCATTCTGTGTCTTTATAGCTGTAAAAGTGCTTGCATGCAACTGCCCTGTTAGCCTCCATGCCTGTCCCTTTAAGAGACATTATTTTTGTAGTGTATAATTAATCTGGGTAGGGGCCAAGTGTTCCAGGCTCGAGTCCCGCCTGAGCTGCAATAATATTGCTCTGTTCTGCCATCGTTAATGGTGCAGAGGGAGCTCTGTTAGAACTGGTAATTGTTTGCTGATTAGCTGCTCTAATAATAATGGTATTATAGTTTGTCTAACCTGTCTTTCTTTGCAGCATGGACATTTCTGTATTGCACCAATCAGTACCTTTTGGAGACCTTAAAATGGAGTCCATCCCCAGGGCCCTTGTGGGAGTGAATTTTTGTAGGAATTGTAGTTTTTTCATTTTGGCACCTAAATGGACCTGGAGGGGGTGCCCTTGCTTTGACAGGCAGATGAATCAACCAACCAAACCCTTTTTGGATCAGGAGGAAATCCCAGTACTGCCTGCACCAGAGAGTCAGTCTGAGTTTGGAGTTGAGAGACTAAATTGCTCAAGACATTCTCGCAGCTGCTCCTTCGTAGTAGCGCAGGAAACTGGTGGGAAGGCTGTGTCTGGCCTGCCTGCTTCATCTTCCCTTCTGAGGGATCTGCTAGTGAAATTAATCGGACTGAATTCAAACTGACTTGTGACCAGAAATACCGAATTGTGACTGCCCTGTTACCTGAAGAAGACCGAAGATTTGCTGCAAGCGATCGGCCTGTCAGGACGTCTGAATCAGCACAGAGATCACGGTTTTGCTCAAGAAAACTGAATTTGCAGCTGGACTGTCATCTGATCTGTGGTATTGTGTTTGCTTTACTATAAATGTACTGTAAGCTGTCAGTGGGTAGTGATTTGGTTCCCCACTACTTAAGTGTGACACGCTTGCTGGAAGCTGTCTCCAGCACCTATCAAACTGAATCCGAACTGTTCACTCAGCCTGGGCCCTGCCACCTTGGCCTAGTCAGCTACTTCAGATGCAGAGATCACCATCGACGAGAGACTCACCCAGGGATCAGCCCCCTGTTTATCATCTCGAACAGGAATAACACCTCGGTGAACTGTGTGGGCCCCACTTCTCCTGGCATACCAGCTTGTCGACCTGCAGTCTCCATTTCATCCCTCCTGTGTTTCGTATTGGGTAGCATGAGTAAACACCAGGGTAACTCCCTGCAATATCAGCTAAATCTGAAGTGTTGTTATCTGATTCAATTGTTGTTTTCTTGTCACGAACTGAGCCTCCAGGCTCTGGATTACAAATTGTGTGTGTTTGTGCTTGGTCCTTCTTTTCATCACAGGGCCCTGACCAGCTGCAATGCTGGCCTACCCTGGCAACGTGTCAGGCTAGCCCACCTTTTTTCCAACTGGGTATCCAGAGTGTGTGACTGTGAAGGGACTCTAAAGTGCATGCATGATTGTCTGATTGGGAATCAGTTACAGAACTAATCAGCCAAATTGCGCCTCTCCCTTGTTTGCTCCCCCTGAATAAATCAAATCTAAATTTTTTTGCATTTCACTTGCCAGTGGTTCCATTTTGTACAAGAAGCACTGTACTGTTGTTACCTGCTGTGTCTAACCTTATTTTGCAGGGGGTCTCCAGGGTTGAACTGGTGGAATCAGCACTGGTGGTAAGTGCAAACAGAGTGGGGATTTGTATGCTGATTAGGGTTTTTTGTAACTGTGTCTGTTGTACATTGCTTAGGCCACTAGAGGGCAAAGAGGGGGGGTTACAGTGTGCCAGAGGGCTGTACCCAGGCGTTATCAATAACCCTGTCCTCCAGGTGGAGGCACCTATTTTTAGTACCCAGGCCCCTTAACCTGCACCTAGTCACACAGGCAGGGGGAGTAGTCCTTGGGATAGCGCCACCTAGGAGTTACATGTGTATACCATGCAGCCTTGAGCAGTGCATTTTCGGGCCATATCCCCTCATGCATTGCTGATGTGCACTGTGTAGGGATGAGTACTTATTATTGCATACACCTAAATATGCTCATGCATATAATATTCTTGAAAGTCAAGAATTTCAAACAAATAACAAGAGAGCTTTATTGGGGGAATCAGGAACAAGGTTCAAGAGGAAAAGAAAGGGTTAATGCAACAAAATAGTAATGAAGTGGCTATCGGGTCATAGCACAGCCCTCCTCCAACCCAGCTCAACTGTACTGTTGGGCCACTACCTCAGTCCCCATACCCGTAGTCTTTGGGAGCTACCAGGGAAGCCTAGGTACTCAGGTGTTGGATCATGGCAGGCCTAATCACTGTTGAATATGGTTGTCCTGCCTTGGTGCTATAAAAAAAAATTAACAGCTATGAGTCTACACTCCTCTCAGACTGGCTCATCACAGACCACCACCTTAGTTCATCCTATACTGTGTCCTGTGCCCACACTAGCCCCTCTGTGAAATTGGCGACACTCCTACCCTTTAGCCTAGTTACCAGATCCCCCCAAACAAGTCAAGGCCATCTGCTTAAACATCAGGTGGAGTGAAGACTTGTTTTCAAGTTCTGTACCTTATCGCTTCCTAGTGTCAGGAAGGATTACTTAGCTATGGCAGTGTCTCTTTCGAAATGGCAGATACCCCAGAAATTCATAAAGATAACTTTGCTCCAATTGCATGACCAGTCATGCATAGCTTGCTTTAAAATCGTTGCTTTTTTACAATAAATAAGACAAAGTAAAACAAGGATTAAAAGTGTATTCAGAAAAAAAATATATGGAAATAAGGCATTTAGACAGTAAATGCAGCAACTTAACTCTAACTCAATCAAGGCTTCCACTTATGGATGGTAATGTTACATTGGTGTATAGAAGTAAATGCTTAGATCATACCAAAAGTCCCAGTCATTCATTCACTATCTCTCTCTCTCGCTCTCTGGAGTAACCCTACATCCACTAGTGGTTCCCCTTCCTTGTTCTGTTTCTAACAGTCTGTTGATTCATCCCAGCTACAGTATCTACCTCTCTCTTCTGAGTGATGTGTTACAGACTTAAATACACAAATGTAGGCACTGTTTGTTTTCTTATCTGCCTGCGACCTGAAAAGCAGATATATGCTCACATTAAGAACATTCATAAATCACCTGTGCAGAGTCATCTCAGTTTACATAAGATGCTTAATGGCCTAGTCATAAAAATGGACTTGAGTTCCAACAATAGGCCACATCTGTTAGCTACTATCCTTTGAGCTCACTAGATGGCTCAGGGTGGCTCTGTCACACAGCAAATGTTTTAAACTGATTGTTTTATAAAAGCAATTCACATGCATGCCACACCTTCCTTCCCAAATCTGATGTGATCAATTAGTGGCAATCCTCACTGCATTTGTATAGGTAATACTAAGCCAATCGGTGGGACAATCCATCATAGTTAACATTCTTTATACCCTTGTGATACTGGATGCTCATATTATACTCCTCCAATTTGACCTTGGCATTCTCACCACTCGTGGGCTATATCCATGTAAGTGGGTTTAAGTCTATGAGCATAGTGAATTCTCAGCCAAACAAGTATGGCTGCAACTTCTGCGAAGCTCAAACTATACTTAAAGCATTCCTTTTCAATAGTGGCACATGCCACAGCCATTGGCAGGGGGTTCTGGATTGAGTACTCTATGAGTTGCTCTTTCCCTTTGGAAGTGACTTGGCTCAGTACTACTCCAACCCAATAGCTGATGCATCCATGTGCAGTATAACTTTTAGATCACAGTCAGGATTTCTACAAACTCCTCATCAGGGCAGACATGAAGTTTGTACCCTGATCAGATAAAATCTTCTAAGGCAATCCAACCTGGCTGCAAATATTTAACAGTTAATCTGCCATCTTCTCTACCTCAATGGAGGACATCACCCCAGCCTTGGGGTACTGAGTGGAATGATCAATCACTATGAGAATGTACCTATTTCCTGAGCTCAATGGCATGCTCTGGGGCTCCAAAATATATATGGCTACCTGTTGGAATGGTACCTGTGTTATGATAAGAGAATTAAAACTGCACTGGCCTTCTCCCCTTTTTTCCCCACTCGCATTTGGCACAAATGTCACAGTACTTGGCCACATCTTTATAAATACCAAGCTAATAGAAGTTTTTGTGCCAGCTTCTCTTTGTTCTATATCATCCCCATGTGTCCCACAAGTAGTATGTCATGTGCAGTGCTTAGTAAGTGTTTCCTATACTCCTTAGTGACTACCAGTTGTTCACACACCTGCCATTTCTCTGCGGCTCCTTGAGGGAACCACAGCAAATACAAGAAGCCATCTTACCAGTGCACTCTCCTCTGCTTTCTTTCCTGAGGGTCAGGGTCAGTGTTGGCTTCCTTTTCCCTTAACTCCCTCAAGAGTTCATCCCTCTGTAAGACTTGCTTCAGATCTGTACTGCTCACTACTCCTGGAGGGACAGTACCCTCTGCTGGACTTTCTTTTGAGCAGCAGTTAGCTTTTACTAAGGCTGGATGGTTAAAAACACAGTTCCCCATTCAGCTGTCATGTAAGTCTGTGACACAGTATGCTCAGGGCAAACGGACAGGATTTCAGTAGCCCCCTGCTCCCCACTGTCAGCTCCATCAGATTTCATCCTGACGGTCTCTCTCCAGGTAACAGCACACACAATGCCACCCATAGAAAGTACATCCACATCCAGAGCATCACTTACTTCCCCCTTTCCCATTCATTGGTCCCCTTCCCAGCTCAGAAGTACTTGAGCCAATCCAACAGGTACTTTTGGTCTTACCACACACTTTACCAGCGCAAATTGATCAGGTAGGACTAGTTCAGGCTTAACTAGATCCTGATGCACTATAGAAATAGCAGTACTTGTGTGTTGCCAAGCTTGAATAAGCTTTCCATTAACTGAAACAGGGAGCATGTATTTTGTAGAGTTAAGATCTATTGCCCCCGGATATAGTTAACATTATGATAGCCTGAGGCTGTCAGGTTCCCTCCTGCTGCCACTGGTCCTTGTGCCATCCATGCTGTGCAGTTGTAAGACTAGATTGGACAGAATGTGTAGGTAAATGGAGTTCACTCAGAGGGGGGGATGGTGACCAGTGGGGTGCCACATGGTTGAGTATTCGGTTAGGCCCCTTTAATGTATTTATAAGTGACATTGTAGAGGAGTTGGAAGGGAAGGTATACCTCTTTGCAGATGATACCAACATCTTTAACAGGGTAGATGTTCTAGGAGGGGTGGAAAGGATGAACCAAGACCTGAGAAAACTTGAGGAATAGTTTAGGGTATGGCAACTGTGTTTCAGTGTAAATAAGTGCAAAATAATGCACTTGGGATACAAAAATTCAGTGACTGAATACCAAATGGGAGGAGTAGTATTGACAACAACCAAACAGGAGAGAGAGAGAGAGAGATCTCAATGTAATTATCTCGAGTGACATAAAAGTAGTCAGGCAGTGTGATGAGGCAGTTGAGAAAGATAGTGGGATTCTGGGGTCCATAAGGAGAGATATCACCAGCAGAAGTAGGGATGTGGTGTTAATAACTCTGTATAGGTCACTAGTAAGACCTCATCTAGAATACCATGTATGGACAACTACAAAAGGACATAGACAGAGTGGAGGCGGTCCAGAGGACAGCAACTAATATGGTTTGGGGTCTTCAGCAGAAGACTTATGAGGAGAGACTAATGGAACTCAACACATACACCCTGGAAGAGAGGAGCGAGGGAGGGGGTATGATAGAGATGTATAAATGCCTAAAGAGGGTAAGTAAGGCACAAAATGGGAGTTTATCTCAGAAGAAAATGTGTTGAGAAATAAGGGGGCATGACATGAAGCTGGTGGGGGTAAATTCAGGAAAGATGTAAGAAAGTTCTTCTTCACAGAAAGAGTGGTGGATGCCTGGAAAAGACTACCAGCTGAGACAGTTAGGGAGAAAACAGTGGAAGGGTTCAAGAAAGCTTAAGACAGACATTAGAGAATCTTAGGGGAAAGGAGTGAAGGGTGGGAGAAAAGACTGGAGATCAAGTAGGGTCTGCGGGGTTACTGTAGGTAGGGTTCACAATCGATGAAATTGTGATGATCATACAATTATTGCGTCCGACCAACTGTAGTTTGGATCCGGGCCCCACACGTCTCTTAGTGGGGTGTGTTGATAAAATCGGCCCCGTCCTTACTGAGATAGTCTGGAGGTCCTTGGAGAGGGGGAATTTTCCAAATCCTCTAAAGGAGGCTGTGGTTCAGCCCCTTCTTAAGAAATCCTCCTTGGACCCGGACTGCCTGGCAAACTACAGGCCTGTCTCTAACTTACCCTTTGTGGGTAAAGTTATTGAGAAGGTGGTCGCATTGCAGTTAGATGATCATTTGACCAGCCACAATGTCTACGATTCTCTCCAGTCCAGATTTAGAAAAAGACATAGTACCGAGACAGTTCTGGTTCGGGTGCTAAATGACCTCCTAATAGCGAGAGATCGAAGGTCTCGTTCCATCTTGGTCCTTCTAGATCTCTCTGCAGCATTTGATACTGTGGACCATGGTGTGCTATTGGAACGTTTGCTGTCTATCTGTGGACTGTCTGGTACAGTTCTCAGTTGGTTTCGATCTTACCTCGAGGGTAGGACTCAGAGAGTAGTGTCCGGGATTTTTTCCTCGGCATCATTCTCCCTATCCTGTGGGGTACCACAGGGTTCCATTTTGGCACCCATGTTGTTTGCAGTATATATGCTGCCGTTAGGAGCGATTATCAGGTGGTATGGTTTGAGTTTTCACTGCTATGCAGATGATACTCAGCTGTACATGTCCTTTGTGCCCGGCCAAGATGCTGCCTTTTCGGTCTTTAATAACTGTCTTGCTGAAATCCAGGACTGGATGAATGTGAGTTGGCTGAGGTTGAACCCTGACAAAACTGAGGTGTTGGCTGTGGGCCAGGTTCGCTGGGAGGTGGGTTTATTGGTTGGATCACCCTCGGGTCTATGGCTTGGGGGTGTCCCGCTAATTACCTCAGACCGGGTGCGGAATCTGGGCATTGTATTTGATGACTGCTTGACATTTAAATCCTAGGTGTCAGCAGTTGTCAAAACCTCTTTTTACCATCTGAGGAACATCGCCTGGGTGAAGCACCTGGTTCCACCAGACGATCTGCCTACTTTGGTCCACGCCTGTTACCTCCCGCTTTGACTACTGCAACCTTTACCTAGGGCTTCCTGGGGGTTGTGATTCACCGCAGCTAGTGCAGAATGCGGCAGCCAGGCTGTTGGATTTGCCCTTCTAGGTCCAGTCATATAACGCCTGTGCTCCATGGTCTGCACCTGGTTGCCAGTTTGCTGGCGAATCACCTTCAAGGTCAGTTTGCTGACCTATAAGGCCCTACACCATCAGGGACTCTGTTTACCTGAAAGATCTCCTTCACCCCTACTGTCCTTCCCGCCTTCTGATCCACTGACGTGATTGCTAGAGATTCCCAGGGTTCGCTTAAAACCTCAGGGGCCAGATCCTTAGTTTTATGGCCTCAACTTCTGTGGAACTCTCTACCTTGTTGTGGTGCGGGATAGCCCGACTGTCCAAAGTTTTAAAGAATCTTTAAAAACTTATCTCTTTAGTAAAGCATATAATGATTTTTAATACTGTCGCTTAGTTTAATTTTAAAATGGTTTTATTTATTGTTTTATCTAGTATTGTACAGGCGCCTTGGTTTTAGAAAGGCGCCTTATATAAATAAATAAAGACTGAGTTTGAGATTGAGATTAAATGGGCAGATTGGGTGGACCAAGTGGCCCTTATCTGCCAACAAATTCTATGGCTTAATTTTCAAAGGAGATGCAGCGGTACACCAGACTTGTAGCAGGGAGTGTGAGACGCAAGTGGTGACTTGTGTCATACCTTGCGGCAAGTGTCATTTTTGAAGAAATTTGCCACAAATACCCACTGCAAGTCCAGAATGTGGGACGTAGGGAGTTAGTCCAGCTACTGCCTGGTCTAACTCTGTGTCCGGGATCGCGGCACTTGTGCCGACCCTTTGGAGCAAGGTGCCACAAAGTGGGGAAAATGTCACAAATGCACCACCCCTTTGAAAATCAGACTGCTTTGCATTCAAGGGGCTTTGGCACATCTGGGACCCCATTTGCATCTGACACAGGGCTTGATGCAAGCACTGCATCCACATTTTAAAATCGAGCCCTATGTTTCCATGAGTGATGCCCCACTTGCTGGTGCATAAGACACTTCTGTTGCCCCATTCTTTTTATGGTCAGTGAGATAGGTACACACCACCCTGGACTCAGAACTAAATGAGTCCCCTTTAGGCTGCCCCACTGACTTGCCTGCCCCTTTGAACCCAGCTCTCCCTCCCCACACATTCTTGCTTTTTAGTTGTATATCTACTTCTCAGCCATCTAGGTGGCATGCCTGGCTGGAACTGGGGCTCTGTCTGCCAACCACACTCCAAAACCATCTGGACAGCACCTGAAGAACTGTTGAGTAACACAACTTCTATAATTTGCTCAGCTGAGGATGACTGTGCACCCCCTACTCACCTACTGAGCAAACTGGCTAGGTGTACCCACATTTCCATGAAGCTCTCTTCATGATCTTTTTTAAATCTATGAAATGTCAGTCTGTATGCGTCAGCAGTAAAATCTTTAACTTTATTGTACTCCCAATGGATTTTGGAGAAAATATCAATGGTCTTTTCAAACAATAAAGGAGTGAGATCGGAATGCCCAAGTTCCATTGTCCAGCTTGGACTGTGTGCAAATCTTTTCAAAGATCCCAAAGAATGCATCTAAATCATATCCTTTTGGTTAGGGACTGTGTATGGACCTGTTCTCATCCCCACTTACCACTCCAGATGGCTGGTGACATACTCTCTCCAGCTCATGTTCATGGCTATGGGATGCTACTGTCTCTCTCTCTGCCTTGTTTGCTCTCATGGCTCTCTCCTTTTCTCTTTTGGATCTTTCTTTTCCTCTCCTGGCTCTCTTAGTTGCCTCTTTTTCATCTCATTCCATCCAAATCTTTTCCAACTGGACTTCTGCCTGTCTGTGTATATTTTCCCACTCAGACTGCATCCTCAGATTTTCCAGTTCAAGATTAACTGTCTAGGGTGGTGGGGGAATGGGGGGTGGTACACAGAGGGAGAGTGGAAAGGGAGGAGGGGTAATTAACTAGAAAATGTGTTGCAATGTATTAACCTGTGTAGTACAAGCTGTGGATGTTACCTTGTATAGTCTCATGCTACTTATTCCTTGTTGGTGGTGGAACTGTATGATCTGTTACTTTCCTTGTGTCTTCAAATCTTCTTGCAAAATAAAGCATGTTAAATTAAAAAAAAAAAAAAAAGATTAACTGTGTAACCCAAGTAGCTGCTCTCAGTCTGTCTTTGCTGCTGCGGCCACTGTAACTGCTCTGGCTCTGGCTTCTGCTTTGGCCAGGTCCACTGCTGCTGCTGCTTCTCTTGCTGCTGTGAGTGCCTCTGCTGTGACCTCTAGGAATCCTCATGCTCACTCAGCTCCCCTTTCTCATGGGCCTCACCCGCTGATTGGGGAGCCCTGTTCCTGACCACTGCTTATAGTCTGGGATCCCTGTGCACCTCCTGATCCTTTCTGACTAGGGTTCTGTTTCTTATTTAGTGACTCATAGATACTGTCTGTTGCTGCAGAGGTCATGCAGCTGCTTCAGTTTCAGCGTGCTGTTGTCTATTGTAATTGTTGCCTCTGCTAAACTGATCACTTGCTGCACCCAAAATTAAAGGTAAAAGGAAATAAAATATGTTTCCAGTGCACCTTGTTTTGTGACTGGTTAGGTGTTTTGTATAATCCCTAAGGGTTGGAGTTAGTAGTCTGTGCACTCTACACAATTACCTATCAAGTAACCACCAAATGCGTGCCTGTGACTAACTGGCACTTGCACGACTCATTCAAAGGAAAACAGAAAACGACAGCTCACGGAAAACTTATTCTGTCTCTGACTGCGTGCAAAAATGTCAAAATGTGGGATTAATAGGAAAAACAGTTCACTGTCTGCCACAAGGCACCTCAAACAACATCCCAGTCAATGTCAGGACACAATCCAACCACTCTAAGAATCTAAGAACTCCACCCCCAACCCCAGCCTTTGAACTAATGTGATGTGCCATAAATGAATGGGAAATAATTGCCTATTTATAAAATTACTGATTGTGCTGAGAATGAAGAAGAGAAGCTCCATTTGATCATTTTCACTCTTTTTTTTTCCTTTATTTTCTTTTGTGTTGTTAACTATTTTCATTTTGTGTATATGTATATGATTTTCTATTGTTTCATTTTTATTGTGATAAATGTTAGCATTAATGCTATAAATTACAAAAAAAAACAAACAATACAGATGATAAAAAAAGAATCAGTGGTCAGAACCCTTATCTAGGGCATTTCGATTCAGTTTATTTTTTTTCAGAGCTGTAGTGCCTTACAGCAGATTGTGAGCTTTTTAAATTGTACGCTTCACATAAATCTGCTGTGGCTATCAGATGGATACATTGTAACAAACAAATAAACAAAAAAAAAAAAGAAAAGCTACTATTCTAAAACAAGCAAGGTTCTACGCAACCAAAATAGTATCTGAGCTCTGGGGGCCAGTTTTTAAAAGCCCCAAAGCTGCACACATGCATCAAAAAAGCTGCACAATGGAGAGGGGTTGTGCAATTCCTACCACCAGTGGTGCAAGTGGTAGCTGAAGTACAGGAACCTAGGGATTGGCAATTGTGAAATGCAGAATGAAGAGCCTCAATCTGAAGGACAGCTGTGTCAAGACATGTCTATCTGTTTAGACACTAGTAGATTCAGGTAGAGATACTGAAGTATTTCTAGGAAAATAGCAGTGTTGTACAAGCCAATGTTGTTATGGAAACCCTGATTTCAGGTCACAGGCCCAGAAACTGTCATGTTGCTGGTTTAAGAATTTCAGTTGCAATGTCAATGGGAAGAAGTACAGGAACTCTGTTCCGGCTGCAAAGAAAGTACAGGAACTGAGTTCCTGTGTGTTCCTATTCACTTACATCACTGCCTACCGCAAGTGCAATTTTCAAAATGAGTGTGCTTTGCATCCCTTGTTCCTCTTTATGGTACCATGTGGCCATTTTTCTTCATACATGCTACTGTATGTCTGCTATGACCAGATGCAGAGAAAAGGTAGAAAGGTGCCACTGTGGAGGAATAGCTGAAAATAGTAGTTTCTCTGCGGATCCCTGGTGCTGAGCAGTTTTCCCTGCACCAGATAGTTGAGCACAACACTTTGTCCCCAGCCCTGTTCCCTGACCTTTGAACTTGGGGACGGCCTCTGTTGTTCTGAAAGATCCGAATGCAACTGTTCGCATCACTGTGTGAGGAGAGCAAGCCAATCATGGCTGCAGAATCATTCATTCATTCATCCATTCATTCATCCATTTATGCATTCATCCATTCATTCTTTCATTCATTCTGTTCATTCAAGAAAGAATTGGAAAAGACATTGAGAAAGGTTCATTTTCAATGGCATCCTGTAAATGTACGCACATTGCAAAGTTTACAAATGGCTGAGTAGCAGCCTATGGCCAGTCACTGAGCAGAAATAGCAGCCTATGACATATCACTGAGCAATAGTACAGCCATTGACTAGTGGGGGTATCTTGCAAACTAGACCGACTGAGTCATCTCCATCTGCTCCTACATCCCAATGTAAACATACTGTATGCAAATATAGCTGCATACTGTCCCAGTAAGACCTCACTGCTTTAAAGAGTGCTTGGAGAGTCCTTCTGCATAGAAGGTGTTCTAGAAGTATCAGTTTCATTCACTCACTCACTCATTCATCTCCGTTTCTCAGTAATGTTAATAAAATAGTTCCTTTGTGAATGTGCTAACCATGCAAGCAAACCTGCAAAACTCCCAAAACACTAGCGCAGTCATGAGACACAAAATAGGTGTGGGAAGGTCTTTCACAGTTCATAGAAACATAGAATTTCTTAACAGAAAAGATCCAGAAGCAAATGATTTGATACCTTTTAATGGACCAACATAGATGTAACAACAAGAACAAAGTGCTTTAGCTTTCGGACCAACCAGTCCTTCGTCAGAAGCCTAATGGCAGTTGTTTAGAAAAACAATACTTTTAACTGCTAGATCATGCAGAAAAAAAAAACAGAAAAAATCCCCATTGGTTTAAAATACTCATTTGAAAAATACAGAAAATGATGTCAGATAAGTTTAACAGCACCCTAATACCTTCAGCCAGGAGTGTCCCAGAGTTAAAGATGCTTGGTGGAACACACATAGAAGGAATCCTACTGCATATAAATTTAATTGACATAAGATAACACTGCTGGAGCAGATGACTCCTAAATCAAGCTATGGGTGTCACAATGTGTATAAGGATGTGATTACTGAAAAGCAACCCCCACCCAGATTAAAGACATACTAAGATTGTCTTGGGACTCCCATGAAGTTTCAGTGCATGCATTATAGACAAGGGATTACCAGTAGAGTTGTCTTACAAATATCAGCGCACACTCTATGATGTGTAAAACTTAGCTGGACCTGTCACCCTGCTGTACTCTCCAGCTAGATTTCATGCCTCATAAATTTCAAAAAACCTCTAGTGTAGTGACAGGACTTTATAAATGATAATTTAAATATAAATTGACAGTATTAGTGTCAAGTAAAAAACTCTAGTCGTGGACCTCCAAGGAACTACATCCATGTAGCCTGATATGTACCGATGTCAATCTACATGTAGCATGTAACAACTTGATGTAACAGAAGTGTCTAAGGAATCTGAAAAATAAATAAAAATGTAATTTCTCTCCTACTCCTCTTCACACAAACAATAAACCTTACCCCACCCCACAACCCCATAATGTGTGTGGGGGAAGGGTGGATAACTAGCTTTAAGAAGATGCTCTCACACACACACACACACACACACACATTTCCAAGGATTCTGGATGCAACTACAATGACATAAACCTGCCACCCTCCCCAGGATAAGGTAACTAGAAGTAAATATAAAGTATGTGAATAAGACCAGAGGTCTAACACACCTACATTTCCACAAATCACTACAACAGTAACCTAATGTACAAAGATCTGTCCAGGACCCCCTTGCAAATGAGATCTCACACTCCAATATGTACAGAGTTAAAAAAATATATGTCACAGTCTATGATAACAGTCCTGTATGTACAGTAACAGGCTAGCTAATCTGAATATGGTGTAACGAAATCCACCTCACTCCCAGGCAGAGATAAAAAGTAAGGAGGAATTAATATTCATTATATGTGTGAAGTAAGAGTAGTAACACACTGTAGCTCCATGTATGTAAATAGAGGCCTACCTCACTGTGACAGCAAGCCCCACACCTGTTATATCACGTACCTCACAACACATACCCACACACATACATACATACACACACGCACCCAGATCCCACACAAGCTGAAGTCCTATAATATGCTACTCTGAAGAAGAAGAGGTCTGTGGATGTCAGTTTCTGTAATGTCCCATGAAATCCAGATCAAGATTCATCCCATCTGCTACCATATTGAGATGTAAAAGAAGTTTAGTCTCAAAAGCTCATCTCTGTTGTGTGTTTTTGAGATTTCCTTTTAAGACCACTACTGACATATCTGAAATTGAGTGGTCAGGCTGGGAGAAGTGGTGCCCCTCTGGTTTTTCAGTCATCTCTCCTCTAATAGTATGTCTGTGCGACTTCATCCGAGTGCAGAGCTGTTGGCTTGTCTCTCCAACATAACCTGTTTGTGGACATCTCTTGCACTGAATGAAATAAACAACATGTTGTGATGTGCATTTATAACTCCCATGCACCTTGAATTGTTTGTTTTGTGATGTAACCACACAGTCCGAGGTGGAAATGAGCTCACAGGTCTTACAGGTGTGTTGATTGCAGGGTTGTGTGCCATCGTGTGACATGGTATTCTGTTCTGGTGAAAGTTTGCTCCTAATAATTAGGCTGGCTAAATTTGGTGGTTGTTTAAAAGATAGTAGTGGGAGTTCCTTAAAAATACAATGAAGGGTTTCATCCTCACTAAATATTGGGTGGAGGTCTTTAATAATCTTACGCAGAAGTTCAGGGTCTGGATGATATGTGACTACTAAGGGTATTCTGTCTGTAGCTGTTTTTGCTTTATATTGAAGTAGTTGTTGTCTTAGTACTTGCGATGCACATTCTGTTATCCTGTCAATTTCTCTGGAAGAGTGTCCCTGCTCAATAAAGGTGTTTTTTTTAACATAGCCAAATGTGTATCTCTGTCATCCTCATTTGAGCAAATACAGTGACACCGAAGTGCTTGACTGTACATGACAGATTTTTTTGTATGGTTTGGGTGATTACTTTTCTAGTCTAGGTATCTCTGTCTGTCTGGTGGCTTCCTGTAAATACATGTATGTAAGGTTCCATTCTTAATGGTGACTGTGGTGTCTAGAAAATTAACATTGGTGGTAGAATACTCCAGGGTAAGCTTTATGGTAGGGTGGAGATTATTAAGTTCATGATGAAAATCTTTAAGTGCATCTGTGCCCTCCATCCAGATGATAAACAAATCATCAATGTAATGGAAATAAGCTAGTAGTTTATGGGGACACTGCCTTAAAAAAATCCTCCTCCAAGTCTGCCATAAAGAGGTTAGCATACTGTGGAGCCATTTTGGTGCCCATTGCTGTTTCCATAGTTTGAACATAATGTTTACCATTGAAGTTGAAGTTGTTATGTGTCAAAATGAATTCCATAAGTTTCCCCAACACTTCAGGGTTGATGTTTTGTTCCGGTCCTTTCTCCAGTATGTATTTAAGGCATGCTGTAATGCCATCTGTGTGTGGAATATTAGTGTAGAGGGATGTTACATCCATTGTCACTAAAATGGTATCAGGTGGTAAATCCTTATAACTAGAAAGTACACGCAAAAAGTGCGTAGTGTCCTGGATATAACTGTCTCTTTCCATAACCAGTGGTTTCAAAATGGTCTCTACAAACCCTGAGATCCTCTCAGTCAAGGTACTATTACCAGAGACTATGGGTCTTCCCGGATTGCCAGGTTTATGTATTTTAGGCAGCATGTAGAATGTCCCTGGCCTGGGTTCAGCAGGGATGAGGTCAGTTAGTTTGTTTCAGACATGGTCTGGAAAAGTTTTAATTAAGGCACTTAATTCACCTTTATATCTTGTAGTGGGGTCACTCTCCAGTTCTCTGAAGTATGTAAGATCTGTTAGCTGTCTGTTGCTTCATTAATGTAATCCTCTCTGTTTAAAATTGCCACTGCAGAGCCTTTATCAGCTTTTTTGATGACAATGTTGTGGTTTGATTTCAGTGTCCTTATGGCTCTCTGTTCTAGTGGAGAAAGGTTATAATGGGCCTGTTTTTGCCTAGTAAGGATCCGACCACTGACTTGTTGGTGGAAACAATGAATGTAATTGTCTAGTTTCTTGTTACGCCCTCTTGAGGGGGTAAATTCAGATTTCATTTTCTTATCCACTAACTTATTACTGATTGTGATATCCTCACTACCAGTGATTTCTTCCTTGCCATGAAAGAATTCTTTAAGTCTCAATCTACAGAAGTATTCTTCCAGTTCACCACAAAACTGTATTTTATCCAGTGGTTTTGTTGGGCAGAAAGTGAGGCCCTTTGAAAGTACATTTAGTTCTCCAGTAGTCAGTGTGTGGTTGGACAAATTAACAGCTGAAAGGTGCCCATCTGTATTGTGTTGTTGTTCAGTGATTCCATTATGTTCTTCATGGTTGTTAGTAAGTATGGCATGTTGAAGGGCATCCAATTTCCTATTTTTCATATGCATGGCTTTTCTTAAGGTCCTTTGGTAGTTACTGTGTATCTCTCACAAGATGCCCTGAATAGGTTCCCCAGATATCCTTTCCAGAGTAGTAACAATTTCAGCAAACTCTTTGACAGGTCCAGCTAAGTTTTACACATCATAGAGTGTGCACTGATGTTTGTAAGACAACTCTACTGGTAATTCCTTGTCCATAACACATGCATTGAAACTTCTTGGGAGTCCTAAGGTAATCTTAGTATGTCTTTAATCTGGGTGGAGGCTGCTTTTCAGTAATCACATCCTTATACATACTGTGACACCCATGGCTTGATTTAGGAGTCATTATGTCAATTAAATTTATATGCAGTAGGATTCTTTGTATGTGTGTTCCACCAAGCATCTTTAACCCTGGGACACTCCTGGCTGAAGGTATTAGGGTGCTGTTAAACTTCTCTGATATCATTTTCTGTATTTTTCAAATGAGTATTTTAAACCAATGGGGATTTCTTCTGTTTTTTTTCTGCATGATCTAGCTGTTAAAAGTATTGTTTTTTCTAAACAACTGCCATTAGGCTTCTGACGAAGGACTGGTTGGTCCAAAAGCTAAAGCACTTTGTTCTTGTTGTTACATCTATGTTGGTCCATTAAAAGGTATCAAATCATTTGCTTCTGGATCTGTTCTTGCAAAGACTAATACGGCAACTACTAAATCTAGATTTTAACAGAAAAGGACTATTTGGCCACCCAGTCTTCCCAGATGTTCCCTGACTTATCTGTTTCTGGCTGACTCTAACTGGTCTCTAGTGACCCTCCCTCCTCCCTGTTGTCTAATACACCCCACGTCTAACCCACTCATTTCAACAACCCTTTTGTTGTGGCCCCTACAATGTCTTCTGGCAGGCTGTTCTAGGCATCTACCACCCTTTCAGTGAAGAAATATTTCCTCACATCTCTCCTAAACTCCACCTCTCCAGCTTCATCACATGCCCTCTGGTCCTGGTGCTTCTTCTCATTTAAAAGAGACTTCTCTCCTGCACCCTGTTCACCCTATGAGGTATTTGTAAGTCTCTATCATAGCACCTCTCGCTCTCCTCTCTTCCAGGGTGTACATGTTGAGATCCCTCAGTCTCTTCTCATAGAGCTTCTCACGCAACCCCCAGCAACATTTTAGTTGCTCTCCTCTTGACTGCCTAACCAGAGTATTCTGTTGGAAGCAGTTCTCATTTGATCCCAAAAATGTCCTAAACAATTCTTTTTCTGAACTTCTATTTTAACCTAGTAATTGCTATACATTTGCACAGTAGAAATATGCCAACTGTTGCAAACTGCTTATCGGCCGATCAAACATCTCTGGCTTCTTAGAGGAGCTCCTATTCAGTTCTGAATGTTTGAAATGACTAGCTGTAGTGTTTTCTTAGTAGGTTGTTAAGATCATCTCATTTCTAATTTAAATGCCACAGTTTGAATGGCTTTCTGAAGTACATTTTAGTGTTATAAAGGGGGACTAAATAATATTATTTTTTTCAGCTTGGGGCACAGACATTGGTTCAACAAATCTTTATAATTTGACAAACAGATTCATAATTTTACAAAAACGTCTTTGAAATAAATGCTAAGGTCTGTGCATCTCCATTTAGCAAACATTTTCAGAGACATTTCCTACAGCAGAAAAGAGGTTACTGTCTGTGACCTTTTACAGATCTCTCTGTCTCTCTCTTTTTCTCTCTCTCTCAGGTGCAGACTCTCAATCCCCTATCCAATTTCTAACCTTTATAGAGCTTGGAATTACAAAGCTGCATTCCCATGACCTTTGACAATTACACCGCTATGCAGACGTATCGCTGGCTGCACACAAACAAACAATTATAGATGTTTGCCACACAAACACAGATGCACTCAGTCATGAGTCATATGCATTCAATCAGTCTCACAACCGCTTTTACAAATACACTGACACACACACTATTACAGACATGCACAGAATACTGTAAGTGCAGTTACAGACACATACTTCGATGCACCGCACACAAATATCCCACACATACTTAAACAGATACAGTGTAGGGGCTACAAAATGGTCTGGCTCAAAACATGCAAGTTAGTTTAAACTGTTAGTTCTCAAGATCATAACATACACATGGCTAACCCAGAGTGTATTAAGAAAGTCCTACCCCCTTGAAAGTGGAGCCAAATTTGAGTCAAGCTACTTTGTGTTCAGTTTCTATCTGAGCAAATTCATCACCACTGGTGATGCACAATATAAATACAGATATAACACAAACTACAGACAATACACCATATACCTAACATAAAGACACAGCACACACACACACTAACTGCAGATGCATACTCCCATGCACCATTTCCAAACACCCAAGACATAGTCCTACAGATGTAATACGAATAGCTACTGTACAGACACATCTTAACACACCATATAGATAAAGAAACCTTTAATTTCACAATCATTCCCTTAGCTTGGGGAAGGATTGCATTGCCAGCATGTGCTGGCAGCTGTTTTCTGCTCTACTGCCTGCTAAGGGTTCAAATATCATGGTGTTAATTTTCTGTCTACAGGATAAATACCTGTGCATATCAACAGTGTACTGGCAAATAAAAACATATTATGGAAGTTCAGTACACATCTTCTAAATAATTTATTGGTTCCCAAGTAAAAACAATAATAATCCATGGTAAGGAAGAATCAAAAAATGCACAAATCTCTTTATTGGAATTACAAATGAACTCTGAGGCTACATCAGGGGATGGAGTCAGGGCAGCTGCTGATTCTTTAAATATCAGTGGTTTTAAAGGTACACCTCTCTTAACATATTTTCTAAAAATAGTTTGCAAATAGGAAGCTACTCATTACTTAAAGAGCTAGTGGAGCCAAAACAGGCAGATAGGAAAATAATACAAATTTTAAGTAGTCTGTTGTAACATTTTATTTCCGAAGTATTTTTTCCTTTTCCTTTTGCTCATTAGAAAGTCTTCTATCTCATAATATTGCACTGGATGTATGGAACACTTCTTAGCCTGGCAGCTGACATATCTATCTCAAGCCCCCCCCAATACATCATCAGCATTGTGATCTCACTGACAGTGACATCACAGGGGACTGGACTGACAGCCACTGAGTGGCTGTTTCTAAGTAGCAGTGATGTCACAGTCAGTGGTGGTCACAATGCTGATGACATAGTGGGGAGAATAGAGCTACAGTACAAGTCACATTAAACTGTTCCTCCAATGAGTTTCTTTAGCATTTCTGACTGAGTTGCAATAAGTGTTGCTGGATCCAACACTGCACAAAGCCTTGCACAAACTGATTCTTATGAGTCAAAATGCAGCTTTGTGTTGCACTGTGGCTGGACTGCAGATGCATTCCAACTGAGTTGCAAAAACATTTTACAACAATTGCTCTTCAGCTGATAAGCATTGAAAAATAATTCAATATGAGTTACCAATGCATTGCCAACTGTAAAAAACAATGCTAAACCAAGTCATTGATGGAACGGTTTCATGCGACTTATGTTGTAGATAAGTCAGCTGCCTGGCAGAGTACAGTCCCACATATCACACCTACTAACATCAGGAAAACAATCTTTTAATTAACCAAGGGGAAAAGAAGAAGTACCTCAGATATAAAAAGTAATGGTTGACTGCTTTTAAAAACTAATATTAGTTGTAGGCAGTATACTAACTCTTTAATGGAAGTTTGTTGGAAAAAAAACATATGAACAAAAGTGCTCAGGTGAAAAATATGTATTAAAAATGTGCTAATCATGGCTATCAAAAATAAATGTATGGAGTTGCTTCCTATATGCAAAGTGTTTTAGAAAATATGTAAAAAAATGTGTACCTTTAAAATCACTGCTGTTTAAAGGATCAGTATCAGCTCTGATGAAACCACTGATGAGGACCTGGAGCGAAGACCTGTGACATCAGGCGGTATTGTAACTACCTGCATTTGTAACTTGAAAATAGAAAATAATGCATAAGTAGGGGTGTGTAATGGTTTTTTACACACATCTGAGGGGTGTGATGCCACATAAAGTCTGAGGGCAAAGCTCAAGGGTTTTTTAAAAGCATTACACACTATGGGTGTATGTGAAAAACCATTACAAAACCCCACCTATACATAGTTTTTTATAATTGCTGACTTTTTGTACACCTGATTTTGTGTTCTTCTACAGACACTGTATTTATAAGGAACTCATTGGCTGACACAGTTTGAGTGTGGCTGTTCACAGGTGAAACTGAAATGCTTTTTTTAATTTTACTTTCAGGCAGACTCGGCTTTACTTTAAGTTAGGCATGCAGTTTAAGACAGGACAGTTGGTTTTGATAAATGTGCTATGTTTTTGACAGGGAAAAGAGGGACAAACTAGATGTGCCAAGCAGTCCTTAATCACCCAAAAAATGATACATTTCTGTGTTTCTGTGTTCTCTGTGAAATCGGCTGCAAAGACAGTTTCATGCATTTCGCGCTGATTAGCATTCTGATCGAAAACCACAGAGCTGTCTCACACTTCCCATTATAACTGTCTAGTTATAATGGGAAATTACACCACAGTAACCCAGGTGTACCAAGCCTTAGTCAGTAATAATCTATAGAATAATGCATGGGGAAGCGTGCATAATGAGAATGCGATATATACCCATAGTGTGGGATGCTATATAAACATTCAAGAGCAATGCTTGAGGGGTTTATAAAAACCTCCCACACTGAGGTTGTGCATACTGCCCCGCCAATGTCAGCACGCAAATGTCTGCCTATCCTATAAAGCGGCAGTCCCCCAGCCCTACCTCACTTCTGCTGCTGGAGACTCTGGCACATAAGTTGTAAAAGGGAGAACCATGGCAGTTCCTCAAAGTCAAGGAAAAGTAAAAAAAATGCAAAGGAGAAACAGCTATCAGGGGAAGGACAGTGGGAAAGCAACGACTGCTGCAAGAGCTCCTCTTGAAGATCTACTGTTATGGTAAGTTCTTACATAACTGTACTATCTTACTTCGAGGGGGTTCTTACAGCAGGTAACACCAGTAGGACTGAGTCCCAAGCAGTACCGGAAATTATCCCAAAGGGCAGTAGGGAGGAGGCAAAAAAGAATCAGGTGAAGATTCAGGAAAGAAGGCCCAGAAGGACTGCAAGTTCGAAATTGGCCCTACGTCTGGAAGCAATATCCAGACTATAGTCGCAGACAGAGATGTGAACAGAGCTCCAAGTGGTGGCTGCACAAATGTCTGCAGCAGACACATTCCTGAAACAGGTGGTAGAAACAGCCATTCCTCTAGTGGAGTGTCCCTTATGGTAACAATAAACAATGCAATTTGCCAACCATTTCAATAAACACTGTTTCAAAACAGGTGCCCTTTCTCTCTTCGGGGTGAACAAAACAAACAACTGATCAGTCTTTCTCACTGGCTGTGTGCAAGTGGTATTGTAATGAAGCACCCTATGAACATTCAAACTATGAAGTAAGGCCTCCCACTGATTATAATACTCAAGGAAATAAACAGGTAGGTGGATGGATTGGTTAAGTGTAAACTCAGACACCACCTTATGCAGAAACTTAGGATTTATATGCAAAGACACCCTGTCTTTGTGAAAAACTAAATAAGGCTCTTTACACATCAGAGCCTGAAGCTTGGAAATCCTCTTAGCCAAGGCAACAGCAACTAAAAACAACACTTTCCATGACAGAAAGCGCACCTCGCAACTCATGGCTGGTTCAAAGTGAGGCAAAGTGAGCTTTTCCAACATGAAAAGAAGGTCCCATGGAGGGACAGGGTCCTGAATGAGGAACTTTAAATGCAGAATACCCTGCAATAATGTGTTGGATACCTCTAACTGGGCAACTACTTTGCCCTCAATAGGTGCATTGTACACAGAGAAGGCGGAAAGGTGCACCTTAAGAAAGGAGTATCCCAGGCCTGAGTCCGAAAGGGAGAGCAGGCACTTCAAGATCAGATTCACCAGGCAGGTGAAGGGATCCAGATGGCGAGCAGTGGCCCATAGGGAGAAGTGCTTCCATTTCATGGCATAAGTGGCTCTGATGGAAGGCTTCCTAGCAGCCACCAGGACCTCAGCAACCCTGGAAGAAACCTCAAAGCGGGTGATATCTAAGTCTGCAGGAACCACGCATGGAGATGTAGAGACCTGAGGTCGGGATGGACCAGAGTGCCCTGTTCCTAGGACAGCAAGCCAGTGCACAGAGGCAAGGGTATTGGGGGTTCCACTGCCAGCTGCTGCAGTAGTGGGAACCAAATCTGATGCAGCCAGTAGGGAGCTATGAAATCATCTCTGCTCCCTATGACTTAAGCTTGAGAAGAACCCTCTGCAGGAGCAGGAAGGGAGGAAAGGCATACAGAAACATCCCTTTCCACGAGAGGGACAACACATCATGCCAGAAAACTCCAGGCCATGGATTAAGCAAGCAGAAAAGCAGCAGTTTTGCATTGAGTGGGGATGCAAACAGGTCCATCTCTGGGCAACACCACCTGTCAAAGAGATCTTCAACCACTGAAGACAGGAGCTCCCACTCATGAATCCTTGACTTGGACCAGCTTAGACTGTTGTCCGGGGTGTTCTGTATGCCTGGAACATGGATAGCAGAGAGTTCCAGGTCATGCTTAATGGCCCAGAACCAAACTCTTATTGCTTCCTGACAAAGGGGGTATGAGTGGGTGCCCCCCTGCTTGTTGATGTAGTATACTACAGACATGTTGTCCATCTGAACCAATAGTGAGCTGCGAAGAATGTGGATCTGGAAGGCCTGCAGGGGATAAAGAACTGCTCACATTTCCAGTATATTGATGTGGAGATTCTGCTCTGACTCAGACCAAGTCCCCTGGGTCTGAAGGTTGGCTAAGTGAGCAGCCCAGCCCAGACCTGTGGCATCCATAATGAGAATCTCTAGAGGGGACGCAGTTCAGAAGGGAACCACTCGCAGGAGATTGGTTGGATTCTGTGACCATTCCAGAGTCCTCCTCACTGGGTCAGAGACTAACACCGTCTGATCCAGATCATCAGTGCGTTGGTCCCATTGGACCTAAAGAGTCTATCGTAGGACCCTCATATGCAGATGGGCCAGGGAAACTGTGACTGTAGCCACTGCCATGTGTCCTAACAGGTGGAGGAAAGCTCTGGCTAATATCTGACAGCTGGAGGATACCATCTGGGCCTGCACTATCAAGTGCACTGCTCGATTCATCGGCAGGAAGGTTCTGACCTGGGACAAGTTCAAGACTGCTCCAATGTACTGGAAGCATTGGCTCAGAGAGTAACATGACTTTGGCAGGTTGACCATGATTTCTAGGGCTTGGAAAAGCCAAAAGATACCTCCAGGGTTTGCAGTTAAGAGGTCCCTAGAGAGGGGTGTCAGCAACAAGTCATTAAGATAAGGGAACACACAGAAGCCCTGTCTCCTCAGGGCCACAGCCACCACTGCCAGGCACTTGGTAAAAACTTGGGGTGCCAAGGAAAGGCCGAAAGGGAAGGGCCCTGAACTGAAAGTGGTCCCCCTTGAAGCAGAAATGGAGGAAGTGGCGGTGGGCTGGGTATATCTGGATATGAAGGTAGGAATCCTGCATGTCCATGGAACAGAGCCAGTCCTCCTGTTGAAGGAGGGACAACAGCCCCTGGAGTGACCATCCTGAAGCATTTGTACCCTATGTAAAGGCTCAGGTGGCTGAGGTCCAGAATCAGCCTCAGATCTCCTGTTTTCTTGGGGATAAGGAAGAAGTGGGAGTAGAACCTCTTTCCTCTTTTGAGTCAGAGGGACAGGCTCTATGGCGCTTTTTTGCAGGAGTGCCTGAATCACTTTCTGAATGAGGGAGATGTGGGCCTAAGGGTAGTGGGAGGGCAAGGGAGGGTTTTCCAGAGCGGGTCCAGAAATTCAAGAGTGTGACCTTGTTCGATAATCTGCAGCACCCACTGATCTGAGGTTACTGTGTGCTACCAATTGAGGTAGAGGGAGAATTGACCCCTGTTCGCCTCCCCCAAAGTCTCTACTTGTGGGGGTCGGGCAAGGAGTCAGGCAGTGGATCTGGGAGTGGGCAGAGCTGCTGCGGGTGCCCTAGGGGCAGCTGCTCCAGCTAGTGGGGTGTTAGCCTTCTGTTTGAAGGGCCCTTTCAACTGCTGGCCTTTGGAAGGCTGGTGAGAGTACCGATGAAAGGACTGATGGGCAGAGGGTGGACAGAGCTGCTGCAGGTGCCCTAGGGGCTCTAAGAGCAGCTGCTCTTGCTGGTGGGGTATTAGCCTTCTGTTTGAAGGGCCCTTCTGACTGCTGGCCTTTGGAGGGCTGGTTTGAGGACCGACAAAAGGACTGATATTGGGAGGAACTAGGCTGGGACCTGTAGAGGGAATGCATTGACCTAAGGGCCTTTCCCAGTTCTTGAAGGAGGGAGATAATATCCTGGGCATCTCCCCCAAACAAGACAGAGCCCAGAAAAGGTGCATCCATTATTTTGGTCTGAACATCAGGTGCACAACCAGACACCCTGAGCCATGAATGGTGGTGAAGACAGAACCCTGCCTCCACACTACAGCTGGAGGCATCAACAGTATCATATGCTACCCTCAGTACATGGTTGCCCACGTCGGATCCTGACTTTAAGAGTTGGACCAACAATGTTTTGGTAGAGTCCTCAGGGAGGGTTTGGACCAGATCCCTCACCTGATCCCAGAGAGCATTCTGGTATTGTACCATATGGGCTAGGTAGTTAAAAGCCTGAATGGCCAATGTGGAGGAGACAAATATATGCTTGCCTAACTGGTCCAGTTGGTGAGACTCCTTGTCAGGGGAGTGAGTACTGAGATGCTTGGGTTTCTTTGTACCATTGTGGGCCACATTCATGACCACAGAGTCCGACGTGGGGTGCTTACCGAGGAAGAGCTTGCCCACTGGCATATGATAAAGCCAATTTTCCTTCTTGGCCAAAGCCTGGGTGGAAAAGAGGTGGATCCATGCTGCCTTAGTAACATCCTCATAAGAGTCGATTAAAGGAGGTGCCACTAAAGGGAGGGTCTCTTTTTTCCGGAGGTATATGGCCAGACGACATCACTCTGGGTCAAGCTCCTCAGTTTCCCATCCCATGAGGGACTGGATATGACACATTACATCGAGAAAAGAAGAATCATCAAGGGGGGGATTTAGAGGTCTCCTTGGGAAGCTCTTGACCTTCTGAGGAACCCCAGAAGTCCTCTGATGACTCTGAGGAGAAGGAAGAAGAGTCATCCCCTGACTGATCACTGTCAGAGGCTGGCATTGGAGGGCAACAATCATCAGTATGTTGGGCTGAGTTCCCTGTGCATCCCCTAGAGGACCCTGTGGTATTGGGGTTGCTAGGTCCTGCCTGGTCTGAGTCCTGAGGAGAGGGGTCCTGGGGAGGATGAGGAGGAGAAGATTGCCTGGGTGCATTCTTATTCTGCATGAAGGACCACCAGGCTGAAAACAGAGCATTATAAGCCACCAGTGGAGGAGGATTATAGGGTGGATAAGGATACTGAGGAGGAGGGTATGGGTACATCAGTGGGGGGACCAGTGTAGGGTACCCTGTCATGGGCTTACCTGGCACTGGCTGAGGATCCAGAGGAAGGCCAGAAGGCATTGGTTGCAGTGAAGGTTGGGGAGGAGGCAACAACAGCTGAGGCGTCATCAGTGGGGACGACGGTATAGCCAGCACCAGCCTGAGAGGTGAAGGCTGGTATCAGTCTGACAAAGCAGCAGATGGCCCCAAAGGCAGGACAGTCACCTGTGGGAGAGAATTCCAACAAGGCAGGGGCAAAGGCATCGTCTGCATGGAGGAAGAGGTGAGTGCTTGCTCTGGACAATGCCTGGAGAGGCTAGCGCTGGCCCCAGAGTCAGGGACTAATGGAGGCAATGCCTTGGCCAGAAGGGGCAATGGGCAAAGACTGGAGGTACCAACCCCAGCTGAGCCACCTGGCTGAGGACCTATGGAAGCTAAGGGCCTGAGCATCAGGGGTTGGGAGGCAGGGGACAAGGTCTGCTGCTCCAAAGAGCCGCTGCCTAAAATGGAAATGAGGGCGGGTGGCTGCACCACCAGCAGCCTGGAGGAGTGAGAGCTGCTGAGGAAGGAGGGACCAACTGCTCCGGGGAGGAAGACTCAGAGGCAGAAGCCAGTTTATGCAGTGACTGCGAGTGAGAGGCTGACCAGGGATGGTTCCGGTGCTTGTCTCAGTGTTTATGCTTCCCACTTGATTTCTTCTCCTTCAGGAAAGAAGAAGAAGATGCCCCAGAAGACTGAGCAGGGAAGGAAGAAGAACTCTTGGCTTCAAGCTCTTTCTCCAATGTTGCCAATTTCTGCTTTAGCAGGTAGTCCTTTAAAGTCTTCAAGCAGCATCTCTATGTGGCCTGGCTGAAGTCCTGGCTCTGCTGGCAGGCCTTGGTGTCATGGTTGGAGCTTAAGCAGAGCAGACAGGAAGACTGACCATCTTTAACAGGTATCTGCTTGCCGAAGGCACACTTCGTCGGCTGATCAAAAGATGAGGCTAGAGAAGAAGACATAAAACTTTTAAAGAAAACACAGAAAACACAATGTTTACTAATGGGAAATTAAAGAAACAAATTGCAGGTAAAACATAAGCAAAATGGTGGCAGACTGAAGCAAGCATCTGTGGAGGTCTGACATGCGCAGGTCAATGATGGGAAAAGAACTGAGGTAGGGCTGGGGGACTGCCCCCTTTATAGGATAGGCAGACATCAGCGTGCTGACATCAGCGGGGGCATTCCTCTGTGACAGACTGCTAGCTATAAGTTTTCTGTGTGGTCCTGGCACCTGGTGGCTTCAGTCCTACCAGTGCTACCTGCTGCAAGAGCCCCCTTGATGTAAGATCAGTGAAAGCAAGTCTCCCATAGAGAGAGCTGGCACATGTCCATCATTATAACTCATGGGTTATAGCAATGAATTATGAACAGCTTTTCTATGGGGATAAAACAGAGACCAGTTATTACAAAGAGATTAATGTGCTTTTCTACGCTGTCTTTTCACGGATAGTCATTGTTTTACTTAGGAGTCAAAATACAGACTAATTGTACTGTTGCTGTGTTAGTCCATGGAATATTGGATTTGTTGCAAATTATTATACCTTTTATTTGACTAACAAATAAATTGTACCTATTTGTTACAGTACACAAGCTTTTGTGGCCACGCAGGTCACTTCATCTGGTATTTGAGCAAACTGAGCAGAAAAAGCAGGTCTTATACCAAAGGTCTGATGTTAAAGAAATAGCATAGTAGAGGGCAGGCAGAGATCTGACATCTTAAAACTGTAGATACTATATGTCATGGTGAATTCCAAAGATATGAGAAGTGTCAAAGGCAGGAGACAAAATCATTGAAAGTTTAGGGGAGACACAAGGCTTTGCTTAGTGAGTAAACCAATATAACAATCACACTACATTAGTTATGGTGTACTTAAATAGGTCAGTGGCCCCCTAGTGTGTCCTGAACTCTGTGTCTCAGTTCATGCTGCTTTACCCCCATTAGAAGCTTCATATCAGACTTCCATGGTATCCTTTCATGTGCCACCACACCATGTTGTTCTGCACCTAGTTTACCTTTAGGCTGGTTGCATCACTCCTTGATCAGCACTTCTGATTGTGCTCACTGACAAACGCTAGATACTTATGCAGCAAGTCAAAACCTGCTCTTATAGGGTTACAAAGTTCTGCACAAATGCAGGTACCCTCTCAGAAAGGAGTCTGTAGCAACAACCCTCCTCGGGCTCCATCAGACCCATCCTTTTCCATGCCCTGTATAGAGAGGTGGGCCATAGCCCAGGGGGCACACCCCTGTTTAAAGGTATACATATGGATGGTGTCACTTTCTGGGAGCCACCCCATGCAAACATTCTGGTTTTGTCTGACACTCTGTCCATCACTTGACAACCAGGGGGCTACCTAGAAAGATCTGTGGGCCACCATTGCAGAGCTTCTTTTTTTTTCTTCTTTCACTTTCCTACTGAAGGACTTTGTCTTTACGGAAATAGGCAACCCTGACTGTGACTCTCTGGAGCTTCACCTTGCTGGTTCTAAGAATAGCATTATACACAGTTGCACATTTACACTAATCCCCTAAGCGGCAAGCGGTGTGTTAGTAACACAATGAACATCGGCCACACAAATGTTAGCTACTGCTTTTAACAATCTCTGGTTCCCCTTTAGTTATTTACAGGAAATGAGACTGGGGCTCAGGGCACCACACTTAAGCAGGAATTTGCTTGCAGCAGCCAACAGTTTATTTACATATACAGTAGCAGTCACATATATATTTGTTTCGCATGAATGGACTCCCACTCAGCTACCTCAACCAAGGGCTTGCATAAAAATGACTTGCAATCCTGAACCAGTAAGCATCAGGAACCAAATTTTTCAGCACTCAAATAAATGTAATGTTACATAACACAAGTGCCTCATCCCAGACACAAGGGAACTGGGGATTACTGCAAATTAAACTACCTAAGGATGTGATTAATCTTTTATGGGGACTTGACATTCCTTTGCACTTTTGTAGAATAAATTTGCTGTATCATTTATTTTATATAAACTTTTTTTTATAAATTTTTAAGTTAAGGGATGTAACATATTCAATACATATAATTCACAGCATATATCATATATTGTTTTTTTGTTTCACATAACTCTGTATAAAATTGTTCAACATTCATAAATCAGTACATAAATAAATATGCCACATCCTATTTCTTTTTCCTCATTCCTACCTAATATAATTTATTTTATATAAACTTACAACTGAAGGAGGACTTACCTCCAGTTGTGGTCTTGAATGTCACAACAGATATTCATCCATATTAGAAAAGTCTTTTGACTTTATGCAAATGGAAAGGAGGGTAGAGAAGGAGCAAGAGTTGAAGTGGTTGAAGATGGGTGGGGGGAGACTGGAGAATTTCTGATTGAGAACACGTTGTATGGAGAACAGACTGGCTCTGAGGATTCATTATAGTGTATACCACAGAAAACACCCAGAAGACAGAGTTCCTGGCAGGGATGTTTGCAGTGGGGAGGAATAAACCATCTTAGCTATTCTGGAATGTCGACAAACATTTACATACAGTCCTCCTGTAGTTAGGTGGAGCAGATTCCACAGATACGTGTGGGCAGTTTGTGACTTTTATCCCTGATGGCGTGTCTTCCATTAGAGAGGATCTCAGAAGCATGTATCAAGATGGTTGGCCTTACCCTACCATCCTTGGATGATACTGCCCTACAAGCTATGAATAGGGCTAAAAATGTGGGGATCATAATGGACAAAAGGCTCACATTGAAACATCATGTGACAGCTGTGGTCCATTGTGTTTTTTTTCCTTCTGAGGAATATCACCTGGCTGAAGCCCTGTCGACTAAAATGACCTGGTGACAGCAGCCCATGTGCTTGTGTCTTCCCACCTTGACTGCTGTATTGCTTTCTATCTCAGACTTTCAGGTGGTTTGGTATATCATCTCCAGTAGGTGCAGAATGCTGTGGCAAGATTGATATGCAGTGTAAGCAATTTCAGTCATGTCATGCCATGGCTGGGTGATCTGCATTGGCTTCTGGTTAGCTGATGCAATTTCCTCATGATTTGCTTGATGGTATTGATAACCATACACGGGTTGGGTCCGGACTACTTAGAATACCTCCTGTGCCCATATACCCCAGGGCCACTGTGCTCTGCCAGGGAGAATGTCTTGGAAGTTCTACAACATATGGTAATTTGAAATCCTCAGTGGATAGGGCCTTTTCTTTGGCTGCATTATATATGTGAATGTCTCTGCCACCATAATAATGTCAGATCTTTTCAGTGGAGATTTTTAAAAGGGACCAAAACACCCATCTGTTCTCTCTGCCATTTGAGGTTAACTTTCAGTTTTGTTTTGCTAATTGAGGCATTCTGTTTTTGCACAGTGTGATTTTTAAATTATGTCATGGATTACATTTTTAATATAACACTTCAAGCACCTGGGTTGAGGTGTTTTAAAAATAAAAGATGATGATTATGGCTTACGCCAGCCCTCTGGCACATGTTTACACAGTGGACTCGATGCTCTATATAAAGGTGAGGGATGTACCTTCCTTGCTAGCAAAGTATAGCTTCCAGGTGTGGGTGGCAAAAGAAATGAGACAGAATGGACTCACTGCATCTTACCCTATCCTTGGGCCTTGATGTCTCAGTGGCACCCCTATGGCTTATGCAAATGGGCCCAGTTCTCACTCCCTGCATGCCAGCCCATAAATCAATCAGGAACCTTGAATCAGATTAGTTCTGAAAACTGGGACATTTCCTGAGATCACCCTCAGGAAGCCCTCCATTGAGGGTGAGTCACCAACAGGCCCTTGGGGTTGAACCCATAGGGTCCCTACAACAGGTCAAAGCTGGAGCTTACACCATCCCCAGTCCTGCGGGGACTCAAGGAACAACTCCACCACAAACCAATGAACACACTAAACAAAGCTGGGGTTCGTATACCCAGTGGGTAGGTTATCAGAAAGCAAGGAAATGTACAAGATTCAGGGTTATTATTTGCACTCTACTCCCTGACCCTGGAGTCTGTGTGTTCAAAAAATTGGTCTGTAGTATATGTTTACCTAGTGTGGCTGCTGGACGCCTCCATCCCAGAAAAACAGACATAGGGCCGGATTTTAAAAGGAGATGTAACTGCGCAAGTCCCTGGTGCACTGAACATACAGCGCAGGGGGATTACGGCATTCCTATGGCGCCGATCCTGATTTTCTGTCAGGTGCGCCAAGTGCTACAAGTTAGACCAGCTCCCCCCTAGTCTAACTTGGTACCATTTGGGGACCCTTTTTACGGGGCTTGTGCAAAACATTCGGCGCAGGCTGCTGTAAAATGTGGACAATGTCGCAACTGTGCCAAATGTACTAAAACTGGACGCAAGTTGCGGCCATCTGTTTGATGCAGTTGCATCTAACATTAACGCTGACACAGGGCTGGAGGCAAGCCCTGCATCACCCTTTGAAAATCTGGACCATAATGTCTTGTTCCCCATGAGCCACAAGACATGATAGAAAAATAGGGGAAGGGGGTGACATACGGCACACACAAGAGATTGCAGACACTCACTCCATGCACCACACAAATATCCCACACCTACTCATGCATATATGCACATACAACAAAAACAACTACAGACACAAATTAATACATGGCAAACATAAAGACAGAAAACACACAAGCAATTACAGGTACACATACTTACATACACCACACACACAAATATCCCACACATACTTGTGCAGAATAAACAAAATAAACAACTACAAAGACACATAGCAACACATTGTATTCATAAAGCCAAAGCACACACAAGCAATCACAGGCACACACTTCCATGCACTACACCCAAATATCCCTTACACACTCATGTAGATCTATAGATACACAGTTACAACACAAACAGCTACAGACTCATATGAAAACATGGTAAACATAAAGACACAAGACAGAGCAAATTACTGTACATGCATCACTTACTAATATCCCATGCATACCCATACAGATATATGGATATAACACAAACTACAGATACCTATTAACATGTGGTAAACATAAAGACAAAGACACAGCACTCAAAAGCAATTACAGGTACACACTGCTATGTATCACACATAAATCCCCATACAATCATACAAAAAATACAGATATAACACAAATAACAACAGGCACATACTTACACACCTTATACATAAAGACACAACACACACGAGCAATTACAGACACACTCTTATGAACCTCACACAAATACATCACACATATTCATAGAGTTATACCAAAAATAACTACAAAGACAGTCACACTGTATAATAATGACAGAACACATATTAGCAGTTACAATACTGGCACACACAATCCTTAAAAATCACACCTACACTCACAAATACACCCCAATATCCACATACTTACACATTTACCATATGCACACACACAAGCTACCAAACAAACACACAACATATATAAAAGCATGGTGCACATAATTACTAACACACACAGATATACCGCAGGCATATTCATACAACTATATACATAGAGAATCAGCACTCATACAGAATTACAGTTAAATTCACAAAAACACTACATGTACACAAATTTACAAACACATTGCACATGCAACAACATACATAAAAGCTGTACAATTACAGACAGCATACATATACAGACACAAGATAAACTACAGATACCAGAAATATGATTATGATAGATCATACACAATTACAGACATAGTGCATTTGCACAAACACATAAAAATACACAAATACAGATGCAACACAACACACAATAGCAGATATAACACACATACAATTTCAGATACTGCATGCACAATTACCAACATCACGTAGAATCATAATTGCAGATGCAAGACATACAAGTTCAACACACAGTTACAGATTGAAAATGCAATCACAGACACTATACACAGTCCTCTGGAACAACAAACTGCTTATATTAAGTTTAAAAAAAATGACAGGCCCTTATGATGAGGGAGGTATGACTCTTCCATGTTGGGAAAATTACCAAATTGCATTTTTGCTTAAACAGGCATCCCAGCACCTTCAAAATAAGACCAAACCCCCAGATCAAGAATCCCTATGGTTGCGCATGGAACATGCTATTATATCCCCAAACTGTAGATAATGTATGGTAAGTGCTTATTAACCACCATAATCAGCAGTCACACAGCTTTGCTATGCACTGTTTAGAATTTTAAAAGTTGTTAACCACACTTCGGAACTTCCAAACAGTGGCATAAGAAAAAAGAATGCACCAGAGTTCCATAATTCTTACACATAGAATGCAAACCGTGTTTTTTTGACCATACACTATAAAAGATGATGGCTGAGGATTGGGTGACAACCACGCTGAAATCACCTCTTGTGTTTGCTAGGGCTACAGTAAACCTCTCGAGCTGTGCTCCCGAGGTTTACCATGTTGCCCTAGCAACCACTCGAGGTGATTACAGTGTGGTTATCTCCCGATCCCCAGCCATTATCCTCTATATGCTCTCACACTTTATCTACTCCCTGACCCAGGTAGCTTTCGGGGTAACCCTTGTTTAGTCGAATCCATTAGACTTCTTATAAAAAGTAATCAGAGGTTAAACCCAAAGCAATTGTTCTTTCATTGCGCTCCTATTTGGTGTAATCCTTCCATGATGAATGGAAAAGTACTTTTAACTAACCCAGAGTGGGATAAGGTGGGCATTAAAAGACTTCATTACCTGTTATCTGAAGACACCCACATTGTAATGTCTTTTTCAGAGATTAGAGATAAATTTCATCTCCATAGCTTTCATTTCCGTTACTATCTACAACTCAGAACTCTACTCCAAAAATCATCTTGCTTCCTGATTTCATGCTTCCATGCAATGAGCAGTGGGAACAGATTATCAAATGTGGCCCCTAAAGAAAAGGAGCTAGCATTATTTATAAAATTCTCACTAACACTTCTTATTCTCCACATCTGCCCCTAACTGCCAAAATCAAGTGGGAAGCAGAGTTCCACATTCCCATTCCACACAGTGATTGGCATACACATGGAAACTTGCCTATCAGTGTTGCAGAGACTCAAGGTAAGCTGATACAATACAAAATCTTACATCGTTTTTATTGCTCCCCCCAATAAATTGTTTAAAATTGGATATTCTGCACATTGGCAACTGCTGAAAGTGTGGACAACCAGATGGAACCATTTTACATATGTTATGGGACTGCCCCAAGCTCACTTACTTATGGAAGAGTGCCCATACCATGTGTCAAACATGTGTAAACATGATGTAACCCCATTGTTACCTGGGGTTACTAGAATCCCAGTAAGACCTAGTGGTAGGCAAGGAAGGTAGCTTGAGAAACTCCAGTTAAATGGATTTCACACTGTCTCACTCTGTTCTCAGTCTCAGCTGAGACTGAGGGATGACATCACCATAGAACTATAGCAGCTGCATGAGCCACACTGGAATCTGCAGCAGGGAGTTGGAGTAGAATGTTGGGAGGTTTGAACAGTAGTCTGTAGGTCAGTTGGAGTGTGGAGCTAGTTGTGAGAGGAGCACAGCAGCTCTGAGTTAGGCTGTTGGAGCCTCAGCCTTGACATAGGGCTACATTTAGGAACAAGGTGTGTGTTTCCACTTAAAGAGAGACACAGAAGCTAGTTTTAAAGTGGTGGAGACCGCTGATTCGGGTCTCAGTGCCCCATCACTCAGGGGATGGGGCAGGAAAGTTTAGCCTGCATATTCCAGGGGCAACCCTCTGGCTACTGCTAGTGGAGAAGCTGCCGTATTTGGTCCAAGAGTTTTGGGAAACTAGAAGATTTCGTGATTCGCCTGTGGGGCACCTGCAACCAGAGGGTGAGTTTCTGCTCTTTCTAAAAGGCCAATGTTTTCACCCTGGGACGTGTGTAAAAGTGGGCATTGGACTACTGAAGTAGTGAGAGGCCTAGAGTAATAGGTTTAGCCAAAAGTAAAAGTATGTTCAAGTCCAGCACATAAGGGAAAGTCAAGACATGTAGAGGAGATGTGACATACGTCTACCCAGTAATCTACATTGCCAAGCTTTCAGAAAAGAGTTGTTTAATTTCCAGAGAAATGGCCGGGTATGGATTGTGGGAACTGGAGGTGGAGACCCCCATCTTTAGTGACCAGGTCCACTCTACAGGTTTGCTCTGTGGTTCTACTTTGCCTCATGCTCTTGGCCAGTGATGAGGGAAGTACCCAGACGTGGGATTGGAAGGAAAATTCTCTCTCTAGGAGTCGAAGGCTCTAAGGTGGTTTGGGGAGCCACCAATTGGATAACTGGTTCATTCCCATAATGGACCGCAGATCAAGTGGCCGGCGGGGGAGCCAGGCCAGTGGAGAAAACCCAAGTAGTGTACAAGTCGGGCTGTGTACCCAAAGCTGCATGCAAGTCCGGGCTGTGTGCCTGGTGGGTTTAGAGCCTGAGGGCTGGAAATGTGAAGAAGTGTTCTGTTGTTGCTAATCTGCATTACCAGGAATGTAGCCCCAATGGGGGTCCGTCTATGCTTTGTTTGTTCAGCTTGGATGTGAATAAAAGCCACACTGAAGAATCCCATTCCTGGTTCTGGACATTACAGGTATTGCTTTCTGTGTTCGGATTTACTAGGGTGCTCCTGTGCAGAGTAGTCAAACCTAGACCCCTGTGCAGAGTAACCTCATCCTCCCCGAACCCAGTCCCCACCAGGTACTGCTGTCAGCTTCAACAGCATGCCACCTGTCATTTTGCAAAAAGGCAGGGGTGAGGGGTTACAATGAACTTACCCTTCTCTCTTAAAATATTTATTCTAGGACATTTTTACACAACTGTCTTCTTACTTACTCCCCAAAACATTGGCTAATGGTAGCAGCACTGGCAGTCAAAAAATAATTTAAAATACTAGAAAGACCCCTCAACCCCCACTCATACAGAATGGTTCAACATGATGAGCCACATCGCAAATAATGAAAGCATCAGTCTTTTGTTATAAAATAAAACCACCAGGTTCGGTGAGATTGTGGGCCCCTTTCTTTAACTGAATAACACTTAGGTGTATTTCAGCTGCTCGTAGACCTATCAATCTGCGTGTGACTGCCAAAGTCGCTGATATTGTTAGAGAGTATGTTTATTTATGTTGTGACAGCATACCATTCTAGTGACATTCTCTCTCTTGTAGTTGTCTTGATTTTGATTAGACTGTAATATGAACCAGTTGGTTTATGATTTATCTTCTGTGCTAACAGTTTGTAATTATTATTGTTGTTTGAAATATCAATAAAAAGACTATTGTGGAAAAAAGACACAATATACACATACAAACGAGGGCTGTGGTGATACTACCCATTTAGTAATGTTCAGACAATGTAGAGTATTGCTGAATACATATTATCCACACATACTTTTAAAATAAGTTTTATTTAAGTATTCATCTCTACTTACTAACATACTAACATACTAAAATGCCAGCAGAATAGGCCTAATGGTCTTTCGTGTCTGCTCGTTTGGTCAGCCCCTACCCTGGGTGCTGACCTTGCTGTCCCCCTCGCCTTCTCTGGCTTCTCCCTTCCCAGTTCCGGATATTCTTGCTGCATTGGATTTTGCTTCCTGAACCCTTCCCCTGTACCTGTCCCACCCCCTCTTGAACCCCTCCACTGTCTCTGCCTCCACCAGCCCCCTAGGTAGTGCATTCCATGGCTCTACACCCTCTCAGTGAAGTAGCACCTCCTCCTTTCTCCTCTGAATCTTCCCCCCTCCAGCTTCCACCCATGCCCTCTAGTGGCCCTTCCTCCTTCCTTCAAGCACCCTCACTGTTCCTCCCTATTTACCCTCTTCATGTACCTGAGGACCTCTATCATGTCCCCCGGTCCCTTCTCTTCCAAAGTGTACATATTTAGCTCTTTGAGCCTCTCCTCATAGGTCCTGTCCCCAAGCCCCAAATCATTTTGGTTGCCCTCCTCTGGACCCTCTCCAGGAGGTTAATGTCCCTCTTTAAGTGTGGCCTCCAAAACTGCAGCAGTACTCCAGGTGCGGCCTCACCAAGCAGTTATACAGAGGAGTATCACTTCCTCCTTCTGGAGGTGATCCCCTAGCGATGCATCCCAGCATCCTGTTGGCCTTGGCTGCTGCCCTCCTACAAGTCTCAGAGTTGTTCATCTTGACATCCACCACCACCCCCAGGTCCCTCTCAGCCATTGAGACTTGTAGTATTCCCCCAGGGTGTACACTTGGCCTGGGTTTCTGGCCCCCAGGTGGAGTACCTTGCATTTCCCTGCATTAAACCTCAGCTTCCACTTTCTAGACCATCTTTCCAGAGCCTCCAGGTCCCCCTGCAGGGCCACCCTCCCCTCCTCCCCATCCACCACTGCCCCCAGTTTCGAGTCATCTGCAAAGAGACTCATCTCACTCCTGATTCCTGTCCTTATGTCAGATACGTAGGCGTTGAACAGAAGGGCCCAAGGACTGATCCCTGTGGGACCCCACTAATGACCCTCCTTGGGAGAGATTATCCCACCAACTCGACCCTCTGGGTCCGATCCTGGAGCCAATTGCCTATCCATCGGATCATCTGGTTTCCACCCCCATTTCCCTAGTTTATCCAACAGGCCCCCATGAGGAACAGAGTCAAATGCCTTGCTGAAGTCCAGAAGAGGACATCCACTGGTCTACCCAGGTCCAAGGCACTTGTCACCCAGTCATAGAACTCCACCAGGTTTGTCTGACACGATTTCCCGGGATGAATCCATGCTGTCTATCGTCCAGGCACCCTGACTTATCCAGGGCCCCCTAGCCACTCCTTGACAATGCCCTCCATCACCCCTTCGCCACTGATGTCAGGCTGACAGGCCTGTAGTTCCCTGCCACCTCCCTTGATCCCCCTTGTGGATAGGCACTACATGCGCCACCTTCCAGTCTTGGGGCACCCACCTGTCCTCAGAGAGATGGTGAAAAGCTCTGCCAGGGTTTCGCCAGGACATCTGCAAGTTCCTTCAGCACTCTAGGATGTAATTTATCCGGCCCCAGTGCTTTCTCCGTCTTAAGGGAGCTGAGGGCTTCCCTCACTCTCTCTGCTGTGATTTCCACTTCCAGTACCTCTTCTCCCTGCTTAGCCCTCCCCCACCTGCCAGTGATGCCCCCCCTCTCCCCAGACCTGCCGATTGGTAAGGGTCCCCCCCTCCTCATTATCTCTGTCTCCTCCCATGTATGATGCAGCATCCCCATTTTCCCTGGTGAAACCTGAGGTGAAGTACTCATTTAGTACCTCAGCCTGCTCCTCTGGGTCTTGTGCCCATCTCTCCCCTGAACTTGAGTTCCTCTTTCTAATGGAGTCTCTCCTCATTCATAACTGATGGTCTGATTGCTGATTATACCACCATAAAATAAAACACTTTTAAGATATGAACCATGGTTAACCATAGGTGATCACGGCGTGTTCAAAACATTCAGAAAACACAAAATTACACAGCGATCATGCTTGAAGAATTATACAGTAACTTTGATCAAGAACAGTAGCCAAATGGAACCAACATAATGTATTAATTAACATAATCTTTTGCTAATCTATTGATTTTAGGAATATAAATAAGAGGTCAAATTGGTACAATCAGAGAGTGATGGAACTCAGGAACTCTTTTCCAGAGGATTTAGTCGGAAGTAGAAGTATGATGGATTTAGGGGTAAATTAGATGACTATTGCATCTCTAATAATATCAGAGGGTACAGACAGTGAACCTTGGTGAGCAAAATGGACATTACAGTAGTCTACTATGCTCTGTAACAACCTATATAACCTATATTTTGAGAAACAGTTTTTTTACTTTAAAAACCATAAAAAGACATGCTAGCTAACTGTCATTTATAGCTACAATAAGAGGTGGAATGATTTAGTTTGAAAATTAGAGAGAGGAGAACAAGGAGCACCAGGGCTTGTATGGTGCTAAACCACTATAAAACCAGGAACAACAAACATGTGAGCACCCATACAGCAAATAAAACGGCAATAGACGGAATGTAAATCTAAAATTTAATGTGCAGACCAGCACAAATACAAAACAGTGGCTAAAAGAGTGCTAACGTTTCACCTGGTACACTGCCAGGCTTCTTCAGAGTGAAAAATCAGCATACAAATGCCTCAATAAATACACAGTGCAATTACTCATGTGGCATAAATTAAACTGATCCTGGGAATGCTTTGGAAAGAGATTAGCTGAAAAAAGAGATGACAGAAACTTACAAAAGATGCTAAAAATAAATAAGTCAAGAGAGTTGTATCTTTCAATCTAATCTTCATACTTAGGGTTGATGCTTCTTACATTGCTTAAAATTATCTAGACCCATTAGCCCCCTTCTTGATCCAATTGTATGATTATTGGTATACCTCCATTTTTTCCAATTCATCCCTCACGGAGGCCAGGATAACACTAATTAAAAAAATGGGTAAGGATGATTCGCATCCGGGTAATTACAGGCCAATCTCATTGTTCAACTCGGATTTGAACATTCTGAACATTCTGACCAGGATATTGGCTAACAGATTAGTTGCAGTTTGGGACACCCTCATCAGGCCAATGCAGGTATGTTTCATGAAAGGGCAATTCTCCAGCGATCACCTGTGGAAGTTGCATAATCTTATTTCTGCGTCCTGGGAGGGCAAGAGTCCTGTGGCTTTGATTTCCCTCAACACATAAAAAGCATTTGACTGTGTCTCATGGCCCTACCTCTTTTCTGTTTTGCAAAAATGTGGCCTTCCCCCTGAATTTATAGCCTGGATCTGGCTTCTATATAGTAATCCCATCACTCACATCTGGTGTAACGGGGTCCTTTCAGATTGTTTCCTACTACATCATGGGACTAGACAGAGCTGCCCCCTTTCCCTATTGCTCTTCAACCTGTACTTAGAACCACTGATTTATAACCTTCAAAATAACCCCGAGGTTACGGGCATCTTATTGGGTAGAACAGGTACAAGTTATCTGTGTATGCAGATGACTTACTATTACATGTCAGAGACCCCTCCACTTCCATCCCAGACACCCTGGACAAACCTTCCCTCTTCTTGTCAATTTCTGCTTATAAATTAAATTTGAGTAAAATTAAAGTCCTTCCATTGAACAGTTTAGTGAACAAGCAGTATAGCCTCAGTATGGGATTGTCTTGGGAGCCTAAGTCCATAACTTATTTGAGTGTGCGTATTTCCCAGTTCTCAACAATGTTGGTTAAAGATAACCTCTCCTTTTTACTCCACACCATAAAAATGGACCTACGTAGATGATCAGCTTTACCTCTTTCCTTATGGGATGGGTCAGTGTCATTAAGATGAACGTCCTTCCATGGTTGTTGTACCCCCTAGGCATGCTATGTATGTTTCTGGCCAAATTGTGGTTTCTCACCATGTGCAAAGTCTGTTCAACAACTTTTTGTGGAAAGGCCGGCCACCCATCACTCTTATTTCAAACTCAAAGCACCAAAATTAGTGGGATGGCTACATCTCCCAAATATATTTTTATATTATTGTGTCTTTCATGGCAGCAAAGTTTACCAATGGGGTAGCCCAGGAAGAGAATGGACAGATCCTGCTTACATGCTTCTTTGGCTATAAATTGAGCATTCCCTCTATCAAAATGTTGGAATACAACTTAACAGCTTGCTCTATACTAAGCTGTCTCAAATACCCACTTCTTTTTGAGCTATGTCCATTGGGTGGTCCATGAAGGCACATCAACAGCTCGGATCTTACTTAGGTTTGGTGTGGACCAAATGTGTGGCTTAGCCCATCCTTAGAAATCCCAACATTTGCATTGCCAGAAAATTCTCTTTTTGTCCTCAGTTCTGTGACACTTCACGTACATCCTTATTAGAGGGGAACAGATTTGTGCCCTTCCTAACTATTGGAGAACAATTCCAACTCCCAAGGGCACTTAGTTTTACATATTTCCAACTGACCCATGCAATTTCCTCATACCTGGGACCCAAGCCCTGGGTGTTGTTGGAACCCTATATCCCTGAATGCTTATTCCCAATGGCTTCACAACCACACCCAGTGTCTGGACTATACCATCTATTTCAGCTCCTTGACACCAATACCCCAATTGGAATATGCTACTACTGGATGCAAGCCCTCAACCTCCAAGAGGATCCCACCGTCTGGCAGGATTTATATAAATACATCAAAGAAGATGGGTTGTGTCTGACCTAATTTCAAATTCTTCACAACCTATATTACACCCCATGTAAGCTCAATAAAATGGCAGAGTCCCATTTCCTGTATGCTCTCACTGTGGTCTTGTTGAAGATCACTTTAGGCATACCCTTTGGGACTGTGCTAAGGTGGTACCCTTTTGGTCAGCTATAAGGGGATCAGTTGACCCCTCCTAGGCCTAGATGATCTTTTTAAGCCAGATATTTGTCTTGTGGTCTTGTACACTACAGATTTAATATGTATCCATAAAGCCCACATAGCCCTAGTGAGATCATTGCAAAGTTAATTATCTTACACTATTGGACAGATGATGTCATTCCCCTCTTATTGAGAATGGCATCAGGAGATATTAAGTGCATTACTAGTTGAGAAACAGATTGCATCAGAGTGTAGGTGCCCAACACAGTTCTGTGATAGATGGGAACCACTTTATGAGTTGTTATCTCTATCCACAGTGAGGTCATAATCCTGGGCTCCACTATTTTTATTAAGCTGCTGGCTTTTGTTGACTGCATTACTATTCTACCGCAGACTACTTTTTCTTACATAGGGTCGCTGAGCTTTTGGAGGGGGGATGGGCAGGGTGAGTAATTTTGTTTGTCTAATTGTTGGTGTTATGTTAGAGTTTGTCCTAGTTTGTTTATTGTTGTTGGTTTGTAAACTGTTTTGAATAAGAAATAAGGAGTCAGATATGCAAAACTTTGCCCTGGGGAAAAATTAGCCCTGCCCAGCTGGCAAACTTATCACGGACACAAAAGTCTGCTGTATTCAAAAGGAATAGCCCAGGGCAAACAGCTTCTGAATATAGCATGCAGATGAAGCCAGGCAAACTGGGCTGGGAGTGCAGGGCAAACTTAGCCCTGGAATAAGACAGCTCTGAATATAGCAACCAGGAAGTGCAAACCACAACAGCAACACAGTGCACAGTGACATGAAGGTAGATAGAGGTGAACTATGTGGCCAATGTGCATGCCAGCAAATGTGTGGATCCAGTACAGCTGCAGGCAGCAGTGCATGTGAAAGTACAGTGTGCAAAACTGTATAATATTCCCCGAACCATTTGTGCGGGTTTAGCGAAGACCTAAACCATTTGCCCAGAGCTAGACTGTGCCATATTCAAAAGTGACATGCAAATGAGCCTACTTAGGTAGGTTCTGGGCAAACTTCCACATTAGCATCTCATTATGCCCTGATTTGCATGTAGTATGCCCAGCATTGCTGCAGGGTCCCACAGCTCCACCTGTAGGTCAGTCTGGAAGTACAGGGGCTGGTTGCGTCTGCCCACAGCTCTACCTGTAGGTCAGTCTGGCAGTGCATGGTGGTAGCTGCAGGCTACATGTATACAGTACAGCATAACATTTTGTACCCCAGGGGACAACACAGCATAGGCACAGTTGGTGGTGGTGATGCATGCAACTGTCACATTATAGGTCATGCTACAGTGCACAGCAGACACTACAGTAGCAAGGGGACCAGTAATGTGAGGGACGCAGCAATGCCTACGGTGTGTAGGGCAGTGATGACCACTGCACTGTACACAGTGACAAGCCCAACTTGCAGATGTTTACTGACAGTGAACATTACTGTTACGCTGTTGTGTGACCCACAGATGCTGCACCTCTGGCATGGGATGCTCACAGTGGCATATACATAGCTAGCAGTGTGTGCTGTGGTGTTTATACAGCTGTGCAGTATGTGACTGGGGGGGCATGTATGAGCGGACAGGCACACTGGTATTGGGGTATTCCCAATACTGGCTCATGTGCACTGCGTGATGTGTCCCAGCCTTGTGGCTGCACCTGGCCTGTGGTGAGGCTTGGCCACCTGTACACCCTCCCCTCAACACCCACCATGCCCACAGTGCTGCATGTGTGTGCTGGCATCTGTTGGTCACCACAGACGTATGGTCTGCAGGTGTGTGCTGTATGGCCACACTACCATGGTGTCCCCTGGGGGCTGGGTCATCACTTACTGCCTGGCATGGCTGAGACTGGTGGCAGATGTTGGCATCACTGTGGTGCCATCAGTGAGCAACACGTTTCCTCCATGTTTGGCTTTTCTATGTGTCATAGTCACATATTAGGGTCACCAAAACCACACAAAAGCCATGCTAATGCCGCACAAAGCCACAATGTCATGCAAAGCTGGATTGCCCAGGGTTAAGATCACCTTTTTCTGGGCAGTAATTTGTACCCCACAAAGGGTCGCGCTACGTCATGCAAAACCACTTTGCCCGACACTAGTCGCTCAATATAGCATTGTGCCTGTATTCATGTTCAGTTTGCCCTTTGCATATATTATGATTTTGGCCTGCACTACTGCAGTTTGTGTGTGCTATTTAGCCTTTTGAATATTGCGGACCCATGCTAATCACGCTCTAAACCTGCACAAATGGTTTGCGCCCCATGCAAAGCTTTGAATATCTGGGCCAAAGTATATTAGATAACAAAACAATTATCTAGACCCTTATAAAGGGTTTAAGGGGATTCATTTTAAAATGAGGCTAAACTGACAACTGGAAATATTTCATACAGTTTGACTGTAGATTCTGGCCCCCATATTCAAAGCTGGCTTTTAGCTCTGGGCAGCCAGGAGCGCTGTTTGGCAAATAGCACATGTTCGGCCATGAGCAATATTCTATCTGATTATGAGCCCATGCCAATGCAGCATGTAGTGACTATGGTTAAACTAGTAAGTAAAGTAAGTAAGTAAGTAAAATTTATTTATATAAGGTGCCCTTCCATAGCTCAGGGCGCCTTTACAATACATCACAATAAAATTCTCAGGGTTATATTTAAAAGCATTAACACAACAGCAGTCAGTCATTAAGTCCTTGAGAATGCTTGGCTAAATAGGTATGTTTATAAGGATTTTTTAATTCAGCTAGAAATATTTTATACAGTTTAACTGTAGATTCTCGCCCCATATTCAGAGCCAGCCTTTAGCTCTGGGCAGCCAGGATCATTGCACTGCAAATAGCACATGCTCAGCCCTGAGCAATATTCTGTCTGATTATGGGGCCTTGCCAGCGCTGCACATAGTGACTATGCACTGTGCTGACATAGCCCAGGGCTGAATATGACTCATAGGTGATCCCACTAGATATAGCACAGCCCAAACAGGATAGTGCCAGGGCTCCTATGGGCCACATTCAGGCCTAGCATGTTTATGAGCCCATTGGTCTGCAAGACACTAAGGGGTCATTTGCATGCCTATTATGGGCTCATTAGCATGCTGCATCTCCTTAGCACCCATTCTGGACTGCAGAATCAATGATTCTCTAGTGTCTAGTGGCCCCTGCACCCCCAATCACCCCTGCTGTCTTTATTATATACATTCCCTGGCATCTAGAGATCCCCAATCACCCCTGTTGTCTTTATAAAATCTTTAGCATAGCACTCATAATCGCTCACTCACAATCAGATAGTGGCCAGCCAAGGAGTTGAACAGAGGGCTTTACCAGTCACTATCAGTGACTATGGACTGGCATCCAGGATGAGAGGGGTGTAGGCTAGTGGGTATGTGGCTATTCATGGTTAGTGAACCACTAATATGGTTAGTGCTGACTAACCATTTTACTATCGGGGCCTCTATGCCATATGTAGTTTAAATGAGGAAACTACTAATGTGATAAAAACAATGTTTATATTTGTGACAGTTTTTGTGGACCCTCCCCCCATCACCACTAGACACTCCTCTCTACCCTGGACCCTATTTCTAAAAAAATCTACTGCAGTAGTACTTGTCTTCTCTATAGGTCTCCCTTGACCTTTTTCACCTTTCTACCACAATGGGGTGGCCTCCTATTGTGGTATTCTTCTCTTTTCTAACCCGCTAATTTTCTACTTTTTGTCTAGGTGGTGATACTGTAGAGGCTGACCTAGCTGCCTGTTTTGGCTAAATGAATACTGGGAAGTAATCAAATTAAGCCACATCCCTTTCAGTTTTTAAAAGGGAAGCTTGGAAAAAAATTCATACTGTTTAAGTAAAATGCAGTAAAGCAAAGCCTGGTTGTAAAATAGAAAAGGGGTGGTTGCTTTGCACCACTTGATAAATGCATTCAAATTCCCAAACAGACCCTGTTAATTACGTGCACACTTCTCATCAGTACTTTCCCCTTGCATTATACCTCCCATATCTGTACCGCTAATGTGGTGCTGTTCACTTGTTTAGGGCTTAAATTGTATTGCATGCAGACTAATACTTTTGGAGACTTTTGGGGCTTAAAACTAAAGTAAAATTCTTCTTGGAAATAAGCCAGTGTACTGCAGTTGTTAGTTTATGTTAAAGCTCTAGTAGGAACTGCTTCAGGACACACTTAATATATGTTTTGTTTTTAAGTTAATTTAAGCAAGAAATCAAGGAGGTACCTGTATGCCCTTGAGGCCTGCTCAGATGTGCCCTTGATGCCTGCTCAGATGAAAATGAGTTTCCTTAAGGGCTGCAGGCCCCCTAGTGGACGCTATTTATTATACATTTATGGTGATATCATGATTTGGAGGAGGAGACAAAGGTCATTATACAACCCTTGCTTATTCATCTCTATTTATTTCTCCTATGAATAATGCTATTTTATAGTTTGTAAAGATTATTGCAGTACTCTTCAAGTATGATAGATCTAGCAGAGTCTGAAGCCCCACTTCCTGTATTAGTATAGGATTATTCTCTGTATTAGATTAGGGGGCAGATCACATGATTGATGATGTCACGGTTTTCAGTATATAAAAAGACTTGGACTCAGTATGTGGGCAGATAGGTTGTGGAGCACAGATGATGGTGGTCATGCTGAGAGGGAGCTAGTACCAATCTGTGACATTTGGTTTTTTTTTTCCTTCAGAGAAAAGTATCTGAAGCTATTTCTTTTGGAATTAAGTTTATTTGATTGTTTTCCTGAAGTTTTCTTTATTTTGTTTGCTTTAATAAAAGTCACTACATCAATTGGTGTAGTTTCAAGAGAAAACTTGTGTCAAGTGTTGTCACTACCCACACCTGCTCACAATATTTTATTTTAATCAGGATGCCATACATGCTATAATCTTAAACAGGATAGAAACAGAATTAAGTTGACTAATATCATAATTAAAAACCAAACCATGGAAACCATTATCAAATATGGCCACTAAAACCATATATAGATTGTGGACTACCATGACTCCTACCTGAAATAATTTAAAATGTTATTGTATAGGATTTTTTTTCATTTACCAAACTGAAAATGGATTTAGTTCTCCTGATGAGTTTATGTTTTTTTTAATGCATTTGCCACAACTAGCCAATAGCAAACCATGGATGGAGTTACAATGGACAAAGATCAAGGAGAGAGCAGGATAACCATGGATGTCCATGGACAACCTTGTTTGTACCTAAAAATGTGGACAACTGGAGAGTGAGCTTGACTACCTCTAAAACACACATGACCCATTATTACCCTACATGCCTGTAAAGTACCAGCCAATGTCAACCTTCCTACCAACTTTTACCAGATATTGCCATCAGCAGTTGTCTCAAGCTCCATGTGGTATTTTCAATGGCACACCATAATGACCTACTTCCCCCCCAACATAAGGAGGCAATCATCACAGTGTTGCCAAAGAAAGAGAAGGACCCTACTTAATGTGTTAGCTTTATCCCCATGTCTAGAAGCAGTAAAGTCTAATGGTTTAAGCACCAACTTGGAAAATGGGAAATTACAGGTTCAAGCCTTGCTAGAGCCAAATACTCACTGTGAGGCCCGGAGCAAATCACTTAACCTCTCAGTTCTCCCGTCCACCCAGCTGTACAAACGCATTTCAGCATGGTCTGACTGGACACGAGATGTTGCATCTCATCTTTGTTATCCTGTGTAAATAAATTGTAAAAATATATATAGATATAAAATGAATGTCGTTAATCAATGCCATCTGTAAGGTGTTGACAAAAGCACTCACAGATCAGCAGGAAGCCTTGCTGCTGACCCTTATACACCCATCCCAAATGTGATTTCTCAAAGGCTACATGGGTTCTGACCAGGTTCAGCCCCAGTTAACCTAATACAGAAGAGGAAGTTTCAGCAACAGACCCTTTCTGCAAGGGCTGGGGCATGGAGTCTCAGTCACGCCTGAAGAACTTGCTCCCCCAGGGCTTCCAGACAATATTGAACCCAAGTATTTGTCCATGGGACTGGGATGCTCCCAGTTACCTGGGTTGCTTGGGTCAGATGAAGAATTGTTGATCTCCTTAGATTTTCTTTTTTTTTCCCTGTCTGGGATTGTTTTTCTTTCTTTTTTCAATAGTTTTTGCAGACTCTAGTGAGAAGGGATCCACGTCAGTAGTTTGGAAATAAATATTCGTTAGAGAAAACAGCAGGAGAGTGGAAACTTGCTAGATGTCCAGAGCAGCACTAATCACACACTGCCTACTGCTGTTGGCCATTTTGCTTCAACTTCCTCACTGACCTCAACTGAACCATGACCTGAAACCACCAGTGTTGCTAAACTGGATTTATTTGAAGCCATTAATAAGTTCTAGTCAACTCTTCTGAAAGCTGTACAAAAATGTAAATGTGAAGTGGAAATTAGTCACCTTTCATTGCAAATACACTGAACTCTGCACTACAAAAACAGAATAAAATGCTACGCATTTCATAAAAGACCATGCAGCTTTGGCTATGAAAATTGACTCAAATTCAGTGTTGATGTCCACAATACTGTGAAGTACACAATTAAGCATGTGGCTTAACGTTTAGGCAGCTACCCCTTTAAGAGCACTTAGAACATGCATGCTGCTAATTGTTGCACTGTCTGGAAATGCCATGTTATCCAGAGACAATCCGGGAAACCCCTCAGTCTGAGGTAGAACCTCATGGTGTGCAGATGTCTCCAGTTGCTGAATAAACTGCTTTCTATATTTATTTTATACATTCATCCCAGTCATTCGCATGATCCAGCATGGCGTCCACCACAGTAGCAAGAGATGGGCATGGAAGACTTGAAGAGAAGGAAAGGGTCCTTATGCAGACCAACACCAAAACACCACACATGGTGGAGAATGCAGCCCTTCTCCTGCGCTGACCCTATCTCGGCTGCCTGCGCTGACCCCATACCGCTAAGTGCATCACTAGGTACCCAGTCGTTTACCTCAGACCAGCACCTATAAGAAAATGGACCCCATCTGCTCCACAGCCCTGGATGCAGAAAAGAAGTACAAAAACTGTCATCTGCTTTCTACAGCAGCTCCCCTGCAAAGCTGAGACTGTACAAAGAAAATGTGGGGTATTGTTACACCAGCTAACCAATACCAGCCAATAAATAAATTACTCAGTCCCAAGCACCATCGGAGCTCCACAAACAAACTGCAACCCCTCCTCAGCAGCTCTCACCTGGTGGCAGGACGTGCCTGTATGGATTCCCCTGCTCATTTTAAACTGCTCCATTTGCCATGAACACTCACTCCACAACTTCTGCCTGCATCAGCAGAAACTGTGCCTCTCACAGTGGGGTTCACAGCTAAAGAAGAAAAAAAAAATTAAATTCATTATTAAATCAACCCTATTACTTGCCAGGATGCTGGCTCCTGACTGCAGCTCCACAGCAAACAGCCGCGCTTTTCCTCTGTGCCTCAAAACAGTCTAATGGCTGCAACAAGACAAATCTGGTTGCCGGCAACCTCCCCTCTCAACTACAGCTCCAGAAAGCACTTTGCCAAAGCAACTAGCCTGCAGTTTCATTCTCCTTGCCCCAATGGCTATCTGACAGCCACTGGCTGCCCCAGCACACAAAGGGATATCCTGTTTCTACTCTACATGACTCGGCAAGCCGCTCCAAATGGACCACTCCAACAATGAAGGAAAAAAAAGTAAAGTGCAAGTAACTGCACTAAGGACTCTGCTCCATTCAAGCTGGCTCCTGGCTTCCTCAAGGGACCACTTACCTTGTGGCCCTCCTGCCTCCTACAAATGCAGCTGAGCTCTGCTTTAAATACTGCAGCTCTGCTGTACTCACCATCATGGCTTCCCTCTCAGCAGCCACTGCCAACACACACACAGATATTCTCCGTGTTGCAGTGGGGCCAAGAATAAATCAAGCAACACAGCTATGGAAGGAGAGAAAGAGAGAGAGAAAAACAAAAAAAAAAGTAACACTAGATGTACTGTAAGCACAAGGGGCTAAACATATACATAAATAAAAGGACTGCAGGAGTCCAAACATGGCAAATATACAACCAGAGCCATGCATAAATATGGGAGGGAGCCACACAAGCTGCTAAGGATGCAATATACATTGTAATGGGGAAAAAAAGAAGGAAAACGGTCAGGAAAACATTAAAAATGGATAGCCAGCCTGCCCGGCGGCACTGAGGGCTGATGCTCTGGATGCCTTACCTCGCGCTACGCCGGCGACCCGTGTTCGGGAGCGAACATGGGCCGCCAGGAGTTGGCAAGGGTGGAGAGGGATGGAGCATATGTAGGACTGCTCTCCTTCTCCGGGGAGGGGGGGGTCAGCAGCTGTTGGTGCCCATTCACCCCCTGGTGGAGACTGGGAGACAGGACACATTGCAACAATTCTAGGGGCGGAGCTGGGCAGATGCCTGGAGGGAGCATGTGTGGATGCATGTGCACTCCCCTCTCCCTGGCGTTATTGCACATCCCCAGTTCCAGGGGTATGAAAAAATGGAAAAAATGGCACCCTGATCTAGGCTTGATGGCCATCCACACGTTCTCTGTCTCTGCTTCTCCCTTACTGGATCCGTATCAGGTGGGGAAGTTGGGGGCTCCCCACCACCCCCGCTGCTGGGGGTAAGTCACAGGGGTTTCAGTGGGTAGCTGAAGCACAGTAGAGACGGACGGCAGCTGGAATCCCTCTAAGATGTGGGAACAAATGGGATAGATGATCAGGTAGGAGGAATAAAGTGATAGCCAAACAAAATGGATAGTCAAAGGAAACAAAAATGGGACACAGACTAAATAAAGAACAGCAGCTAGGGAACAAACAAAGTTGGAAGAGATTCAATATAATAACTATTTATTTATTTATTTAAGAGATTTACCAGGAAAGCATGCTGAGCAGAGTACCGCTCGATTCCAGATGCGCCCTGGGGTAGGGAGATTTACACCAAAACAACAATACAACAATATCAGCAAGTATTACATTTAGCGAATGGTGCAACCCCAGAAACTGTTCCTCACCCAAAAATAGAAACCTGCCATTTTTCTACACTGCAGCTCAGGAGAAAGATGACCTGGGGAATCACCATATTGTTTATTGTAGTCACTCCAAATCATCCTCATTGTAAGCAGTAGCCATCTTTGTATGGGCACAAACTACTGGCAGGAAGTGCCCCTTCACCCCTGCAGGCAGCCATTTTGTAAGGGGCAAATCAAACAGGAAGTCTATGTCACAGTTTAGGCAGCCATCTTTGTGAGAGGCAACAGCTTGTTCAAAAGGACTTCACTCCACAGGAACCAATGGTGGCCATGCTTGTGAAGGGCAAACTCTATTAAAATAAATGGGCACTGAAACAAATAGCTGAATTTGCAAATAAATCTTTATTTAAGTCATAGGCAATAAGGATTTGGGCTGAAATTGTTTATAAAAGATGCTGACAAAAAGTGTCAGGCACACACAAACCTCTCAAAAATACAAGGGAACCACATGTAGTCCAGCTTCATATCACGTTTATTGACAAATCACAGAAAATCAATAAAAGGTTATGCCCACCTGATGCGTTTTGATTGTACAATCATCTTTTATTAAAGGCTAAGGCTAGAGTGAATCAAATGGCAGTTAGATACCCCACACCTATAGACATCATGATGATGTAAGCATCCCAGTCTTGCGCTTGATTGGTTCAACATACATATAAAAAATCTAACACCAAAACACTCATTATAATTATTCAAATACATAAAAACAATCACCATGTGTTACATGAATAAGATTAAAACAATATATTTACATCAATGTATTCACATAAAGTGCATCCAGTACAGTGTGTGTGTGTGTGTGTGGGGGGAGACAGTTTTCATTCACTCTAAATAGTGAAGTCCCTTCTCTTTAACTTCCTTTTTTTTTTACTATGCTTTCATTTTGCACCAGCAGCCTGACCCCCTCGGCTCCCTGCTTACACAGACAGACCCAGTATCCTCCTGTCAGTGCCCACTGGATTACCCCCAGGGTGGCGCCACTGGAGCCCTTCCCCACAAACCCCAGTGGATCAGTGTCTTTGATGCGATGGGCACTCCAGGTCTGCCACAGGTCTGAGGGCATCATTGGGCTCACCAGGGAGGATTTTCTTTTAGGTATGTTTGTCAGGGGGTGTGTCAGGTGGATGGTGTGACTTAACCATGCCATGTGTCTGACACATCTTCCCCAGAGTTAAGTGGTGCTCTGGCACTGGGCATCCCATGGTCACCCAGGAGCCCTAGGACCAGAGGCACTCCAACCCCCCCCTCGGAGGTGGAAAGCATGCAACAGTTGCTCAATCAACCTCTGCCAGCCCTCAAGCATCCTGAGTCCATTCCCAAACCTGGACCACCTGTGTTGCAGCGATACTGTAAATCTTTCCACTGCACCGTTGGGCTGGCCCATTCCCTTCAACTTCTATATATGTACATGTAGTGCTGCTTATTAAAGTGCCGTTCATTCACTTTCTCTTTTTTTAAAAAGGTTTCAATTCAAACCCATGGTTCAGACCTGATCATTTAGCTGCATCCAGATTAATTATCCAAAATGCCTCTCTTTAATAACAGATTGTTGAAGTTTCCACCACTTGGTTTAGGGTGTACTTTATCAATACCCTGATAGCTAAATCCATGACCCTCTTGATTTTTATATTTCACAGTATATGCTGAGGTTGCATAAGTAATATCATCTTTACCTATCACCCTGACATGCTCGCTCACTCACTCTTGATTTCAGATTTCTTTTAATCTTGCTCACATAATATACACCACAGTCACACACTGCAAGGTAAATTACCCCTTCTGTGTGACACGTTATGAGCTGTCTAACTCCGTACTACTTACCTGTCCTAGGATTCTTAAAGTCATTGCCCCTTCTTGATATATTTGCACACCATGCACCTTTTACAGGAGAACAACCTACTACTTGTCTATATAGGCAAATGTGACTCCTGTTTTCCATGAAATGGCTATGCACTCAGGTGTCAGTTGGTAGCACATCTGCCTCTGGACCAGAAGGTCGTGGGTTCTTGTCCCACACCAGGATTGGACTTGCACCTAAAAATTGCTGGCATCCGAGTGCAGTATTGGGGGTGCTGTACTGCTGGGGTGTGCTGTCCTTCAGATGAGATGTTAAACCAAGGTCCCTTCTGCCCATCCTGGTGGGTGTCCAGGTGGAAGTAAAAGAACCCAGGGCACTCTTCGCAAAGAGCAGGGAACATTCCCGGTGTTCTGGCTAACATTCCCCTTCCCATAAACTGGTTCATGCAATTATCCAGGCTGTGTGTGGGTGATGATGTGTGATATGGCTGCCACCACACATTCAGTCACTTCACTACCAGTCTAGCATTGCTTGCAAAGCGCTTTGGGATACTGTGTATGAAAAGTGCTATATAAATGCTAATTCTTCTTCTTCACTAGTTTATATCCCCAGGGTAGATGCTCTATGGAAAGACATTCTGGGTGGACATTTCGCTATCTCCCTTAGGCCTGGGTGACTTCCCAAACCCCCTCACCCAATGACTTTTTATTATTTTTTCCAACTCCCCTGCCTGGGACGAATACGAGGTGACAAAATTAAACCTTTCATTATAGGCATCATTTTTTTCTCTAAGAGAGTATCTCTATTTTGTGCTTCTGCATATTTTTTGCCTTATTTAATAGTGAGTTAACTGTAACTTCTTTCTAAAAGACAGTTACTCAATTCTGCTGCACCTCTTTCAAACCTTACCAGGTCCCCACAATTCCTTTGAGTTCTTAAAAACTGTCCTTTAGGGATATTGTCAACAGCATGTTTAGGGTGACAACTATTTGCCAGTAGTATAGTAGTACCATCAGTTTCTTTCCTAAATATGTCAGTCACCATACTAATGTTCCATTCTCTACTAACAGTAATATCTAGGAAGCTAATCTTATCCGGATCCTGGTGATATGTAAACTTAAGATTAAGGTTAGTTTCTTGCATGTACTCCACAAACAATTGTAATTCTGCTTCATTCCCTTTCCATATTAGAAAAATAAAATTGATAGAACACTTCCAAACCATAGTATGGTGAAAAAATGGATTACTGTCACCATTCAGAATAAATTTGTTCTCCTACCCTCCCACATAAATAGTAACTATTGAGGGGGTGCATGTGACCCCCATTGCAGTCCCTTTCATCTGTAGATATAAATCTCTTTAAGAAACAAAGATATTGCACTTAAGGACAAATTCCAATAGTTTCAAAAGGAATTTGGTAGGTGGTTTACCTCCCCCCCTACTGTTCAAAACATAAGCTGCTGCATCCAAAGCACCATCACGTGGTATGTTGTATAAAGTGCTTCGATGTCCATAGTCACAAAAATACAACCATCTTCCAGTTTTAATTCTTTAACAAGTCTCAGCACTTCAGAGGAATCTTGTAGGTAAGAGGGCAAACTGGTAACAAAGGATCTTAAATTAAAGTCCACAAAAGGGGAAAAAGCATCAGTAAGTGAGCCTATCCCACTTGTGACAGAGCATCCTAATGGATTTATAAGTGATTTACAGACTTTTGGGAGTACATAGAATGTTGTCCTTTTGGGTGAATCCGTTATTAAAAAATCTCTTTCTTGTTTGTCAATACAGCCTTTTTTAAAAACGCTCTGTATTGTTTCTTTGATTGCAAACTTGAAGCCAACACTTGGCTCAATCAGCAGCTTATCATAGAATGCAATATTTCCCAGCTGTCTCATTATTTCATTCACATAGTCCTTTTTGTCCAGCAAAACCACACAGCTCCCATTATCAGCTTTTTTAATTACGATGTCTTTATCTTGTTGTAAAGTTTCTACTGCAAAAACATTACAATGTATACTCAAATTACAGAACTAGCATAAGGAAGTAAATATCCACTCTAATATGAGTCCAGAGTCCTAACCCCAATGACAACATAATGTCATGTACCTGAACATAAGTTTACCTCAATATCCCCACAACATTCACATCCACTATACCTACATAACCACCCACCTCAAATACCCATATTAAAATTCAGTGCACCACACTCCTTCTATCCTCACAAGACACACATAAACATATTCACAAACCCACAGACATAGACATACCCACACACCCATGCACTCATTCACACAATACTAATGTGAAAGGCCAACCTGTAGATAACCAGTTAAGACTGATTATATAAGAGTCAAAGTCCAAGGCTCACTGAAAACCTAAAACATGTATGCCCATCCTTTGAAATAAAGGTCCATGTAAATTTACGTGTAATGTGTCATAAATCCAACATCAATGTTCAAGCCATCTTGCACCGTATTAAGAAGTAACATAAGCCTGATCTCAAAAGCACATCTCTGTTGTGTACTGTTGAAATGTCCTTTCAAGACCATCACAGACATATCTGAAATTGAGGGGTTATCCTGAAAGAAGTGTTGTGCCACTGGTTTGTCAGTCGTCTTCCTATTAATATCATACCTGTGTGAATTTATTCTGGTGCAGAGCTGCCGTTTCTTCTCCCCTACATACCCTGTGTGAGGACATTTCCTGCATTGAATAAGATAAACAACATTGCTTGATATGCATGTATAATTACCTCACAAAACAGACAATTCAGTATATTGGGTAATTATACAGTCTGAGGTGGAAATGTGCTCACAGGTTTTACATCTGAGTTTATTACAGGGTTGTGTGCCATATGATGTCATGGCACTCTGTTCAGGTTCAAGTTTACTCCTAATAATCTGGTTGGCTAAACTGGGTGGTTGTTTAAAACATAGTAGTGGCAGTTCTTAAAAATACAACCAAGGGTTTCATCCTCACTGATTATGGGGTGTACGTCCTTAATAGTCTTACGTGGAAGTTCAAGGTCAGGATGATGCGTGACTACTAAGGGTACTCTGTTAGTAGTGGTCCTTTCATTATATTGCAGTAGGTGTTCTCTTGGTACTTGTGTAGCGTGTTCTACTGCTCTGTCAATTTCTCTGGAAGAGCGTCCCTGCTCAATAAAGGTGTTTTTCAACATAACTAAATGTTTATTGCTGTCTTCCTCATTTGAACAGAGACCGTGGTACCGAAGTGCTTGATTATAGATGACAGACTTCTTAGTGTGACTCAGGTGATTACTTTTCTTGTGTAAGTATCTCAGTCTGTCTGTTGGTTTCCTGTAAATACATGTACATAGGGTTCCATCCTTGATGGTGACAGTGGTACCCAGAAAATTAACACTGGTGGCAGAATATTCCAGGGAAAGCTTAATGTTTGGGTAGAGATTATTAAGTCCCTGATGAAAATCCTTAAGTGTGTCAGTGCCTTCTGTCCAAATTATAACAAATCATCAATGTAATGGAAGTAAGCAAGTGGTATGTGTGTACAGTGCCTTAGAAAGTCCTCCTCCAAATTGCCCATAAAGAGATTAGCATACTGTGGAGCCATACTGGTGCCCATTGCTGCTCCCATAGTTTGAACATAATGTTTCCCATAAAAGCTGAAGTTGTTATGTGTTAGAATGAATTTAGCAAGTTCTCCCATGATGTCAGGGTTGATGATGTGGTCCAATCATCTCTCATACATGTATTTACGGCATGCTGAAATGCCATCAGTATGCGGTATATTAGTGTAAAGGGATGTTACATCCATCGTGGCTAAAAGGGTATCAGGTGATAAGTCCTTAAAACCAGAATGTTTGTGTAGGAAGTGAGTAGTGTCCTGAATGTAACTGTCCCTTTGTATAACCAACAATTTTAAAATAGCTTCTACAAAACCTGAGATCCTCTCTGTCAGGGTTCCATTATCAGAGACTATGGGTCTTCCTGGGTTCCCAGGTTTATGTATTTTAGGTAGCATGTAGAATGTTCCAGGCTTTGGATCATCAGGGATGAGGGCAGTTATTCTGTTTCAGACATGGTCTGGAAATAATTTAACCAATCCCTGAAGTTCTCTTTTATAGTCTGTTGTCGGATCACTTTTAAATTCTCTGTAGTAGGTATGGTCACTTAACTGCCTGTTGGCTTCCTTAATGTAATCTTCTTGGTTCAGTATAACCACTGCAGAACCTTTGTCATATTTTTTATGACAACATTGTGGTTTGATGTTAGTATTTGTATTTCCCTGCATTCCAGTGGAGAGAGGTTGTAGCGGGCTTGTTCCTTCCTTTTAAGAATCTCACCAGTCACTCTCTGGCAAAAGCAATGGATATGATTGTCCAGTTTCTTACTACGAACACTAGGGGAGTAAAATCAGATGGTTTCTTTTTCTTATCCATTAAATTGTTACTGTTTAGAATTTCTATACTGTCTGTGATTTCTTCTCCTCCGTAAAAATATTCTTTAAGTCGCAATCTGCAGAAGTATTCCTCCATTTCACCACAAAACTGTATTCGGTCTAGTGGTTTTGTAGGGCAGAAAGTGAGGTCTTTGGAAAGTACATTTAATTCCCCAGTAGTCAGTGTGTGGTTGGACAAATTAACAACTGAAAGGTGCCCATCTGTGTGGCTTAGTTGTTCAATCACTCTGTTCTGCTTTTCATGGTTGTTAGGAAGTATGGCACGCTGAAGGGTATTTAACTTCTTGTTTTTAATAAGCATGGCTTTTCTTAAGGTTCTCTGGTAGTTCATGTGTACTGTATCTCATGCAGTATGTTTGGAATCTGCCCACCAGATATCCTCTCCAGTGTGGTAACAATTCCATTAAACTGTTTCTTCAAAAATGCCTTCTTTGCATATGAGCTATGGATCCGGTGATTTCTCAGTTTCTCAGAGGTCCTATGGCAGAGTTGCTCAGCATAAGAAGAATTATCTGTGTTTCTCAATGGATTCCAAATAGTTAGACCTTTAGGGATGATGTTATTCCTTTTGCACTGTGCTAGAAAATAGATGTCACTGTCAAGCTGTGTAGCTATTGGAAGTTGTGAAACTATTGGAATTTGTCCTTATGTAGAATACGATTTTTTTTCTGAAATGTAGTGTATGGTATTTTTCAGTTTTCTCCCCATAACCCAGCCCCCTACTTCAGATGCGTGCATGCATGTGGAGGCATGTGCACACTGCATCTCGAGGTACCCACTTACTACATGTCACCCCTGCTGCCTATGCTGACCACCGGGCCTCCACCTGGTGGCAGCAGGACTACGGGGGGGGTGGTGATGACCACCCCTGGAGAGAAAATCTACTCTCCAGCTGCTCAATGCTGCTCCAACCCCCCCGTGCCAGCTGCTGACAACCTGAGTCCATTCCTGAACCCGGGTCACTGGCATGGTGTGAGGTACGGCATCCAGTACCTCAGCCCTCAGTGCCACCAGGCCAGCCCAATATGTTTGTTTTTAACAGAGATTTGTATCTACAGATGAAGGGGACTGCAATCAGGGCCACATGTACCCCCTCGACAGCAACTATTTATGTGGAAGGGTGGGAACGCAAATTTATTCTGAATAGTGACAGTAATCCGTTTTTTTACTGTATTGTTGTTTGGAAATGTTTTATTGATGGTATTCCTTTAATATGTAAAGGGAATGAAGCAGAATTACAATTGTTTGTGGAGTACATTTATTTATTTATTTCAAGTTCAAGTTTATTGGCAGAAAAAAAACTCCATTGCGCAGGCTCATTTACAATGAGGTTCTGATTAACAACAGGGACATTACATAAGCATATACAAAGTAATTTGCATTAAACACACAAATAATCCATGAGAAGAAAATAGGACAACAATAATTACATCATACATACATGCACTAAAGCTAAGAGTTAAATAATGGTTAGCTCTGGGTAACAAGATAGTACCTTGTGAGGGAAGTAGAGACTACAAGGCCAGCAAGGAAACTAAAGATAGTGGCACAGGTGGGGTGGGATAGGGACAGAGGGAAGGGGGGATGGAGGATGGTAGGATGGAGGTAGGAGGGGTGGACAACAAGATGAAGGGGTGGGAAAAATGTATATAACAGGGTGGCTATGTTGGCTGGGGCAAGGGCACTATGGAGGTGGTGGGGAGAGGATGTAGAGATAGAAGGTAAAGAAAGGATAACTGTAGATAAGGGCAGGGACTGTTGAGTGATGATAGTGTGGGATACAGACTGGGGTAGATTGTGTGGTGATGGCATAGTAAAATGGAGAGAGGAAGGGGAGAGGAAGAAGGGGGAATGGAAGTATAATGGAAAGTCACTTGGGGTGAGGAGGGGTGGACAAGAGGATGGAGTGGTCACTGCAAAAGACCAGGCAGGGAGAAGGCGCTTTATCAACTGCAGTCACAAAAGTCCCGTAGGTTGTCAAAGAAAAGTCTTTTGAAGCTATTCAGGGGATCAGGCTTTGCAGTTTGAGCCTGGATTGGGCTTTATTCGAAGCAGTCAGGAAGGCATGGCTTATAGTCATGTTTCTAAACTGGGAATGGGAGGATGGAACATCTAGCATAATGAAGGAGTTACTGCGTAAGGGGTAGGGGCAGGCAATTCATTAAAAAATGTTGGTAATATAGGGAGGTAGTTTTGCCAGCAGGGCTTTGTAGAGCCAGGTGACAGAGTGGAAGAGACACCTGGTTGCTAAGGAGGTCCATCCTAGGGAGGCATACAGGTTATAACGATGAATCCATCAGTGAGCATTGGAAACAAAGCGTATCGCTCTGTGATAGAGAGTGTCCAGTTGATGTAGGAGGGCATCAGAACATCTGCTATATAGAATGTTGACATAGTCGATAAGTAGAATAAAGGTTGTTTGGACCAAGCACAGTCTGGAGTCAGAACTGAATAGAAATTTATTCCTATAAAAGAAGCCAATTCTTTGATGTAATTTCTTTGCAAGGCAGTTGATGTGAGCTGAAAAAGTTAGGTGTCGATCTAGTTCACAGCCTAGGTATTTAAAACTGTGGACTAACTCAAGATCATCGCCATGGAGAGTCTTGATGGGGGGCAGGGAAACAAGCGAGATAGGGATGGAGGGCAAGTGGTTGGAATAGAAGAACATCACTTTTATCCTTTCAACATTTAACAGCAGTTTGGAACATATGGGACTGTGCTGGAGGAGATTGAATTCTGCCTGTAATTCTACGCGGACTTCGTCTACCGAGGGACTGGATATGTATATCACTGTATCATCCGAAAAAAGGTGTAGTTTTGCTTTGCTGATGCCATTTCCAATAAGGTTGATGTATATCATAAATAGAAGGGGTCCAAGGATCGAACCTTGGAGTACCCATCTCCTGAGTGGAAGAAGTGGGGATAGGGAGCCATCAGCCTTCACCTGTTGAGATCTAGCTGACAAGTAATGGTCAAATCATGACAGTGCAGTGCCGGAGATTCCATGCCAGTTCAATGAATTGAGGAGTGGAGCATGATTGACTGTGTCGAATGTTTTGATGAGGTCCAGGAAGACTGCCCTTGTGACTTGTTTCCTGTCCCTTGCAAAGAGTCATTTGTAACTGAGGCTAGAGCTGAAGTGATGCTATGGGAAGGACAAAATCCTGATTGGGTTAGGTCTATAAGGTTTGCTTTCTCGAGGTAGTTTCTAATTTGTGCATTTACCAACTTATCAAGGAGCTTAGAAAGCAGAGGCAGAATGGAAATAGGTTGTTAGTTATTTGGGTCAGTAGGGTCACCTGACTTAAACAGCGGGCATACCTGAGCTATTTTCCAAGCCCCAGGGACAGTGCTGGACTTAATGAAGAGGTTAAATAAGTGTAAGATGGGGACCGTGAGGTGCTAGAAGCCGAGTTTGAGGAAGTATGGTCCTAAACCATCGGAGTCAGCACCTTTGCTAACTGATCTTGAAGTGGGTAGCCATCTGGGAACAAGCAACCACCAAACACTGTGGTTCATGATAAACTTAGCTGTAGAGTCAAGCCATATACAGTAAAAGTGAAGATACTGGACTTCAGGAGGGCTAAATTTGTCAAAATGGGAGAGTGCCTCGGAAAAGCACTAACAAACAGGCTAGAAGGTGGGGTGGAGCAACAATGGGGAAACATCAAAACCGCCATCACACAGGCAATAAGCCATTGTGTGAAGCAAATAAACAAATCAAAACAAAAGAAAACAACTATGGCTCTCAAAAGAAATGGCGGGGAAGGTTAGGGAGAAAAAGACAGCATTCAGGAAGTATAAGGAAACACAGAAGGAGCAGGACAGAGAACTGTACCAGTTAAAGCAGAAGGAAGCGGGGAAGGCAGTCAGAATAGCAAAGGCCCAAATCGAGGAAAAGATAGCCAACTTGGTTAAGACGGGGGATAAAACCTTTCATAGGTACATTAGGGAGCAAAGAAAGACTAAGGCAGGGATACTGAGGCTGAATAAAGAGGAAGGTGGTTGGGCAGAGAGCGACAGTGAAAAAGCAGGGATGCTGAATGAATACTTCTGCTCAGTATTGACAATGGAAAAGCAGGGGGAGATACCTGATCTCGTAAATAGAAGCACTCTAGATGGGGGTGATATTAGTCCTTTCACAGAAGAAAGGGTTCTGAAAGAACTCTTAAGACTGAAGGTGGATAAAGCAATGGGGCCTGATGGGACTCACCCCAGAATTCTAAAAGAACTAAGGGAAGAACTAGTAACACCACTGACTACACTTTTTAATACATCATGGGAGGATGGTGTGGTCCCCTTCACAAAAGTGGGAGCAAGACAAAGGCAGGAAACTACAGACCTCAGTGGTAGGGAAAATGATGGAGTCACTTCTGAAGGAAAGAATTGTTGAGTACCTAGAGTCCAGTGGGGCACAGGGCCCAAGGCAGCATGGATTCACAGCAGGAAGGTCATGTCAGACAAATCTAATTGATTTCTTTAACTGAGTGACCAAAGTAGTAGACCAGGGAGGGGCTGTGGACATGGCCTACCTAGACTTTAGCAAGGCATTTGACACAGTCCTGCACAAAAGATTAATAAACAAATTAGCCAGCCTGGGAGTGGGTCCCAAGGTGGCAGCCTGGGTAAAGAACTGGCTGGACAACAGGACACAGAGAGTAATAGTAAATGGAGTCCACACTGAAGAAAGGGGGTTACTAGTGGGGTACCACAGGGTTCAGTACTAGGGCGGTCCTTTTAATGTCTTTATAAGTGACATTGCAGAGGGACTAGAAGGAAAGTACATAGATACATAGATACATAGACAGTGTCGGCAGATAAGGGCCTATGGCCCACCCAGTCTGCCCATTTGAGCTTGTAAGTTCAGTTTGTTTTCCTAGAAGTCTGTTTCCCCTTACCCCTGACCTCTAGAATTCCGTTATGTCTATCCCATGCATTCTTAAATCCTGTGATTGTTTCAGCCCCCACCACTTCCTCTGGCAGGGTGTTCCACTTGTCCACCACCCGTTCTGTGAAGAAATTCTTTCTCACGTTTCCTCTGAATCTCCCTCCAACTTCATCCCATGCCCTCTAGTCCTGGAACATCTTTTTGCTTAAAAATAGTGTTTTCCTGCACCCTGTTCTCCCTGTAAGATACTTGTATGTCTCCATATCCCTCTCTCCTCCTCTCCTCCAGGAGTACATGTTCAGTTCCTTCAACCTGTCTTCATAGGACTTGTGATGCAATCCATGCACCATCTTTGTTGCCCTCCTCTGAACCTTCTCTACCTTGTCTATGTCCTTACGTAGGTATGGTCTCCAGAACTGTACACTGTACTCCAGGTGGGGCCTCACAAGTGTCTTGTATAGCAGAATTATGACCTCCCTTTTCCTGCTGGTGATGCCCCTGCCTATACATCCCAGCATCCTATTTGCTTTACCTGATGCCTTGTCACACTGTTTCCCTTGAGGTCATCAGAGATGACAACCCCAAGATCCCTTTCCTGCTTGGTGCATGCTATATCCTCACCCCCAACTGATATATTGTGCCAGGGTTTTGTGCCCCATATGCATTATCTTGCACTTCTTTGCATTGAATTTCAACTGCCAAACCCTTGACCATTCTTCAAGTTTCTGCAGGTCCTTCTCATTCTGTCTACAGCCTCTGGTGTGTCTACTCTGTTACAGAGCTTTGTGTCATCAGCGAACAGTGAAATTCTGCCTTCTAGATCCTCGCAATGTCACTGATGAAGATGTTGAATAGGACCGGTCCCAGCACTGATCCCTGTGGTACCCCAGTGGTCACTCTTTCCTCTGTGGAGTGACAGCCATTACCACCACCCTCTGTGTCCTGCCACCCAGCCAGTTACCTACCCACCACACTACTGTCCTGCCCACACCCATATTCCCCAGTTTGTGTAATAGTCTTCTATGTGGCACAGTGTCAAAGGCCTTGCTGAAGTCCAGATAGGCCATGTCCACTGCCCTCCCCTGATCCACCTCCCTAGTCACCCAGTCAAACAATTCAATGAGGTTGGTCTGACATGACCTCCCCCTGGTGAAACCATGCTGTATGTCTCTTTGCAGATGACACAAAGATTTGCAACAGGGTTGATACACAAGGTGGGGTGGAAAGGATGAAAAGGGACTTGGCAAGGTTGGAGGAATGGTCAAATGTATGGCAGCTTAGATTCAATGCAAAGAAGCACAAAGTAATGCACCTGGGAAACAAAAACCCAGGGGAAGAGTACACAATGGGGGGTGAGATACTGACAACAACAAAAATGGAAAGGGACCTGGGGGTAGTCATATCAGATGACCTAAAGGTGGGCCAGCAATGTGAGAAGGCAGTAAGGAGGGCTGGGGGGGATACTGGGATGCATAGGGAGAGGCATCACCAGTAGAAAACAGGCAGTTGCTGGCCCTCTGTACAGACAGTTGGTAAGACCACATCTGGAGTACTGTGTACAGTTCTAGAGCCCCCATCTCTGCAAAGACATAAACAGGGTGGAGGCTGTCCAGAGGAGGGCAACCAAACTGGTGCAGGGTCTGCACCAGAAGACATATGAAGAAAGACTAAAGGAGCTTAAGATGTATAGCCTCGAGGAAAGGAGGGAGAGGGGGGACATGATAGAAACTTTCAAATGCCTCAAGGAATCAACAAAGTCCAAAAGGTAGCATCTTTCAGAAAATGGAGATTGCAAGAACAAGGGGCACAATTTAAAGACAGAGAGATAGCTCAGAGGTAATGAGGAAATGTTCTTCACAGAGAGGGTTGTAGATGCATGGAACAGCCTTCCTGAGGAGGCCGTAGAGTCAAAAACAGTGGGGGAATTCAAGAATGCATGGGACGGACATAAAGCAATTCTAGTGGGGGGTATGAGGAAGTAGGCTGTTCGTTAACTAGGATCTGCAGCTTATCCGTTAGGTAAGGAAATGGGCAGACTAGGTGGGCCAAGCGGTCCTTATCTGCCATCAAATTCTATGTTCCTATGTTTATGTTTCTATGTTTCTTTAGGCATAGAAGAATGTCTTCCATTTCTTTGTACTGGAATGGGGAGAAGGTGAAGACTGAGTTGGTAGGTGTTGGGGAATGTGCGGGAGCATTGGTACAAGGGAGGCAGCTTTGGAGGAGTCAGACAAGACCTGCGGTAGAGAAGTGCTCATTAAAGCAAAGTAGAATATCGGATTTATCGAGGGAATAGTGTCCTTGTAGGAGATCATCCTGGGTAATGAAGATGACTGTTTATTGCCTTCAACAGACTTAATGATACACCAGAACATACTGGAGTTACCCTTAGCAGTACCAAAGGCTGACAGGTAAAAATTTTACTTTGTGTCCCTTATTCTTTTGGTGCAATTATTACAGCAGGATCTAAAAGCTGCCCAGTCAGAAGGGAGGCTGGACCGCCTGGCTGTAGCCCAGAGGCAATCCCTCCTATTTAACAAGGCTCTTAGCTCGGCTGTGAACCAGGGGCCGGAGAACTTCCATACTCTGTTTTACTATAGGGACATGTCTATCGATGATAGCGGTTAGGATGCTGTTGAAAAATGAAACCGTATCATTGATGTTGCAAGCCAGGTAGAAATGAGTCCAGTTAATGAACCTGAGGTCCAACAGGTAGTTAGAGAGATTGAACTTACAAAGACTCCTTCTCCAAGAAAACTTATTGGCTGACTTGAGTGTGGGTCGTCCTCTAACACAGGCCACTGCACGATGATCGCTAGTGTCACTGTAAAAAAACGCAGTGTGAGTGATTTTATGGGATCTGTTAGTTAGGATTAGATCAATCAATGACCCATTAGAGGAATTTATGAAGTGATTGAGTGATATCAGTTACCAGTTGAGTGAAGCCGGCAAAATTACAGAATTCTTTTAAGTTGAGAGCTTTCGTTGCAAGTTTTTTGTCAGTCGAGATTTAAATTGCCAAGTATGATAATCCCATTCTGCCTTTTGTCGGCAACATCTTGTAAATAACTTAGGAGATGAAGGCCCGAAGAGGGTGGCCTGTAGCAACCTATTATTGTCAGGATTTCAATGGATGATGGAGAAAGATTTAATGTCAGAGCTTTGAACTCCTTCGGTGTACTGACAAGAGTATAGTCAGAGACTGCAAACTTATCCTAGATGTAAATTGCCACACCCCCTCCCCAGTTTCTCTGTCACTACAGAAGAGGTTGTAGGGTGAAAAAGATATAGTGGTGTCAGGAATGTTTTTTTTTTAGCCAAGTTCTGTTAGTACCAAAATATCCGGATCGGTATGGGAGATCCATGCCTGGATAAGGTCTAATTTTTTCAGTAGACTGCATACATTACGATGCAGGCATTTCAGGCCTTTGGTGGTTGCAAGGTCAGTTCTTTATTTATTGTTAACTAGGATTACAAGTATCTTTGAACCAGGGGTTCTTTTACAAAGCTTCCACATCAAGTTGACAGACAAGATTAACACAAGTCATGATGTAATACAGACTGTAAAGGTAATACACTGAAATACAACAATTAGTTAAACAATAAGTTGCGATTTGAACAGGTGTAGAGGCAATATATAATGAACACAGCTAGTGCAGTCAAGAAAGTGACCTTGTCATATGGAACAGGGTGCAAATAAACAGCAAGGTCAACATAGCAAGAGCAGCCTAAAAAATAGATGCTGTCCTAACTAGGGATGTTTCAAAGTTAAATTTCAGCAAGGGGAGAAAACTACAGGGAGATGGAGAGAGGTAGGTAAGTGAAACAGGAGGAAGAAATATGGGGGGGTGGACAGACGAGCCTGAGAAGAGCCCTGAGGAGAGGGTTGGGAGGGGTAAAGAAGGGGGGGAGATGGCAGGGGAGTGGCACTGTGAGCTAGTGCACACAGTCACGTTTACTAAGTGCAGTAAGGTGGTGGCGACGTTTTTCTTTAAAAAGGGCCCAGACCAGTTTCTGAGAGGATGGATATTTCTTCATAAGAGTGAACTATATGTTAAATTCCATAATTTTAGCAATAAAGAGAGAATAAGAGGTAAAACAAATCCTTTCTTAAATAGTTAGAATTGTTCTAATAACCTCAGCAAGTGGTAGGGATTAAAGCCTTCCACTTGGAGAGTCTAAAATGAAATTGAAAAAGTTATATTCAATTTGTATAAAAAGAAGGAAAAATGTTTTTCTTTTCTTCCAGGTAGGGTGAGATTAGAACCCACCATTTATCAAATGGGATATTCATAGTAAGCACTCTTGGAAGTATCTGGTTTCCTTCTAGTCTGTTTCAGTATTCAAGTTCTTTCAACAATCTTCCTTTTATAAATATATTATATCAACTTTTGAAGCTTTGAATGTTTAACAAGTATTGTGCCTGCACTGTTTTGTGAATGAGTTCTACTGAATAGATGTTTATATTTAAGTGATTTTGTGTGTGATATTGTCACTTAAGAACACATTGTTGCTTTTATTTATGCACTGTCACTTTAAATTTCAAAATGAATAAAAAGAACACAGGTAGCACTCAGGCCACAACCCCTTGAGAAAGGGTCATGAGTTAGACCCGAAGCACCGGGGATAGTTGCTACGGGCTCCTTTGCATTTATGCATTGATTTTCATCTGATTTGTTTATTGCTGCCACCAGTTGCTGCTTGTTTTTTTTGTGTTTTTTGATGCTTTAAGAAGCTAGCACTCATTGTTAACAGTGCACTCCCATTCTTTTTGTTTAACTAGTTTCTGAGAGGATTTTGTGCAGGAGGCTATTAAGCAGGGTAGGGGCCCTAAAACGGAAGGTACGCTGAGCTCGCGATGTCTGACAGAGAGGGACGATGAAAATCTGCTTGGTTTTAGTAAACGTGGAATGGTGGTTGGGTGATGGATTGAGGAGGGACTGCTTGACAGGCAGAGTTAGGGCGAGGCATATTTTTTTCACTAATAGGCAGGTTTGATAGGATATCCTGCCTTTAAGGTGGAGCCATTCGGATTGCATGTACAGGTCACAGATATGGGCACGCTTGTCAGCCTCAGTTACCAGCCAGCAAGCTTTGTTTAGAGTGACCGTCAGACATTTGAGAGCAGTTTCAGTGACTGCACTGTAAATAACCAAATCATAGTCGATAATGGATGGGATTGAGCTTGTGACAGTTAGTCTTAAAGCTGCAGGCGTAAGACAGTGACTGTGGCGATAGAGGACACCAAGCCTGCAGTTTACCATCTTGGAGATATGCAAGAAAGTACATGCAAGAAACTAACCTTAATTTTAAGTTTACATATCACAAGGATCTGGATAAGATCAGCTTCCTAGATATTACTGTTAGTAGAGAATGGGACAATAGTATGGTGACTGACATGTTTAGGAAAGAAACTGATGGTACTACTATACTACTGGCAAATAGTTGTCACCCTAAACATGTTGCTGATAATGTCCCTAAAGAGCATTTTTTAAGAACTCAAAGGAACTGTGGGGACCTGGCAAGGTTTGAAAGAGGTGCAGCAGAATTGAGTAACCACCTTTTAGAAAGAGGCTACAGTGAATTATATAATGGTGCGTGAATATTGTGTACCTCATTGACCAAAACAAGTCACATGACCGTGGGTAAATCCTGTATAACCCATGGCTGAGGAATGGCATTTAAAAAAACATAATTAAACTCATTTAAAATGTATTTTATACATAGGTCCATTATACTGTATTTATTTTATTTATTTATTTAGATTTTGGTAACTGGGTAAGCCCACTGAGACCAGAGATCCCTTTTCCAGGGGTGACCCGGAGTTAGTTACAGTAACTACATACATAGATGTAAAATACAGTAGGATTTGAGTGAAATACATATTAAGTTACAGTGAGTGCATACATAAACATTGGAGTACAGTAGATTAATAGAAGGTACAGGCCAGGGAATGGGTAACATACATGGAGAACAGGGAACAGCAGGAATCACAAGGTTGAACAGGTGCTTAAGTCAGGTAAACAGTGTTTTCAGCATTATCCATAGGCGATACAAGGGGTGGAGGACATTAGTCAGCTGACATAGCAAGGGGATAGGTCAAGGACGTGGTCTAGTGATTACAACCACAGAGGCTGAGTTCCAGGAGGTACACTTTGAGGCCAGATTTAAACCCTAGGAGGGTAGGTTTGTCAAGTAGGCTTGCTGGGAGGGTGTTCCATAAGTAGGAAGCCGCATAGTGAAAGGAGCGCTTTCCTTGGTTAGTGCGAACGCGAGGGATGGCAAGGGGACAACTTGCTGCGGACCGGAGGGTTCAGCAATGGACTTTAGGGGTGAGCAGCCCACTCAGATGAGGCGGGTGGCCTAAGGAGATGAATTTAAAGGCCAGACAGCCCATAGGATAGGCCAGTTTATGCTGTAGGGAGGGTCAGTGTAGATTGGAGAGGGCCTCACAGTGATGCCTCCTTGCGGAGGAGTTGGTTGCAAAGCGAGCTACTCGATGGTAGAGTGTGGAAAGTTTGTTTAGCTCTGACTTGTGGAGAGACTGTAGTACAGGAGAATTGTAAAGCATGGAGGGGAGAAGGTTACAGTTTGCTATGGCACGTCGTTTCTCCCCGGAGAGGGAGTTTCCCAGGCGGTAGAGAAGGCCGAGCCTCTGGTGGATGGATCTAGTTAAAGCATCGATATGTAGTTTATAGGTCAGCTCCTGGTCAAGGAGAACCCCAAGATACTTGAACTGGTCAGTGACCGCTGCTTTCCTCCCTTGGGCTGTATTGAGCTGGAGTAGCTCATTCGGTCAGTGCCCAGGTGTCTAGTCCCGAACAGGACTGCCTTAGTTTTGTCTTCATTCAGTTGTAGGGAGTTAGAGGTGAACCAGACCTCAAGAGCTGAGAGGCTGGCCTGAAGTTTGGAGGAGATAACAGAGGGTTGCGGGTCGCTGCAGTAGACAACGGTGTCATCCGCATAAAGGATAAGGTTGCTGGGTGCGCAGCCCCCTTCAATGTCGATTGAGGAAGAGTGAGAATAATAGGGGGCCAAGGATCAAGCCCTGGGTTACCCCAGAGATCATGGGTCTAGTGCCAGATTGTACTCCTCTCCAACAGACTTTTTGAGATCTGTTTGTCAGGTAGCTCACAAACCAGGGGAGAGAGAGAGAGTGAGAGAGCTGATCCAGGCCCAGTCGATGAAGTTTGGCAAAGAGAAGTTCATGGCTGTCTAGGTCAAAGGCCTTGGACAGGTCAATGAATAGGGCACCCGTAGGGATGCCTTGGTCCATGGCCTTGAGGATGTCAGATGTTAGACGGATAAGGACGGTGTCAGTGCCATGGCCTTTCCTAAAGCTGTGTTGTACATTGGAGAGGAGTAGGTGTTGCTCAAGGTAGTCCTGGAGTTGTTTATATACAAGCCTTTCCTGAACTTTCCCCAGGGGGCTGAGAAGAGAGATGGGCCTATAGTTTCCCACTCTGTCCCGGGGTCCTTTTTTGTGGACAGGGATAATGGTCATTACCTTCCACTTACTGGGGACAGTTTCTTCACGGAGGGACCTGTTAATGAGCAGGATGACAGGGTAGGTGATAGCTGGGGCAGCAGCCCTCAGCAGCCAAGGTTCTAAGAGGTCATTTCCTGGGGAAGAGTTTGGATTTATTTTGAGTAGCAGGGGAAATACAGCTGCCGGTTCAACAAGTTGCAGGTGGAATAAGGGCTGAGGAAGCACTCTGTCCATGTTGGGGTGGAAGGGAGTCCCAGGCAGCAGTGGGAGGTATCCATTAGGATTGGCGAAGGAGGCACTGAAGGCATCATCAACTTTAGAGGGGTCATTGGTAAATGTATCCCCAACTAGGAGTGAGTCATCTTGTGCTTTTGCGGAACCTTTGAGGAGGGAGTTTATGTGGCCCCAGAATTTCTTAGGGTCACGTAGATGGCCGGTTTGGAGGTCTCTAAGGAACTTGGACTTGGCCTGTTTGGCAGTTTTTTTTGCATAGGTTCCTCAGATTCTGGTACTTCTCCCAGTCAGGTTTACAGCCAGAGGATTTGTAGAGTCCCCACGCCCTGTCACTGAGATGCATAGTCTGCTTTAGTTTTGGGCTTAGCCATTTGAGACACCTTCCCTGTACCCTGAGTTTCTTCCAGGGGGCATGCAGGTTGGCTAGGGACAGGAATGTTTTAGTGAAGTATTCTAGCACCTCACCTAGTGGGGGGAGGGAGACAATGGGGTCCCAGTCAATTTTCCACAGGTCGGAGCAGAGGTCTGCAGGTACAAACCTGCTGAAGTGCCTGGCTTCAATCACCCTGGAGGCGGTTTTGGGGGGTTTGTTGGACCAGGCACAGGAAATAGGAGAGTGGTCACTCAGAGAGTCTGACATAATCCCAGCAGTCAGTATTCGGTCAGGGCAAGAGACAAGCGCCCAGTCGAGTAGGGAATGATTGTCAGATTTAGTATTGTGCCTGGTTGGCAGATCAATCACTTAGGTAAGTGAAGAGTCCAATATTAAGTTCTTGATTGTGGAGGCCCCAGGGGTAAGCCAGTTTAGGTTGAAGTCCCCAAGGAGGATGGTCTCACCCAGGGGGTGCTCGTGGAGGGCATTGGTTAGGGATTCAAAAGAGGAGGCGGCAGATTGGGGTGGGAGGTAGGCGCACACTATGTAGGGGGGCTTGGTGTCTCCCAGGAGCACTTTAACAAATAGGATCTCATTTTGCGATCCACTAAGAGAGGGGAGATCTATCTGGGCAGCTTTCAGGGAGGAGTTGATGTAGATGAGAACCCCCCCACCTTTTTTCCCACTCTGTCCTTTCTAATAGCCTGATAGCCAGCTAGGTCAACTTCGTGGGGGAGGATTTGAGGCTTTAGCCATGTTTCAGTCAGAGCTAGTATATCAGGTTTGTAGAGTAGAGTCCATGCCTCGAGGTCATGGATTTTGTGCCTTAGGCTCCCGCTATTCATATGCACCAGCTTAAGACCACTGGAGCTGGCCCAGAGGGGGTTGGCGGGATCACTAAGGGTAAGGTTAGGAGAATAGGTATCGGGGTTAGGTTCGATGTCCCCCCCAAGAGCTAGCTTGAGCCTGACCGGGAGGCCAGTATAATTGTGAGGGAAGGGGAGGGGCTCAGTGGGCCGTACTTGTTAAGGTCGAAGGCTAAGTTATAGCAGAGGCTCTTCAGGAGTGGTCTGTGCATGCTTTGGCTAAGCTTATTTAGCCCTTCATGCTTAGGCTCAGGGTGCCCGAAGAGGAGTTAGGACTTCCAGCGGGGTTCAAAGGAGAGCAGTTCCACGGGGAGGGGAAGGGTTGTTCCATGTATCTGAGCAATGTACGAGGGAGCAACCCTGGATGCTGAGCTCCCGATGCTGTGGATCTGAGGAGGGGGGGCGTGAGATTCAGGTGGTTGTTGGACTCAAAAGTAGCAGGAAGTTGAGTTTGCGAGGGAATAGCTCGTCACAGCAGGCATCGGTAAAACAATTACAGTGCGAGTCATTAGGTTGAGTGGGGATCGTTACACCAAATTGATGTAGGCTGTTCTACTAGTTGGTACTATAAGCAGAGATTAGGGAGCACAGCAGGATTTCAGCTTTACCTCAGGTTTTAGCTCAGGAGAGGAGAGGAGAGTGGGTATGGTATTATATTTCTACCACTGTCTGCAATGAGGCAAACAGCAGCAGCAGCAGCAGCGATTTCAGCCACTTGTAAGGGTAGAAAACTGGCAGGAAAGTATTAGATATGACCTCTAGTGGAGAGGTCAGAGAACCTGCAGATGGGAAAGTGAGCTGATAGGTTCTGCAGCTCACGTGACCACTGCTATATAATCGCAATAAGGCACTCCAGGGTGTGAGTTATTGGGTGATTTACCCACTTCTTGTGTGGTTAAGTCACTTGGCTGTACCTCATGACACACCACACAAGGCATGGGTTAAATCCCCAATAATCCACATGCTGTTGTGCCTTATTGCTCAACTCACTAGCAAACAAGGCAAAGAATATGCAGAGGCACGAGATAGAGATACTCTCTTAGAGAAAAAATAAAAAAATGATGCCTGTAATGAAAGGCTTAATTTTGTCACCTCGTATTTGTCCCAGGCTGGGGAGTTGGAAAAAATAATAAAAAGGCATTGGGGGTTTGGGATGTGATCCAGGGCTAAGGGAAATAGTGAAATGTCCACCCAGAATGTCTTTCCATAGAGCACCTACCCTGGGAGATAAACTAGTTAATAGCCATTTCACTGAAAACAGAAGTCACACTTGACTAGATAGACAAGTAGTAGGCTGTCCTCCTGTAAAAAGTGCACAGTGTGCAAATATATCAAGAAGGAGCAATGACTTTGAGAATCCTAGGACAGGTAAGAAATATGAAGTTAGACAGCTCATAACGTGCGACACAGAAATGGTCTGTGGTTTTGTTGGGCATCGGTGGTGTGGCCGCATTGGCTGCAAGTGAAGAGGGCACTGGGGTAGATTCGAGGAGCAATGGGCGGAGCGACAAAGTAAAGGTGCACATTTCAAATGGCGGAGGGCCTTTAAATAGCCCTGCCACAGTAAGGCAGCTTCTGTGCTTTTGTTGGGCATTTGTGGGGAGGCTGCATCGGCAGCAAGGGAAGAGGGCATTGGGTGGGTTCAAGGAACAGCGGGCAATGGTATTTTTGTGAACCAGACGGTAGCTGATTCTGGTTGCATCGGTGACTAGGGAGCAGCAGCGGAGGAGAATTGGGACTGAGGGAGTCTAAAGGGCAGGGCAGCTCTTGCTCTCATCAGCCAATCAGCAGAGCGATAATTAACAGGGTCTGCTACTGGGGGATCTGCATGACTCTGAGAGCTGAGGAGGAAACAATCGGGGCACAGCAGAGGACAGCAGGAACACCGTGGTAGGGAAGTACATTTTAAATTGTTTTATTGCCTTCTAAAAGTTTGGCAGCAAGAGGTCTGGTGGTTTGTTTGTCCTTTTATTTACCAACACAGAGCATAACAGGGCCAAGAAAAGGAGTTGCTGCTTTACTGGAGAAGGGTTGATTGTCTCAGAGGCAGCTGGGGGAATAGGCTAACCCCACCTCCTCCCAGGCCTCTCCATTTATAGTGTGACTGCTGCCTCCTGATTGGAGGGGGTGCACCGGGGTGAAGTGGGAGCGGACTGGATAGCAACATAGACATAGAAAATGGAGTGGTACCATGAGGGATACACTAGGGGATGGAACAGCTATAATGGAGGTGGTGGGGGTACGGGTGCAGCAGGAAACAAGAGTGGGCACCATGTGTAGATAGGAGGCTACAACTGGTGTGGGGCAGCTAGTTGACTGAACATATTATGGAGACTAGGAGGGTGTCCAATCTGCCACAGGCTAAGATTGCTGGAGGAAAGAGTGCAGTGGTTTGGTGAAGAGCTGGAGACAGTGTGGGTGGAGGGGGTGGGAAAGGGGGCAGGAAGGCCTCTACCAGGGGGTAACAGGAGGACACATCCAGGGATGAGCATCAGGTTGGGGGAAGGGGCAGGGAGGAGGTGCAGGATCACATCTGATAAAGGGGCAAGTGTTAGGAGCAGGTCAAGGGACAGAGGAGGGAGCCAAAGCATGGGAATACAGGGGGTGGCAGGCAGCAGATTTGCAGTGCTGGCAACAATGGGGGAGAAGGAGGAGTTAAGGGAGCACCAGGTGAGGGAGGCAGGGGAAGAGAGTGCATAGGGGTCAGGCATTTGGAGGAGGAGCAGGGGCGGGGAGGGCACAGTGAAAAGGAAGGTGTTGGCAGCAGGGAGAAATGGAGGAACAGTGCTGATAGGTCAGACAAGGAGTACATGGCTAAGGGGGGCAGGGGCTGATGGAGGAGAGGGGAAGATGGATGACAGCAGGAGACCAAGGGGATGGGGGAACACAGGTCAGGGGGAGGATGGGGGAGTCATAGGGGAAAGGAGAGGAGAGGAGAGGAGAAGAGACATAAATGGGCAAGGAAGGGCAGATGCTAGTAATAGACAAGGAAGTAAAGGAGAGGGGAGGAATGGAGCATGAAAGGGGTGCTAGTGTTGGGGACTCCACACTGAAAGGGATCAGATGGGGCAGTAAAGGGGAAACACATAGTGTAATATGGGTCAAGTCTATTCCCGGGATTGATGGCAGGCAGGGCAGGGCTGTCCATTCTATCTAAAGTGCACAGGGAGGGGACAGAAGAAACCACATGTTGTGGTGCACATGGGTGCAAATGACCTGTCAGGAGAGATTGTGGAGGTAGTGAAGGGGAGATTTGAGGAAATGGGAAAGCTGTGTGAGGAGATGGGGAAATCAGTGGCCTTCTCAAGGAGCTCCCAGTACCATGTGCAAGTACTGGGAGACTGGGAGGAAGGGGAGGATAGGAGTTCAATGCCTGGCTGTGGGAATGGTGTTGTACCAAGAGGTATGGTTAGTAGGTGACTGGGGCACAACCTGGGAAAGTAATGACCTGTATGCTGGGGACAGGCTACACTTGAGTGTGGAGGGGAAGGGAGTATTGAAACAAGGGATAGATGGGCACATAGCAACAAGGGTATCTTTAAACTAGGAAAGGGGGGTGGCAAGTGGACAGCTGGTAGGCATGGTTTCCAGGGAGGGGAGCCAGATGAGCCTACCCCCCAAAGTAATAGGGTAGGGCATCAGGATAGGGGCACAAGGGCAGGTAAATCAGGGAGAGGAAGGGAAAGGAGCAGGGTGAATAGTAGTGTCACTGAACGTGAGGAGCCTAGGTAACAAATCAGTCAAGTTACAGACTCTCTTGGCAGTGGGGCAGGTGGACATTGCGGCCTCAAAAGAAACTTGGTCCGCTCAGTACCAGGACTGGGATATGATGATCCCTGGACACAGGCTGTTCAGAAAGGACAGGGCAAACAGGAAAGGTGGGGGGTGGTGATCTATGTAAGGGAAGGATTAAGGTGCATGAGGGAAAAGGAGGAGGAATTCTGGACAGAGGTCCTGTGGATGCAGTTTCAGGATTCAAAAGGCAGGGTACTGAGGATGGGGGTAGTGTTTAGGGTTCCAACTCAAGGGGAAGAGCTGGACAGGGAGTTGGCAGAACAAATTAGGAGGGTTTGCAGGAAGGGGAACACAGTGGTGGTAGAGGACATCAACCTACCTGGGGTGAACTGGATCACACCAACCACCTAAAGTGCTAGGGAGCAGGCTATACTGGGGGCGTTTCAGGATAGCTTCCTGGAGCAGTCAGTATGTGAGCCAACTAGGTTGGGAAGGACTCTGGACCTTGTACTATCAAATGGGGAAGACATAAGGGACCTGGAGGTGGAGGACCCTTTGGCTGGGAGTGATCACCTCTCAGTGAGGTTAAGACTCAGAATGGGGAAGCAAACTGGAGGTTGGGGTATCAGGGTGATCGATTTTAGAGGGGCAGACTTCAACAAGATGGGGGAGATTCTGATAAGTCATCTGGAGGGAATCCAACCAACCATGAGTGCCAATCAAAAATGGGGTATTATTAAGGCAGGTCTGGCAGAGGCTACTGGGACATGTACTAGGACACAGAGCAAGAAGGAGAGGGCAAAGAAGCCCAGCTGGCTGACCAAGGAGGTAATGGAGGGGGTGAGAGCCAAGAGGAAAGCTTTTCAGAGATTCAAGAGATCAGGGAGGGGGAAAGCTGGGGAAGTTTCACTCAACCACCATGGTCTCCTCTTTGACAAAGACAACCTGAGTACCACTAACCTGGTTCTGTCTGCTTCTAAACTTCTTATTTCTCCCTCTCAAGCTCTCTAATCCTTATTCATTGCCCTTGACACTGCCTCTGAGCTCCTTTTTCTTTTCTGTACATAAATGTTACTGTTTAAGTTGTGGCCTCGTTAAACAGCTTATTGATTGTTTGTAACACTGTCTACTATGTTTTTGTACTTAATGACATGGAACCTTTGTAAAAGAGCCTTGGCTCAAAGGTATTAATTCCTAGAACAATAAACTTCAAACTAAACTTCAAACTTCAGTATACAAAGAAGTCCAGGGAAGTTGCAAGACTGGTCAGAGCTGCCAAGGCATCCAAAGAGCTGAGGCTGGCAGAGAGCATTAAGGATGGAGAGAAGTACTTCTTCTGAAACATTGGTGAGAGAAGGAAGAACAGGGACCAGATAGTGAGACTTAAGAAGGATGGGGGAAGGTACAGAAAGGGGAGGAGCAGGCAGAGGCACTAAATGAGTACTTCTGCTCTGTTTTCACGGAACAGAGGGGGGACAGATACCTCATGGGAGTGGTGAAGTAGGCAGGGGAAGGGGTGACAGATGGAGAAATTACAGAGGGCAGGGTACTGGAAGGACTAAGGGCACTGCAGGTGGACAAAGCTCTGAGACCTGATGGCCTTCACCCTAGGGTACTCAAGGAACTAGCAGGGCACCTAGTGGGACCACTGGCTGACCTGTTCAATACCTCTCTGGACACAGGATGCATACCACAGGACTGGAGGTTGGCCCATATGGTGCCCATTCACAAAGGTGGCCCAAAGGATGAACCAGGTAACTACAGATCAGTAAGCCTCACATCAATTGTGGGAAAGCTCATGGAGACAATCCTTAACAAGAGGCTGGTGGCATTTTTGGAGGACAATGGTCTCCAGGACAGGCAACAACATGAGTTTGTCTCAGGCAGGTACTGCCAGACAAACCTGATTGAGTACTATGATTGGGTGACCAAGGAGCTGAACAAGGGCCATGCAGTGGATGTCCTGTACTTGGACTTCAGCAAGGCCTTCGATTCCGTGCCACATGGGGGACTGGGGGGGATGCTGGAATATGTAGGGGTGTGTACGAAGATGGTCAAATGGATCACTAACTGGCTGAAGGGCAGGCAGCAAAGGGTAGTGGTGGAGGGGAAACTCTCATTGCCAACAGCAGTAACAAGTGGAGTGCCACAGGATCTGTGTGGAGTGCCACAGGGATCTGTACTGTCTGGGGCCAGTGCTGTTTGGGATATTCATAGTAGATATCTCGCATGGGACCCAAAGTAAGATCAGTCTGTTCGCAGAAGATGCAAAAATGGGAGCTGTGGTGGATAACATTGAGGGGTGGAGGGGACTGCAAGGAGAACTGAATAAACTACAGGAATGATCAGAGACATGGCAGTTGGGGTTCAATGCCAAGAAGTGCAAGGTACTGCACTTCAGAGCTAAGAACCAGAGGAGGAACTATCAGCTGGGAGGGGTACAGTTGGGGAGTGTAGAGAAGGAAAAGGACCTGGGGGTAATTATAATGGGGAATATGAACAACTCGACTCAGTGCAGGAAGGCAGCAACAAAAGCCAAAAAGATGCTGGGCTGTATAGCGAGGGAGATCTCCTCTAGAAGCAGGAAGGTGATCCTTCCCTTTCACAGGTCACTGGTCAGGCCACACCTGGAATACTGTATGCAGTACTGGTGCCCATTCCTGAAGAAGGACATCAGACTGATGGAGAGGGTTCAGTGCAGAGTGACTAAGATGATCTAGAATTTGTAGTGGAAATCCTGCTAAAAAGGCTTAACATGTATTTCCTGGAGGAGAGGAGAGATAGGGGAGCTATGATTGAGACCTTTAACTACCTAAAGGGGATAAACAAGGCTAATAAAGGAGAGATATTCTGGATCAGAAGAGGGAGAGATACTAGAGGGCATCACCTGAGGTTGGAGGGGGGAAATTCAGGAGGGAAATCAGGAGACATTATTTCATAGAGAGGGTGGTAGAAAAGTGGAACACTCTACCTGAAGAGGTGGTTTTCTGTAGGATGGTGGGCTGCTTCAAGAGGGGATGGGACAGATTGTGGGAGGAAATGACTGTGATGAGGGAGGGGAGGGAAGGGTGGGGCAACTGCAAGTTGAGGGGCTAGCTGCACAATCGAGCAGACTAGATAGAACCATGTGAGTACAAAAATTTGCAAGCTCAACCGCTGTATTTACAATATAACTTAGTAAAATTAATTGGGTGTCTCCTGGTGTGTGACCACTCAAATGCATATAATTAAAGTACCAGGCACCCACCCACACACACACACACACACACACATTTTGCTGCATTAAAGCCTGCAATTTTTTTAGAATAACACCAATGTTCTTACTTTTCATACATTTCAGAGGGGTTCCTGGTTCTCATTATCCAGCTGAACCATGATTAAGCCTAACAACTAAGTTGTATTGTAAATACAGGGGTTGAGCTTGAAAACCTTTTGTACTGATTTGAATGTAGGAGAATTGTGGCCGTCTTCTAATTGCAAGCTCCCCATTAAACACCTGTGAGCCTTTCATTGGCCAGAGCACGCTATAAGTAATGAAGCCAGGAGAGTGGTCTCTTCACTTAAAATAGAGGAAGCAAGGAGACCTCAACTCTGATATGGCATGTTAAAACGTGATGCTTTTACCTGACCAATGGAGGTGGTCACTTTGCCAAAGTGGTCAGGCTTAATCATGGTTCAACTGGATAATGAGAACTAAGAGCCGCTCTGAAAAGTATGAAAAGTAAGTACATTGGAGTTGTTTTTAAAAAGTTGCAGGCTTTAAATGCAGCAAAAGGGGGAGGGGAGAAGTGTCCTGGTACTTTAACTGTATGTTTCCATTCAGACACACACCAGAAGCCACCCGACTAATTTTGCTAAGTTGTATTGTAAATACAGGGGTTGAGCTTGCAAACCTTTTGTTCTCATTTGAATGTAGGAGAATTGTGGCCTTCTAATTGCAAGCTCCCTATTAAACACCTGTGAGCCTTTCACTGGCCAGAGCACACTATAAGTAATGAAGCCAGGAGAGTGGTCTCTTCATTAAAAATAGAGGAAGCAAGGAGACCTCAACTCTGATATGGCATGTTAAGATGTGATGCTTTTTACCTGACCGATGGAGGTGGTCACTTTGCCGAAGTGGGCAGGCTTAATCATGGTTCAGCTGGATAATAACAACTAAAAGCCCCTCCGAAAAGTATGAAAAGTAAGAACACTGGAGTCATTTTTTTAAAAATTGCAGGCTTAAAATGCAGCAAAATGGGGAGGGGGGGGAGATGTAAAGTGCCCTGTTACTTTAACTGTATGTTTCTGTTCAGTCACACACCAGAAGCCACCCCACTAATTTTACTAAGTTGTATTGTAAATACAGGGGTTGAGCTTGCAAACAGTTTGTACTGATTTGACTGTAGGAGAATTGTGGCCTTCTTCTAATTGCAAGCTCCCTATTAAACACCTGTGAGCCTTTCATTGGCCAGAGCACACTATAAGTAATGAAGCCAGGAGAGTGCTCTCTTCATTAAAAATAGAGGGAAGCAAGGAGACCTCAGCTCGGATATAGCAAGTTAAAATGTGATTCTTTTTACCTGACCGATGGAGGTGGTCACTTCGCCAAAGTGGTCAGGCTTAATCATGGTTCAGTTGGATAATGAGAACCAAGAACCCCTCCAAAATGTATGAAAAAGTAAGAACATTGGAGTTATTCTTAACAAGCATTTGTCAATGCCGAATGTTGTCTCACTGGCATTGGCATTGGTAGTGCCGGAGTTAGAGACGCATAATAGGAATTGCAGTGAAGTATTAAAATGATGCCAACCCCACTTCCACCCTGTAGAGACTGACAGACATTGGGGTGTGCCTTTGGGTCATCAGCTATAATGCTCATGCCTTTCATCTCACCCTACCCTGTAGACACTGACAAGTGTTGTGGTGTGCTTTGGGGTCTTTGGGTGTCATACTTACCCCATTCCATAAGGAAATACACTGAGGTGGGTGCAGTATAGGAGAATGAGGTGAACTTTGTGGCTGAACAGTGCAAGGCACACCACGATGCCTGCCACTAGCTGCAGGGTGGGGTGAGGTGGGGGTGGAATGGTGTGAGCATTACAGCCGATCATCCCAAGTCACACCCCTGATGCCTGTCAGTCTCTACAGGGTGGGGTGCTACAGTTGGAAACCCTAACACCGCAGGCATGTGTTGGTATTTTCACTCCAAATTTTCAACATGGGCTTTTTGTGAGCCCACCTCATGAAAAGGGACACAATCAGTTTGTTAGCTGAAAGGTGGTTTTGCACGGCGGCTATGCCATTTGGCAACACAGGGATGAAAACACATTTTGGGCAGGATATGGAAAATAACTGTATTGTTCATGAGGAGATGTAAAAAAATAACAACGTTGAAAATCTGGAGTGAAAATATGAAAAATTGCTGAAGGTATGAGCATGCATAGAAACTGTGAAACACACGTCAGTAACTCAATTATTTTTGGGATATTTTTAACCACATCTTTAACATAGGCATTTTGGGACCTCCCTTCATGAACAGTGGCAGTGTGATTCTGTTAATGTGTCCAAAACGTCGATTTTGCACAGTGATCATGCCATTGTGTGCCACAGGTGTGAAAACACATTTAGGGCAGGATGTGAAAAATTACAGCAGTACTGTTCATAAGGAGGTGTAAAAAAATGCCAGTGTTGAAAATCTGACATGAAAATAGTGCAAATTTGCGAAGTTACAAGGGTGCGTGGAAACTGCTCAGTGCATGCGTGTAACACAGTCACTTTATGGAATTTTGCCACAAAATTTTCAACATAGGCATTTTAGGACTTCTGCTCATGAACAGTGTCACCATCATTTCCTGAAACTGTCCCAAAAACTGATTTTGTGCAGCAACCGCACTATTCTGTGCCGGACGTCCGAAAACACATTTCACTAGGATATGTAAAATAACAGCTGTATTGTTCATAAGGAAGTGTGGAAAAATGCCAGTTTTGAAAATCTGGACTAAAATTATTACAAATTCATGAAGTTACAAGCATGCATAGAAACTGCACAACGCACGCTCGTAAAACAGTAATTTTGGGGATTTTTTCCACCAAATTCACAACATAGGCTTTTTGAGAGCCCGCCTCATGAACACTGGCACTGTCATTTTGTTACTCAGTCCTGAAAAGTGATTCCATGCAGTGACAGCGAAATCACCTTTTGGGGCCAATTAATGCCATGACAGTGCCAGAATTAATGAGGAGGGGTCCCAAAAACCCCATGTTGAAAATTTGGTGCCAAAATTCCAAAAAAATGCCTGAGATATGCAGCAAAGTTGAAAACCCCTATTTATCTGATTATACAGCTTACCGGCATTTCCTCAGTTCACAGTCAGTTTTTGAAGAATGCAGACATGTTCCTGGTCCACCGAAGATCATCGTGCCAGACTCCAGAGCTAAGTATGGGTGGCAGTGTGTGGGGAGGCAGGGTGAGCAGTGGGTGGGCGCGGGTTGTGGGAGAGGGGCAGGGAGACCACGAGGGACCGTTTTCTTTTTTGATAGGGTAATAAAAAAAAAAAATTGCAGGACCATTTTTTTGTTTAACAGGAGCATGTGGCACACTGGGGTGGGCTCCCAGCATGTCAACAGACTCTTTTTTGAGGAGGCAGCTGTAGCCACCGGGGGATTAGGCACCCCCATCAGCAAACAACAAAAGAGGCGGAGACATTATGCTGATGGGGATTGGGCACCCATGTCAGCACACAACAAAAGCAGGGGGGTGTTACATAATGTCGACGGGGAGTGGGCTCCCCCATCGGCAACATCACTTGGGCACTGAAGCCGATGGGAATTGGGGCCCCCATCGGCAAAGAAAGACTGTTGGGGGGCACGCATGATACCGAGGGGGATTGGGCACCCCCTCATCAGACATTGTAAATGGGAGGGGGGTTATTATGTCAATGGAGAGTGTACTCCCCCATCGGCATTCTGACAGGAGGTGGCGGCAGTGTTGCATGCATGTCGGGAGGCATGTTGTGGTCACGCTGCATGAGAGCTCCCCTCTCATTGCAGCAGACCTTTTGTTAGATCTGGTGGCCACATTCCAAATTGTTGATGTGGTGCCTGCATGCTGCCTGATTGGGGAATGAGGGACATACCTACTGATGCGTGCCCTGCATTCGTCCAACAGTGACCGCACCTCCAAATCTGCTACTACCACAATATGTTGGCTGCGCATGCGCGAGTCAACATAAAAATTGCAGACTTTAATGCAGCAAAATGGGGTGGGGTGCCCAGGTACTTTAATTATATGCATTTGAGTGGTCACACACCAGAAGACACCCAATTAATTTTATTAAGTTATATTGTAAATACAGGGGTTGAGCTTGCAAACATTTTGTACTGTTTTGAATGCAGGAGAATTGAGGCCTTCTTCTAAATTGCTAAGCTCCCCATTAAACACCTGTGAGCCTTTCATTGGCCAGAGCACACTATAAGTAATGCAGCCAGGAGAGTGGTCTCTTCATTTAAAAATAGAGGAAGCAAGGAGACCTCAGCTCTGATATAGCAAGTTAAAATGTGATGCTTTTTACCTGACCGATGGAGGTGGTCACTTTGTCGAAGTGGTCAGGCTTAATCATGGTTCAGCTGGATAATGAGAACCAAGAACCCCTCCAAAATGTATGAAAAGTAAGAACATTGGAGTTATTCTAAAAAAATGCAGGCTTTAATGCAACAAAATGGGGGGGGGGAGTGCCTTGGTACCTTAATTATATAGATAGACTATGTGACCTGCTTCTGCTGGCATTTTGTATGTTCGTATGTAATTTACCTTGCAGTATGTGATTGTGGTGTATATTATGTGGGCAAGATGAAAAGAAATCTGAAATCAAGAGTGAGTGAGCATGTCAGGGCAATAGGTAAAGATGATATGACTTATGCAACCGCAGCACGTATTGTGAAATACAAAAATCAAGAGGGTCATGGATTTAGATATCAGGGTATTGATACAGTAAGCCCTAAACCAAGAGGTGGAAACTTCAGTGATCTGTTATTAAAGAGAGGCATTTTGGATAATTAATCTGAATGCAGCTAAAAGACCATGGGTTTAAATTGAAACCTTTTTAAAAAAGAGAAAGTGAATGAATGGCACTTTAATAAGCAGTACTATATGTACATATATAGAAGTTGAAAGGAATGAACTTCACCAATTAGAATGAATGAAAACTGTTTCTCAACCCCTCCCCATCGTACTGAATGTGCTTTATGTAAATAAATTGATGGGAATATATTGTTTTAATCTTATTTATGTAATACATGGTGATTGTTTTTATGTATCTGAATAGTTAAAATGAGTGTTTTAATGTTAGATTTTTGAAATGCATGTTCAACCAAACAGGTGCAAGACTGGGATGCTTACGTCATTGTGATGTCTATAGGTGTGGGGTAATTAACTGCAGTTTGAATCACTCTAGTCAAAGGCTTTGATAAAGGATGATTGTAGATCTTAAATGTGTCAGGTGGGGATAGCCTGTGATTTTTTTTAATTTTTCTAATGTGTGAATAAATGTGATGTGAAGCTGGACTACATGTGGTGCCCTTGTATTTTTAAGAGGTTTGTGTGTGCCTGACACTTTTTGTTGGCAAGTTACTGAAAAGATTGTGTCTGGAGCACCACTCCCAGTGCAAATTCCACTTTGGCAGATGTTTATAAAAGATGTAATTAGATGGACTGATTAGATAATTGTACTTTTGCTTATGACAATATTTTCTGTATGGCAGTCCATCTACTCCATGACATCCCATCTCCTACATGATGGCAACTCCTTCTCATCCTTACAACCCCTGCCACTGTTAAACAAAGCTCATCCCCAACCACAATGTCTGGAGAAGATGCAGTTATGGGCACAGGAGTGTGGGAACAAAATTTAATTTGTAAAAATATATTTAATGATATAATTCTGCATTATTATAATTATTATTATTATACTTTTAATTATACTATTAAACTATGTTGGATAATTGGGAAAAGTGTTTATATGAGCTCTCTAAACAAGGAAAAAGGATGTCTCTGAGAAGGGGTTTAGAAAGCGAAAAAACTGCTTAAATGGATTCTGCAAAAGGAAAAAAAACTTCAGATGGACTTTTAAAACCAGATGAGCCAGATGTACCACCCAAGATGTGGACCTCTTTAGAAGGTGATACCTACAGAGTGCTTAATCATTGCTTACAAGAGGAAGAAGCCAGTGATGCTAAGCTGGAGATAAGATAGCCTAGCAACTGACATCTCAGTGATGTATACTCTGGTACTTTCAGACACCAAATACCATGAAACAAAAAAAAGGAAAAAAAGACTTCAATTCATTTTTACTATTGAAATAAACTTTTGTTTGTTACTAGAAAACGCAACATGCTGTTGTCATGAAACTTACACAGTTGATAAAGAACCTTTCAACTTATTGACTAGCCAAGTTTGAAATCTGAAACTTATGGAGAATGTGATTTGTGAGAGTAACCTGTATCACAAGTATAATGATTGGCACATTATTATTTTGTCTTAAAGGGTAGCTGGCATCATGACTAGTTCAAAGATATAATTTTTGTGTGGGCAACTTGATGCTAAACAGAAATAAACTGTCTTAAAGATTTAAGAAGTAAACAAGTCTGCCAGGCTGATAAATGTGTTTTCTTGGAAGACCAAATACCTATTTGCCTTCAATGGATTTCCATGATTTTGAGGACATGCCTAAAAAGTTTTCTGAAAGAAACATACTTTATTCTGAAGCTTGAGACACAGAGAACAGAATGATTATCTAATCCTTTTAAGATTTTGCTGAGAACTAAATGTATATTCATTATTAGCTTATCTCAGAAAATATTTGTCTCATAGATATGAGAGACACTTTAAAAGACTGCTTTTAATGAACAGAACTTGAACATGTTTGTTTGAAGACTGCATCTTATTGCATTCAAAAGTTATAAGGAAAATTCATTTTGGACTTAAAGATGAACAATGTACCAGAAGGACTGTCCTAAGAGAGAGAGTGAAGAGCCATCCATTTCATCATTTGAATGATCCAATTAGCATTGTTAAATCTTACATATATGCATCCCAATGAGGCAGACTTAAAATGCAGCTCTTGAGGGAATGTCTCAGAATCTTTCAAATCTTGAAGCAGTGAAGACTTATGTTCATGGAATGGACATTTTTGCTATTAAGTACTGGTTTTGAAGTTCCCTCCAAAGCCAGAACAAAAGGACAGAGACTGCCTATTGATGTCCATAAGCAAGGAAGTAAGTTTGCATTACCGTGATAACAACAGATGGATCCAAAGTCCAGGGTTCGAGTGTGAGCAGGAAAGAAAAAAAAAAAACAGAAACAACAATATACAGTCACTAACAAGGATTTTGCCATCTGAGGAAGAAGAATTCTCATCAACATCCTGAAAATAAGAAGAACATTCAGACTGTACAGCTAACCAGATGCCTTGAGTATTATTTTAAATCATTTGTATAATATTCTAATTGGGCTCAGCTAGGAGGCTGCATGGAAAAATAATTTCTAAAATGCGAATGTTGGGTATATAGCAAGATCTTAAAATCTAAATAATGATATATAAACATTTTTGCATGAGGGAAGGTATTTGAATAAGTTATAAAGAGACATTTTGAAATACTAATAAGATAAAGCTATTTGAAATCTTTATACAAGAACAGTTTTACTGTTTGCAAAAGTTACCAAAACTGCAAGCTGTATGCTTTTGTTTTGTTTCTTCTTGTTTATTTTCTGAAACCTTTGTTGTCTTGTATTTATGCTGCTTTCACTGTGTTTAAAATGTTTTATTGTCTATACAAAAGTTACTAGTAATTAGTTATGCTGTACAGAGAAAAATAAAATCTGTTTTTTCTTAGATACTACATGAAGGTGTGAAGGAAATGTTATTCATGCTTATCTAGAACTTTATACAGTAGGTTGTAAAGTAAGGTTTGAGCCAGTCTTACATTGTTTATATGGTTGTATGCATGTTTATGACGCTGGGCTGAAGGCTTAGCGAAGTGCCCATAATAAGAAATTGGTATTCCAGCCTATTGTTCTGCCACTTTGGAGCTGCTAGTCTGGGATAATGGTTTACTGGATAACAGTCCACACCTTAATGTGTATAGAAATAAATATTATTATTATTATTTACAAAACTACTGAATTACATAAGTAATATTATTATGTTTCTCTTTTCAATGAGTTTGAAGTTACCTTAACTGATAGTAAGGAACTGAGGTTCTGAGTTCAAGCAAGACAGACTCCCTGACTAACAGTATCAGAAGTGCAAAGCTGCAATAAAAAGATCTTTGAAGCATCACAGAAAGATCGTTATTGTTGTTATTGTTTGAAGATTTTTCAAATAATTGTTGTTGTTGTGGTAAGCCATGACAGCCTTGGTTGCGAATGTAGATGTTCAAACTGAAACAGTGATATATACAGCAGCACACCTGACTTTTATTAAAAACAAAAATGAAAGGATAAAAAGCTAGAAAAAATGCTGGAGGATAAATCTTTTGAATGTGGTAAACTTACTGGTCACGGTGAAGTATAAGAGAAGCTGTTACAAGAAAGTAAAAAATACTTTTCTGATAACTATTGTGCTTTAGTTAAGCTAAATACTGAAAATGCTGTTTTGCAAAGTGATTTACATGCTGCTAAGCAATGGAAAAGTAGTGTTTAAATATGGAAAAAGACAAAGCTGATATTAGCAAATGCTTATGAACAGGTCTACAAAACTGAATTCATGGGACATGTTCATGCCCCCTGGCAGTCATAGTCTGAAAGCCTATGAAAAGCTCTTTCAAATGAGGTATTGGGCTCATCTGTATCTAGAAGCACTCCAAAAATGTAGATGACAGAGTCTGTGCTGTATAAATGCTACATTGTAGCCATTTTTATGTTTGCTTGCACTCATGTGCAAGAAACATAGTGCCATCATCCGAGTTTTTTGGAGGTGGGTCAGCGTCTTTCAGTTCAGTCAGTGTGTTTGCAGGCATGGTCGCAGTTCTCTAATCACTGCTGGAGTTGTCTATGACAGCAGTTGAAAATGCAGTGGCATACAGTTGAAAGAGGGAGCTACGTTTCAGTGAGCAGCGATAAGATATCGCCTGCTCATGCATGCTCCTCCCTTACACACACGTGCATGCATACTGCCTTACACACATGCGCACGCATACTGTGTGCTCACCCCCCCACGCACACACTGTATAGCCGATGGGGGTGCCCAATCCCTCATTGGCTGTGCTGCGCTTCCCCCCCAAACAGAGTTCCAGACGCCATGCTGAGTGTCCACCCCAGCGTGGCAATACATCTGTATGGGCGATGGGGGTGCCCAATCCCCCATTGGCTCCAGACCTCCTCAAACAGCCTTACAGCTGCCACTCTGGGAGCCCACCCCAGTGTGGCACAAGTCCGTATGGCCGATGGGGGTGCCCAATCTCCCTTCAGCTCCAGCCCCCCCAAACAGCCTTCTAGCTGCCATGCTGGGAGCCCACCCCAGCATGGTTAATATCCCATGTCGTCTTCCTGTTTAAAAAAAAAAAACAACCTGTAAACAAGAAAAAGGTTCCCTCTGCATTCACCCAGCCCACCTGTGCCCACCCACTGAGCACCCTGCCTCCCCATTCCCCCCACATACTTACCTCTGGACTCCAGCGTGATGATCTTCATTGGACCAGGAACACGTCTGCACTCTTCAAAGCTGACTGCGAACTGAGGAAATGCAGGTAAACTGTATAATGGGATAGATAGGGTTTTTTCAACTTTGCTGCATATGTCAGGCATTTTTTGGAATTTTTGCACCAAATTTTTAACATGGGGTTTTTGGGACCCCTTCTCATGAATGCTATCACTGTCATGGTGTTAATCGGGCCTGAAGGGTGATTTCACAGCCACTGCGTGAAATTACCTTTCAGGACTGAGTAACGAAATGACACTGCCACTGTTCATAAGGTGGGTTCTCAAAAAGCCTATGTTGAAATTGGTGGAAAATCTAAAATGACTGTTTTTGACGTCGTTGCGCGAGTTCCTACTCACTCGTAAGTTTGCAAATTTTCAATATTGTCACTCCAGATTTTCAACATTGCCATTTTACCACACTTCCTTATGAGCAGTACAGCTATCATTTTTCATCTTGCCCAAAATGTGTTTCTGCCATGTAGCACACAATGGCACAGTCGGTGTGCGAAATCAATGTATGGGACACATTAAGAAAATCACAGTGACACTGTTCATGAGCAGAGGTCTTAAAATGGCTATGTTGAAAATTTGGTGAAAAAGTCCATAAAATTACTGTGTTACGAGTGAGCATTGCGCAGTTTCCACACACCCTCATAAGTTCATGACTTTGTAATATTTTCAGTCCAGATTTTCACCAGTGGCATTTTTCCGCACTTCCTTATGAACAGAACAGCTGTCATTTTTCACAACATGGCTGAAATGTGTTTTCACACTTTCAGGGCAGAAATCTTGATAGTCGCTGTGGGAAATCATTGTTGGGACAGATAAACAAAATCACAGTGACACTGTTCATGATTGGAGGTCCCAAAATGCCTGTGTTGACAATCTGCTGTAAAAATCCCAAACTAATTACATTACAGGTGTGCATTGCACGGTTCTATACTGCCTTCGTGACTTCACCAGTTTTTAATATTTTTACTGCAGATTTGCAACATTGCCATTTTTACACCTCCCATGAACAGTACAGCTGTCATTTTCACATCCTGTTCGAATGTGTTTTGCACCTGTGGTGCTAAATGCCATAGTCGCTGTGCAAAGCAGCTTCAAGCAACAAACTGATATTGCCACTGTTCATGAGGTGGGGGTCACAAAAAAACCATGTTGAAAATTTGGAGTGAAAATACCAACAAATGCCTGAGGTGTTAGGGTTTCCAACCATAACGCCTCACCCTGTAGAGAATGACAGGCATCAGGGGTGTTACTTGGTATTCTTGCCTGTAATGCTCATACCATTCCACACCCTGCAGCCAGTGAGAGGCATCGAGGTATGCCTTGGACTCTTTGACCCCAAAGTTCACCCCATTCTCCTATACCGCACCCATCTCACCATATTTCCTGATGGAATGGGGTGCGCATAAGGGCCAAAGACCCCAAGGCACACCGTGACACTTGTCAGTGTCTGCAGGGTAGGGTGTGGTGAAATGGCTTGGCCATTATGCTTGATGAGACAGAGGCAGACCACAATGCCTGTCACTCTCTGCAGGGTGGTGGTGGGGTTAACTTCAGTTCAATACTTCACTGCCATTCCTATTATGCAGCTCTGTAACTTCTATACTACCAATGCCAATGCCAGCAAGCAAACATTCAGCATTGACAAATGCTTGTTTAGAACATTATGATGTCTTCAAAGAACCAGCTGTGCCTAACTGCATTGAGTTAAGCACAACTTGTTTGCCAATGACATCACAATGTTCTAAACAAGCATTTGTCAATGCCAAATGTTTGCTTGCTGGCATTGGCAGTGGTAGTGTAGAAGTTACAGAGCTGCGTAATAGGAATGGCAGTGAAGTATTGAACTGCAGCCAACCCCACCACCACCCTGCACAGAGTGACAGGCATTGGGGTGTGCCTTTGAGTCGTCAGGCATAATGGCTACATATTTACTAGTATACCCCACCCTGCAGACACTGCCAAGTGTCACGTGTTCTTTGGGGTCTTTGGTACTTATGCCACTCCCCATTCCATTAGGAAATACAGTGGATGGGTGCACATAGGAGAATGGGGTGAACTTTGGTGCCAAGAGTCCAAGGCATACCTCAATGCTTCTCACTGGCTGCAGGGTGTGGAATGGTATGAGCATTACAGGCAAGAATCCCAAGTCACACCCCCTGATGCCTGTCATTCCTCTACAGGGTTGGGGTGAGTTGCTGGAATAGGAAGGGTGGGAGAGGGTGTAAAGTGCAGCACTGGCTATACCAAGATGTGAGGGTAGAATCCAGTGAGGAGCCCCCACCAGAGCAGGAAGGGAAGTGGAGAAACAAGGTTAAATTGGGCAGTCACAGGAGCTGTTGGTAGTGAGATAGTCCCAGAGCCTAGTTTTAAACATAACAATTGTTGGGCAGAGGAGATGGTGGGCTGAGGCCATTGAACCAGAGTGGCGCTTGATAGCAAAAGAGCATTGTCCCTGTGAAGTGTGACAGTGGGGGACTTTCAGTAGCTGTAGCGTGGATCTCCTAAGGCACCATTTGTTAATTCGGTGTTGTAACAGAGTTGAGACCCCAGAAGGTGCAAGACCAAGGTAGATTTTTTTTGCCATGGACCAGGTGAGAAACTTTATGTGATTTGATAGTTGGAACCAGCCGGTCTGAGTGTACAGGTCACATGTGTGGGTGAGACGGTGAGCACCAGTGATGAGCCGACATGCCTTATTTAAGGCAGTTGATAGGCGTCTAAGGGTTGTGGTTGTAGCCGAGCCATAAATGATGAGACCATAATCTATTACAGAGATCACAGAGCTCAGGACTGCAACCTTCAAAGCTTCTAGTGAGGTGTGGTCTGTGTTTGTAGAGAGACCAAGCCGTATATTAGCAGCTCTAGCTACATTATCTACATGAAGTCCATAGGAGAGATTAGGTTGCTGTATCCCTAAGTATTTGAAGGACCCCACCTGATCTAGAGTGTTCCCTGAGTGGTGGAGATAGCCAAATGGTGTAGCTTGTGTGGTTTATGAGAGCTGCAGAAGAGCATAGATTTGGTTTTCTTGTCATTGAGGACCAGTTTATGATTAAGAAACCATGTCTCTACAGAACTGAAACCAAGTTGAAGGTTGTGTTGAAGAGTTGCAGGATCTTTGTGAGTGGAGAATACAACAGCATCATCGGCATATAGTATGATCTGCTTAGAGCAGTGGTAAGGGAGGGAGTTTAAGAAAAGGCTAAAAAGGAGGGGGCCCAGTATGGATCCCTGTGGGACACCTGAGTGAACAGGCAGGGTGTCAGAAAGAGTGTTCACAATTTTAACTCTCTGTGACCGGTTTTCTAAGTAGCTTTTAAACCAGAGAGAAGAGTCAGGTGATGGCCCGGCATTCAGTAGTTGGTGAATTAGTAGTCCATGGCGTACTGTGTTGAAGGCCTTGGAGAGGTCGATAAAAATGGCCCCTGTGAGAAGGCTGTTGTCAAGGGATTTGTGCAAAGCTCCAGTGAACTCAAGAAGGGCTGTGGTGGTGCTGTGACCTTTCCGGAAGCCATGTTGTTGTGTACAAGGTATATTGTATTTATCCAAGTGGTTGGTAAGTTGATCAGCCATGATGCGCTCGAGTGCCTTAGAGAGTGGGGGCAGTATGGAGATAGGGCGATAATTTGAGTGATTCGTCTTATCCCCACTTTTATGGATGGGTGTCACGGTGGCTGTTTTCCATAGGTCCGGGAATTTTCCATGGCTGAGAGAGAGGTTTAGAATTTTTGTTAATGGATGAATTACCTCATCGAGGGTGAGCAACAGAAGCTTAAGGTCCAGCTACTAGATCTAGATTTAGAGATAACTGCAGTAATATAGCAGCAAGCTTCATTCAGCCTTACCTCCCTGAAGTAGAAGAGGGGATGGTTAGACTGAAGGGTTGAGGTATTTGGGGAGTAGGCCCTGTTTTCAAAAAAGTCATGGGGTAGAACAGCACTAAGGTCTGAAAAAGCTGTGTTAAAGATGTTTGTGATCACCTTGGGGTCGAGGGTTGAGGATCCATCAACCATTAACATGGCCAGAGAGGTTTTTGTCTGCTTCCCTGTGACATCCTTGATATTGTCCCAGAAAGCACGACCATTTCCCCATGTATTGGTGACAGCGTCTTTGTAATAGGTGAATTTCATTAGCCGTATGGCTTTTATGCAGGCATTTCATGCTTGTTTGTAATTTTGGATGTCCAGTTGTTTGCCAGTGGCCCTGGCAACTGCTCAGAGGTGATCCCTTAGTTTCAGTTGTGACAGAAAAGCCGCGGTGACCCATGGGTTAGAGAGAGATTTTGTTTTGCGCCTTTAGCAGGGGCAAAGAGGTTGCAGGCTTTGTTGAAAATTGAGATGAAGTGATCAAGAGCCAAGTTAACATCTATTGCTTCATAGATGGGTAGCCAGTCTTGTAGAAGCAGGTATTGTTTGAGATGTGGAAGTTTTCCATGAGGAAGGACTCTGCTAGCGATAATTTTGGGACGGGGCTTAAGGAATTTGTTAGACCATGCACACATGACTGGGGAGTGGTCACTGACAGAGTCTGGGAGAATGGTTGTATGAGAAATCCTTGTGGGGTGAGCGGTGAGGACCCAGTCCAAGAGGGTACTGGTGGCAGTCTTGTAGCTAATCCTAGTAGGGAAGTTTACCATTTGCGTGAGGTTAGCAGCTGAGATGGAGTCTTTATAGGCCCTGGCGCTTGATGCTAACCAGTTTATGTTGAAATCCCCTAGTAGAATAAGTTCAGCTTCAGGAGGATGAGAGTTGATAAAGTTTAGGACGTTGTTGAAGCCATGTTTAGGGTCCCTGGGTGGGATGTATATGGAGACAATAGTCAGGGCTTTATGGTTGGGACCTAGGACGATTTTTATTGGCAGAATCTAGGATAAGCAGAAAGTGATGGAGTTGCTACAGGGTGCCAAGACAGGAGTCTTTGATATAGATTGCACAACCACCGCCTTTTTGGCTATCCAGTCCAGCCTGTGGAAATTGTAGCCCTGTATTGTTACTGCTGAGCCAGGAACTTTAGGTGTCAGCTAAGTTTCCATGACTGCAAGGATGTCTGGGTTGTGTTGGCATATGAAGGCTTGGAGTGCATCCAGCTTTGGTAGTAGGCTGCAGATATTAATGGTTGCAAGGATAAGGGCACCTGGAGTTTGTGTGTGGCCTGAGCTTCTAGGGCCAGGATTGGGATGGACGCTGCCTGAGATGAGAAGGAGGAGGAGTAGGAGTTTTAAGGAGCAGAGTTGCAGCTCTTTGAAAGATAATTTTGATCGTTGTTTCCAGGAGTAGAGGTTGCAAGGTTCCAGGCGGTATCCCATATGGACTGCAAGGTGGTACAGTATAGAGAGTTGGCCACACTTGTTGACAGTAGTGGTTAGGTTAGTAACCAAGAATATCAAACTGTACACCAAGCACAAGTCTCGAGTGGAAATGGAGAGTTCCTTGGAGTAGCAGTGGAAACCAGAGTAGAGGGGTAAGTGGGGGTCATAAAATAAGACACAAGGGGAGAAGAAAAAAGAAGTAATACATATTTAGAACAGGACAATCTAGACATCCCTAGACTATCTGATAGTAATATATTACCTGGACATTCTGTTCCAGCAGAAAACTCAAAGGACATTAAAATTCTGCTAACTAATGCCAGAAGCCTAACAAACAAGTTTGACTAATTAAGATATATTCTTGACAGTAAAGACATAGATATCTGCTGCATTACTGAAACTTGGTTTTCAGATAATGACTGAATACAGATATATTAAGTTATGATAAACTTCTTAAAAATAAGTTGCACTATACATATCCAATAAACTTAAGAGTTATAAGATATTCCCTGATGATACCTCTACAGAAATATTATGCGCAAAAATTGAGTTAGGGCAAGAGACTATAACAGTAGGCATGTGTTATCGGTCCTCAAATCTAAGTCAAGAAGATAATCTAGCTTTCCTTAATCACCTAGAAAAGAATAAAGTTGTTGGAAATCTAATGTTACTAGGAGACTTTAATTTTCTCAATATTAACTGGATACACTTGAGACAACTGGTCAGTTGGAGTGGAAATTCCAAACAACTTTCAACCTAGGTCTGGAGCAATTGGTTTTATATCCTACTAAGAATAATAACATCCTGGACCTCATTTTACAAATAATGCTAACCTATTATCATCACCTGTTATATTACCCCCTTTAGGTTATAGTGATCATCAAACAATCGCTTGCAACATCCTAAGACAAGTGTATAGTAAAAAAAGAATAATCAAACTTAAAAAGTTTTATAAAGCAGATTATATTAACATTAAAAAGTATCTATCTAACTGGAATTGGGCAAACAAACTGGAAGACCTAGATCTAGAGCAGATATGGAAAAAATGAAAGTCAAGATAAACTATTGTATTCACACCTGGGTCCCTGACAGAGTCTAATATATTATAAATAACAAACAGATAATACCTATGTGGTGGTCTAAGGAAATAAAGTGCATTATTAAAAGAAAAATAGAGCATAGAACAAATATAGTAAAAATCATAAAGACACTGACTGGAACAATTTTAAGACACTTACTAAAAAGACAAAAAAAAAAACTAATAAGAATGGCAAAACAAAAGCTAGAAAAAAACATAGCTAATGATATTAAAAATACCAAAAAAAAGTTTTAAAATTATGTTGGTTCCCTTAAACAATACCAGACAGGAATTGGGCCTCTAAAAATAAATGATACATTAATTACCGAAGAAAAAGAAATAGCAGTAGAACTCAACCAGTATTTTGGAAATATATTCAGTCCAAAAGAAGAGATAGTTATTAAAAAGCAATCTACACCTGACTCCTCGGTTCTATTTACTGAACATGATATTTTGGATGCTATTAAATTAATTAAATGTAATACATCTCCTGGCCCTGATTGTATACATCTTATGTTTCTAAAATAACTTTCAAAGGAACTATCTGGTCCTCTTACTCACTTATTTAATAGATCTGTGAAAGAAGGAAATGTATTGCAAACATGGAGAGAGAGGCTAACATTACTCCTATTCACAAAGGTGGTAATAAACAATCAAATAGTAATTAAAGGTCATTAGCCTAACCTCACTCATTAGTAAACTTCTGGAAAGACTAATACAAAATAAAATTATAAATCATATTGAGAACACTGATTGTATAGACATCTCTCAACATGGATTTATTTCTTGCAGATCATGCCTAACTAATCTTATTCGTTTCTTTGAACCAGTCAGGGATGCTCTTGACAAAGGCTTGCCCATAGACATTATCTTTTGGATTTCAAAAGGCTTTTGACACTGTATCCCATAAGATTTTGATTGACCAACTGTGTAACATAAATCTTGACATCAAATTAATATAATGGATCATATCATGGTTGCATAATAGACAGCAAAGGGTGGTCATTTGTGGACATGAGTCAAATTGGAGTCCTGTAACTAGTGGTGTGCCTCAGGGATCTGTTCTTGGTCCCCTCCTTTTCAATGAATTAGTTTCAAGTATGCAAACATCTAATGAGGTTTGAATCAACAAATATGCCGACGATTGCAAACTGGGTTGTATAGTTAACAACATACAGTCTGCAAAAATCTTACAAGACAACTTAAATAACTTATTTACTTGGACAACCAACAATAAAATGAGGTTTAATGTAGCCAAGTGTAAAGTGATGCACATGGGGAAAAACAATCCCAGGTTTACATATAAAATTAACAATATTAATTTGTTGGTAACTATAGAAGAAAAGGATCTAGGCATTACAATATCTGACAGTTTAAAATTCAATATACTTACTAATAAACAGTTAAAAAATGTCATATGACTCTTGGCAGTATTTTGAAACATATTAAAAGTAGGGATCCCCTAGTTATTTTACCATGATGTTCTAGTCTCATACATCCATATCTGGACTACTGTGCTCCCTTTTGTGCTCCAACTTCAATTGGATGTCAAAGTATAACTGAAAGGATTCAGCACAAAGTAACCAAACAAATTTACAATATGTCTGATAAAGATTATGAGTCCAGACTCAAAGCATTACAATTGTTTTCTCTAGAATATAGGGCTGTAAGGGGTGACCTAATTTATGTATTTAAATCCCTAAAAAATGAATATATATTTAATACAATTGGTCTTGAAAAATTCTTGGCAACCACTAACACACAATCCCACAATTTTAAACTCAAAACCTTCCTTTGTAAAACTACAGAGCACTCTAGATTTTTCACCCAGAGAGTGCCTCCTAACTGGAATTCACTTCCAGATGATGTTGTTAATAGCGACAATGTTGAATAATTCAAGAAAAGATTGGACTCCTATATGGGTGATAGGAAATTTTTCTTCCACTGCTGAATTGCTGGCGGAGTTCAAAAATGGGCAACTGCCTTCTGAACTTGTATTAATCTATGAATCTATGGGTGTGCATATTGGTGCAGAAAGATCCGCTCCCCCCTCAAAAAAAACATAAAAAATGACTACGTTTTCATTTTGTTAGAGAGAGAGAGAGAGACAGATGGAGAGAGGAGAGAGAGAGAGAGAGAGAGAGAGACCAACAAATTCAACAGCAGACTACAGCAGAGTGCAGACATTGTAGCAGAGTACTCTAAAATAATTAGATTTTAGTCATGTACAGCACATACACACCAAGTAGCATAATCATAAGCATTACCAGTCATAACAGTATGACAGGTAAGCAGTAGATAAAACTGAATTTGATTAGGCAAGCAGAAGTTACCAGTAAAGGCATAGTGGGAAGGAAAGGAGAGCAAAATCACCTGGGCAATATGAGTAGGGGGGAAGGAGATCAAAGAGGTGAGGGAAATTGACTGTTGCAGGTGTGAGTAGAAAAGCCACAAAGAAGAGACTTAAGGGAGAAGGGAGAAGAGACAGAGCAGATTGACAGGGGAAGGGTGGACCACAGCATAGGAAAGTGATATGACAAGGCAGCTTGACCAACAGTAGATTTCCTATATGGAATAGAAAGGGAATCGTAGACATTGTTGTGGAAAGGGTAGGAGGTAGAGGGAAGGAAGAATAACAGAGAAGTAAGGTAGGATGAAAGGGAACCAAATCAGAATCTGTATGAATAGCAGGCACAATAGACAAGGCACCAGCAACCATTGTTTGGGACTGGTCACGGGTTGCCGTGGGTCGGCAGGGAGGAGATGGATTGAGTATCAATGGACTGCTCTCCATCTCCAGGGAGGAGTTCTGGTGGCGGTGCTTGCCTGACCCCTAAGCGGAGGCTGGGGGTCATTGGCACATAGCCGCAAGCCATGGGGGTGGGACGTGGCAGATGCTTGATTGAGGTGCACATGGGAGTGTGCTTGCACCCAGTCACTGGCATCATTGCACACTCTAGCCCGGAGGGAGAAAAGTGGAAAAAGAGCCTGGCAGAATGAAGTTGTGCCCCGCAGCACTGTTCCCGAGAAGGCACCTCCCTGGCATGGATCTGTTGGGGTGGATTGAGTCACTCCCCACCACCCTGCTGTGAAGGGTAAGTCATTGGGTGCATAAGGGAGGGGGGTCTGATCTTTGAGGGCTGGTGCTGGGGGGACAACAGATAGCAGGCTTGCAGCCAGAACTCTGGAAGAGAAAATAATAATAAAAAAAAAAAGAGATGGGCTGCAGATGGCAGAATACAATGAGCAGAGGTGGGTATGAAGGGGTCACTTCAAGGCAAAATGATAAAAAGAGTGAAAGAAGGGGTCCAGTCTGGCAATAGGGGATTTGGGAGCACCACTGTAAACTATGTCACCATAGTCAAAATAGGGAAAATCTTGAAACCAATCTCACAGTTGGCAGGAAAGGGATTCGTCTTGTGCCTATATGGTGCATCAAGCTTGGGGTGGAGCTTATGGTGTACAGCATCAATGGGCACTGAGAAATCAAGATGAGGGATCCTCAATTGCAGCACCATCAAGGGTGTGGAATAATGTGAGGGAGGTGATACTGGTAAGCTTGTGTCAAGTGTCAAAAGTCATGGAAACTGTTTTTCTGTCATTGAGGAACAGTTGGTTAGACAAGAATCAGTGTTGAATATTGCCAAAATACAGCTGCAGCAGGGAACTAAGGTCACGGGACACCAAGGTACTTAATTTGGATGCATCCTCAATTGCAGCACCACCAAGGGTTTGAAATAATGTGAAGGAGGTGAGTTTACTAGCTTGTGTCAAGTGCAAAAGTCATGGAAACTGTTTTTGTCACTGAGGGACAGTTGGCTAGACTGGAACCAGCACTGAACATTGTCAAAATCCAGCTGTAGCTGGGAACTAAGGTTATGGGAAGAGGAACTAGATGCGAAGAGTACTATTTCATTAGCATACGCATGAATGAATGTAGAGGAACAGGCAAAGGGGGAGGTCCTTCAAGAACATGGAAAACAGAATGGGGCCCAGGACAGACTCTTGAGGGATGGCTGAACAAATGGGGAGTGGGGGGTATAGGGAGCTTCCGATCCAGACAGCTTGAGACCTACCCTTAAGGTAGGAGCAGAATCTTAACTGCAAACTTTCATAACGTATAATGAATAAATAAATAAGGATAACAAATGGTACTAACAGAGCTAACTGAGGAGGAAGAGAGGCCCGTTGCTTTAAGCTTGTCTAGCTGGAGAGGATGTGCCACAGTGTCAAAAGCTTTAGCAAGACTGACAAAGATGGCAGAGGTGACTCTTGTCAACAGTTGAAAGGATGGAGTCAGTAAGCTGGGGAAGGAGGTGGAAGTGGAATGGGATTTCCTAAATTCAGATTGGAAAATGGTAAAGAAGGAGGAGTCAGATAAGGAAGAGAGCTGAGCAAGAACACAGTGTTTCTGTAACTTAACCAAAGTGGGAAGGAGAAAGATAGGGCAGAAGTTACCAGGAGAAAGGGGAGAAATGACAGTAGCCTGCTTCCATGCTTCAGGGACATTGGCAGAGGGAAAGTGAGATTTAGGAGTTGGGTAATAGGCATAGCGATGGTAGGAGCTGAAAGAAGCAGAAGTTTAGGATGGAGACTTTTGGGGCTACCTCTCTTGTTAGGCTTGAGAGTAAGCAGGGCCTTAAGAGAAACAGAGGGAGAGACAGGAGAGAAGGAGAAAGAGTGACGGGACATGTAGAGGGAGGGGAGAGGAAAGGGAGGGCAAGGAAGGGGTGAGAGAGAGAGCGAGCGCACTGGTAGTGAAGTAGGTGTTAAAGGAAGAGGTAACAGAAGAAGGGCCAGTGACGAGGGAATAGCCAACCTTGAGAACTAGGGAGGGAGACTAGCTCAGAGGGGAGGAAAGGGAATGGATAAACTTCCAGAACTTGGAGGGGTGATTAATATTGTCCTGGAGTTTGGATGCAAACTAAACAGACTTCACAAGGCTGATGGCTTTGGTACAAGAGTTGCAAAGTTGCCTATAGTTGGTCAAAGTAGCTGGGGAGCCAGTGATCTTGTAGAATCACTCGTCAATGTCTTTGGTATGAAGGCAAGCTAACAGCTCAGTTGATATCCAAGTAAGTTGGGAGCCCCATACTCTGGTTTTCCTTGGGGTGCATGATTATCCCATACAGCCATAAATTTGGACTGAAAGTATAGGAGGACATTATTAATAATAGTGGTTGCAGAGATGGGGACCAATCAGATGTCCATAGATCATCTAAGAGGGAGGACAAATCCAGTAACCTAAAGGACCTGAGATAGACGAAGTGTATCTTAATAAAGTGCAGAAAATTGAAATGCCTAGGTAGAAAGCAAAAGGAAAGAACAATAAATATTGTTACTGGGGTGGGATCAGATAGGGAGAAGGAAATGGAATGGGCCTTAGCCAGACAATGAGACTATAGGGAGAGAGACTAGAATAAATAATAAGTCTACAGAGGAGAAGGCTTGACCCAGCTAGGGAGACAAACAGGGGAGAAGGCCTTAAGTAGAAATGCTAGGTTAATGTAGGCCTGAAATCAGATTAGGGAGGTAAAGGTAATGTTAGCTAGACCCAGATAGGGAGGAATCAGAAAAGCAGACATATCCAGATAAGGTTGCAAAAGGATGAAGGTCTGACCCAAATGGCTGTCAGACAAAAAGTAAACAGAAAATAGACCAATTAAAGGGAATACCCTCACTAGATAGGAGGCAAAATAAACAAAAATCATATGGGGAGGCTATAACAGCAGAAGAGCTGGTACATGCACTAATAAAATCCACGCTATAATTTCACAAGCAGAGGGTCAGAAAATAATATAGTATATAAACAAAGATTGCTAAAGGAGAAGACTCCTGTATATTTATGATTTGGATATGTCTGATGTTTTATTATACATTACATCAAGTACTGTATATATGTCAATAAGAGATCAGCCATTTCTTCTGTTGCAACGCATATCTAGAGTTTGAGGCTCTGACACAAGGTAGTAAAATGTCAAGCAAGCCTCCATTTACATGCAAATGAGTCACTTGTAATACAGCCCCTCCCATTCCTTGATGTCACTGCAGCAACAGTGCAAAACAAAACATAAGGGTATCAATGCTGTCTAGCCTGATTTTAGTGTAAGTTTGCAATGGCTTAAGGCAGTTTTGTCATGCAGCTCACACAGGGAGTAGAACTTGTAGCCTTAATACTGTTTGTGTAGAGCAAATAATACATCTAATAGTATTTCATTCACAGGAAATGGTATCTGTTTCTTTGTACTGCTCATTTCTCTTTGTGAGAATGTCATAACATGCTATGGAGAGCAATAGACTGAATCAGTCAATCAACCAATCAACCAATCAATCAATCAATTGAGCAGTCAATCAGTCACTCTGTATTGAACCAGGTGAACACCCTTGAGAAGATTCATTACAAGGTGTGCCTGGGCAGTTTACCAAAGAATCACACAAGACTGAAGTATACACACCCCTTTCAGCAGCCTGAAAGTGAAGAGCTAGATCATTTACTTTATAAAGTGTATTGTTTTACATTTCAAATCCTCCTTAAATCTGAGTTTCTGATGAAATACCAAGACACAAAATGCATATGACATGGGAGGAGTGAGCTAAGCAAATACAGAGCACTACAAACACTAAGACTGATTAGTTTCTTTACTTGCAATAGCTGAGGTGTAACATCTGGTTTTGTGAGGGACATCCTACTTTAAATGCTGGCATTACAAGGGGGGGCTGCCACAGCTTATCCTTAGTACCTTGAAAGTGAAGTGTTGTAGCTCTCACATCACTGCTAATGATTTATAATGGGAATTGGGGCACTTTTAAAGTCATGGACCTGAGGGGCCATCACAGTTTCAAGAAGGTTAGAACTGTAGATTTAGTAGTTGCCGTATTGGTCCTTGCAAGAATAGATCACTTTAAGAATAGAGCACTTTGTTCTTCTTACATCTATGTTGGTCCATTAAAAGGTATCAAATCATTTGCTTCAAGAAGGTTAGAGGAACTTCTTAAGAGTTAGAAGTAAGGGACTCTAGTAGGATTTGAACCAGAGTCCCAAGTGCTTGTGTCTGTGCTTTAACCACTAGATTGCCCTTCTTCCATATGCTGCAGTTGATGCTTTCCTGGTAACCTTTTCCTTGTTATAGCTGAATTCTTTATTGCCTTACAGCAGCCATCCAATCACTGACTGCCTAGTTACAAAGGGAAAGGGGCATATTTGCAAGGTTGTTTCTCACTGCTGGTGTCAATCAAAACAGAGAATGCTTACACACACACAACATAATAAAACAGCTGTATAATACCACTTATAACTCTTGTTGTACCCAGAGTCATTCATTGGGTAAACTGTTTTTGCTTACAGAAACAGTAACACATCACATACAGGCACTTCCTTATATGAATACTGTATATATCTCAAATCAGTGCTGCATCACACTCACATGGTCCTAGTCCCTATTAGACTTGCACTTCAGGATGTGTACAACACTTAAAGGGTTCCTCCATTACTCAAGTGGGGAACCAAACATGATGGGTTGGTTTACTGGTGGAACTGCATTTAGTGCAGCACCATTATCTGTTGCTATGATGACATCATCCTCCAGCAACATTGATGGTAAAATTGAGGACAAACACACTGATAAATTTTGGGGGCTGTATATTTTACTTACAATCTAGATTTGGACTGCAACAGGACTGCTGGCAACTGGAGGAGGCACACAACAGTTACACATAAGGAGCTGGGAAAATATTGGTGTGAAACTATGAAAGACTTCCCTTTGAAAAATCAGATAACTGCAGAATGGTTGTACACAATAAATAAGCAGATTGTTGATAAATAATTAAACAATTAAAATTAAACCATTAAACAATGGCCCAATAGCAACAGAGGCTTAGCTAATAGCTGGATACATATAGTATAGTGCAGGTCCTGTATGATTAATACATACTTACAATAAATTCACAATAATACAAAGCAATGCTGCAGATAAGAGGGTAACACTAGGGATGAAGCATTACTCGACTGCTGCCTCATGCTGACGCTTGGCTCTAGACTGCAGTGGAGGATCACTTGAATGTGGGCTGTAAAAAAGGGAAGAGTAGCTATGCCCAGCACCAAGCAGCATCCTTCCAACTGGAGGGGCATAGGCACTAGGGCAGACATCAGGAAGCCCTGCTACCAGCATGGAATATCAGCAGTCCAGAAGTTAATAACAGTTCCCCAGCAATACAGAGACTAACTGGCTCACCAAACAGAAATGAGTCCAGTTGTCAGCAGAACTTTTTGAACTCAGAACTAAACCTTGAACTCCAACTGAAACCCTAAACCAAAATGCAGACTCTGAATAGAGACTCAGACTCTCAACTCCAGTACAAACCTGGAACTCCAAAGTAAGCTGAAAAGAGCATCTCAGACTCTTAACCTAGGACAAAAACAATATCCTGCCCAAATTTATTTATTTAAACTTCTTGTTGCCCAGGAAGATACCGTCAGCCATAACTGAGTCAGCTTCAGGTCCATTTGGGGGAAGGGAGTGTCAGTAGGCCATCTTCAGTACGACAGTACAGTGCTCAATTACAAGATGCATAAAAGGGTCCCTTACAAATCCAGCAAGTGTGGTACAGAGTGAACACGGTAGTATGAAAATGCAAACAAGATTTTCCATCCCATGTGTCAATTAGACACCCTGTAGACCACTTTTCTTTGGTCTAGCATATGTCAATGCTGGGGCCTCTTGCAAGTGGCTTGTGGCCAGTCCTTGTCACATGCCGCCAGTGTAGTTCCAACATTTGGATTTGGTGCAGCTGGGGCGATGCATGGGATTGCCACAGGGATTGATGCAGCCTTAGAAAATCTGGCCCGTCATGTTGGTGGTGAGAAACTGTAAAAAGGAATTAGGAAATGGCAAGAGAATAGTGCCATTTGAAGGCAGACGTTATGCTATGAGCTAGAAAGGCAGAATGATGTATAAAATATCAGTTCAATTCTGGGAATTACCATAGGAATGTCTGATTTCTAACTAAATTCAGAAACAAGGATGGGCAAACCTTTTCTTGTCCTGTATGTGTATAAGTATACATGTATGTGTATGTGTGTATGTATGTACATACGTATGTATGTATGTATGTGTGTCTATATGTATGTATGTGTGTATGTATGTGTGTAAGTATGTGTGTATGTATGTATGCATGTGTGTATGTATGTATGTGTGTATGTATGTGTATATGTATATATGTATGTGTGTATGTATGTACATACATATGTATGCATGTGTGTATGTATGTATGCACATATGTATGTATGTATGTATATACGTATGTGTGTATGTATGTGTGCATGATTGGAGTAAGAGTTTCTTTGTAGATGTATTGGTGGAGGGGATCATCATCTGATGCTCCAACATGTAAACATTTTCACAGCCCTGAAGGTTTGTGTTGTTCCTCCATGTACTAAGTAAGCAATAAGACACAATGGGGTGCTAGTTGTGCTGCCACAACCACACACCCAGGGGCGTAGTAAGACATATGGCCACAGGCCAAGTGTCTTCAGCCCCTAGATGTGTTGTTGTGGCAGCACAGTCAACAATCTGGAGTATTCCATTGCACTAATAAAATGAGTTTTGTATTAAAAGTGAGAATATTAAAAATGAAAACTGAAAAACATTTAAAAATCAGTAGTTTTGTGTGAAATAGTCCAGCTGGGCTGTTGCTACAGGGTGCTAGCCTGACTTACACCATGTGAGCAACTATGGTGTGTGTCCTTTTTGTGTGAACTGCTACATGAAGTCAAGAACCCCCCCCACACACACACACACACACACACATATACACCCCTAGATATCTCATTCGGTCTCTTATCGGCTCACTCGTTGGTATCTGAGTCATTTAAAGCCTACATAAAAAAATGTATTGGTCACTTTTAATTTGATTTTTCTCCAGGAGGTGGAAAGGATTGCAATACAGTCAAAGTTTCTTTTGTTCCATTTTTTTTAATTGAAAACAAACAAACAAAAAAAAAGCCTTCATATTGTTTTACTTTGTGGACTTGAATTGGAAGTGATTGGCTTCAGGTGTTTAAGTTCTGTGACAGAGTCGACCAAGCAAGTTAGCAGTGTGAATGGAAGTGAAACCAGGATAAGGGATTGTAGGATCAAGGAGCAGCACATTGATATTTGTAGTAATTCAGCAACATGGGTACCAGGACTTGTTCCTACCCATTGGTTGTGCTGTCTCTTTCCAATGAGTAGGAACAAGTTTCCACCAGTCCAGATGCAGTATTATTAGTTTCCATTTTAGGAGAAGCAGTATTTGTCAGCTGGCAAAAACTATTATTAGATAGCTTTTAATGATAATGTATTTATGGCAAAACATCAATATACATTTTCTTCTCAATGTCTTTCTTTCCTGAACCAATACATGCAGTTTTGAAGTTTCTTTTAAAGGTCCTAATCTCTTGCCATACCCTCACCAAAAGTACTATAGTATGGCACTGGCATTTACCATCAGTACGATGTCTAGCACCATCTTAATTCATACGCATTATGAAACTAGTGTTAGGTGCAGGTAACTTCAATGGAAGGCATTTTTAAATCTGCTACTCGCAGCCATCTTTATTGACTTGAGTCATACATTATATGATTTGTAATAAAATCTGTTTTAAAAATATTCAAGGGAATTACAAATACACTGATGATGAATCTGAGGATATCAAAATACATTTCTGCTAAAAGAAATAGGATGACATTTTTTTGCCAAATAATTCAAGGGATGTTGCTCTAAGGTCAGAGTTTGAATTGGAGTTTTGGACTCAGACACTGGTTGACAGTTTGGACTCTAGTTCAAAGAGCTTAGATTAAGGCTCAGGATATGGGCTGCTCTTTGGAGTTAAGCTTGATTTCAGTATATATATATATATATATATATATATATATATATATATATATATATATATATATATATATATATGTGTGTGTGTGTATATATATATATATATGTGTGTGTGTGTGTGTGTATATATATATATATCACATTTTTTGCCTACTGCAGTGGGAATCATGATGCATGGTAGTGGGGGTTGTAATTTCTTTCATTGCTGGTTTGTTCCTTTGGCTGCTGAAAGTCCCACCCCAGAGGACGCTGGAGCAAGTACCAAGGTCAAGACCATGGACATGCAAGTGCATGTCCCAGCCAATCGCCTAATGGTGTCCTCCCCTTCGCTTCCCACACTGTGGGCCCCATGCCTCCTGGTGCAATAGCCCATCCCCTCCATGGAGGGCGAGCATCAGGGGATGCTCAAGCCTCCTCCCCGGCCGGCTATGACTAGGCTCATTCCCAAACCGGGTCACTGGCATCAGAAGCAGTAGCATTACTGTCACACTGATGGGCCGGCTGAAGAGTTTAGTATTTGTGTTGGGGTTTAGAATTTGAGATATTATTCAGGTTTTGTTTTCACATTAAGAAATTGGACTTGACTTAAGAGTTTGGTTTGGTATTTATGGTAGTGATGAGTGAATCAGTTCAGAAAAAGAAATCCACCTTTCCTGGAACTGGGCTAGTTCAATTATTTCAAACCTTTCTGGACTTTCTGACAAAAAATGGTTTTGAACAAAAGTTTCTTTAGATACCGGATAAGGCAGCTAAAACAGACAACCTGAACTTGCAATGCTGAGTAGAAATGTGTTTAATATAAAAAAAAGTTATTTTATACTCCAGTTGTACACTTTGTGCAAGGCTAGCACAGTGTTGGTGGTCAGATCCAGAGGTCCCCTTCCCCAAAGTGCAGGCTATCCAGTTATTTATGCCTGCCCAGCCGAGGCTGGCAGTTCCTCCATATTTGCCATCACCATAGTCCTCCTAATCCAGTTGAGCCTATTGCATGGTACATAAATTAAATATATTCAAACAACCTCAGCGAGCTCCACCCCTTCCCCTGACTTGGCCGCAGGACACACCTTGCTGTCCATCCTTTTTGTGGCTAGCATTATGTCTGTTAATGAGCATCTCCATCTCAGGGCCCTCATATGTTTAAGGCTGCTGCAGCAGCACCTCCATCTTTCCTACATCCCAAAAGGCCTTCAAATGTTGGTATCATTGGAGAGGGGGCAGGGTATGGAAGTACTTTGGGAGAATTACTCTGTTCAGAGATGCTGTCATTCCATGCTGCCTTCTCCTTTGATTCTGAAATGTTGGTGGCCAGCTGTGGAAGATGAAAGACAAATGCTGGCCAAATAATGAGAACACCCAACATGGGACAGAACTCATGTCAGTAATTAGTGTAAGGATATAGTGTATTTGATGTTGAGTTAGGATCTCGCTGAGATGGATGGGGTACTCTGAGGAGACATTTAAACTGTAATGTGAGTACCTTGTCAAGGGGCTGAGAAGAGGGAGTCAGGTGTGGGTTGGGGGATCTTCTGTTTTGCGCTGAAGGGACTAAACTTTCAGCTTTCAACACTGGCAATGAGCTAACCCTGCAACTGGCCATATCATTGCATTTTTAGGCAAGATTGAAAGGATATCAAGTAACAGTTTCCTGTCCATTTAAAAGTTTGGACATAAGAGCCTTTTCTAAACCATTTTTGATCTGTTTTTGAACTGATTTGAACTGGGGTACATACCTACATATACACATACATACACACACATACATACACATGCATACATACATACATACATACATATACATACACACATTACACACATACATACATACACACATACACACTTATATACATACATATACATACATACACACACACACACATACACATACATTCATCCTGCCTACTCCCTGTTGTTTGCAGCTACTGTAGCTGCATCCTTTTCTTTTGTTTTTGCACAGTCTGTTTCTGCTATGGAGACCAGAACATCTCTCATAAGTGCCCTCTCAGCCTCTGCCTCTACTCCCTGCCTGAAACCTCCGAACCACCAGGAGACACATGACTGAGCACCCCTTCCCGGATACCGATCCATCCAGCACCCGGAGTAGGGCCCTCCTCACCTACCTGGCAGCCTGTCTCGAATTAGAAGGATGTTGGGTTCAGGTGCAGGGCTTAGAAGAGCTGGTGGCCAACAGGTCCACATTGGGATGTGGGCCTAGGTTTCTGGCGCCTCCGTCACCTCCCTAAGTCTGCCAGGGTGTTACTTTTGCTTCCTCTGTGGGACGCAGCATGCAATGGCTCCTGCACGGCTCCCACCATGCCTCGTGCCACTGGAGCCTGCCATCCTCCCACCCCTACACTGTCCCGTGCAATTATGCTGCCTCCAGTCTCCACCAGAGGCCACAAAAGTGCTGGGAACACCCCACAACCCACCCCAGGAGAAGAGAGCATACCTCTGGATGCTCAGTCCTCTCCCTCCCCTTCTGAGCCCCAACAACCAGAGTCCATTCCTGAACCCGGTTGCCGACATGGTGCAAGGTGTGATGAATGCATCCTTTTTCTTATCAGAAGGTTGGTCAACTGATGTATGTTAATATGACCTAGGAGACCATTCTCATGGTATGCATTCTTAAGGTGTAACACCACTTCTGATACCCTCTGAATGAAGGAGGACCACCCTTATAATGGGTATGAACAAGTCCTGGTACCAATGTTGCTGAATTACTACAAATATCAATGTGCTGCTCCTTGATCCTACAATCCCTTATCCTGGTTTCACTTCCATTCACACTGCTAACTTGCTTGGTTGACTCTGTCACAGAACTTAAACACCTGAAGCCAATCACTTCCAATTCAAGTCCACAAAGTAAAACAATATGAAGGCTTTTTTGGTTTGTTTGTTTTCAATTAAAAAAAATGGAACAAAAGAAACTTTGACTGTATTGCAATCCTTTCCACCTCCTGGAGAAAAATCAAATTAAAAGTGACCAATACATTTTTTTATGTAGGCTTTAAATGACTCAGATACCAACGAGTGAGCCGATAAGAGACCGAATGAGATATCATGGGGTGTATAGTGTGTGTGTGTGTGTGTGTGTGTGTGTGTGTGTGTGTGTGTGTTGGGGGGGTTCTTGACTTCATGTAGCAGTTCACACAAAAAGGACACACACCATAGTTGCTCACATGGTGTAAGTCAGGCTAGCACCCTGTAGCAACAGCCCATCTGGGGAAGGACTATTTCACACAAAACTACTGATTTTTAAATGTTTTTCAGTTTTCATTTTTAATATTCTCACTTTTAATACAAAACTCATTTTATTTGTGCAATGGAATACTCCAGATTGTTGACTGTGCTGCCACAACACATCTAGGGGCTGAAGACACTTGGCCTGTGGCCATATGTCTTCTCACGCCCTGGGTGTGTGGTTGTGGCTGTAATACATAAAATTGTGTCTTATTGCTTACTTAGTACATGGAGGAACAACACAAACCTTCAGGGCTGTGAAAATGTTTAAATATTTGGAGCATCAGATGATGATCCCTCCACCAATACATCTACAAAGAAACTCTTACTCCAATCATGCACACATACATACACACACATACATTATATACATACATGTACATATGCACACATACATACACACATACATATATACATATACACATACATACATACACACATACATACATAGACACACATACATACGTGCGTACAGCATACACACATACACATACATGTATACATGTACACATACATACATACACACATATATACATACATACACACATACACACACACATACATACACACATACATACACATTCACATATACCTGTACACATACATACACACATACATACATACACACATATATACATACACTATACACATGCATACATAAACACACATATACACATCCAATCATACACATACATATACACATACATACATATACATACATACATACGTATGTACATACATACACACACACATACATACATACACACATATACCATACATAATCACACATGCCCCCACAATACAAAGCATCATGGGCTACATATACAAATCACCACAGAGATGTTATGCTGGTCCAACTAAGCAGAATTGCATGGTGCAGAAGGCCTCTCCACACTGCCTCTAGGGTAGCTGGTCCATTCCACTGGGGTGTCAAACAGGCAAGAGCATGCAGATGAGTCCTGGTAGAGATGACAACGATGTCTATGTCTTCTGTTAGCACCTTTGCAGAGCTTATTGTAGGAGGCCTTCCCCCGGCACCATGATGCTGCATGGACAACACTCTTTATTCTGTAGTATTCCATATGTAACCATGTCTTGTAGATCATGTATTAATTCTTGAAACTTGGCTTCCCAGCCAAATGCCCTTTAGAGTGACCCTTGCCTCAGTGTTTGCGCACAGAGGTTCTTTGTCTTCTATATACATACATACACACACATATACACATACATACATACACACATACATGCATACACACATATATACATAGATATACACATACACACACATATACACATACAGTACATACATACACACATACATACACACATACATACATACACATACATACATATACACATACATACACACATTACGTACATACATACATACACGCATAATACACACATATATACATACATACACACACATATACACATACACACATACATACATACACACATACACATGCATACATACATATACACATACATACCTACATATACACATACATACACACACATACATACACACATGCATACACACATACACATACATACATATACATATACATATACATACATACATACATTACACACATACATACATACACACATACACACTTATATACATACATATACACATACATACACACACATACACACACACATATACACATACATACACACATACACACACACACACACACACACACACACACACACACTTTCTTTCATCCTGCTCCCACCCTGTTGTTTGCAGCTACTGTAGCTGCATCCTTTTCTTTTGTTTTTGCACAGTCTGTTTCTGCTATGGAGACCAGAACATCTCTCATAAGTGCCCTCTCAGCCTCTGCCTCTACTCCCTGCCTGAAACCTCCGAACCATCAGGAGACACATGACGGAGCACCCCCTTCCCGGATACCGATCCATCCAGCACCCCGGAATAGGGCCCTCCTCACCTACCTGGCGGCCTGTCTCGAATTAGAAGGATGTTGGGTTCAGGTCGCAGGGCTTAGGAGAGCTGGTGGCCAACAGGTCCAGCATTGGGATGTGGGCCTGGGTTTCTGAGGCCTTCATCACCTCCCTAAGTCTGCCAGGGTGTTACTTTTGCTTCCTCTGTGGGACGCAGCATGCAATGGCTCCTGCACGGCTCCCACCATGCCTCGTGCCACTGGAGCCTGCCATCCTCCCACCCCAACACTGTCCCATGCAATTATGCTGCCTTCAGTCTCCACCAGAGGCCACAACAGTGCTGGGAACACTCCAAACCCACCCCAGGAGAAGAGAGCATGCCTCCGGATGCTCAGTCCTCTCCCTCCCCTTCTGAGCCCCAACAACCAGAGTCCATTCCTGAACCCGAGTTGCCGACATGGTGCAAGGTGTGATGAATGCATCCTTTTTCTTATCAGAAGGTTGGTCAACTGATGTATGTTAATATGACCTAGGAGACCATTCTCATGGTATGCATTCTTAAGGTGTAACACCACTTCTGATACCCTACAAATGAAGGAGGGACCACCCTTATAACCATAATGGTGACCTCCTAAAATGTATTAATATAATATTGATTCAGGGTAATTAATGAAAAAATTACAACTCCTTCCCTGAATAAACTGTTTTTTTAGGGCACCTGCATGTGCGATACTCTTTATAGAATAAAAGTGTGTCATGATATGACAGGATACTGAAATGGACAGCTTCTTAGGAAACACTCAATAATAGAACATGCCAGACAGTCAGACACAATTTTAGATTACAAGAAAATCACTATTAAAGCAGTAACAAAAACAAAAAATGCATACATTCAGCTTTACACAAGGTTCTTGCAATTCAATCTCTGCTTGTAGCAAGCCCTCTCAGCTTTCCCTCTCTCTCTTACCCTTGATATGGCCCTGGTGCTGCTTGTTAACATGCCCTCTCCCCTTGAGGGTCAGCCACTAACCAGAGCACCCAGTACAATAAGGTCTTAAATGGCCACATTTAAAGCAAGAGGGTTAGCCCAAATCCCTTCCCAGAACCCTGTAAAAACATGTTTACGTGTGTAGGGAGTACTATAGACACACACTCTGTTCTCAAATGTGTAATGGAAAGGCGTCCTACAACTGGCTGGAAGTGCTTCCTCAATCTATAACTGCCTCCACAGTTGGCATCCATACTCAGTCTTGATTGATTGGGGGGTAGGTATGCAAATGATGAGCTTCTCCCATAACCCAGTGCTTCAAACACAAAATGCATCAGGCCCCCAGTCAGACCTAGTCTGTGATTCCATGGCTGTTTATTGGAAACATGCATCAGATGGCAAAATTGCCCCATGGAATGCAATGTGCAATGCTGGGTGGAATTTTCACTTTCTGGTAGAATGTAATTCCATAGAATTTGAAAAATTCTGACTAATTCTGCACAATTATAGCAGAAGCAGAATACTGATTTCCACCAATGGAATGCAGAACACTAGTCCGTGGCTTGCATAAACTTTAGATGAGTGTTACTTGGTTTTGCTTATATAAGACAGGATTAGTATTCCATGTTTATGCAAATCATAGATTAATTTCTGGCAAACAACAGAAAACAAAGCAAAGGTTCACATAAACTGCAGAAAAAATCAAAACAAAAAATCTATTCTATGGTTTACATTAAAATACAATAGAATTCTGCAGATTTGGAAGGAAAGTTCAAGAAGCACTTTGGAAGGAAACTGCCATTCGAAGACAAATTCTGCATTCTACTCAGTACTAATTCTTTCCGGGGTTAGCGGGTGCCTTGATACAGCTGAGTGTAAAAGTGTTTCAATTACAGTGCAGTACAATAGAAGAAGGCACGCTCTCATTCCCCCCCCAAAAAAAAAAACAAAAAAAACAAATGGAAGTTACTTACACTATAACAATGTGGAGAATAATTGCTCATACAGCAGGTAGGGGATAATAGCTGTTGAAGTTGAGTGTTGCTCCTTTATACACACAACCATTTTTGAGAGCTAAGAGAGGAGTGGGTAGCAAGTGGGTGGCAGGCTAGTATTCTATACAAATGTGCAAGTACAGGATGACGGATAAGGGGCACCCAAGTGGCAGCTCACTGTGCTGCTTCCTCACTCACTCATGCTTTTTTTTATGTAGAGAGTCTGAAGAAGCTTCCCACAGAAATTCGGCCAACAGCTTTTGGTTTGCCGTAGTAATCCCAAGAATGTTTTTCTGCTGAATAAAATATCAGCATATAGTTTCTAGTCTAGTAACAGAGACCCATAGTAGCAGAATGTTATAAAATGTTTATACAGCAGGCAATTACTTTTGGAAAATGTAAACTGAGCTCTACAGATAAGATCAACATATTACAAGAAAGAATGGAGTGTAGTAGCAGTCTCCTTGGAAACTAGATGCAGTGCCTTCCTTTGTAATAAAAAAATATATTATACAACAGCTATTTTAGTATATTACATAAGGTTCCCAAGACATACATGTCCTTTTTGAAGAGTTACTAGAATGGTTTAGTGGCTAGCACACTTGCCTCAGTAGCCAGAAAATTGAAAGGTCAGATGTTTTGATCCCACACCAGATACTTGGTGCAATCCCCAGAACTGACAAAGGAGTGTCTCCCATCTTTGGTCACTGTCTTGGTGGTAGAAGTAAAAAACATCTTATTGCACTTATTGAAGAACAGTAAGGGAGTTTCCCCAATGTCATGGCCAACATTTTCCCTGGCAAAAAAAACGGTCCATAAAACCCACCCCTCTAGGACCCACCTGGAAACAAGCTGTCACAGCTCTGTGTACTTTCCAGGTACAATAAAAATACAAATAGTGTGGTCCTGAAAGTGTGTCTATTGAAACAGCTGTATATATTATTCATGATGCTGCGGTAAAAGATATCAGTGGAATGCAGAAATACAAGTGCACAGCATATGTGCAGCATGCATGCCACATGTTTAATAAGAATGCGGCATGCATGCTGCTGCACTCATGCAGTGCACTTGTATTTCTGTAAGGAGCGTGTTTAGTGAGCTGTTTCATTATAGATGCTGAAGTGAGTTAGTCTAGAAAATGATGCTGTACTGGGATCATTTTCATACTGTAATTTTCAGCATTTTGACCTTCAGAAAGGTCAAGAACTGGGACCCCTTTTAAAGGCCTGCAAGTAACTTACATCGTTTGCCACACATTAGCCTAGTCCTGCACAAGCTGGCCATTCCTTCAGTGAAAACAATGAAAAGCATTGATCAGGGTCAGTAGCACTGCAACCACTTGCTGTAATACACCCTTTTGTTTCTCTGCACTTGATGACAATTACTAGGTCTGGCGTATCACAGAACAGACTGCATTTTAGTAATTGTGAACTTAATTAGTAATGTGTTGTGATCTGCGCCCAAATATACCAACAGCAGGAACAGCAATGGGTTTTAATGAGTAAGCTTTACATTCTATTTTACAAGCCATTTTGTTATACACACGGTATTAGCAATTTATTCAGAAATGAATCCCAAACTATACTAAAAACAAAACTGGTGAAACAAGAAAGTCATAAAAATGAGAGAAAAAACTACCTTTAAATACAAAAAACAAGAAAGAATACTGTCCTCGCCAATGCCAGAGCAAACATTCAGCATTGACAAATGTTGTTTAGAACATTATGATGTCTTCGAAGAACCAGCTGTGCCTAACTGTACATTGAGTTAGCATCAACTTCGTTTGCCAATGACATCACAATGTTCTAAACAAGCATTTGTCAATGCCAAATGTTTGCTTGCTGGCATTGGCAGTGGTAGTGTAGAAGTTACAGAGCTGCGTAATAGGAATGGCAGTGAAGTATTGAACTGAAGCCAACCCCACCACCACCCTGCACAGAGTGACAGGCATTGGGGTGTGCCTTTGAGTCGTCAGGCATAATGGCCACGCCATTTCAGTACACCCCACCCTGCAGACACTGCCAAGTGTCACGGTGTTCCTTGGGGTCTTTTGGTACTTATGCACAACCCATTCCATTAGGGAAATAACAGTGGATGGGTGCAATATAGGAGAATGGGGTGAACTTGGTGCCAAGAGTCCAAGGCATACCTCAATGCTCTCACTGGCTGCAGGGTGTGGAATGGTATGAGCATTACAGGCAAGAATCCCAAGTCACACCCTGATGCCTGTCATTCTCGGTTATAGGGTTGGGTGTTATGGCTGGAAACCCCTACTACCAGGTATCTCATTGGTATTTTCACTCCAAATGTTCAACATGGTTTTTGTGACCCCACCGTGAACAGGGGAATATCAGTTTCAATTAAAGCTGCTTATGCACAGCGATTCATGGCATTTAGCACCTACAGGTGGTAAAACATTCTGAACAGGATGTAAAATGACAGCTGTACTGTTCATGGGAGGTGTAAAATGGCAATGTTGTAAATCTGCAGTAAAAATGTTTATAAAAAATGGTGAAGTCATGAGCGTAGATAGAAACTGTGCAACGCACACCCGTAATATAATTAGGTTGGGGATTTTTTTACAGCAGATTGTCAACTAAGGCATTTTGGTGCCTCCGATCATGAACAGTGTCACTGTGATTTTCTTTATCTGTCCCGAACAATGATTTCCCTCAGCGACCACGCATCTCTGTGCTGGAAGTGGAAAACACACTTCAGCCATGTTGTAGAAAAATGACAGCTGTACTGTAAATAAGGCAGTGTGAGAAATGCCACTGGTGAAAATCTGACTTAAAATATTACAAAGTCACGTAACTTACTTAGGGTGCATGGAAACTGTGCAATGCTCACTCAGAACACAGTCATTTTATGGACTTTTGTCACCAAATTTTCAACATAGCCATTTTAAGACCTCTGCTCATGAACAGTGTAACTATGATTTTCTTCATCTGTCCCAAACATTGCTTACTCATTCAACAGCACCATTGTGCCAATATGCGAAAACATTATTTTGGGCAGCGTAGGAAAATGGCAGCTGTACTGTTCATAAGGAAGCAATAAAATGGCAATGTTGAAATGTGGAGTGAAAATACTAAATTTGCAAACTTATGAGCATGACATAGAACTCGCGAAAGCGACGCATCAGAAAACAGTCATTTTAGGAATGTTTTCACCCAAATTTCAACATATAGCCATTTTAAGACCTCTGCTCATGAACAGTGTCACTGTGATTTTCTTAATGTGTCCCACATTGATTGATTTCTGACACCGACTGTGCCATTGTGCGCTACATGGGTGGAAACACATTTTGGGCAAGATGTGAAAATTACAGCTGTACTGCTCATAAGAAGGTGTGGTAAAATGGCAATGTTGAAAATCTGGAGTGTAGATATTTAAAAATTGCGAACTTACAAGAGCATCGAGAACTGCATTGCACACGCCAGAAACAGTCATTTTTAATGGTTTCATCAAATTTTCAACATAGCCATTGTAAGACCTCTGCTCATGAACAGTGTCACTGATTTTCTTAATTTGTCCCGTTCATTCATTTAGCACACTGGCTACACCATTGTGCGCTACATGGGCGGAAACATGTTTTGGGTGAGATATGAAAAATGACAGCTGTACTACTTATAAGAAGGTGTGGTAAAATGGCAATGCTGAAAATCTGGAGTGAAAATATTGAAAATTTGCGAACTTCTGACGTCTGTAGGAACACTGCATATGCGCTTGTAAAACAGTCGTCGTTGAATTTTTCCACCAAATTTTCAAAATAGGCTTCTTGAGAGCCCACCTTATGAACACTGGCAGTGTCATTTCGTTAATCGGTCCTGAAAGGTGATTTCGCACAGTGACTGTGAAATCACCCTTTGGGCCCGAATAACGCCATGACAGTGACATCATTCATGAGAAGGGGTCCCAAAAACACCATGTTGAAAATTTGGTCAAAAAATTCAAAAAATGCCTGAGATATGCAACAAAGTTGAAAACCCCTATCTAGCCCATTATACAGCTTACCGGCATTTCCTCAGTTCGTGGTCGGCTTTGAAGAGTGCAGGCGTGCTCCTGGTCCACGAAGATCATCGCACCAGGTCGGGAGGTAAGTATGGGGTGAGGGGTGTGGGGAGGCAAGAGTGCGCAGGGTGGGTGCGGGTTGTGAGGGGGCCAGGAGACTATGTGAGACCGTTTTTCTTTACAGGTGTTCTTTTTGTTTCCAATGATGATGCAGGACATTTGCCACACTGGGGTGGGCTCCCAGCATGGCACAAGGATGGTTGGGGTATTCAGCCAATGGGGATTGGGCACCCCATCGCCAAAGCAGTGATTGTCACGCTGGGTGGGCTCCCAGCGGGCACCCAGTACTTGAGGGGAGGACAGTGGAGCTTGATGGGGATTGACACCGGCTATATCATTAGTTGCCACACTGGGGTGGGCACCCAGCATGGCATTTGGAAGGCTTTGAGGCGGGGAGCACAGCACAGCCGACGGAGGATTGGGCACCCCGTCAGCTATACGTGTGTGTGCAGTGTGGGGGGGCACGAACGCCTCACGTCTGCAAGGTGTGTGTATGTGAGCTACGCGATGAGCAAGTGATATCTTATCGCTGCTCACTGAAGCGTAGCTCCCTCTTTGAACTGTATGCCACTGCATTTTGGAGCTTGTCATAGACAGCTCCATCATGCATTGGCTTACAGGGGCCGTGCCTGCCAACACACTGATTGAATTGGAAGACCGGGTGAAACACCTCTGAAATCTCGGATGATGGCACTATGTTTCTTGCACATGCATGCAAGCAAATATAACAAACATAATAAATGTATCTTAATTTTTGAAGACTTTTTTTTTTTTTGTGCGTGCATATGTGATGTTGAATGAGGGATCCACTCACTGTAGATCAAGGGAGGATGTGAAATGGCGCAGGTACATGGGGGGGTGAATAAAGTGGTAGACAGTAAGCCCTACCAGAGCTTCAGGCTGATGTAGCACAGCTGGACTAAGGCAAGGGAGGATGTGAAATGGCGCAGGTACATGGGGGGGTGAACAAAGTGGTAGACAGTAAGCCCTACCAGAGCTTCAGGCTGATGTAGCACAGCTGGACTAAGGCAAGAGAGGATGTGAAATGGTACAGGTACATGGGGGGGTGAACAAAGTGGTAGACAGTAAGCCCTACTTGAGCTTCAGGCTGATGTTGCACAGCTGGACTAAGGCACAAGCACCCATGGCATGTTCTTATAGTCCCCATTTATACGTCCATTTATGTTCTTACAGCGCTTATTGCCTAACTGAGCCAAGATGTAAAACAGATACTAAAATGTCAGGTTTATTTCAGGTGACCAGGATCGTAGTGGGGAGAGGGGGCAAGTGAAACAATGTCCTGAGAATGTGCTTAAACTTATTAACCGTTGCTGTGCCACAGAGTGATACACCAGTCCAGAATCCCTATACGTTCAAATTATGTTTGCAGCCTAAAGGTGCTTAGGTGGATTGGCATTTACATTACTCAGCGGCAAATCTTTTTCTTACTTTTTGTGATCATCGGTTAAGATATAACCATTAACTGATGAGACACTTGGGGGCATGAAACTGTGCTGCCAGTAAAGTTGCATTTGCAAAGCCCTGAATATTTATCTGTTGATAATGAAATGAAAACTGTCAGCTGATAACATTCAGCCACTGCCCATTGCACAGAATAGACATCTCACTGATAGATCTGGAGCAAAGGGACATGCACTTGCCAATAACACCACTACAGCTCCAGACACGGAAGAAAGTAGTTCATGCACTTTCATCGCTGTTAACTTTTTCAGCATTTTGAAACAGTTACTTAGCATCTGCACTAAGATGTTACACGTCGCTGAACTGAATTATGACACCAGAATCCCTGTGATCAACATTTGTCAGCAAAAGTGAAATGAAAAAATCAATAGATGTATAAAATGGTAAGTGACATGAGTCAATAACAACATATCTGCATGTAACACTTGGCTTAAAATTTGAGCACCACCATATTCCACACCACAGCGTCAAACAGGGGATGCCATTTATAATTCAGCTAATGTCAAGCAGTTTTCGAGCCATAAAAAGTATTACTGTATCAGTATGGTGGCAGTAACGGGATCAGGAAATTATGAAATAAAATGCAACAGCACCCCCGTCGGCCATATGTTGTGCGGATGGATGGAGTGCATGAGAACCCAGGAGTGGGCTGTTAGGCGGCTTCAGATTCACCGGAGAAAAGGTGGATTCGATTGTGAGCTACGGTTGAATTTATGTTTTCTTTTTCTATACCTAGTTTTCGCTATTTTGTTAGGGCACATGTCCAACCCTAAGATGTTTAGGGTCACAAGGTGATGTGACTTCATTGAGCATCTGATTTGAGAAAGAGCTGTGTGATTCTATCTAAATGCCAGCTCACGGCAATTCAGAGAAAAAAAAAATATTTTGAAGCTGCATTACCAGACTAAATGTGCAGTTTAGTGAATTACCACACAGGGGTGTGTATATGACAGCACTAAAAGGTGCATTAAAGTGCTTCAGTCATGAAATCCTCCCCCAATGGCTGCTGCTGAAATGCATAGCAGTATGTTCTCCTTTGTGCATTCTGGCAGTTCTTTGCTTTGGCTGCAGGTAGTACAGTATGCTCAAGTTCATTTTCATAGGTTTTAGCAGTGGGGAGTTCACATTGACAGAGTCTAGTAAGAGAAAATGCTTGGAATTACACATACAATGAAGTCTGAGTTTTCACATCAAATGCTGAGGTATTTTTTTTCTGGAGGATTAGAACCCATGGAGTCCAAGAAGGTGTGCTTTGGAGAGCTGGCGTGTGTAAGGACTGTTAGGCACCCACACATTTTGGTGGTCCTGCTTGGCAGGGAACAGTTTATTAAAGTAATGATGTGTGGCTTGTCTCTCTAAGCTAGACAAGACTACACCATCCTATCAGGCAACCGACACAGTTGATCTGTGTGTGTGGGGGGGAGGAGCTGCTCACTGAAGCGTAGCTCCCTCTTTCAACTGTATGCCACTGCATTTTCAACTGCTGTCATAGACAGCTTCAGCAGTGATTGGAGAACTTTGACCACGCCTGCAAACACACTGACTGAATTGGAAGATGCTGACTCACCTCTGAAAAACTCAGATGATGGCACTATGTTTCTTGCACATGTGTGCAAGCAAACATAAAAATGGCTGTAATGTGCTGTATTATAAATATTGGCTAGGAAATCTAAACAAATTTGGAAGGGGGGTTGGGGACTTACAATTTTTATAAAATTGGATATTGATATAATAACTGAAGAAATAAGTAGTAATAGCAGTGGTCTATAAGTGGCTAAAATTACAGATAAAGATAAGGATTCCTGATTTATAATTAATGTTTTTGTAATTCTGTAGGAAGTAAACATGGAGATTTGGACTTTTTTAAGACATTCAACGATTTAATAATTAACTTCCAAAGTGATTTCCCTGAATGTGGACTGTTGATTTTGGGTGATTTTAATGCTAGATTAGGCAATTTACCATCTTGTTCTAGTGTTGTAGAGGATGTCCTGTCTCTAAATGATTAAACAAAAGTGCATATTACAAGGAAAGCTAAGGATTCAGTAATAAATAAAAGAGGAATAGATCTGCATAGATTGTTAATTGACAGGAATTTATGATTTTTAAATGGAAGGACATTTTTAGATTAAGAGGGACAATATACATTTAGGGGAAGGAATGGTTCCTAAACCATTGACCTTGTTTTGACAGATATAAATATGATTAACCTATGTCACTGTCTTTATCTGAAAATAAGGCCAGAAAGTCAGCATTCAGGCATTGAGCTTAGGCTAAATGGAAAGGAATGTATTAAAAAAGTACTAAGCAGGAATCTTTACCTATCCAATTGAAAAGGAATAGTATTGAGTAGGAAATGACTGAGCCCAAAATTTTGAAGATATTTTACAAAATGCAGGAATCCTAACTAGACTATTGGGCTCGGTAGATAATGTTCTTGATAATCAAATACTATCAGATTATAATTATATCATTAGTTCAACAGCATATATAATAACAAAAGAGGCAAAGATAAAGAGGAAGAAGGCCAACCTTGGTATAATATGGAATGTAAACAAGCAAGGAAACATCTTAATAAACCATTTAGAATATTAAAAAATGCACCCGAATAAGGATAATAATAAAAAAAATGAATCAACTAAGGAAAACTTACAAGGCAGTGTTAGTAAACAATGAAGGAAAATATATAATAAACAGTTATGGCTGGAGTTAAAAGAGGCGGTTCAATCACGGGATAACAAATTGTTTTGGCAGATTGTTAGATATGGTACTAAAATTAATGATAGAATTGAAGCATATATTGAACCTAATACGTGGGAAATTCACTATAAACAAATGTTTTGCAGGGATGATCCTGACTATTTTTGTAAATTAGTCCAGATGAAGGTTGGTGAACGAATGTATAGACCCAATGATGAGACAACAGTAATAGAGATAGAGAATGCAATGGATTCATTTAAGAGAAGAAAGGCACCATATCCTGATGGGGTCCCTCTGGATGTTATAATTAGGACTAAGTACCATTGGATTCCTTTTTTATATAAATTATTTAATCATGTTTGGGTAACAGGGTTAATCCCTAGAAGTTGGAACTTAAGTATTACTGTGCCAATATTTAAAAAAGGTGATAGAAAGGGCCCAAGCTGTTACAGGCTGATTAGTCTACTTGACACTTTGGGGAAATTGTTTACAAAAATTATTAACAATAGATTGTATTATTGGGTAGAGGTTAATAATGTAATTGATGAAGCACAAGCTGCATTTAGAAATGAACATTCAGCAATAGATCAAACCTTTATGTTGGCACACCTTGTACATGAATATAAGGTGTTAAAATAACAAAACACTTTACTGTACATTCATTGATCTTAAGTTAAGTCAGCCTTTGATAAAGTCAATGGAATTCTTCTTTGGGAAAGACTTTCTGGCTTTGGGGTAGACCCCTCTCTATTGGAAATGATTAGGATGATGCATCAGGATAATTATGCCAGTGTTAGGTAAAATAATAGAGGAAAATTAAGTAACTGGTTCAGCGCCAATATAGAAGTTAAACAGGGTTGCTCACGGTCACTTCTGTTGTATAATCTGTTTTTCTGCACTGTATCAAGCAAAATGTACAATGAAGAATTCCACATGCCAAACATTGGAGTTAGGGTATTACCTTATTTAGCCTATGCTGATAATGTGACTTCATTTTCAACTAGTCATTTAGGCATGACAAGGAGTTTGGATACATTTATGTAGAATGTTGCAGTGCAGACCTTCAGATTAATTATAGTAAAACCAGGATATTGGTTTTGGGGGGGAAAATAGGTGTAATTATAAATATTATATAAATCATTATAAATTAGATGTAGTAACAGACTTTTGTTATTTAGGATTAACCTTTAGCCAAAATGGAAATTGGTGTGCCCATTTAAGGGAAGACAAGTTGAAAGCAGAAAAGTTTTTCCCAGCTCTCTTGTCCTTTTTTTAAGTTTGGAGAGAGAATTCCATTAAAAGTAATTTAATGGTTACTGATTCTAAGATTAGATCTCAACTCCTATATGGAGCTGAAATTTGGGGTATTAACCCTAAAAGTAAAAATGGGGCTTGATCCTTGCTTGAATAAATTGTATAAGAAGATGCTAAGGCTTCCAATTAGTGCCCCATCCTCACTAGTGAGGGCCGAGCTTGGTAAGGTATCAATTGAATGTCAAATACAGCAAAGGCTAGTAAATTATTGGCTAAGAGTATTTAGAATGAAGCAGGAAAGGCTCCCTTGTGTTTGTTTAGAGGAAGGTATAATATATTTCCACTCACATACAACTTTTCCATGTATGAAAGTGGTAGAAGTAATTAAACCACTTGGTTTGTTGTCGGTCATTACAGATTGCCTAAGAATCCCTTTAGCTCAAATAAGAGAACAAGTGAACTCTAGGATCAAAGACATATTTATTCAACATGATCTGGAGTCCAGTAGATTATCTAAAGCTTGCCTGTGGTTGGCTAAAAATAAGAGATCTCATAAATTAGAACTATATTTGGAAAATATTACAAAATCCAAAACATAGGAAAGCTGTTACTAGATTCTGTTTTGAATGTTTTTCCAGCAATGTTAGGAAGGGCAGATCTGAGAAAAGAAACAATGAAGATCTCTATTGTAAATGTGGGTTAAGTCAAGATAATTTATTCCATGTGGTCATAATGTGCCCTTTGTATGAAAAAAAAAAGGTATTTCCTTCTGGGTAATATAATTCAACAATTTACCTATCAACCTGATAATATAATGACATATTTACTAAAAGCCCAGGAAGAAGTGGTGCTTGTCCCTATGGCCTCCCTCTTAAGATATATAGAATCAAGATGCTTTCATTTGAAACCCTGATTTAGGTAATATGATTGTGGGTTTTCAGCTAACTCATTAATTAAAGTATGATGAATACCACTATATCATTACATGGCAATATGGCTGGAATAAGAAAGGCTTAAATGGTATAAGACTGAGATTGTTGGGTCAGAGTAAGTGTTGGTCATAATATGTGATGAATTGGTTTTATACAATATCTGGGTATATGCAACATTGACTCTATACTGATATAATGCAGCTTTTTAACTGTATGTTTATTTGATATGTATATTTATTATGTAATTTATTCTTTTGTAATTGAATATTATGTCCGAATTTATAATAACATGATATGCCGAACAATAAACTTGAACTTGAACTTGTATTATTAATATTGAACAGACTCGGTCATCTAGATCTCTAGACTGCTTCCAGTTACAGGTAAGCCCAATACCTCATTTGAAAGAGCTTTGCATGGGCTTTCAAAGCAGATTGCCACTGGGCATGAATGTGTCCCTTTAAGGAAAAATATGAAAGTTCAACACATAAAAGTAGAATTAAGAAAAAATTGAAAGTATTTAAAAAGTTAGACTGTGTTGCTGATTCTGGTATTTCCTCTTCTGACAAAGAATCACCTAATTCAGAAAAAGAATCACACAAGAACAAGAAGACAAATTATCATTATATATATATATTGAACCATTTTTGGAGCCTTGTGTGGCATTGCTTTCTTCTGTGTTGAAGATTTTTTGCCTTGTTTAGCAGCAGCTCCAACTTTGTTTCACTAGTGCACCATTATTGTGTTCAATTGTACTTTGGACTTGGCAGTCTTTTTGGTGTTGTTCAATTGGGGAAGGCTCCACTACCGCATTGTTAACCTCCGTGAAGAATTACAAGTTTTTGCCTTGCTTCCATCTAATGTATTACCAGACATATTTTTTGGAAAGGATGAGACAGTGTTGCTAGAATTACCTGGGATTTTGTTATCACTACATCTCCTTCAGGAATAGCAATGGGTGACTTGTATTTGTTAAAGACTAGAGACTTTCCACTGCTGATTCACCTGGCTTTTAATTTTGTCAGGTGGGGAACAGCTAATAGTGGTTGCCACGCTATAACATCCTGAATATATCCTGAAATGGAACAGGTTTAAGTGGTCTTCTCAGAATCTACTCTCGTATTCCTTTCATTGTTTACTCCTGTGGTCTTTAAATGCTCATCAAAATGGCTGTAATCGCTACACGTTGTTGTTTTTTTTGCTATGATTGAGGAAGATGAAATTATCCAATTAACTCAACCAGATGAAGAAGATGGAGTTTTGGATACAGGAGTTCCTTATATGTCCTGCTTGGAGTCACTACAGGACAGGATCAATAGACATGCTACAACAGCAAATCAACAAGCAGCCATGATAAGTCTTGATGCTGAACGTACTGTAGAATTAAAAATATGTTTTTAAAGATTTAAAAAATTTTTAAAGCAAGAACTTTTGATGTTTTATAATATTAATAGTCTTGAAGGGGAATATTTGGCTAATCACAGAGCACCACGTGGTTTGAGACTGGATATTAAACCTACACTCGGTTGTGATAAATTTAAACACAAAGCTGATTGGGAAAAGGCCTTTCAAGATTGCTCAGAAGTGTTAATTAAAATTCTTGTTAAAGAAGACAAAGCTAACTACAAGTACGTAAAAAGTACAGATTGCAATTGTGCAAGATGTTTAAAGTAAATGTAAAGACCATCCGATGTTTAATACCAGGGAACTGGAATTAAATAAGACTTTAGACAAGTTTGAAAGAGAACCTAAGAAAAAGAAAAGAAGCTAAACATCTATGAGACCTACAGGATCACACTTCTGGCCAAATCTTTGAATGGGACAGACCATCACGCTCTCAGAGCAAAGAAAGACAGAGAAGTGCCAGCAGATATAGATATAGGGTGAAGTAGAAATAGAAAACGGTATCAGAATTACAAGCAGAATGCTGCCAAAACTGATTCAGAATCCATTAACACAAATCAAACTGCTGCAACAAGTACCAGCAAAGAACAGAAAAAAAAGGTAATTTTTTTAGACAAAAAGAAAAACCTAGAAGAAAAACAAGATGTGGCAAGAGAGGAGGCAAAGGGACCAAATGAAGTTCCAATACATAGGGAAACCAGATCGAAGAACAAAAAGATGTTATACATTTGAGTAATGTTGTTTTTGATAATAATGAATTACAAGTTTTAAAAAAAGGTTTCGGTTTTGTTCCATCCTCACAAGTTAATAAGTTTGATGTTCTTCAGGTAGAGATTTTTAAGTTTTTTAGAAAAATTAATCTGAGAAACTTCTTTTCTACCAGAGAAAAAATGGGAGGCAATGCCTTAAGTTTATTTGTTCAGGTAAAACCACTGAGCGTAAAACTCATTCACAATGGTGACCTTACAAAAGAGAAATAAATACATATAAAACACTCAGTAAAGTAAGTGATTCATTTATAAATCAAATAATTTCTGATGTGTCAGTTATGTTGGAGTTATCTGACGTAAATAATACCTTAAATGACAGTACAAATGTCTTACAAAATATAGATCTTGTTCAGTTTGACATAGATGGAAATGCAATAATTGATATTGAAACTACCCCATTGTCCAACTCTGATATTGATATGGATGTTAGAAAATCTAATTTCAAACCAAGGCCGATGTTTTGCCCCACCCCCACTTAATCCTGCCATTGTCATTTATCAAAAGGTAGTTATCAATGAAATTGAGAAACTGTTTAACAAGAAATGGCACAATAGTACTCAGAATCTATCTGTCCCAGAGAAACAAGACTTAGAAACTCGTAGAAACAGAACAGATATCATCTATAGAGAAGCTGATAAAGGAAGGAATGTTGTCATTCTTGGCAGAAATTACTATGAAAAAGAAGCTTTGCGCTTTCTCTCTGATGTCAACATTTATTTTGTGTTAGACAAAGATCCCACCTTGTTTTTCATGAGTTCTTTAATTTAGTTGATGACATTAGGGCTAAAGGGTTTATTTCAGAATAGGAAAGAATTTTTTTTTAAATTCAGATACCCCAAACCTCCACATTTTATTATTTGCCTAAAATTCACAAGAGTTTAGTATCCCCACCCAATTATTTGGGGCATCAGATCAGTAACAGAAATTTGTCCTAGTTTAGTGACTTTTTTCTTCAGCCTATTGTGACTAATCTTGATTCCTACACACAAGACTCATTGCATATTGTGGACAAATTTAATGATTTTGTATGGCAACAATCCTTTTTATGGATTAGTGTTGATGTTAATTCCTTTTATACTTGTATACTGCATAATTTGGGACTTACAGCACTTAAAGAAATTATTGATGATTGTAGCATTACTGGAATGCTGCCTTCAAACATTTTGTCTACAGCAGTCAAATTTATTTTAAAACATAATTTTTTTTTGTTTAATAATAAGTTTTACCTACAATTAGTAGGTACTGCGATGGGCTCAACTGTTGCACCAAGTTACACAAAACTTTTGTTAGGTTGGTGGGAAAAGAATTATATTTTTTCTGATGAAAATCCTTTTGGCAAAAATATTGTTTCCTGGAACAGATTTATAGATGATTTACTTATTGTGTGGAATGGTTCTAGATAGCAGGCAGAATAATTTGTGATATGGATTAATAACAATAATTTGAATCTTCATTTCACATCTGAATTAGATAATAACTGTTTCTTTTTCGGATTTAAAGTTAAAATCTATACCAGATAACACTATTACTGAATGTTACAGGAAATTGACTGCAGGGAATTCAGCATTATCTGCTAGGAGTGCACATCCTCCTGCCTTGATTCGCTCAGTCTCTTATGGACAGTTTTTATGTGTATGGCAGAATTGTTCCACTTTAGAAACTTTTAATGTTCTAGCTGCTGAGATGTATGAGAGATTTATTAAAAAAGGCTATGCTACATTGATTTTGGATGAAGCTCTTAACAGAGCTTCTGGTGTTGATAGAACTACAAGTTTACAACCTAAAAAGAGAACAACAGAATAATGGGGATACCACTTTAAATTGCATTATTGCATTATTATAATAATATTGATCCACAAATTAAACATATCATAGTCAGCAATTGGCATTTGTTAGAACGTAGTAATACTCCAGGCCTTTTCTCCCAGAAACCGAGGGTTGTTTATAGTCGAGCCAACAACCTTGGTGGTTATCATAGTCATAGTCGTTACACAGCCCCTGCTAAAAAAAAATTCAGTCTTGGCCGCCTCCATAGCCCGTAGGTTGTTACAAATGCACCCCATGCAAAAACATAAGACAGGGCAAAGAATTTAAACATCCTCTTAATAATTCATCTGTTACTATTAAAGAATGTATGAATTGCTCTACTACATTTTTTTGTATATGTAGCATGGTGTACATGCCCGAAATTGCATGTAGGAATGACGACAAGGTCAGCAAAGGAGCATGTGTTAGAGCACCTTAGACACATAAAAAATGTTAATTTTGATTCAGCATTAGGTGCACACTTTTTTGATAAACATAATAGTAACCTTTCAGATGTTAAGTTTATGTTTTTGGAACATGTAAAACCACAAATACGCAGAGAAGACAGAGTTAAAATGCTTTTGAAAAAGGAATCAAGATGGATTTTTAGTTTGGATTGCTTATATCTGAATGGGTTGAATAAAGAACTTGACTTAACCATGTATTTGTGAATATTGATATTACATGTTTTTTTTCACTTCTTGTTGTAGGTTCATGCCATGCCTTTTTCTTAATTCTCCTCACCCCAAAATGTAAAGAATTTAAAAGATATAATAAACAATAATAAAAATATTCTTCATTTAACAGTATTCAAGACAGCTTTCTATATACTGTGGCATTATTTATTTTATATATCTAATATATTGAACAGATTTAATATCCATAAATGAATTTAAAGTCAATGGATTTATGAACTTAATACAATTCTGACTGGGTAAATAAATGCTGTTTTAGCCAAAATAATATAAAACAAAATAAGAAATGTATTTAAAGATTGTGCTGCTGACTGGCATATTGTTCCTGTACCTTAATTTGTATTATTCCACCCACTTTTCAACCTTTTGACACACCATTTAATGGCATGCACCTGTAAAAGGTGGCCTTAAACTTTCATTGTCAGTTAGGCTTTTTCAAGTATAGTAGGTCGTTGAACCTAATAAAATGTTTTTTTCTGACCTTGAAATACAAGTTACTATTTGTATTAAAGACCAGGTCTGACTGGTTATTTAATGGGTGGAAATAACATGTGTGACTTTACTTTAATGTGATTTTGTAATAAAGATTTCCTACTGGCTTTCCATTGCCATGTGGTTTAATTAATGTCATTATATTAATAATGAATTCAGTATTGAGACTCCACCCCCTGATGAAGAGGGCTTGGATCCCTCGAGGCGCCAGGGTAATTGTTTGTATGGAAGCTCTGTAATAAATTTTGAACGTTCTTAGGAGCTTTGTGCAGCGCTGCTTTCTTCTGTGTTGAAGATTTTTTGCCTTGATTAGCAGCAGCTCCAACTTTATTTCAGTAGTGCACCATTATTGTGTTTGATTGTACAAAAATAAAAAAAAACCCTAGACAAAACAATGATTTGGATTCTGATTTAGAAAGGGAAATATTTGGGAACTATACAAAAAAGCATAAGATTAGACAACAGGGGATTGTATTATGTTATATCTATGACACTCCAGACATTACCTCTTGGGTTCCCAACCCGTCTGATAGGCTAGTGATGCACATGTGACCCAGATCAAATTTTGCAGCATACCTTGGGCCCAGGAATCCCCTTTCTCCAGTTCAACCTTTGCATCTGATGAGGCTACAGCACTACAGGAGACCCTTGTGCAGCTAACTAGGATAAGGCAGACCAAAACCCTCAGAATTCAACAAAGTAATTGTTGACTAATTAATCTAATTAATCATTGTGATAGTTTCTGACAACTGGGGAATTAAGAGGAGAGAGACTTAATTATTTCTGATTTGAAGCTATTTATCTGGTTGATCTGAAGCAATATACCTGATTGTGCTTGTTGTATTCTTTAGCAGTATTTCAACAACTACTTCTCTCTCTCCCAGATTCTTTATCCAAGTCATTAATCACAGTTGTTAATTATCTACATGGTTTCTGCAAAATGTGCATCGGTAGAGAGCCAAAATCTGTAAATAGTGTGTTTTCTCTGGCTCATAAGGCTTTAATTGGAGCTGGGAGCTCACCTTAATTTAGTGCAGACTGTATCTTACTATGACTTCATGTTTTTTTTACACTGTTACATAGATACATAGACAGTGTCAGCAGATAAGGGACTACGGCCCACCCAGTCTGCCCATTTGAGCTTGTAAGTTTACTTTATGTTTTCCTAGAAGCCTGTTACCCCTTAACCCTGACCTCCAGAATTCCTTTATGTCTGTCCCATGCATTCTTAAATCTCGTGATTGTTTCAGCCCCCATCACTTCCTCTGGCAGGGTGTTCCACTTGTCCACCACCCATTCTGTGAAGAAATTCTTCCTCACATTTCCTCTGAATCGTCCTCCCTCCAACTTCATCCCATGCCCTCTAGTCCTGGAACATCTTTTTCACTTACAAATAGTGTATTCCTGCACCATGTTCCTCCCTGTAAGATACTTGTATGTCTCTATCATATCCCCTCTCTCCCTCCTCTCCTCCAGGAAGTACATATTCAATTCCTTCAACCTGTCCTCATAGGACTTGTAATGCAATCCATGTATCATCTTTGTTGCCCTCCTCTGAACCTTCTCTACCCTATCTATGTCCCTATGTAAGTAAGGTCTCCAGAACTGTACACTGTACTCCAGGTGGGGCCTCACTAGTGTCTTGTATGGTGGAATTATGACCTCCCTTTTCCTGCTGGTGATGCCCCAGCCTATACATCCCAGCATCCTATTTGCTTTACCTGCTGCCTTGTCACACTGTTTCCCTACCTTGAGGTAATCAGAGATGATAACCACAAGATCCCTTTTTCTGCTTGGTGCATGCTATATCCTCACCCCCCCCCCACTGATATATTGTGCCAGGGTTTTTGTGCACCATATGCATTATCTTGCACTTCTTTGTATTGAATTTCAACTGCCAAACCCCTGACTATTCTTTAAGTTTCTGCAGGCCCCTTCTCATTCTGTCTACACCCTCTGGTGTGCCTACTCTGTTACAGAGCTTTGTGTCATCAGCAAACAGGGAAATTCTGCCTTCTAGGTCCTGTGCAATGTCACTGATGAAGATGTTGAATAGGACCAGTCCCAGCACTGATCCCTGTGGTACCCCACTGGTCACTTTTCCCTCTGTGGACTGACAGCCATTTACCAACACCCTCTGTGTCCTGCCACCCAGCCAGTTACCTACCCACTGCACTACTATCCTGCCCACACCCATATTCCCCAGTTTGTGTAATAGTCTTCTATGTGGCACAGTGTCAAAGACCTTGCTGAAGTCCAGATAGGCCATGTCCACTGCCCTCCCCTGATCCACCTCCCTAGTCACCCAGTCAAAAAATTCAATGAGGTTGGTCTAACATGACCTCCCCCTGGTGAAACCATACTACCTTTGGTCCTGTAGTCCATTGACAACCAGATGTTCCACTAATCTCTCCTTCAGTAGTGCTTCCATGATCTTCCCAACTACCGAGGTGAGGCTGACTGGTCTGTAGTTCCCCGCTTCCTCTTTGTTCCCACTTTTGTATAAGGGGACTACATCTGCTGTCCTCCAGTCTTTGGGTACCTCTCCTGTTTCCAGTGATCAGCTAAACAGGATTGTCAGAGGTTCAACCACCACCTCTCTTAGTTCTTTAAGGACCCTGCGGTGCACCCCATCTGGCCCCATTGCTTTATCAACATTTATTACTTCCAGTTCTTCAGGACCCTTTCTTGTGTAAAGGGACTTGTGTCCATTTCTGCACCATTCCCACCCCTCGTTCTCCCTTCAGACCCATTACCCTCCTCTTCCTCAGTAAAGACTGAGCATAAATACATGTTCAAAATGTCAGCTTTACTGATGTCATCCTTGTTTCAAGGATTACTGTTTTTAATGCTGGCTGGCACTGTGTCGCATTGGAGAGCTGTAGCCAATATGTGCTGCTTCCGTTTGAAGGTTCACATGCTTCTGAGAGCCACAGCAACTAGGCACTTCTTCTGTTTAGATGTTTGCACACCCAGTGCATCTCATTGCCACCAGTGCCCCCCAAGTGGGGTCCACGGGGTGAAAAGAGAAAGAGAGAGAGAGCTTAGCAGAGGGCTTAGAGCTGCCTTTCAGCAACATTTTGGCAGTGCCTTGTCTTACTTGGTCCTGGAGCCTGGCAGTGGGGTTCCCCTCACAAGTGGGACCGCATAGTACAGGACTGAACCCCTTCTTTCCATCCCCTACCAGCAGATGGTGTAAGGGGAGCATAAATAGCTCAGTTGCGGTCCCTCTCTAGTGACCGCTCCTCGGGGCTGCAGGCGGTCTCTAGCTGTCTGTTTCTTCAGCAGAAGCTCTGGAAAATGCCCAACCTGACTCCATTTTGTCCTCTCCTACATAGCAGCAGCCAGTGGGGGGGGATGGGTCTTTGTCCCTGTGTACAGGCACTATTCAGGTGGCCCCTATTAAGCAGCCGACGACAGTATAAAAATATTTATAGCACTAAGATGCGAGGGACATTAAGGGGCCTAAATAAAGCAATTTAAACAAGTTTTTCACTGCAAGTTTCACCAGGGCAACTCATCCTCACTACTGGGCTCCATGGTGACTTGGCCACCATTTTGTGACTCTGACACCATTTGGTATGGCCACCATTTTGTGACTCAGCCACCATTTTGTATTGCCATTTTATCTGCAGGCTGGTTCACCATTTTGTAGAAGGGTGCACACCATGAGTCTTGCCAGCTGTGACTTCTGCTTCAGTTCTGTTACTAGCCCCCCCCCCCGTCTGCATCCTGCCCCAATGTTGGGAACAGATTCCTGGTGGTTTAAGAAATTTCTTTTTATTTTATTTATTTTTTATTTTATTTTAGTCTTTGGTAACTGGGTGAAGCCCACTAGGCATAAGTGCTTGTTTTGAGGGGTGACCTGGGAGTACAGGGTGGTTAAGTGACTTGCTCAGAGTCACACAGTATGCAAGTGGAGGTTGTGAGAATCAAACTCAGGTCTGGTCTGCTGGATGCATCAAGCTCATTCACACCTCATTCCTCTAACCTCTAGGCTATACTGCCAGCCCTCTAGGCTATACTGCCAGCCCCTTTATTTTTTTGATAACTTCTTCTCAACACTGGGTTACGGAGTCCACCCCCCTTCAGCCTTGCTGACTGCACAAGGGATATAGATCGCCACTCAAGGGACTTGCCTCCAGCCTATCACGGAAAAGTGGGCTGATTCTTACTAATTCGTGTTTTTCTACGGGCTATCATACCCCACCGGTTACAAGACTAATATTGTCCTCCTTTTTTCTTCTACTAGATGGTTAAGACAAAGAAGTGCATATCCTGCAGCACAGCCTTGATGCCCCACAACCTAGGCTCTCAATGCCTGGCATGCCTCCATGAGGACAAACAGGAAGGGGGAAATTAGCCCCTTCTCACAGACCTGGACAGCCAAGGACCCTTCCCCTCTGGATGAATGAACCCTGGGGCTCTTCTCATCCAGACACAGCAAGCAACAGCAGCCATGATGGACAGCCAGCAGAATTTCATGCTGAAGGTGATAGAGAAACTGGAGTCACTGACAAAATCAAGGTCGCCTGTGTCACCATCCCGACACCGGTGGCAGGGTTGAACCCCCCACAACCAGAGCCCCAGGAGGAACCATCCCCTCCCCTTCCCTCCCTCTCCAGGGAACAATGATACAGGGGAAGCACCAGATGATGCTGAGGATGTAGATAGGTATAAGAGAATGACAGGTATGTCTACCTGCATGGGGTCGAGCTGTGTCGATCTGCACCATTTTGCAAAAATGTTCCACTGTCTACCATAAGTAGATGTAGTAGACAGCTTCCTGGATTGCAGGATGGTTGCTATGACTGAATCATAGTAACCAGTGGTCAGCAGTCTCTGCCTCTCAGGAGCAAGGTCAATAGTTTTAGGGTGTGAGGGGTCGGGTGGATCATTGGCCCCTGGAGCAGCATGTCCTTCCTGAATGGAATGGTCTATCTGTCCAGTAACATGGCTATTGCTGAGGTGAACCATGACTTCCATGGCCAGTATGGTGCTATGAGTATGATCCATATTTGGGATAGCCTGATCTTCGCCAGCACCTGGGGAATTAGGGAGATTTGATGGAATACATAAGAGCGATCCTGATCCCACGCTTGGGACAGGGCATCCACTCCCATGATCTGTTTCTCCCTGTACCTGGAGAAATATGCCCTGACCTGTGTATTTGCCCTGGATGCCATCAGATCTATGGGAGTCCAGACCCACCTCTGCTGTATCAGGGTGAATAGGTCTGGGTGTAGTTGCCACTCTCCTGGTTGTACCTGTTGTCTGCTGAGCCAGTTTACCCTGATGTTGAGCTTGCCGGCCAGGTGGACAGTGTGAATGTGAGTGATATGGGACTGGGCCCTGTTCAGCACCTTGGCTGCTTCCCTGAGCATGGCTTGGCTGCATGTTTTGCCTTGTTTGGCTATGTACACCACTGTGATTCTGTTGTCGGACTTCACCAACACTGTCCGCCTGGAGATGTTGTTCCTGAATGCCCGCAGAGCATGGAAGACTGCCCTCATCTCCAGGATGTTGATGGACAATTGTGCCTCTGTGGGTGTCCACTGGCCCTGGGCCATGGACTTGTTGATACATGCTTCCCAACCTGTGAGGCTGGCATTGGTCTCCACAGTCACCTCTTAGGAAAGTTCCAGAGGACAGCCCCTTGATAGATGTGAGTGGTGCGTCCACCAATTCAAGGAGCTCCTGACAGTATCAGGCAGGAAAAGAACCTTGCTGAGGTCGTCCTCCAAGGGGGAGCCCTGTTGTTGCATGCAGCTTTGCAAGGGGCACATGTTCTATCATGCCCATGGTACCAGATCGAGGCAAGATGCCATCCAGCCAAGGGACTGAGCTGCTAGGCCCATTGTTGGTTTGGGTGAGGACTGCAGTGACCGAACCACTATGATCACTGTCTCTATACATTTGTTTGAAGGTCTTGCCATTCCTTTGTCTGTGTCAATTTCTGCCCCAAGATGCTCTATGCACTGGAATGGGAGCAGGGAACTTTTGTCCATATTGACCACCCAGCTGTGCTGCGAGAGCATAGACAGAACCAGTTCTGTGTCTCTCTGTGACTGGGCACTGTTGTGTGATTGTATCAACCAGTCGTCCAGATACGGAATGATGTCCTTTCCCTGCTCCCTTAATCAGGCTGCTAGGATGATGGATACCTTGATGAACACCCTTGGTGCCAACATAGAGGCCAAAGAGCAGTGTTTGATACTGGAAATGCTGGCCCAGTATGTGGAACTGAATGAAGTGCTGGTGGCATGGCCTGATTGGGATGTGAGTATAGGCATCCTTCAGATCCACTGAGGCAAGGTAGACCCCTACCTGTATGCTTCTCAGTGTTGACCTGAGGGTCTCCGTCTTGAACCGAGGAGTGGAGACAAACCTGTTTAAGAATTTTAGGTCGAGTATAGGCCGGAGGTCTTTGTTCTTCTTCAGAACCAGGAAGAAAACTGAGTATATCACCGTGCAGTGCTCGGTGACCGGCACTGGCTGTATTGCATTATTGTGTAGCAGGTCCCGGAGAACCTCCTGTACTTGGTAAGCCATTACCCTTCTCTTTGAGATGGGGAACAGAATCAACCTGTCCCTGCAGTGTTTCTTTGAAAACTCGATAACATAACCCTGGGACATAATCTCCAGAACCCACTTGTCGGAGGTTGTTTGTTGCCAGTGTTGATGGAAAAGCATTACCCATTGTCCCACAGGTGGGTAGGGCAATAGAGGGTTTGGCAGTAGGGCAGTCAGGTCAGGGTAGTCAGAACTGTTTCTGTCTTCTCCCCTTTCCTCTGCCAGTGAAGTGTGAACTCCTCCTTCTGAATGTGGAGTAGCTGCCCTACGATGGGCCCTGGGAGCTGCCATTCTAGCCTCTCCCTCGAAAGGAGTTATTGGAGTAACTCTGTTTTCTGGTCTGTTAGAATCTGTCATTCCCCCGAAATCTACGGTGAGTGGATGGCAGGTATGTGGCTCTCTGTTTGTCCTTGGCTAGGTCTTTGCCTTCCTCTTTTTGCTTGAGGAATTCCTTGAGCCCTTCCCTGAAGATATTGTTCCCTTTCTGGTGCAGGCTCTGTAAAGGTGACTTTGACTCGTTATCCACTTCCCATAGTTTCAGCCATAAAGCCTTTCTGGCTCTGTTTGTCACAGCAGAGGCCCTAGCTTCCAGCTTTAGAGAGTCCATGGCCATGTCACCTAGATACTTTGATGTGTCCAGAGTACATTCCAGGAGCTCGGCTTCCCTGGACTTGAGGTCGAATTTTTCCATGAGCTCCTCCAACTAGCGGATCTGTGCCCTGGAGGCATAGACCGCCATTAGTGTGGCCTTAGCTGTCATACCTGAGAGTTCAAAAAGGTTTTTCAGCATTTTTTCAGCATTTCCTCTACCTTTTTGTCAGTGGGGTCCTTGAGGGAAATGGTGCCACATGGCAGCACTGTCTTCTTACTCAGTGCTGAAATTTGAGGATCTATGCATCACAATTTGGCCTTGTCTTCTTGAATACGATACCTCCTATCCAGATTTGTTTTCTCTGACAAGCGGCATAGGTGCCGGAACGGGGGTGAAAGGGGTGGTAGCCGCTCCACTTTTTATTCCTGTATGGCAAAAACTAGTATAGAAAAAGTGCCCTTTGTACCCTCATAAGTGCCCTTTTGATTCTCAGCCCCCTCAGCTTTACCATCTTCCGGCATCCTTGACAAGCAGCCTGGCTTGGTCACTTCCCACTCTTTTAAAAAAATGTAATCGATGGCAGAACAGATAGGAAAGGCGTCCTTATTCTTCTGACTCTGCTGAATCATGGGATCCAGCTTGGATTCTGGCTTGGGAGTTTCGACGTCGAACCCCACGGTGATCTTTATGGCCTTCATTAGACCTGGAATGAGATCAAATGAGCAAAGTTTTGAGGTTAGAGAAGGGGAATTGGGGGCGGTGTCCATGTCCTCATTCCCCGAATCCAACAGGGCTTAGATGAGGGACTGTCCACTTCCTCCCTCAGAGTGCAGCTGTTGACAAGAGGAGCATCCAGGGAAAAAGTTGGGCATTCACAGCCCAGGGCCCATCTGGATGCTGTCAGATTCCTTAGGGCTCCGGAGAACATGCGTCCTCTGATCCACACAACGGTAGCCTCCTGGGATCTAACCATGGTTCTAGACTCCCTAGGGGAGAGCCCATTTGAACCCCTGCATCAAGTGCCAATTTAATGGTTGGGCCTCAAGACATGTTTTCTTGTGGTCATCTGCTTGGCTTGCAGAATTAGTGAATTGGGGGCCCTGTCCTGTAAAGAACCCTACACCATTTTCACGGCCTCAGGGGTGTTCATGAGAATGGTGCCAGCATTTCACCTCAGGGTCAGTTCTGCATTCCACAGGGACCAGCCGTGGAACTACCCACATTTTTTGTAGAAACACAACAGGGGGAGCCGAGGTCCCATCACCACCTAGACGTGGGCAGTACAGCATCAAAATACATCATACGAATACAGCCAATCCACAGATCAGAAAGACTATTTGTAATAGCCCAAGGCCACAAACAAGGACGGGCAGCATACAAGACCACCATTGTCTCTTAGCAAAAGAGAACAATACAGGAGGCATGCAAAGGAAAAGGCTTTACACCACTGGCAGGGATAAAGGCCCACTCTACAAGAGCAGTGGCTACTTCTTGGGCAGAAACAGCTAATGTATCCATGGAAGATATCTGCAGAGTGTTAACCTGGTCCACTGTCCATATGTTTGTGAGACACTACAGACTAAACACTTTGTATAAACAAAGAATGGACTTTGCCAGAAAAGGTTTGTCCACAGCGGGCCAAAACCAGCTGCCCCCATGATCACCTGTCCTGCCCTGAAAGGATGAAGTAACTGCTTATTATAGTAACACAAGAGGTAATGTCTGGAGTGTCATGGATACAACATAACACAATGGGTGTTTACTCACCTGGTAAAGGTGATTATGTTAGTTGTATCCATGACCCTCCATGGCCCTCCCTTCAGGGTGATCACGGCAGGTATATTTCACATTGGTTAGTTTGGTGTGGTTAAAGACTCTAAAACAAGAAATGCTGAAGTATTAATTAAGGACTCTGAAACAAATGAGCTTTTGATGTAGCTGGTTCTTATGTTGGTGACAGAAGCTAGAATTGTATCAATAGGAAATAAACAGAGGATTTGGTGAAATCCCTAGCCATGTCTTTGTATCATTCAGTATGGTTAACAGTGGGGATTAGAGGGTAAGGGTTTTCTTGGCCAGAAACATTGTTTCCTTTCAGCTCTGGAAGACTTGAACTGGAAAAAGGGGATTCCTGGGACCAAGTATGCTGCAAAACTTGATCTGGGTCACATGTGCATCACTAGCCTATCAGGCAGATTGGGAACCCAAGAGATTATGTCTGGAGTGTCATCGATACAACTAACACAATCACCTTTACCAGGTGAGTAAACATCCAGTTCCTCTGTACCTCAAGCTAAGGTGTTTAAGGCCACAACCTCTAATACCCTGGCTAAGGAGGGGGGTAGGGAGGAGTTACCTTTTTTAAAAAGAAAAAAGAACAGTCAAAGACTATGCTAGACCCAACTGTGGCTCAAGCAGCCTTATCAAGACTCACCTCAATTCCAAAACCAGGGTTTCTCCCAAAGGGAAGGGACCATGGTGAAGGATATGCCAGTGGGTATGATAAGTAAAGAGGTGACAGAAATTACCACAGAGGGTGCCACTATTCTGCTCATGATCAGCAAAATCATAGTGCACCTCAAAACAATTCTAGGCATAGTTCTCCACGTCTAGAGGAAAGGATAAAAATTCACAGGTTGAAATGAGAAAGGAAATGCAGGAAGAAATAGAACAGCAGGTAGAGGAGTTAAAAGCATTTCTCCAAAGTTTTTCACTCTGTTTAGGCCAGTCACCACTTTTCTCTCTCTGTCCTGTGCAAGCTCTTGTGATACCTAGTGCAGGTGGGACTAGTAGTGCTATGTGACTTACAGATTTGTCCACTTTCTTGCTGACATGGTAAAAGAAACTGCTATTGGTAAAAAGGGTAATGAGATTGGGATGAGATTTAAAAATGAATACATGCTAAGTGGAAATGCTATGTCTGTATGTAGCTTTTCTCAAAAGGTGTCCAGAGTTAGTGTGAAAACAGTGTGAAATACCATTGTGGAACTGCTATGTTGCCAGGGGAGAAAGACAAATTCTACCTGGCCAACTTATTTCCCAAAGGAAAAGCAGAAAGGTTTTACTGTGACATAAACATTGAGAACAGTCTGAATCATGAGACCTTGCTTGACTCAGGTGCTGAAGTAAACCTGATGTCTAACAGTCTCTTTGATAAGCTGACTAATGCATTGGGTTACTCAAAGAAGCTGAAAACCCTTTCTGACAGCTTACAAATTGCAGGTTCGGAGAGGAAGCTCAGAAGATCTTAGGTCAAGTTTGGTTGAAATAGAAATTTTGTAAAATGGTAATTAAACATCCAGTGTATGTTACCAACAAAGCAGGTAATGATATATTGATTTGAAATTACCTTCTGAAAAGATTTAGTCCTATTGCTGACTATTTTCATAAAGCTCTGTGGTCACAGGTAAAGAGGCTGATTCCATTCAGAAAGACTCCTAAAGTTTTGAAACAATCAGAATCATGCTACTTTGAGAAAAAATGATGTAATGATTAAACTGAATTTTGTATGCTCTAATGTACCTGATGTATCTATTTTGGGTAATTATGAAAATTTGGCTAAATGGAGAAGAAACGTTTATGTGGTTTGTTTGTCAACCAAGATGTGGTAAATCTGAGATTAATAACAAAGGTCTAACTTTTTTTCACAAAAGAAAGCAAATCCTGTTTTTCTCAGTGCCATCCTATTCCTGATACATATACACTACACTCAAAGTACACAGCCCACCAAGGACTGTGGAAAGGAGATGCCACTAAATAAAACAAAAGGTAAATTAAAGGTGCAAGTCAAGACAGAGGACTTGTAAATAACCAGTCCTGTGTTGTATCTAAGGCTATGCATTGTCAAAGCAGTGCACAATTTAATGTGGCAAAAAGAGTGGCTACAAAATGTTCCAAACCACAAAGGAAGTTTGAAAAGTATGGGCATTGGTGCCTTGACACTCCAGATAGGGTGAAAAAGTATATAAAATCCTGTATGTAATGTGAGGTTTGAAATCTCCCATGTCTTGGGTTAGACATACTTGCACAACTGGGTGTGTATATAAGTCTAGCCAATGAAATTATGTGGTCACAGAAAAGGGGAGACCCTTACCCAATAAAAGTGAAACCATAGGCTTTGAGGTCTGGACAAACTATTCCTCAGGTAATGTAAATAAATTGTCTGTCAGGATTAATGGAAAGAAAGGCCAAGAAGTGCCTGACCAAACTGCATTGTTTGCGCCTAACCTGTGGTAGTGATATGAATTTAAAGATCCATTTCACACCTTGCCTGGATAGGAGAACTAGACTAATGCATGTTTTAATACATAATCCAAAAGCAGACCATGTCACTTTAAAAGCTAATGGTGGGTTAGAAATAGTGATGGGGAGGGGATGCTTTATGATTCAGGAATTAGTTGTTCCAGTTATTGGGAAGACTAACAGAAACTATTACCTAGAAAGAAATGAAACAAAAGAATTTAAAGAAGTATATGGAGTTAATAAAAAAAAAATTGAGATGACTAAAAATAAATTAGATTCAGGTGAAAACTTACCCTTTTCTGATTTTAAGGAGCAAGTTAACCAAGTGTGCACTTGTAAAACTAAATTAGGAAAGGAACTTGTTTGTAAAATATTCTTTCAATGGAAAGACGTGTTTTCAAAAGATGCCCATGATTGTGAGGTGACTGATCTTATGTTATCAGGGTACCCACAGACCCTTGTAAAGATCCAGTTTATGTACGCCAGTACAGGACACTGCAAGCATCTTAAAAACACATACAAGAAATGTTGAATAAGCCTGATTTTAATTTTAATTTAAAGAAAATGTACAAGAAATAGTGAATCTGATTTTGATTTAGTGAAAGTACAGTAAGGTAACAAAACAGTAGAAACATTTTATAATTTATTAAAGATCCCAATGTAACTACAGTATGATAATTGAAAGTAACCTACAAATGGACCATGGACTACAATCCATGTGCTACCAAAAATGTAAATTCCAATAAAGGAGTGATATCCTGGTAAAAACTAGTAAAAAAAAAATCACATAGGCCCAAATGAATAGTACCTTCAGCACATGGGGTGGGGGAGGGGACAGAACTCATGAAAAGTTAAAAGAAGTAACCTACTGGCCTTACATGTACTGTAATACTAAAGATTAGAAATCACATGATTATGTAAAAGGGAATATCATGAACAAATAGTCACATTAAAAAATGTAATTGTTGTGATGACATTTGTAAAAGACGAACAAAGAGTTAATGTGTTGTACAGTACTTGTGAAATGTTTGAAATAGTGTAAAATGTTAAAGCAGTTAAAGGAAAAGTGTACATAGTTTAATCATGTTTAATCATGTAGTACTGTACAAAGTTCTATGCATACATGTACATCTCTAATGATGTCACATCAGATGATGTCGCATCTGATGTTGTCACATGTGATGATGTCATGTGCTGATGATGTAATAAGTTATCACATGATGTTGCAATTTTGTGTTCTGTAATTCATTTTCCCTGCGATGCTTAAACTATATGCCAATATAGTAGGAATACAGTTCTTGAATTAGGAAATGTATTATTTCAGAATACATTTTAATTCAAAAATGTGGGAAATGTGGGAACAAAACCTAATTTGTAAAAATATTTTTTAATATTATTATTCTGCATTATTATTATTATTATACTTTTAATTATACTATTAAACTATTATGGATAATTGGGAGGAGCCTTTACTAAGGCATCTGGTCAACATTTCTCTTTACATGCGCTCCCCAAGCAAGTACAAAAAGTTGTCTCTGAGAAGGGGTTTAAAAAGAAAAAACTGCTTAGATGGACTCTGCAAAAGGAAAAAAACTTCAGATGGACTTTTAAAACCAGATGAGTCTGATTTACCACCCCATATGTGGGTTTCTTTAAAGGGTAATACTAACAGACTACTTCAATATTTGCTTACATGAGGAAGAATCCAGTGATACTAAGCTGGAGATAAGGTAGCCTATCAACTGAAATCTCAGTGATGTGTACTCTGGTACTGTCAGACACCAAATACCTTGAAAAATGAGGGGAAAAAATGTAATTTATTTTTACTATTAAAAGAAATGTTTGTTTGTTACTAGAAAAAGCAGCATGCTGCCAGCATGAAACTTACATCCTTGATAAAGAATCTTTCAACCTATTGACTAGCCAAGTTTGAAATTTGCAACTTATGGAGAATGTGAGTTATTTGTGAGAGCATTCTGTATCAAAAGTATAAAGACTGGCACATTGGTATTTGGGCTTAAAGGATAACTGATATTATGACAAGTTCAAATATATAATTTCTGTGTGTGCAACCTGGTGCTAAACAGAAATAAACAGTTTTAAAGAGTTAAGAAGTAAACAAGTTTGACAGGTTGATAAATGTGTTTCCTTGGAAGAACAAAGGGCAAATTACCTTCAATGGAATTCCATGCTTTTCAGAACTTTCCTAAAATGTTTTCTTGAGGAAACATACTTTATTCTGAAGCTTGAGACATGGAGAAAAGAATGATTATTTAATCTTTTAAAGATTTTGCTGAAAACTAAAGCTATGACCATTGTTAGCTTATCTCAGAAAATATTTGTCTCACAGATATGAGAGACACTTCAAAAGACTGTTTTTAATGAAGGGAATTTGGAAATGTTTGTTTGAAGACTACATCTTATTGCATGCAAAAGTTATAAGGAAAATTAATTTTGGACTTAAAGTTGAACAATGTACTAGAGGGTCTGTCCTAAGAGAGAGTGAAGAACCACCCCTTTCGCCATTTGCATGATCCAATCGGTGTTGGTAAATCTTGCATATATGCATCCTAATGAGGTGAACTTAAAACACAGCTCTTGAGGAAACACCTCAGAATCTTTCAGATCTTTATGCAATGAAGACCTCTGTTCATGGAAAGGACATGTTTGCTATTAAGTACTGGTTTTGAAGTTCCCACCAAAACCAGAACAAAAGGACAGACTGCCTATTGATGACCATAAGCAATGAATCAAGTTTGCAGTGCTGTGTAGACAACAGATGGATCCAAAGTCCAGGGTTTGAGTGTGAGCGGGAAAGAAAAAAAAACAGAAACAAGAAGATCCAGCCACTAATGAGGAAATTTGCCATCCATGGAAGAAGAATTCTCATCAGCATCCTGAAATTAAGAAGAATCCAGACTCTACAGCTAACCAGATGTCTTGAGTATTATTTTAAATAATTGTTATATCTTAATTGGACTCAGCTGGGAGGTTGCATGGAAAAATAATTTCTTAAATACTAATGTTGGGTATATAGTAAGATCTGAAAATCTAAATATTGATATGTAAACATTTTTGCATGAGGGAAGGTATTTGAATAAGTTGCAAAGAGAAGTTTTGAAATACTAATAAGACAAAGCTATTTGAAATCTTTATACAAGAACAATTTTATTGTTTGCAAATGTTACCAAAACTACAAGCTGTGTGCTTTCATTTTGTTTCTTGTCCTACTTTTTTTAAAGCTTTGTTATTTTGTTTTTATGCTGCTTTCACTGTGTTTACAATGTTTTATTATCTATGCAAAAGTTATTAGCACTTAGTTATGCTGTACAGGGAAACATCAAATTTAATTTTATATACTACATGAAGGTGTGGTGGAAATATTATTCATGCTTATCTAGAACTTTATACAGTGGATTGGAAAGTAAGGTTTGAGTCAGTCTTTCATTGTTTATATGGTTTTATGCATATTTTATGACATGGTGCTGAAGGCTTAGCTAAGTGCCCATAATAAGAAGTTAGTATTTCTGCCTATTGTTCTGACTGTTGCATTCAGAGGTCTACCTTCACCAGCCTTGAGGGTGTGGAGATACACAATTGAAACCCTCCTGCATGACATACAATCTCCCCTCTTGTCGAAGGGAACATCAGCTATGCAAGCCATTCAGGATGACCTTGCCTACACTAAAACTATCTCACTTCAATCCATGGTCCATACCAGTCAACAGCCAGCACCCTTCTTAGCCTTGCCTCATGAAGATGCTATCGACTGGCTTGAGGAATTCTAAGCCTGGACTGACTTCAATGGCTGGAATGATCCCTTGTGTATTTGCAATGCCTTGCACTTGCTTATGAGAGGGACTGTCATTTCCTGGTTTAATGCACTTTCAGAACAAGTTAAAAGAAATGTTACCACTCTGTATGCAACTTTTAGAGACCATTTTGTCTAAGCACATCCACCCTGGTTATTGAAACAACATAGATGCCCTCACAAGATGTGTCCAGCAGCAACAAGCAATGATAGACAAGCTCATCACAACTGTCAATAGTTTATTCCTGAACTCAACTGCTTCTTCTGCAATGCTCTGCAACCACCTCACTAGACACCTGATCCACCTTCACCTTGAGAGCTTGTTATCTGCCAGTGGTTTAGATTCAGGACACACACTGCTGCAGTTTGCTGAAAGCTAAAGTATTACAATCGAACTAACAAGAACCAAAGATGTGCACTGCAGCATAATCAGCAAGATGATCGCAACTACTCCCACGATCAGGGAAAAAAGTGCTGCCCAACAAACTAGGGGCTTTTGTTGGGCAGGGGAACACTTCAGCTGACCACCCCTCCTACTATCACAATTCATGCAAACAGCATCCTCCAGCTACCAGTTATGGCACCATCTTGCTTCCAAGAGCAAATATACCTGTCATCAGATCACCACTCCTAGCAAACTATGTCCCTGTGACCATTGGAGATTGGCCCTCGCATGCCTTAGTTGACACTGGAGCAGAAATCTCAGCCATCAGCACTAGTATTGTGAAAAACAAAGCTCTTTGTCAATTTCCTGATGTCTCTCTAGCTGACCAAAAGTACATTATCACAGCAAATGCCACTACAGTACCTATCACAAGCATTATCCATCTCAAGCTAAACTTTGCCTCACAGCAAGCTACTGTCAAGATTTATCTAGTGCCAGATCTACAACCATCAGTGGTTCTTGGCATAGACTTCCTTAAATCTCACAAAGCCATCCTAGACTTTCCATCAAACTGTCACTAGACCCTAGGAGGTAACTCACAGTTATAGACTCAGTCACTGTGCCTCCTAAAACAGATGGTCTTGATTGCCAAGATTTGAGGTGAATCACTCCCACAAGGTGTTGTTGGCATTGTCATGGGACCCCCCTTCCCCAGTCTGCATTCATCAGATTTTCTCCCGGGAAACATCTTGTCTGCTGTGCTTGGTGGCACAGTGTACGAAAAATTCTGCAACTTTACAGATAAGCCTGTCATAATCTTGAAGGGTGCCAATGTCTGAAGGTTTGTCTGCTTGTCTACAGGGGACCAGCTCCATTTTATGCAAGAACCTCAGCCTAGCTCTACCAACTTTATTCCTGTCAGTGCTGCCACCAGCGCTCCAGCCTCACCAGAGTTACCCATCAGTAACTGACCATCCTCTTCCAAATTCCCAGCATCTCCAAATAGAAAAACAGCTTGTGAAATTCCTAGAGGACTACTCAGGTGTCTTTGTTGGTCCAGATAACAAGCTCAGATGTTGTGATATCCTGCAACACACCATCAAGGTGCAGCCCAGTCAGAAACCAATCTGTCAGTGAGTCTACAAAGTGGGACTCAAAAAGAAACACGTCCTAGAGGACATGATCAAAGACATGCTTGAATAAGACATCACTGAAGAGTCTACAAGTCCTTGAGGTGCACCATGCCTGCCAGTGATACAGAAGAAGAGGTATTGCTATGTGGTAGACTACAGTAAGCTTAATACCTACATGGCGCAGGATGCACATCCCTTACCCACAAATAAGGATGCCTTAGAGAGTCTTGATGTGGCCAGCCCAACTTACTTACCACATTGGACCTTCAGAATGGGTTCTACAAAGTCTCCATTGATCTAGCTTCTCATCATACACAGTCTGGTGCTGCCACTTGGGACTTTTTCAATTCAAACGACAGCCTATAGGACTTCAGAACAGTCTAGTTATATTCCAGCATATTATAGAAGCCATACTACATGGATTGTCTTGAAAATCTTGCCTAGTCTACCTAGATGATGTTATTAACTTCAGCAGAATGTTTCAAGAGCACCTCCAACACCTCAAAGAATGTCTCCAACAAGCCAACCTCAAGCTTAGTCCAGAGAAGTGATGTTTCGCATAGCATCAGATTCATTACCAGGAACATGTTGTTCATTCTTAAGGCATCTCTTCAGACCCAGACAAGCTGTCAGCAGTTAACAGCTATCCAGAACCTAAAAATCTCAAATACCTTAGAGCTTTCCTAGGCTTGTCTGGATATTGTAGGAAGTTCATCTGTAATTATGCCAAGATTGCAGCTCCATTGTACATCCTTACCAAAAAAGGGATGTGAATATACCTGGACTTCTGAGTGAAAGAAGCCTTTGAAACCTTAAAGGACAACTTTATCTCTACTCCAGTCTTGGCATACCCAAGGTTCAACCAACCCTTCAAACTCTACACAGATGTTAGTTACTTTGCAGTGGGTGCTGTGCTATGTCAAGGGCAAGACAGAACAGAACAAGTAGCTTCCTATGCAGGGAGCTCCCTTTTCTCAGCTGAGCACAACTATGGCTTCACAGAAAAAGAATGTCTAGCCATGGTATTTGCCATTAAGAAATTTGACTGTTACCTTCACTATTATGCATTTACCTTGTTCTCAGATAGCTGTTCAAAATGAAGGGGCCAGTAGGCAGGTTTGCATGATGGATTGCCATGCTGCAGTGCTTAGAAATTCAGTACAGACCAGGTCGAGTTCACTCCAATGTTGATGGTGTTAGCCAGAGACAGTATCCCTCTGCATCACCCTCAACAGATGAGGAATCCTGTTTACAAGCTTTTCTTTTCCATACCACAGATGTGCTTCCTGTGGACACTTCCGAAGCATCCACATTGCTTTGCTGCTCTCAACTGCTTCTTTAGAAAGAAGCACAAACCCTCCCTTACTGCATATAGACAAAGAGCTTCTCACCTCCTCTGCATCTGCTCTCTCCCTGGCAATTGTCAAATGAACAAACAGATGCTCAATTCACAGACATAATCACTTACTTAGAGCCTGAAAATCTACTGCAACAGAAGCAACACAGCCAGAATGTACTTTTCCTTGCTTCACAATACTTCCTCAATGATGGTGTGCTTTTTCACATCTGGACCAAGGAAAGCAAGGGCCATTGCATAGATAGAACTCATGTGCAGCTAGTTGTGCCAGCCTCTCTAGTCAATGAAGTTCTTCTCTCCGCTCATGCCTTTCCAGTTTCCAGAGGTCATATGGTAATCTGCAGGACTCTCAACAAGGCTCCACCACTTCTGGCCTCATATGAACAAGAACATCGTCCAATTTGTCAAATCTTGCCATCCCTGCTGCCAAAGAAAGCCTCCTGCCAAACCAACAAAGGCTCACTTCATTCCAATGCCTGTAGCCACAGAACCAAAGAGTTAATATAGACATTCTTGGACCTTAACCAACATGCTCTGACTCTGGCAACAAATACATCCTTGTTTTTGTAGACTACCTTGCGAAGTACTTGGAACTAATTCCTCTAAAAGACATCAGAGCTGTTACCATAGCAAATGCCTTTCTCAATACAATTATTTATTGTCATGATACCCCCTCATACCTGCATTCAGACAGAGGCACTAACTATCTTTCAACGATTGTTCGAGAAGCTTGCAAACTCTTCGACATAAAAAAGACTCACACAACAAACTATCACCGACAATGCAATGGTCAAAGTTAAAGAATGATGTCTACCGTTCTAAACACTCTCTCCATGTACCATGATGAAATTCACGTCACTTGGGGCCACTTTGTCCTTTCTTCAATTTGCTTAGAATGCAAGCCCTTGTGTTGACAGTACAGAATACACACTATTTTTCTTGGTCCATGGACACCATCCGAGAACTCCATTGGTCATGAATCTCTCACTGCAAGAGGTTCCAAAGTCAGCTTCTTCATATGTTATTCCTGCACTGGAACAGCTTGAACCTGCCAGACGTGTTGCAATAAATGCATCGGGACAGCAAAAATCTGCTATGCAGAAAATGTCAGCAGCCAAGTCATGTGAATCTTCATTTTCTGTGGGGCACACTGTTTATCTGTATCAACCTGTCTTAGTTCCAGGCACCACAAAGAAACTGCTTCACCCTTGGACTGATCCCTTCTACATTGTGGAAAAGTTTCTTCCAGTTCATGTCTGTCAGAAAGCTTGTACATAACAAAGTCCACATCAATTGTCTGAAGCAACTGTACTTAAGTAGCACCCTCCCAGATGATCCCAGTCTTCCCAGCAATGAAACTGCACTCAAGCCTGTCATCTTATCAGAATCTGAACTTCCACCTAATAACCTGCAATCAGTACCTTCGGACACTCACACTGCTGACTCTCTCCATCCAGATTCTGTTGCACCTGATCATCAGTCAGATGAACTTTCTTGGACTTCAGCCCTATTCTTATCATGACTCTCATTATCACACCACTGTGTACCAGATCAAGAGGATTTTTTTAAAGAAATTTGTAAATGGATCCTGGACTTATAGAGTCAACTGGTGTGATATCGACAGTTCACCGAACCTATGGGTTGCTTTTGTGGACCTCACCCTGGCCTGTCAAAAACTAGTTAAGGCAACTCATAAAACCATTCCGACTGACTGGAAAAGTCGATGCAAATCTTGAACTTTTGTGCAACCAGACTCACTGGTTTTGGAACTAATACTTCTACTGCCCATGGTATTCTGTCTGTGCTTAATTGTTTTTCTGCAGGAAATGTCCTAATGTGCATGTTTCTATGCACCTGTTTGCTAATGGTACTGGATTAACTGAATTAACTTTTTCTTCCACAGGAATATTATTTCTCTTTTTCGGCAACAGTTCACATAAAGTTTGCATTTTGAAGTTCTGTGTAATCTCCAGCTGCTTTCCCTTCCCCCTCTTCCCTTCTCCCTGCCCTGCACTGTGGCACTTGTGCCCTGACCAAGCTTCAGGTTGCTATGGTGTTTCACTTTCCCCTGGAACTACTCTGACTGATCACCCTTGTAGTTCAGATCCTTTCCTCCACCTCCCCTGCAGTGGAGTACTCTTATGTCAAATTGTGACATGCAATATTTGTTGCTTTTCCATTATTTTCATGTTTATAATGTTACTTGTTTGAGTGCTACTCATTTTCATTACTGCAGGGGTGCTGTGAAGTGCACAAATAAGCATGGGGCTAAATGTTTAGGCAGCTGCCCCCTTTATGAATTCTTAGAACACACATGTTGCTAATTGTTGCACTGCCTGGCAGTGCCATGTTATCCAGGGACAGTCTTGGAAAACCTTCAGTCTGGGGTAGAACCTCATGTTGTGCAGATGCCCCCAGTTGCTGAATAAACAGCTTTCTGTATTTATTTCATGCATCCATCTCAGTCATTCACATGGTCCAGCACCACATCCACTAGAGCAGTGAGAGATGGGCATGGCAGACCTGAAGAGAAGGTAAGGATCCTTGTGGCAGACTAACACCAAAATGCTACAATATCATGGGACAACATTTCTCAAGCCCTCAAAATTGAAAATTTAGAAAACACCACCCATAGCAATAATCTGAGGATACTTGGCTTGCCTTCACTAGAGAGCCCTGACAGAATAACTTGACATGTTTTGGGGAATTTTTTTCACTGTTGTCCTTGCCTTCACTTTGGATAATATGCCTTCTCTGACTAAGGTATTCCACCTGCCTAGCTGCAGTGCAAAATATCCTCAAAAGTCTGCTTTGGTTAACCCTGTTGCAGTAGTGGTGGACACAGCTGTCTCTATTTTACCTAACGCAACACTAGAGGCAGTACTTATTCAGTTTGCCTTGGCAAGTGAGAGGGATTATGCTGGTAAGCAGGCTAAACTGAAAATAGCATTGAACTAAGATAACACAAATGTGTATCTTCACCCAAATATAAGCCCACAGACCTAGACTATATGCCAGAAAATTCTTCCTTATACAGTAGGTCTAAACTGCAAGGGAAGGGTGCTAAATTCTCATTGCTGTACCCCTGTGTATGTCAAATCATTTTGGATTCAAATAAATATTTGTTTTTTGACCCCAACCAACTTTCAGAATTTTTGGAATCTAAAACATATGTGGAGTCTTGCAAAAAGAATATGGATTCTTCCACCTCTGGAGAAGAACTTGAATCTGCCATTGATTCTCCCTCAAATTCAGCTGCGGTAATTGCAGGTGGCAATGAAGCATCATTGGGTGACTAATCAGTTTTGGAACTTTGAGTAAAAACTGTTTACTGTAATGGAAACAATGATATCTATTAACTTTCATATTACATTAAGTCACTGGGACACTGGCTGTTCTGATATATTGAATCCACATTGTTTATGGCTTGTCCAAGAATATCATAAAATGGAGTTGGCTTTCATGCTGCAAAATGTATGCTGGCCACACAGTGAAACCCACATGGCAAAATCCCCCACAGCAACAATCTCGACAGGTTTCAAGATTGTCGCTGTGAGAGACCCAAGGGTGAAATTTTGCCCTTTTGCTGACTTTTGCGCCCCTTCAAGACAACTCTGACTCAGAGTTAATAATCAATAGAAGGAAGGATGCGGGAGGTGCAGCCCCCTGCATGGGGTGTTTGAGGGTGCAGCCCCTAATAAAAAACACACCAATGTCTGACAGGTGAAATTTTACCTGTCAACATTGGGAATCTCGCTATGCTGAACATTGACAACAGTGTTGTCGATTCACCATAGGTAAACTGCTACAAACAGTGTTCTTTCTGAAGTTTTGTGCCTTTGAAGGGTTTTAAAACATTGTTGATATTGGAGCCACACTATTAATGCACTTGTAATTTTGTGCCTATGTTATGATATTCATGTAATATGTTTTGTATTCCTCTGGTTCAGATGAATTGCACTGGAACTGATGTGCTATTTACTGGTATTAAAAGACTCAGATTACTTAATTGCTATCATCTGATGGCTTTATCTCAGTGGTTCCTCTACTGATAAGTACAATTATAAAAAAAGGGTTTCAGAAATGCTGCAATCTGATTGGGTGTTAGAATTCCAACAGCCTTCCCCGTTACACTGTTATGTACAGCCTGATCACCATGGCACATGAATTCCTCCTGACAGCATTCCATCCTCTAGCACTGCTGAATGACTGCAATGATGCATTCTGATTCTGAACTAGCATTCTTAAACTGTTGGTGGAAGAACTATTTTATTAAAAATCTCCCCCTAAAAGATGGAAATATTCAAAAAATATGCTTTTAACACTTTTCTTTTGGATTATTTTTTATAATAGCAATAAGGCATGCCCAGGAGTTGGATTAACACTCAGCTAATCACCCCCAAGGGCAATATGGTACTCAGCTGTGCCTCGTGCCACATTACACCCCTAGGAGGTGATCAACAGTAGCACATGAATAAGGCAAAAGCAAAAAGGTGACTCAATAATGGTGACGGCAAAATAGCAAAAACACTAACGGCAACCACTAATAAATGACGACAGGTAGGAAATGGCGACTATGCTGCCATAACCTGCCCCAGTGTTAAGGAGCACCTTGGAGTAGGATAAATAGAAATAGCAGGGGGTACGGGGGTGCAGCCCCACATGGGGTGTCTGGGGGCAGGGCCCCTTATGTGGATGAAAGGCTGACAGGTATGCAGGTGTGTAGTTCAGTAAAGATGTCTGCCACATACATTGGATAATGGATCATGGATATACATCTCATGCACCTGAAATTGTGTCCTCACAACAATGAACTGAGCAGTCAGAACAGCCACCTATTACAACTTTCTTTCAACAATATTTGCAGTTCCATGTGATAACAGTTAACTGAATATCAGTTGCAAATTTGCTATATATGATGGTCACTGTAATTTTAGGGTGCTGTTAATGCATTCGCCTTTTCGGAGTCTCCCTTTTAACGTTCACTATTTATTATTAACCATTATTATATGAAACCGTGATCAACAGACTGTTAATCTAACACATGGTCATGCCTTATTGCTTAATAGTTTTCTTTCACACAGCACAACATTTGAATGATTATTGTAGTCAAGAGGATTTAATCGTAAAAATTATACTTCCTTGAGTAAATTGAGGTATTTTTCATTAATAGATTTATTATAGAAATGTACTTATAGTTTCAGTTAAGGTCAGTGGAGGAATCAATTACTTTATAATTACTGACCAGTAGAAATATATTCTACTGGTCAGTAGAATATATTTCTCCTTGTTTTCTGCCCATGCTGTTAGAGGTGCTTCTTCTCTGTACAAGATTATTCTTCCATATACAATTAGGCACACGTATGAATGTCCATTATGTTAAAGCTTCTCTCCACAGACACTGTAAAGACCAAGACTGGATAGTAAAGTATCTCTTGAATGTTTAGATGTTTCTAGGGATATCTAATTATATGCTAAGATCTTTAATGTTTAAGGAAATGTTATTATTTAAACAGTCCAGACAGTATGCATGTATCCATTCAATAATGCATGCTGAAAAATCTGATAAATAAAAAGTAAAAAGGAAAACTTAATACAGTGGGTTAGGTATACACCTACGCCATCATCGGTGGTGACACTAGATTTTGAAAAACCTTTGGACATTGGACTCATTTGGGATAGGTTCCTCCTTCTAGGGTTGGATCCAGACCATATATAGTGCCCCACCAGTGAGAACATTGGTGAAAGACTCATGATCCCCCATTTCCACTCCAGGAGGGAACTCAACAAAGTTGGCTCATGTCCTCCTTGCTCTTTGTGCTGGCCAAACAGCCTCTGGTGATAGCATTCCATATGGCACCTAACATTAGAGACATTGACATCAAAGGCAGGGAGTATGTCATAAGCCTCTAAACTGATGATGCCTTAGTGGCCATGTCAGACCCAACAACAAGTATTACAGAGCTTCTGTATGTGCTCCAGGTAGTTGGTGTCTCTCAAGCTTAAAAGTGAATTGGTGAAAAACTGATATCCTTCTAATAGATACAGTAGTCAGTGTGAACAAACTCCCTTTCTTCTTCATGGACTGTAGTGGTGCTCCAGAGGCATTACACACAATACCTTGGTGTCCATAAAGTAGATGACCTCATCAGAATACCTGATCTCAACCATAGCCCTCTCCACGTGGACCAAAACACAGAAAATGATAGATGACAAGGCAGGCAAGACTGAGACTATTAATGCAGTGCTGTGGCCAGCTTCATGTGCTACATTAGAAATCATCCATCTCCTCTTTGTTATCACAGTTTATGGTTTTCACAGCTTGATAAACTCTTGGTGGAATTTATACAGGAATGTAAACCTCCTAGATATAAGAAAACTGAATGCAGAGCTCACTGGAAATTGTGTGTGGGGGTGGGGGGTTGCCTTGGGTATGGGGGTTTTACCTGCCATTTTTGGATTCACAAACCTTACAATGATTTTCTATGTGCAGTGATTCCTCACCCTATAGATGCAAATGGAATATGGGATTACAGAGGAATTCTTACCCTGTATATGTCTACTGTATATGCTAATATACTATCAGAGCTTAGAAGACATCCTAGGATCATAGCCTTCAACCATAGCCATCAGACACGCACCAAATACCTCCCTACGAAACCAATTACTCAGAGCACATTTCACCTCCAGTTGTTCCTGCTTCAGTTAAGAATTTTTGCTCATATGTCTCACTGCTATAATCTCATATGTATTGTACAGTTATCTACCCTCTGTATTCTCTGTACTGATTGTATGTATCCCACCCTTGGCTGTAATTTTCCCCCAACTATGTAATTTTTCCCACAAAAATGTTGTGTACAATCCTTTGCTCATCTATGTACTGTCTAAGCATTTCTAATATGTATGTGGGTCTCAGCCCCCAGATCGCATCTGGAATCGAGCATGTTGCTCAGTATGCTTTCCTGGTAAAACTTGTAAATAAATAAATAAATAAACCAGGCATGGAAGGCCTTTGCTCAGCTTACCAAACTACAGTCTAGCCCAAATGCACAGGCCCATTTCTGCAGAAACACCATGATCAGTATATGGGTAACTCTACACTATGGAAGGATTGGAGAAGCAAAGGAATACATCAGATGAGGGACTTAGGTATGCCAGGGTCTGATGTAATACATTCCTGGGAATCCTCTAGGCAGCAGTGCATGAAATAATCTATGGATCTACAGTGTGCTCCAGTCCCACCTACCTCAGCCTAGGCCAAGATAATAATTGGTTGGCCCAGCAGTTCCAAAAGTTGGGTGGCTAGGAGGATCTACTAAATCCTTAAGGGACTCTTTCCCCACTCAAACTGGGAAAAAAAAATCAAAGAGTGTGGGGAAACAGATCTAAGAAAATCACTCTAATGAACAATGGGAGGACTGCTGGAGCACATCAAATATGGTTTGCTAGGGCTAAAGAAGCAGACTTACATACCAGGTAAAGAATAATTATATGGGCAGCCATACACAACAAGTCTGTGTTTCCATTGAGGAGTTGAGATACCAGCATATGGATCTCAAGAGCAAAGCTCAAGATGTCTGTGCTGATATCTCTACCCTGAGATGGAAACACAAGCGAGTGTGTGTGCGAGCGCTCATATTTTATTTGTTATAGTGTATGATTTAAAAAATGTGGCTGGCATTTCTTTTCTTTTTTTTTTTAACTGCACAATAATGCTGAGGTATAGTGAGCAGAGAAAGTGAAACCAGGAAGTGGGAGTCAGCATGAGGGAATTGCAGCTGCAATTAATAATTGAACATGCACAATACATTTTTTAGAACATGCACAAAAACTTTAGAACATGCACAACAAGATTTTTGAGCGGCTTACATGCTGTGCACAGTAAGGCTTAACTGCACATTATAAGATTCATAGGTGTGATTATAAGTCAAATGGCTTCTAGTGCCATAATAGACTCGCCACCACGTTATTGGTAGAAATCCCTGACCTTGTCCCCCATATACTTGTCCAACCTTATCTTAAATGTATGAAATGTTGGTGCATCCACTACATGCCTCGGTAACTCATTCCTCATGCTCACCACTCTCTGGCCTACCCAAAGCCCTCTTCTAGTAGTCCTAAACTTCTCTCCTAATAATTGCTTGCTATGTCTTCTGTTAACCCTTACCATATCCATTTTTTACATAAACCAGCAGAGCATCATCTTTAGTTGCCCTAGAAACAAATATCATATCTCACTCTCCTGTATGACAGAGTATAAAGACAGGTTTTGCATTCTTTCTGGGTATATGCTATTTCTTACCCTATAGACCTTCTTTGTGAATCTCCTCTGGACCCATTCAAGTGATTTGATGCTGCTAATACTCTGTGGTGTGGAAAATGGGGTACAGTATTCTAAAACTGGCCTTATCAATGTCTTATAAAGGGGTATCAAGACCTCCTCTTTTCTACTTTGTATGTTCTAAGTACGTTTCCCATTACTCTCTTTGCTTTTTTAACAGTCTCTCTATTATGAGATTCAAAGCTTAAATTATCAGAAATATACACTCCCAAATCTTTTTCACAGGATGTGCCACTTTTAACATTGCTGTTTATCTTATATACTGCCTTTTGGTTATTATAGTATATCCAAAATGCATGACTCTACATTTGCTCTCATTAAAATTGAATTTATGTAACTAGGCCTATTGTTTCAGTGAATGCAGATAGTTTTTCAGTTTCAGAATTGAGTCCTCATTATCTCCTGGGGATCGAGGCCTCTGATGTGGAGGTGGGACTAGTTGGGTGGTCTGATCACTACACCGTGGGGTTTAGTTTTAGTGCCCCCCCTTAATAGGCCTACACCTGTGGAGATGGTCAGGTACTGTCCTTTACGATAAGTTAGTTCAGAAGGCCTGACAGAGGTACTTGATCTATCGTCCATTCCAGTGGCTAACAATGACCCCGATGCCCTTGTGGTAGCCTATAATATGGCTATCTCGGCGGCTGTGGATGTCATTGATGCTGTCTGTGTTCACCCTCTCCCCCATCTCCCTCGGTCCCCTTGGTTTGATGGGACCTTGACGGAGATGCGGCAACTTGGGCGAAGGTTAGAGCGCTGCTGGCGTAGATCCTCCCTTGATGCCGGCTGCCGTAGATTGATGGAGCATTATCAGTCCTATCAATCTGCAATCACCCATAAGAAGGCAGAGTTCCTGTCCGGGGGGATTGCGGTTGCGCAGAATTGACCGGCTCAGCTCTTTCATTTTTTTTTTTTGAAATTCAAGTTTATTGACTTTGATAAAACAGAAAATAGCATACAGGTGTCGGATATCAATACGCGGGATAAAGGCTCAGCTCTTTCATACTGTGGACAGGCTGTGCAACCCAGCCTGTCTACAGTTGTGAAGGGCCTCTTCACAAAAGGAGTGTGATGAACTTGCTTGATTCTTTGCTTCTAAGGTGGCTGACATTAGGGAGGCGTTTCAACCAGCACACTCTGGCATTGCTTTGAACCAGTGTGAGGCTGCTCTTCCTTGGTTTTCCTGGAGTTCCTTCGACCAACCAGAATTCATGGATATCATGTGGATTGTCCAGAGTTTATGCCCTATGTGCTGTAATTTGGATCTAGGACCAACTTCCCTGATTTTGGGTAGTACTAATGCTATTGGTTCCGGTCCTTGCATGGATAGTCTGGTGCTCCTTGGAAACAGGTGAGTTTCTGAGCTCCCTGAAGGAGGCGGTGGTAACACTCCTCCTGAAGAAAGCTTCTTTGGACCCCGACTGCTATGCAAACTACAGACCTATCTCTAACCTCCCCTTTTAGGGAAGGTGATTGAGAAGGCAGTGGCCATTTAACTGGAGAACCATGTAACCATCCATGATATCTATGAACCCCACCAGTCCGGTTTTCGGAAAAGGCATAGTACTGAGACAGCACTGGTTCAGGTCCTCAATGATCTCCTGATGGCTAGGGATTGGAGGAACCATTCTATTTTGGGCCTCTTAGATCTTTCATCAGCCTTTGACACTGTGGACCATGGGGTTCTGCTTGAGCATCTGAGGTTTATCTGTGGACTATCGGATATAATATCTTACCTCACAGGAAGAACTCAGAGAGTGGTTTCTGTTTTTTTTTCCTCAGACCCAGTCTCTCTGTCAAGTGGGGTTCCTCAGGGCTCAGTGTTGTCCCCATGTTGTTCGCAGTGTATATGCTACCTCTCTGAGACATTGTAAGAAGGTATGGGCTGAGGTTTCACTGTTATGCTGATGATACCCACCTCTACCTTTCTTTTGCACCTGACCAGGATGGAGCTCTCTCAGTCTTTAATAACTGCCTTGGTGAAATTCAGGAGTGGATGGTTTTGAACTGGTTGAATTTGAACTCTGGGAATACCGAGGTGTTGGCAGTGGACCCGGATCTCTGGATAGGGGGGCCGGGGTTGACTTAACCTCAGGACTTTATCTTGGGGATGTCATACTCCCGGCCTCTGAACAGGTGCATAACCTGGGGGTAATGTTTGATGAAGGGTTAACCCTGTATTCACAGGTGTCTGCCGTCATCAAGTCCTCATTTTAACATCTGAGGAATAGCTCCTGGATCAAGCACCTGGTCCCATCCGACGATCTTCCAATGCTGGTTCACGCCTTTATATCCTCACAGCTGGACTATTGCAATGCCCTTTATCTAGGGCTTTCTGGGGTTGAAATCCACCACCTGCAGCTGTTGCAGAATGCTGCAGCCTGGCTTTTGACTGGTACCTCTCGGTCCAGTCATATCACGCCAGTGTTGTGTGGGCTGCACTGGCTGCCAGTTCAGTGGTGGATCACCTTTAAAGTCGGTCTCTTGACTTATAAAGCCCTACATAGACTTGGCCCAGACTAACTGAAAGAGCTCCTGGTCCCTTATTGCCCTAGGTGATCACTCCGCTCAGCTGGCGAGGGGTTGTTAGAGATCCTGAGGGTATTTCTGAAATCTTCTGGGGCACGTACATTTATGTATGTAGCCCCTACCCTCTGGAATTCTCTGCCTCACCAGCTACGAGAGTGTGTGACCGTGGAGGGATTTAGAAAAGGCCTAAAATACCATTTGTGGATGAGTGCATTTGGAGTCTGATTTTATTTTTTGGGCTGTTGTAATTTATGATATTTTAAATGTTTTTACTTGTACGGCACTTTGGTTTTATGAAAGGTGCCTTATAAATAAAGTTTTATTATTATTATTAACTATAGCCCCCACCTTCATATCATCAGTGTACTTTTGTATCCATACACCATCCAAACCTTGCATGCTGGATACAAAGGTGGAGAATAGAGTAGGGTCCAAAATTGAGCCCTGTGGCACCCCATTTGTCACCATGCCCTAGTCAGAACAATATCCTTTAATCTGCACTCTTTGTAGCCTACTGTAAAACCAAGACTGCATCCATTTCAGAATACTAGTGTCTATCCCAATTTCCAATAGCACTTCAAGAAGTTTCTGATGGGACATGAAGTCAAAAGCCCTACTATAATCAAGGTCCATGACATCCACTGGTAGTCCTTGGTCTAGGACGTGACTCACTGGCTCAAAAAAGTCCATAAGTCTGGTAACACATGACCTACCCTGTGAAAATCCATGTTGTGTTATGTCTATTACACCTAAACTATTAAGATCATCTATTAGGAATTTTTTAATGAATTCCTTAAAAAGTTTACCAATCAGGGATGCTATACTAATAGGGCGATAGTTTTCCACCAGCACCTTATTCCTCTTTTTGTGTATTGAGGTAATGTGTGCTATTTTCCAATCTTGGACCACCATAGCAGAAGCCAGTGATTTATTGAACAACAGGTCAAGTGGGCCAGCTAATTCTGCTGCCAACTTACTCAATAAGATAGGATGAATATCATCTGGTACACAAGATTTTTTGATATCAAGTTTTGTTAACTTCTTATGCACATCTGCTGCTTCCATTATATATTTTTTGCCTATCCTGTCCTTGTGTCCATCTATCTTGATTTGACTCTCTGGCTTTTGATATATAGATAAGAAGTCAGAATTAAACCTATTAGCCATGTCAGTCTTATTATCAATTACTTTATTATCATGAGTTATATTGGAAAGATATTTGTACCCAGACCTTAAACTTCCGATATAGTTGTAAAACTGTTTACCATTATCTTTAGAACATGCCAATTCATCATCGGCCTTGGCCTTAGAAGTTGAAATAGCTTTTTTACGTTTCTTTACCAAACTTTTGTATTTCTCAGCTCTTAGGTCATTGGGGCATTTTTTGAGCTCCTTGTAGGCCTTATTTCTTTTATTGATAAGCTTCTTTATTTTCGCTGAAAACCATGTTGGTATTCTTCCTCGCTTATCATATTTGTTTGCTATGGGAACAAACTTTTCCATACAATAATGTACCTTTTCCTTAAAGATTTTCCAGGAGTCCTCTAGATCTCTATCCATTAAGTCAGTTTCACAGTCCCAGCCTCCAAGGTACTGTTTCATACAAGCAGAATCCATTTTTTTGTAATTCCTCATTTTTGTTATACCTGATACTTTGCTTAATACGTCATTCAATGTACACATGACCATATTATGATCACTACCTCTGAGAAGTGGGAGAGTAACCATATTCCCTATACAACATTTCATATTACTTAGTATCAGGTCAAGTATATTACTTTCTCTGGTCTTCTCCTTAACCATCTGTTGCAAGTTGTTACTAATGCAGAAATCTATAAACCTATTATCTAGGCTACTAGAATCCTGCAAATTATTCCAATTTATTTTGTGAAAATACAAGTTTCCTAGTAGGATACAGTTACTGGTTAGACTAGTCTGTTCCAATGCATCCATAAATTTGGCATTCTCTTGATCACTCAGGCCTGGTACTCTATAACATACCCCCAGCATGATATATTTCCTACCAGTTGTAATTTTAACCCACATTTGTTTATTTATTTATTTTATTTATTTATTGTATAATCGGATTTGTTCAACATCATGGTCATTGGTCATAATCCTCTGTAGTTTAAAGGGTACCTAAACAAGCCATTTTGTAAAACTGCAAACTCCAAAATCTGGCATCACAGCGAGGTATAGTAAAGGCTGCTGTTTACATTTATGCTAAAACTGCATTTATGTAAATAACATAAACGCAGTTTCATAGCTTTTGCAAAATGTAAACATCAGCCATTCACTTTCCAAAAACAGTCTTGGTTTCTCCCTAAGATGTCTGCCAAGTGTGTTAAGTGATGAGTCATGATGACACCATCGGAGCCAGAGACAGAGACCTACATATCTTCCTATATAGTGCTAACTAGTAGTTCTTTCCCTCTTTGTTTTGAATTGTTGTACCAGAATGATCAACACTATGTATTAGCTTGTGGATTATTTTGATCAGTAAACATGTTAGGCTATGACTTTGTTAATTTTGTTTATTTTAACTTGCGGAACATTTTTTGCAATCCAGCTGACTTTTTCTTTGGAAAACTGCAGTACAATACAACACTTCAAATACCTGATGATCTAGTGGTTATGTGATACCCTGAATTTTTTTTTTTTTAACCAGGAGAGACACACTAAGCTGAAAGCTTGTTTACAGGTGTTGTCTGGGAGCACAAGGAAGTTTAGTGATTTGCTCAGGGTCACACAGCAAAGTACCGGTCTGGTTCAGTTCCAAAGCTCATGCTCTCTTGTTAATCCACAAATAAGGCTTTCTTTTTCCACATGAACCCCCTGCACCTAGCCTGATTTCTGTTGAACACCCCACTGTCCATACCCTGTCCGTAGTACTACATGGAGCCGCATATGTGCTTATGGTCTCATGAAGAGAATTATCACACCTCAGATTGTAATCTTGTATCTCAGAGAGTTGTGCACACCTATACCGATACACATCATCAGCTAGCACTGTTAAAAATGACTCACAAATCACTCTCCAGTCCACATTCTCAATGGTTGACTTCTGCTCCCACAGTAAACATTGAGTGGACCACCACCCTTCTGCACAGTGAAAGTAGTATGTACAGTTCCCCTGGTGTTTTTCCCCCTGCCTCATTAACCAACAACTAGGTCTTCCTGGAGGGCCAAGCAATAAGCATCATGACCCACCAGAAAAATGACTGTTCATGCCCTCATAAGGGCTGCACTTACAATGGATAACAATACTATTAGCAGGAGAGGCATAATAATATCATGAGCAAATCGACCTAACATCCAGTGTCAGTCTACTCCTTTACCTGTGACCTGCAGAACCCCGCAGGACAGTTCCTAGCAATTCTTTTCCAGTACTTTTCTGTGCTCTACTGTACAATGTGAGTTGGCTGGCTACCACCCTTCCAAGTCTTGAATGAGCTATACACCTCCCTCAATACTGTCCTAACAAACGTCAACACCCCCCCAACCTGATGGAGATCTCCCCACACTGAATTCAAGTAACAGTTTAGGTGCAGTCCTTCCACTCTGAGTATTTGTCATTGCTGTCTACTCTAATCCACAGTCAGGTAGTGATCACGATGCTGGCAGCCCCACATTTCAGATCTCACAATGATCTGCTCAACGTCCTCCTTCATCTCTTCAACTAACCTGAATATAGCTGTATCCTGCTAGAATGGCCTCTTCAGTCCTTCTCTGGCATTAATTCTTCTCACCTGCTCCCCTCACCAAAAACTGGTGAGTTCACTACCCTTCCACATCATGAATGTGGTTAGTACAGTCTCCCATGCTATCTTTACATATTAATAATAAACATAATATTCTGGTAAACCAGGCTGATAGCAGCATGGCACGAGTGAAACAATAGGCTTTCCTACCCATATAAGATCTAAACCACCTATGATTAGGCACTATTTAATGACGTGCATAATGATGTGCACACCCATCATTTAATAGTGCCTAATCAAAGGCAGCCTAGAGCTTTTAAGGATAGGAAAGCCCATCATTCCCCTTGTTCTCTGCTGCTATCAACCTGACTTACTGGAAAGATATGTTTATATTTGATATGTCAAAATAAAACAGGGACTGTACTACTTGCATTAATGATGCAGAAGGATGATGAGCTAACCAGTTTTCAGCGTGACGAGGAATAGTGAAGAATGAATACCAGAGGGGGACTGAGAAGGCCCCTCTTGCAAGGTACTGCTATAATCAGGGAAGGGGGGACAGAAGGAGAGAAATATGAGCAGATTACTATGAGAAATAAGATGTGGGGCTGCCAGTACCTTGATCACTACCTGACCCCATTGTCCTGGCCAACATTCTCCTTCCCATAAAATCAGTCCATTCACTTGTCCAAAACTGTGTGTGGATATTAATGTATGAAATGGCTGCCAGTACACGTTCAGTCACTTCACTACCAGTCTAGTATTGCTTGTAAAGCACATTGGGATGCAATGTGTATGGAAAGCACTATATAAATGCTGATTCTTCTTCTTCTTATTATTATTATTATTACTTCCCATGGAAAAAGAAGACAAGACAAGCATATATTTGGTTTTCAAAAAGGTATGAACTCTAACATTGGACTGCACAAGAACTTTGCTACAAAGAAGTGGTGAATCTATAAATATAAAGGTTTAATAAAAATGTTAAAAAGTGCATATTAAGCATACACACCACCCCAGCACCCCCATTGTAGAATTCTGGATCCGCTATAACCACTAGACCACCAGGTTATCCAAGATTTGTACTGCACTGTGGTTTGCCGTTGAGAAAGTCGGTTGGATTAAAACACAATTTCAGCATGTTATAGTAAACAGAATGAACACAACCATAGCCTAACATGTGTATTATACAAAATAATGCACATGGTTGTGACCATTTGGGTAAAACAATTCTATACAAAGGGACAAAAGAACTACTTAGCACTATAGAGAGTCATATATATCTCTCTGACTTTGGCTCCGATGATGTCATCACATAACACTTTTGGCGGCCATTTTAAGAAGCAGGTAAGACAGTTTTTTTTTAAATTGGAAGGCTGATTTTACAATTTTCAAATGCTCTGGAACCACATTTAGGTAAATTATGTAAATGTAGTTTTAGCATTAATGAATACAGCAGCCTTTCCTTTAGTCACCTACGGAGTCAGATTTTGAAATAGTTTGTTGTCAAAATATTGTTTAGGTATCCTTTACGATGTGTAGTAATAAAAAGACCCACATCTCCACCTAATTTGTTTACCCTATCCCTGTGTATGAACTCATAACCTTCAATATGCACATCCCAATCTGCCTGGTTTAACCAGGTTTCAGTTACAGCACAAATGTTTATATGCTTAGAGGAAAGTTTGTACTTTAATTCTGCCATTTTCTTTCTTATACTTCTTGCATTCAATAGTAGCATGTTGATACCCCTAACTATTGATTTTAGTTGGGGGTCTACTTGCCTCATGAATGGAGCCCTGCAAGCATCTAACAGGTTTTCCATATTCACAACTGTAGGCCCTCCCCCCGTAAGAGTTTAAATTCCTGTCAATTGTGCTTTTAAATAGCCCCCCCCCCCAGCAGTTTACTGCCATTTCTATTGAGATGTAGTTCATCCTTACTATACAGGGAATGATTATTAAAAAATGACTCCCAGGACATTATACATTGCGAGTTATTCCAAATGCACCAACTCCTGATCCAATCATTAATTCTTAGGATCCTTTGATTTAAGGCCTCTGATGTCCTGGGTACTGGTAAACTTTTATAAAACACCCCCTATACCATTAACACTGAATTATTCTGGCAATGTTTAACAATTCCAGACAAATCTGGTCCTCCCTGATGTGCTTAATGTCGTTAGTGCCTGCATGAATAATTATGACTGGCTTATCATTTCTCTTTTGTACTATTTTTGGCAGTAAGTGTCCTACATCACTTAGCTTAGCACCAAGCAGATAGGAGCCAGTGACTAACTCTTTATTGTTCTTCGTGGAATAGACATCAGTTTACCTTATGATGGAGTCATCTATGACAAATACTCTAGTAGAATTTTGAGAGGGTTCAGATTCTATATCCATTTCACTATTCTCTTGTGCCATTGGGAGCTGGGCAGTGAAAGGTTATTTTGGATTATTTCCTAAATCATTCAAATCCTGGGCAAGGATCGGAGTTGTCTCCTGAGCCTCCCATGGAGCCACTTCAGGGGTATCTTTCTCTCCTGTACTCCCTTCATTAATCACCTCCCTACCTAGCATTTTAAGAATATCCTGGGTTTCATTCTCTACTGAATCTAATACCTTACTCAAGGGAGCAAAACTGTGTTTTGCAGTTATGGAGAAATCCATTTCTCTCCTGCCTTTTTTGGTTCTACTAACATTTGCAAGGACTTCCCATCTTTTGTTCTGCTCACTTTCTTCTCTATGTCTCTTAGGTGTGAATTTATGTGTACCGCGACCTGGAAACAGCAAAGGGGTCGAGGTGACACCTACCCACCCGTACCTCCAATTGCTCAAGTAATTATTTAAAAAATAATCTAAAACACCCAGTATGTGGGTGTGAGACAAGTCCTATCAACTCACAGAGAAGTATTTCTAAAAATAACATCTCCAAGGGCAGCCTGTAGTTCAGTCAACTTGCCCTCTAAACTACAGGAATCCATAGGAAGAGTTTTACTTCCTGGGTTCGAATCCTCCTGTCTGACCTTCCACCCTCCACAGACAGTAACTAGATCCCAGTAGGTTAAAATATGAAGCAGTACAAGTTCAAGCAGCAGGGTAGCACCACACTATGTAGACACCTTGTCTCGCCACTTTCGGCATTTCCACAGGTTCAGTCTACACAGCAAACATAGATGGTACAGAATACCTCAGGTGTCCAAATATGTGGGGCTGGTGGACCATAACTGGTGTTGCAGGTGTGGAGCAGATGGTAGTTCTCTGATATGTTTCCTTTGGTCCTGTCTTTTGCTCCTATCTTTCTGTTTGGCTGTACATGGAGCCTAGCATGATGTTGGGGGGTCAGGATTGTCCACTACGTGCTTGTTGCTCAAGTTGGGTGAAATGGATGGTCATGGCCGGCGTGAAAGCAAAGCAGCTTTGTCGATTACATGGAGAGCTCTTGCGGTACCCAGCATAGGGGTGGGGCTGGATGATGGCTTTTGGCAGCCTGGCATCCTATGAAAGACTGTCACCCTCATCACAACAACCTGGGGATGCACTGTAGAACATGGGGGCTTGTGTCTCATTATCTATATGTTATGTTCCCAATCCACCATCATGTTTTGGGGTTTTAATGGCAACTTTTGAACCTCACAAATTATAAAATACACCTTGTGTATGTATTCTCTATACATAGATGAAAAATAGCCATTTGAACTACAGTATCAATAACTCAGTCTTATACACTGTAATCTCAATATTGAGGCTACTTATGTCATTGCATCTCTCTCTCTCGTATAAAATCTTTACCATTATAAGATGTATGTATGTGTACTGAGTCATCATAAATGAGTATTATGGGCTCAAACAAGTGACCTGGGCCAATAACTGCTGTAGGAATTTGTTGCACAGAGATGTTGAGTGAAAGTTCAAATGTTATTTTTGTGGTACCTCCACCTAGAGAAATAGTAAATGGGCTACATATACTTGGAACTATACTATACTTGGTGGTTACGGCAGGCAGAAGGCTTTTGTCTGTTTTGTCTGTCTCATGCATTACCAGGCCATTTAGGATTTTTGTTAACTAGAAGATGTTCATCCAACCTTTTTTAAAGATGTTGAAGGATTCAGCATTTATAACCTCACAGGTAGACTGTTCCACAGTGGTATTATAGTTTGAGTAAAAAAGTTTCTCTTGGCATTCTTTTTTGGGAAGGTTAATTTAAATTCAGTGGCTTATGCAGCCAGTAAGTGTTATGCTTGTGCAAATGTGTTACTTTACTTTGGCCATTTGCACACTCTATTCCATGCAGAATTACCACGTTGTAGAGGTACCAAAGGCAAAGAACCCTGGAAGAGGGTTCACCCCTAGAGGTGCCACTGGAAGGTTCCCTTGGCTAAAGGTACCTTGGGAAGAATCCCAAAAAAGATAATGTGGTAGTACCAAAGAATAATAGCAACCAGAGGTCATGAGGCATAGAAGCAGAATGACAGCAACAGCAGCTTGATAAAACATGAGGCACACAGGTTAATAAGATAGCATGGGTGCTATGGGAGACGGTGATTGTGGGAGCTTCCTAAGGAGAGAGGGAACGGCAAGTAGGACACCATCTGCCTCCATCCAACAGCGGAACCTACCTAAGGGTAATGGTGGAACCTACCTAAGGGGACTAGACAATACTAACTAAGACTAAGTAGGATTATGATCTTTGGCATGGAGGAGAGACCCCCCCCCCTTTGAGGAGGAAATCTCTGAGGATCTAAGGCCTAGGTTGCCTTCCCTCCAGGCGTGGGGTAATTTAGTTAGTGATGGCTCTGCTACTGCAATTTAGAATGCCCAATATTTTTTTTCATTTGCTGTTTAGATGAAGGTTTGAAGGAGAAATATATATCCATCTAGCCAGTCTTATTTATACGGATGCAATGCTGTTCCTGGATGCTGACGAGGCTGCTCCTATGCAACATGAGTGACCAGAAAGATAACAGATCATATTCCAGATATCCATCCGATGGGTTCATAAAGCCTTTCATAGTTCGAGTGTGACAGCTGAGGAGCATATGAACTGGAGATGGCATAGAACTGAAGTAGTTAGTTGAATACTCTGATTGGTAACCGATTGTAGAAAGTGGGAAGTAGGCTATGGTAACTCCTTTGTGTAATCTGACAGTTTTTAGAGGATGGATGGTGGAAGAAACAGTGATCACCAATTTCTCAACTAAACCATAGTGGGGAGGAGGTAGCTAATGGTGAGGATATGATAGGATCCACGACAGGAGTCCGACAGTATTTCTGTCGAACGCCCTGTCAGCGACACCAGCAGGTCGACTGCATTCTGCAGTCGACTGCCGGTTCGCTATCATTTTCTTTGTTTTCACCAGCAACTGTGCCGTAGGAGCACATACTATAAAGTCGCGTGCAGAAATTAATTTCTGAGCGCGTCTTTGCAGTAGCACTCCTACTGCAGTCAGTCGGCAGCTGGCTGTGGAGGTGAGAGGTGGGCTGTGCCAGTAGCCAGCTGGGGATGGGTGGGGGAGTGCTATGTGGACCGGCACAGCTGGGTGGGGGGCCACTAAACTACCAGGGAATAGGTGTTATTAATTATTATTACAATGTTCGGGAGGGCCGCTAGACTACCAGGGAATAGAGCATTCACAATTATTATTACAATGTTAGGAGGGCCACTAGACTACCAGGGAATAGGTGTTATTCATATTTATTGCAATGTTCAGGGGCCACTAGACTACCAGGGATTTGGTGTTATGTATCTGTATGACAGTGATGGGGGGCACTAGACTACCAGGGCTACCTGGGTATATACCGCATATGTGGCTGGCGACTAGGGGTCGGGCACGGGTGGGGGGGTTGACCATGCTGCCCTGCTGTTGCGGCTTGCAACATGCTCGCTAGGTGCACCTGCAGTTCGGCGTACCTGGCCACATCTTGCAAGTCGCAGAACATAGCTGTGATGACCCTGCCCCTACTAGAATAGGGCACAGGGTCAATGTCGCAGTTGCGGGTGGCGCAAGTTGCGTTTAGTGGTGACTTGCACCACCCTTCTAGAATCGGGGCCCAAAGCAGGAGACAGACAACAGAGCCCAGCAGAAGACAAAACAGCAAGGGGGGGGGGTAGGTCCCAGCCAGCAGCAAAGAGAAAGTGATCCAGCAGCAGAGGACAGACCAACAGAGCCTCTGGCTGCAAAGAAAAACTACTTCAGAAAGCAGGTGTGAGGAACTGCTTATATAGGTCAGGAAGGGGTATGGCTGGCTGCTTGTCCTTTGAATAATAGGCATTGCCTCTCAGTTGGTATTTATGGTTCCTTAGATTGGTATTTCTGTTGTTTATGTCCAAACCTAAACTGTCCATTAGGTGACTGTCCCCTATTACTTTGAACTTTTCTAGTATATCACTCTACCTACGTCTTAGTTCTAGAGGATATAGGCCCAGTTGGTTCAGTCTTGATTTATATGGTACGTCTCTTAATCCATGTATTATTTTAGTTGCCCTTTGCTGGACCCTCTCCAAATTGTCTCTATCTTTTCTCAAATAAGGGCACCACAGTGGGGTACAGTAGTCCAGCTGGGGTCTTACGTAGGCCCTGTAACGGGGTAATATACAGCTTCTGTTCCTAGATATAAATGTCTTCTTTATGCAGCCCAGAATTTTGTTGGTTTTCTTTACAATTTCACTACAGTGCGAGCTAAAGCTGAGGCCTTGGTTGATTAAGATCCCCAGATCCCATTCACTTTCCGCTACCTTTAACTGTATGCCATTTAAAGCATAACTGTTTTGATTGTTTGCATCAAGGTACATTACCATACATTTCTCTGTGTTAAATGTTATTCCATTCCTGTATGCACAGTTCTCCAATGTTTTCAGATCCTTTCTTAGGCTGTCCACCTGATTGTCATTTTCCACATCAGCTTCTAATTTTGAATTGTCAGTGAATTTTATTAGCCAGTTGTTGATGCCTTTGTTCATATCAGTGACAAATAGCAAGAACAGCACCAGCCCTGAAACTGAACCCTGCAGTACGTCACTTGTCACTGCACCTGTTTCTGATAGTTTTCCCCTTATTCTGACATGCTGAGACCTTCCTATCAACCAATTTGTAACCCACTTCAATAAACTGATGTTAATATCAAAGTAAGCTAGTTTTTATGTTGATTGCACGTATGCACAAGAAACATATTGCGGCTGCTTGCTGCAGAAGCAGGTTGTGGAGGTGTGGCACTGTTGTGGCCAATGCTCCCACAGCCTTTGGAGGTTTGGCCCACCTTTCCCAATGGGGTGGCATGCTGCTGCTGATACTAGTTCAGCCAGTGTGCCACAACCTTGTAAGGTTTCAGCCGCTACAATCAGGGCCGCCTCGTCATTGCAGCGTAAGCCATTCTGCTGCAATGAAGGAGCGTCATTGCTGGGCGGAACCTTGTTACTGTGATATTGTTTGTGAACATGGCGGTGGCTTGCTGCCATGTTCACAAACAATGTTAGTGAGCCCCCAGTGCCAAGGAGGTGCCCAATCCCCCTCAGCAGCATGTGCCCTCCCCACAACAGCGGTTGTTTGCAAACGGGGGCCCCAATCCCCATTGGCTTCAGTCCCCTGCGTGCGTTCAGGTTGCTGAGGGGGGAGCCCACTCCCTGTCGGCATAATCTCCCCCCTCCCAGTTTGATTTGCTGATGAGGGAGCCCACTCCCAGTCAGCATCATGTCCCCCTCATGATGAAACATGAGTGTGTGTGTGCTGAGGGGTGCCCAACTCCCTCTGCTATTGCGCCCCGTATATGCCGACGGGTGCCCAATACCCCATGGTGACGATCGCCCCCACACAACAGTAGGCTGGCATGCTGGGGAGCCCTTCCAAGCGTGCCAAAAGAATCCAAAATGTCCCTGTTAAAAAAAAAAAGTCCCGCATGTTTTTTTTTTACCTGTAAAGCAAAAACGTTCCCTCATTGAGTCCGGTGCCCCTCCCAAACCTGCACCCACCCTCTGCACATCCTGCCTCCCCACACCTTCCCTCACCCCATGCTTACTTCCGGAGCCCAGCTCGACGATCTTCGATGGACCGGGAACATGTCTGCACTCTTCAAAGCTGACCACGAACTGAGGAAATGCCAGTAAGCTGTATAATGGCATATATAGGGTTTTTTCAACTTTGATGCATATCTCAGGTATTTTTTGGAATTTGGCACCAAATTTTCAACATAGGGTTTTTGGCACCCCTCCTCATGAATTCAGCCACTGTCATGGCATTATTTGGCCCCGAAAGGTGATTTTGTGGTCACTGTGTGGAATCACCTTTTGGGACCGACTAACAAAACAACAGTGCCAGTGTTCATGAGGTGGGCTCTCAAAAAGTCAGTGTTGCACATTTGGTAGAAAACATCCAAGAAATTAGTGTTTTATGAGCGTGCATTGTGCAGTTGCTATGCACGCTTGTAACTTCGCAAATTTGCAACATTTTCACTCCAGATTTTCAACACTGCCATTTTCCTGCACATCCTTATGAACAGTACAGCTGTCATTTTCCACATCCTGGCCGAAATGTGTTTTCGCACTTCTGTCACAGAATAGCACAGTCGCTGTGGGAAATCAGTGTTTAGGACACATTATGAAAATCACAGTGACACTGTTCATTAGCAGAGATCCTAAAATGCCTATTTTGAAAATTTGGTGACGAAAATGCATAAAATCACTGTGTTAGGACACATTATGAAAATCATAGTGACTGTGAAAAGGCAGAGATACTAAACAAATATTTTTGCTCAGTATTTACAAATAAAGAGGGGGAGGTACCTAAAACAAACAGTAGAAACACTCTGGATACAGAAGTTGATACCAGCCCATTTACAGAAGAAAGGGTTCTGAAAGAACTCTTAAAACTGAAGGTGGACGAAGCAATGGGGCCCGATGGGATTCATGCTAGAATTCTAAAAGAACTAAGGGTAGAACTAGTGACACCACTGACTACCCTTTTTAACAAATCATGGGAGGATGGCGTGGTACCCGAGGACTGGAGGAGGGCAGATGTGATTCCCCTTCACAAAAATGGGAGCAAGGCAGAAGCAGGAAACTACAGACCTGTTAGTTTAACCTCAGTGATAGGGAAAATGATGGAATCACTTCTGAAGGAAAGAATTGTCAAGTATCTAGAGGCCAGAGGGGCACAGGACCCTAGACAGCATGGATTCACAGAGGGAAGGTCATGCCAGACAAATCTGATAGATTTCTTTGACTGGGTGACCAAAGTAGTAGATCAGGGAGGGGCTGTGGACATGGCCTACCTAGACTTTAGCAAGGCATTTGACACAGTCCCACACAAAAGATTAATATACAAGTTAGCCAGCCTGGGAGCAGGTCCCAAGATGACAGCCTGGGTAAAGAATTGTCTGGAGAATAGGACACAGAGAGTAATAGTAAAGGAAGTCCACTCAGGAGAAAGGGGGGTTACTAGTGGAGTACCGCAGGGCTCAGTATTAGGAACGGTCCTCTTCAATGTCTTTATAAGCGACATTGCAGAGGGACTGGAAGGAAAAGTATCTCTTTGCAGATGACACAAAGATCTGCAACAGAGTTGATGCACAGGGTGGGTGGAAAGGATGAGAAGGGACTTGGCAAGGTTAGAGGAATGGTCAAATGTATGGCAGCTTAGATTTAATGCTAAGAAGTGCAAGATAATGCACCTGAGAAACAAAAACCAGGGAAGAGTACACAATGGGGGTGAGAAACTAACAACAACAAAAATGGAAAGGGACCTGGGGTAGTCATATCAGATGACCTAAAGGTGGGCAAGCAATGTGAGAGGGCAGCAAGGAGGGCTGGGGGATACTGGGATGCATAGGGAGGAGGCATCACCAGTAGAAAACAAAGTTATTATCCCTCTGTACAGACAGCTGGTGAGACCCCATCTGGAGTACTGCGTGCAGTTCTGGAGACCCAATCTCTGCAAAGACATAGGCAGGATGGAAGCTGTCCAGAGGAGGGCAACTAAAATAGTTGCAGGGTCTGCACCAGAAGACATATGAAGAGCGAAGGAGCTTAATATGTATAGCCTCGAGGAAAGGAGGAGAGGGAGACATGATAGAAATGTTCAAGTACCTCACGGAATCAACAAAGTCCAAGAGGGTAGCATCTTTCAAAAAGAGGTGTGCAAGAACAAGAGGGCACAATTTGAAGATAGAGGGCGGCTCAGAGGTAATTTAAGAGTATTTTTTCACGAGAGGGTTGTGGATGCATGGAGCGGCCTTCCGGAGAAGGTTGTGGGGTCAAAAACAGTGGTGGAATTCAAGCATGCATGGGACAGTCATAGAGCCATTCTAGGGGGTGGGAGTAGGAAGAAGTAAGCTGCTGGTTAACTAGGATCTGCAGCTTATCCAGTAGGTAGGGAAATGGGCAGACTGGGTGGGCCAAGCGGTCCTTATCTGCCATCAAATTCTATGTTTCTATGTTTCTATGTTACGAGCGTGTGTTGCGCATTTTCCATGCATGCTCGTAACTTCACCAATTTGCAATATTTTCACTCCAGATTTTCAACATTGGCATCTTTCTGGCCCTCTGTATGAACAGTACAGCCATCATTTTTCACATCCTGGCCGAAATTTGTTTTCGCAGTTCCGGCACAGAATAGCGTGGTCGCTGTGGGAAATCAGTGTTCAGGACACAGTATGAAAATCACAGTGACACTGTTCATGAGCAGAGGTCCTAAAATGCCTATGTTGAAAATGTTGTGAGGAAAGTCCATAAAATGAGTGTGTAACGAGAGTGCATTGTGCAGGTTCCATGCACGCTCGTAACTTCGCAACTTTGCAATATTATCACTCCAGATTTTCAACATTGCCATTTTTCTGCACCTCCTTACGAACAGTGCAGCTGTCATTTTTCACATCCTGGCTGAAATGTGTTTTCACACTTCCAGTGCAGAATAATGCGGGCATTGTGGAAAATCAGTGTTCGGGACACATTACGAAAATCACAGTAACACTGTTCAGGAGCAGAGATTATAAAATTGCTATGTTGAAAATTTTGTGATGAAACTCCATAAAATGACTGTGTTACGTGTGTGTGTTGTGCAGTTTCCACGCACCCTTGTAACTTCGCAAATTAGTAATATTTTCACGCCAGGTTTTCAACACTGGTATTTTTTCACACCTCCTTATGAACAGTATAGCTGTCATTTTTCACATCCTGGCCAAAATGTGTTTTTGAGTTTCTGGCACAGAATACTGAAGTCGCCTTTGGAAATCAGTGTTTGGAACAGATTAGGATCGAGCGAGTGAGATAGGGGGAGTGACTGGGCTCAACTGAGCTCTGTTGGGACTGCTGTGGATTTCTTTGTGGGCAGAAAAAGGTGCCAACACAGGCAGGAGCCCAGTACAATAGGGCAGCCTGCAGCGCCAGGAGAAACAGAATGGGCGGGTGAGGGAGGTGGAGTGAGCGAGCTCAACGGAGCTCTGTTGGGACAGCTGCGGATTTCTTTGTGGGCAGAAAAAGGCAACAGTGCAGGCAGGGGCCCAGTACAAAAGGGAATTCTGCAGTGGTGGGAGAAACAGAATGAGCGAGTGAGAGAGGGGGAGTGAGCGAGCTCAACTGAGCTCTATCATGACTGCTGTAGATTTCTTTGTGAGCAGAAAAAGGCATCAATGCAGGCAGGAGCCCAGTACAAAAGGGCAGCCTGGAGTGCCGGCAGAAACGGAATGAGCAAGTGAGAGAGGGGGAGTGAGCGAGCTCAACGGAGCTCTGTCAGGACTACTACAGATTTCTTTGTGGGCAGAAAAATGCACCAACAGAGGAAGGAGCCCAGTAAAATAGGGCAGCCTGCAGTGCCAGGAGAAACAGAATGAGCATGTAAGAGAGGGGGAGTGAGCGACCTCAACGGAGCTCTGTCAGGACAGCTGTAGATTTCTTTGTGGGCAGACAAAGGTGCCAACGCAAGCAGGAGCCCAGTACAAAAGGGCAGCCTGCAGCGCCAGGAGAAACAGAATGAGTGAGTGAGAAAGGGGGAGTAAGCAAGCAAGCTCAATGGAGCAAAGCAATCAACATTTGGCATTGACAAATGCTTGCTATATTAAGGTGCTATGAAGGACCTCAACAAGGGCCTTTTTAAAATCCAGAAAGACCACACCCACTGGTCTGTTGTTGTCCAGAGCTCCACTCACCTTGTCATAAAAGACAAGTGCATTAGCCAGGCATGATCTTTGTTTTTTGAATCCATGCTGTGTTACATCCTGGAGGTTTTTATAATTTATTTCCTCATTTAATTTGTCTTTGATGATTGATTCCATTATGTTACCCAACATGGATGTTAAACTTATGGATCTGTAGTTGGTCATTGCACCCTTGTCCCCTTTCTTAAATACTGGGGCAAAAACTGCAGACTTACAGTCATCTGGAACCTCCCCTTGCCCCCCAGCTCGACAACATCCACTGGACAGCCTCCCCCTTCCCCAGACCCACTCCCTCCCTACTAGGTCCAAACAGGGATGTAACGCGCTGTCTTCTCTGAGGACCTACTATATCCATGAGTGTAACTTACAATTTTGGAACACTATGCAACCTAAGTAACATACAAACTACTACATTATGCAACCTAAGTGTATCTATGTTAAATGTTCCTTTTACTGCACCTTTAATGTTATCCTCTGTTTTAATCTGCACTGTAATAACTGTCTTGATGTCTGCCTCCCCTGCAATGAGGTGCCTTTGTAAATGAGTCTCTGACTCAAAGGTTGTAAACTCAATTTGTAATGAATAATTTTAATAGTGGGTCAACCATCCAGTGGCTTATTTCATTTAACAGTTGGGTGTAGCATACCTGGGCCAGCAGATTTTGAAGGATCAGTTTTTGTCAACATATTTCCTCTTTCAGTTTGCATAGTCCTAATATTTGTGACCCCGGTGCATATTTTAAGTGGTTTGTGATTTATCCTGCTCCGGTTGCCCTGTTTGTATACTGATTTTGTGTATACCGAACAGAAATATTCATTGAAAATCTTAGCTTGCCCTTCTGAGCATGAGATTTCATTGGTACCTCTTTGATTGGGCTTATTGTTCTATTTGTAGTTTTATTGTTAATGTACGCATAGCAGGACTTGCCGTTGTCCTTAATATGGGTCAGCCTAAATTCCAATTATTTTGTTTCCCATTCTTATCATATATTTACTTTTCCTTAATTTTTTTTTGTCATTATAAAAAAAAAAAAAAATGAATCCAAATATGAAAACAAAAATGGGTGAACATGGTTTTAAAATTAGGACAGCAAAACATTGGAATAGCCTACCAGGATCATTACAGGAAGGGACATAAAGGGCCCGATTCACAACTGGGGCTGCGTTCGGCGCAAGCTACGGCAAACTGCAGCTTGCACCAAAGCCCCCTGTGCCAAGGATTCTGCACCCAATTCAGGTATGGCGGGTGTCCCTGAGCCTAAATCCCCTTATGCTTGGCAGCACACCCCATGCATCTAATGCCTGGCGCATGGACGGGGTGTGCCACAAGCTCTTTGCGGCAATGCCCAGCCGGTACCCCCTATCCCTATGGCCCCAACTTATGCCAATGGCCCTCCCGGTGGTGGTCCAACCCCCCACCCCAACAGATAGTGCCCACCCATCCCCAGATAGGGCAGGGGACCAGCATAGCCCTCCACCTCTGCAGAGGGTCCTGGACTGCCCAATGGGCAGCGGACTGTACAGTGTACATGCTATGTGCGTGTGCACTCTGCAGTCTGCTGCATTCTGGGCAGTGGGGACCTCTGCGGAAAGGTATGTCGAGCCGCCCTGCCCTATCTGGGGATGGTGGCACCATCTGTTGGGTTGGGCACCATGCCACCATGTGGGTGGCAACTAGTGTAATCTGTACTGAACGGCATCAGGGTTCAGGGTGGGGAGGGGGCAGTACTAGTACCATGGGCTGCATAGAGGATGGGGGTTACAGCACCATGGGCATGGGCCCTGGCACCACTGGAGGACCGCGGCATTGTGCCACATACAGGGGTTGCACCCAGCAGAGCATATTCTAAGTCCCCTTAGACCAGCCCTGGCTGGTCTAAGAGTACTCAGAATTCTGCCTTCAGGGTGCAATTCATGAATCTCATGCCCAGGCTGTGGCAGCTTGCATCTGCCACAGTGTCTCTTGCACCTTGTCGTAGCCAGCTATGGGCACCGGGATGGTGCAAGGCTGCCTGCGGTTAACTCAGGCCACCTTTGTGGATTATGTGGAGGCAGCCCTGGATGCAAGGTGCACCTTGCACCTTATCTGTTTGGTGCAAGCACCTTGCGTCAGACGCAGGGCTTTGAGAATCGGGCCCAAAGTCTTTAAAGAGACACTGTCAACCCCCTTAAGCCTCAAAGCGTCCCTAGTTTAAAAACACTTTTTATGATTGCCAACATTATATATAAACTTTTTATGCAACTGGTAGTTTGATTCTGATTCCTTTTTTCTTTTAAAAAATAAAAATAGACTGCCCACCTTATTGGTGTTAACACACCAAAACATGTTTGTTTACATTTCTTGACCAGCTCTCACTGCATCTTTCCTGGACTCAGGAACACCCCTAACACAATCTAGCTACTCATTATGCAGTGGGAGTAGAGGAGACTATTATATCATGAGTGGCTGCACTGTTTGAGGATGTTTCTAATGTTCAGAAAGTTTTCATTAAGAGTAGTTCAATGATTTGAAGCAAAACAAAGCTGGGCACAGCTATACATTACCATGCATTTTGGTTCCAATAAGCAAGGAGGCAGACAAAACAAACAGCAACATTAATGAATTTTAAAAAATAATATGATGCGAAAAAGGTTGACGGTGTTCCCTTAAAGCTAGATTGAAGAAACATTTTTTTCAATCAATTACAATCACTGTGACTTTTTTTGTGAAATAAGTGTCAGGGTGTCTAATATGATATACTTATGTTTTATGTCTCATTTTATTGAGTATTGTTTGTATTGTATGATTAACTTGTAACATCCTGACTTTATATTATGGTCCTGTGTCATGCATGAGAAAGGGCCTTGGCTCATTGCACTTACCTGGTTAACAAAAGTTTAAATAAATAAATTATCTATGTTATAAAGGCTATTATCCTTCTTCATTGCCCTATATACTTTTTTTTTATTTAGTTGTTTCTTTGTTTTGAATGTATACCACAGAAGAACTTCACCTCTTTTTATGTTGTTTTGCACATGTGCAAGCAACATCTTGCGGAAGTAGCACATTCAGAGGTGTGTTAGTGTTGGCGAATGTAGGAAACACTTTAGTGGGTGCATCCCTCAGCCACCACTTAGCAAGCATGTTAGTGAAGATGCGAAACTTCAAAGAGAGCCAAAACCTTGAAAGAAATCTGCTGCTTCAGTGAGGTGCAGTTTCCTCATTGGAGCATCAGATGACAAGGCTCCTTTACATGCCTTTCCTGGTGAAACATTCCAATCAATGGGGTGGCCCCTGCTGCCCACCACACAATCCCCACAAAATCGACATTGGGCCCACCAAAGTCAACATCGGGGATGCCCAATCCCCATGTCGGCATGCCCCCCAGTTCAATTTGTTTGCTGAAGGGGGTGCCAAATCCCTGTCAGCATCATGTGCCTCCTCCCACACAAACTTTCTTCGCTGATGGGGGTATCCAGTCCCTGTCGGCATCACGTCCCCCCGCAAACTTGTGGCACACTGGGATCCCACCCCAGTGTGCATAAAATAATTTTTTTTATCTGTAAATAAACTGTCCCACGAAGTCTGGTTTCCTTTTTCTACCTGTGGAAAAAAAAAAAAAAAAAAGGTCCTCGTCGTCCGCCCACACACACACACTCCCCAACCCTCTGACCCCACCTCCCCACACCCCTCACCCATACTTACCCTCTGATGGCTGCATTGGTCTTCTGTGAGCAGAACACATCTGAACTCTTTCAAAAGCTGACCAGGAACTGAACAAAATGCGGTAAGCTTTTATAATGGCAGGCAATGGGGGGTCAGCTTAGGTGGATATCTGAAGCAGTTTGGGGAATTTTGGTACCATAATTTCAACATGGGGTTCTGGGACTCCACCTCATGAACACATGCACTGTCATCTTGTTACTCGGTCCCAAAAGGTGATTTTGCGGTCACTGCATGGAATCACCTTTTGGGACTGATTAATGAAACAACAGTGCCACTGTTCATGAGGTGGGGTCCCAAAAAGCCCATATTTCAAATTTTGTGAAAAAATTCCAAAAAATTACTGCGTTACAAGCATGCATCATGCAGTTTTCATGCATGTTCATAACTTAGACAATTTTTAATATTTTTACTCCAAATTTTCAACATTGCCATTTTTTCTCACCTCCTTATGAACAGAACAGCTTCATTTTTCACATCCTGCCTGAAATGTGTTTTTGCACCTGTGGCACACAATGGTGTGGTCACTGTGGGGAATCAACTTTTGGGACAGATTAGCAAAATCACAGTGCCTCTGTTCATGAGGGGAGGTCCTAAAATGCATATGTTGAAAATTTGGTTAAAAAAATCCAAAAAATCCTTGTTACGGGCATGCGTTGCGCAGTTTCTATGCACGCTCATGACTTCACCAATTTTTCATGTTTTCACTCCAGATTTTCAACATTGCCATTTTTTTAAACCACCTCATGAACAGTACAGCTGTCATTTTTCACATCCTGCATGAAATGTGCTTTCACACCTGTGGCACCAAATGGTGCAGTCACTGTGCAAAATCACCTTTCAGCTAATGAACTGATAGTGCCACTATTCATGAGGAGGGGTCACAAAATGCCCATGTTGTAAATCTGTAGGGAAAATACCAACAAACCTCTGGGGTGTTAGGATTTCCAACCGTAACGTCCCACTCTTTAGAGACTGACAGGCATCAGGGGTGTTACTTGGGATTGTTGACTGTAATGCTCAAGCCATTCCACCCCCACCCCCACCCTGCAGCCAGTGACAGGCATCGAAGTGTGTCTTGGAGTTTTTGGCCTCAAAGTTCACCCCATTCTCCTATACTGCACCCATCTCAGCATATTTCCTTATGGAATGGGGTAAATGTAAGGCCCGAAGACCCCAAGTCACACTGCAACACTTGTCAGTGTCTGCAGGGTAAGGTGAGGTGAAATGGCATGAGCATTATGGCCGATGACTAAAAAGGTACACCCCAATGCCTGTCAGTCTCTGCAGGGTGGGGGTGGAGTTGGCGTCGGTTCAATACTTCACTGCCATTCCTATTATGCATCTCTCTAACTCCTGCACTACCAATGCCAATGCCAGCAAGACAACATTCAGCATTGGCAAATGCTTGGTCTTATATAGTATCCTGTTAGGTACCTACTTATCCTCAAGCTCGAGTATTTTATTTTTAATCCTTTGCCAGAGCTGGTCTGTGTTTTGATAGTCCATATCCCAGACCCAGTCTCCTAGTTCCCATCTGATACCTTCAAAGTCAGCTCTATGATAATTTTTGATATTGTTTTTCCTTTTATCTTTATAGGATTAGTTTTTATGTTGAATGATATCATCCTATGATCGATGTTCATAAGAGGTTGTAGGGTCTCAATGTTATATATTCCCTCTGTTCTGTCAGTGACCACTAAATCTAGAATGCTTTTCCCTGTTTGGACAGTCAACTAACTGGTTTAGTCCATTGTTAATAATAACTTCCAGGAATAATTGATCCTCTGTGTTAGATGCACTATAGAGTTCCCAGTTTATTCCTGGTACATTAAAGTCTCCCAGGAGTACCAGATCTTTATTTTGAGTCCTATTATTTATACTTTTAGTTAGTTTGATATGTTCAAGTATAGTGGTGTCAGGTGTCTTTTTATGTTGTCTTGTGTGCGCAGACAACATATTGTGGTTGTTTCAGTGGAGAAGCGGGTTTCAGAGGTGCAGTCCTGCTGCAGCCAATGGCACCACTGCTTTTTGTGGCCAGGCTCTGTGGCGCCAATGGCATAGCATACTGTCTATGACAGCAGTTCAGAAAACGTGCCACCACCTTGAAAGAAATTAGCCACTGCAGTTAGGGAGTGCCATGGGGCAGCCCCTGATTACAGCAGCCAATTACTGCTTGCATCGTCTGGTGTCCCCATCAAGAAACACGGCGGCAGCTTCCCCGTCAGCTTCTCATAGTCCCCATAGAAGTGAAGGGACAGCCGTTGCCTTTCACAGTCCCTTTGAAAGCTGACGGGGATGCCCAATCCCTCTGTCAGCATGCCCCCTCCTAATTAAACTTGCTGATGGGGGTGCCCAATCCCCATTGGCATAAAATACCCCCCCATTTCTTGTGTACTGAGGGTGTACCCAACCCCCCTCGGCTCATGTGACCCCCCCAACTCTGTATGTGCTGGCGGGGGTGCCCAATCCCCGTTACCTACAGATCCCCCTCCCATCAAACACAGGTGGCATGCTGGGAGCTCACCCAGCATGCCAAATGTCCCTACAAAAAAAACAAAACAGCCCCGCAACATTTTTTTTTTGTTTTAGTCCTGTAAAACAGAAAACGGTCCCTCGTTGAGTCTGTGGTCCTCTCCCAACCCATGCCCACCCTCTGGGCACCCTGGCCCCCACCCCCATACTTATCTCCGAGCCCAGTGCAACAATCTTCGGTGGACCGGAAACGCCTGCACTCTTCAAAGCCGACCGTGAACTGAAGAAATGCCGGTAAGCTGTATAATGGCATAAATAGGGTTTTTTTCAGCTTTGCTGCATATCTCAGGCATTTTTGGGAATTTTGGCACCAAATTTTCAACATGTGGCTATTGGGACCCCTCCTCAAGAGTTTAGTCACTGTCATGGTGTTATTAGGTCCTGAAAGGTGATTTTGCGGTCACTGCGTGGAATCACCTTTCATTACCAAGCAATGAAATGACAGTGTCGCTGTTCATGAGGTGGCCTCCCAAAAAGCCTATGTTGCAAATTTGGTGAAAAAATTCCAAAAAATGACTGTGTTATGAGCATGTGTTGCGCAATTTCCACGCGCACTACTAACTTTGCCAATTTGTAATATTTTCACTCCAGATTTTCAACATTGGCATTTTTTCACACCTCCTTATGCACAGTGCAGCTGTCATTTTTCACATCATGGCTGAAATGTGTTTTCTCACTACCGGCGCAGAATAGCGTGGTTACTGTGGGAAATCAGTGTTTGGGACAGATTACGAAAATCACAGCAACACTGTTCATGAGCAGAGGTCCTAAAATGCCTATGTTGAAAATTTGGTGACAAAAGTCCATAAAATGACTATGTTACAAGCGTGCGTTGCGCAGTTTCCACGTGCACTCATAACTTCAACAATTTATAATGTTTTCACTCAACATTTTCAACATTGTCAATTTTGCACACTTACTTATGAACAGTATAGCTGTCATTTTTCAGATCCTGCCCGAGTTGTGTTTTCGCACTAGTGGTGCACTATGGCGCGGTTACTGGGAAATCAGCTATCGGGACAGATGAAGAAAATTATAGTGACAGTGTTCATGAGCAGAGGTCCCAAAATGTCTGTGTTGAAAATTTGGTGAAATAATTCCATTAAATGACTGTGTTATGAGTGTGCATTGCGCAGTTTCTATGTAGGCTCGTAAATTCGAGCATTTTTAATATTTTCACTCAAGACTTTCAACACTGCCATTTCTTCACACCTACCTATGAATGGTACAGCTGCCATTTTTCACATCCTGCCCAAATGGTGTTTTCCCACATCTGGGGCAGAATAGCGCTATTGCTGTGAGAAATCAATGTTCGGGACAGATTAATAAAATCACAGTGCCACTGTTCATGAGCAGAGGTCCCAAACACTTTCATGAGGAGGGGGTCACAAAAATGCCGTGTTGCATATTTGTAGTGCAAATATCAACAAACGGCCAGGGCATTAGTGTTTCTAACCATAAGGTCCCACCCTGTACAGACTGACAGACGTCAGGGTTGTGTCTTTCCATTGCCGGCTGTCATGCTCATGCCATACCACTCCCCCCAACCCTCAAGACACTGACAGACATCAAGGTGTGCCTTGGACTCTTTGGCACCAAAGTTCACCCCATTCTCCTATGCTACACCCATTTCAGCGTATGTCCTTATGAAATGGGGTGACTGTAAGCCGAACACCCCAAAGGCACACCTCAGCACTTGTCAGTGTCTGCAGGATAGGAGTGAGAGTAAAATGGCGCCCAAACATTTATGCTGAATGGGTGAGTTTAAGGTCTGAGGACCCAAGGCACAATGTGATATTTGTCGCACTGTAGGGAAGGGTGAGCTGAAATGCCATGAACATTATGGCCTATGCCTAAAGGCACACCTCAGTGCCTGTCAGTCTCTGTAGGGCGATGTGGGGTTTGACGTCACTTTCATACTTCACTGCCATTCCTATTATGCATCTGTTCAACTCCTGCGCTACCGATGCCAATGTCAGCAAGACAACTTTCAGCATTGACAAATGCTTGTTATTGTTAGTTTTTCTGATTTCTGTCCAAATTAACTCATTTTCGTTTAGTGACTGATTGTCAGTATCTAGTTGTTCACAGGTTTTGTTGTCTTCTATGTATAGGGCCACCCCACTCCCTCTCTTTGCCCACTATCCCTGTAAAAAAAAAAAAATATATAACCTCAAATGTTCCTGTTCCCGGAAGCATGGTCTGCCCATCATGTTTCAGTTATAGCTGCTATGTACATTTGCTTATCTTGCAATATTATCTTGAGTTCAGCCTTTTTAATGACATTTAGGCTCCATGCATTGGCAAGCAAAAAAGTGAGACCATCCTTCTCAACATGCTGTATTTTACCACCTCTTGTGCATTGTGTATCCTCCCTACACCCCCTTTTTATTAGTTCTTTAGTGTTATTGTGATATTGTTAACGAGGCCATAAAACATGTTGCCCAGTAGTTTGCTTCCCCTTCTACTAAGGTGTAACCCATCCTAGCAGTATCGGTCATGGTGCCCTTCAAATTGCTCCCATGATCCTAAACATGTAATCTGTTTTTCCACGCACCACCTTCTGAGCCAATTATTGAAAGACTTGATCTTATTTTTTCTCTCCCAACCAGCTCTTGGTACAAGGAGCACTTCGGAATACATGATATTACACTTATCTTGTTCCAGTATAGTATGTAATTTCAGGAACTCGTATATTGTATAGCATGCTAGTACTGCCCCCTGAGGAACAATACCAACCCATAGGCTATACTGTTATGTGGGCAACTCAAATTAAGCAACTCATGTTTGAGTGACTCAATTTGAGCGCTTATGATTTTAGTGAACATGGAAGGCTAGTGAGGAGCGGATATAGTGAAGGTACAGGGGCAGAACAGTGAGTTATCAGGATAGTAACTGGAAGAGGGAGGTAAAGGAAACTGGCATTTGGGATGTTGTTTGGGAGGACTGAGTCGAGCTGGCCATATGGTCTGGTGGTGAGGGTGGGTGCCTGAAGTGTGAGAAGTGCCAGGTTCGGGGCTGGGTAGGGATGGTATTCTGTTTTTGTATGTAGTTGTTGGACTATGTATTTTTCCCCCCGTTGTTTCATGGTGAATGGAGCCCCCTCTGAATAGACCCCTCCCGAGCTTTCTATATTACCCCAGTGTCAGGCCCCCCCCCCGAGTTGATTATTATTAGATGGGAGGGGTGTGGGGAGGGCAAATCCCTGTATGTGGGTGCAGGTGAAATAACCCTCTGCATAGAAACATAGAATTTGACGGCAGATAAGGAACGCTTGGCCCACCCAGTCTGTCCATTTCCCTACCTAATGGATAAGCTGCAAATCTTAGTAAACCAGCAGCCTACTTCTTTCTACCCCCAACCCCTAGAATTGCCTTATGGCTGTCCCATGCATGCTTGAATTCACTCACTGTTTTTGACTCCACAACCTCCTCCGGAAGGCCGTTCCATGCATCCACAACCCTCTCTGTGAAAAAATACTTCCTTATATTACCTTTGAGCCACCCCCCCCATCTTCATATTGTGCCCTCTTGTTCTTGCACACCTCTTTTTTGAAAGATGCTACCCTCTTTGGACTTTGTTGATTCCCTTGAGGTACTTGAACGTTTTATCATGTCTCCCTCCTTTCCTCAAGGGTATAAATATTAAGCTCCTTTAGTCTCTCTTCATATGTCTTCCAGTGCAGACCTTGCACCATTTTAGTTGCCCTCCCTGGACAGCTTCCATCTTGTCTATGTCCTTGCAAGACTGGGTCTCCAGAACTGCACACAGTACTCAGATGGGGTCTCACCAGCTGTCTGTACAGAGGGATAACAACTTCCTGTTTTCTACTGGTGATGCCTCTCCCTATGCATCCCAGTATCCCCCCAGCCCTCCTTGCTGCCCTCTCACATTGTTTGCCCACCTTTAAGTCATCTGATATGACTACCCTCAGGTCCCTTTCCATTTTTGTTGTTGTTAGTATCTCACCCCCCATTGTGTACTCTTCCCCTGGGTTTTTGTTTCCTAGATGCATTACCTTGCACTTCTTAGCATTAAATCTAAGTTGCCGTACATTTGACCATACCTCTAACCTTGCCAAGTCCCTTCTCATCCTTTCCACCCCACCTTGTGCATCAACTCTGTTGCAGATCTTTGTGTCATCTGCAAAGAGATATACTTTTCCTTCCAGTCCTCTGCAATGTCGCTTACAAAGACATTGAAGAGGACCGGTCTAATACTGAACCTCCACACCCCACTAGTAACCCCTTTCTTCAGGTGGACTCCATTTACTATTACCCTCTGTGTCCTATTCTCCAGACAATTCTTTACCCAGGCTATTATCTTGGGACCCACTCCCAGGTTGGCTAACTTGTATATTAATCTTTTGTGTGGGACTGTGTCAAATGCCTTGCTAAAGTCTAGGTAGGCCATGTCCACAGCCCCTCCCTGATCTACTACTTTGGTCACCCAGTCAAAGAAATCTATTAGATTCATCTGGCATGACCTTCCTGCTGTGAATCCATGCTGACTTGGGTCCTGTACCCCTCTGGCCTCTAGGTACTCGACAATTCTTTCCTTCAGAAGTGATTCCATCATTTTCCTTATCACTGAGGTTAAACTAACTGGCCTGTAGTTTCCCACTTCTGCCCTGCTCCCACTTTTGTGAAGGGGAATCACATTGGCTCTCCTCCAGTCCTCAGGTACCACCCCATCCTCTCTGATTTGTTAAAGAGGGTAGTCACTGGTGTCACTAGTTCTACCCTTAGTTCATTTAGAATTCTGGGATGAATCCCATCAGGCCCCATTGCTTTGTCCACCTTCAGTTTTAGGAGTTCTTTCAGAACCCTTTCTTCTGTAAATGGGCTGGTATCAACTTCTGTATCCAGAGTGTTTCTATTGTTTGTTTTAGGTACCTCACCTTCTTCATTTGTAAATACTGAGCAAAAATATTTGTTTAGTATCTCTGCCTTTTCACAGTCACCCTCTGCCCACCCCCTTCCCTTTATTAGTCCTCACTATCCCTCCCTTAGTCTTCCTTCGCTCCCTGATATACCTAAAAAAGGTTTTATCCCCCTTCTTAACTGAGTTGTCTATCTTTTCCACAGTTCGGGCCTTAGCTGTTCTGACTGCCTTCCCAGCTTCCTTTTGCTTTAACTGATACAATTCTCTGTCCTGCTTCTTCTGTGATTCCTTGTACTTTCTGAATGCTTTCTTTTTCTCTTGAACCTTCACTGCCACCTCCTTTGAGAACCATAGTGGTTTCTTACATCGTTTTGTTTTGTTTATTTGCTTCACACAAAGGCTTGTTACCTCTGTGATGGCAGTTTTTATTATTCCCCATTGTTCTTCCACCCCTCCTTCCTTCCCATTTGCTAGTGCATTCCTTAGGCACTCGCTCATTTTGGCAAAGTCAGTCCTCCTGAAGTCCAGTACTTTTGCCTTTGTATGGCTTGACTCTATTGCTGTGTTTATTGTATTTTGCATTTTGTCGCACCCATACAGGATTGCGGACCCTCACGCATTGTGGATCTGCTTTTGCTCACAGTCACAGGTTTTGTTTTTGGAGATTTGTACTCACCAATTTCCATGTCGCGGTGATATACAGTATTCACCATTATGACATGGAACCAACCCATAATGGTCCCCGCTGGTACAGCTCACCCTGCTCCCACAGCTCACCCTGCTCCCACAGAATTCAGTAACAGGTCACCAAACAAGGCATTTCTTAATACTTTACTAGGACCATACACATGACACAAGATTCAAACAAATAACAAAGGATTTCACTGGGGATCAGGAACAAGGGTCTAGGGGAAGGAAATGATTTAATGCAATGCAAATGTATTTGTCCCAGTGCAATGGCTCACTTGGCTGGTCTTCCACTGCCCTGCTAGGCACAGTCAAAAATGATAATGCAACCCAACCCCAATTAAGAACACAGAGCCCCTGACCAACTGTACTGTTGGGCTGCTACCTTAAATCCCCATTGATACCAGTGACTACGTCTAGTCCTAGGAGCTCCCCAGTGAAGCTTGTGTACCCAGGCATTGGATCAATGTACGCCTGATGATGTTGCACATGTTTGTTTACATTCCTTTACCAACTCCCACTGCCACTTTCCTGGACTTAAGAACACCCCCAACATAGTCTAACACTTATAATACGATGGGACTAGAAGAGACTATTTCATCCTGGTGGCTGCACTTTTTGGGGGGTGTTTCTAATGTTCAGTAAGTATGCAGTAAGAGTACCTTAAGAATTTGAAACAAAACAAGGTTGGGGATAACTATACATTAGCATGCATTTCAGTTCTGTTGCAAGAAGCCAGATAAAACAACCAGCAACATCAATGAATTTTAGAAAAGGTAACCAATCATAAAATTTGGGGTTTTAACTAGAAATAATTTGATACAAAAAGGTTGACAATGTGCCTTTAATTTGTCCAGCACTGGGAGCTCATTCCAAGTGCCTGTATACAAGCTCCCTCCCCATCAAGAACAAATCCATGTGACCCTAGGGGCCCATTGCTGATGTTTACACTCTCTCCTCCACAAAAAAATCAACATTGAAAGGCCACACCTGGCATCCAATTCTCCCCCTCCCAAATAAAACAAAAAAAATTAGTCCAGCCAGCACAAGGGAGCCTATCCAGTAATGGATGCTTTCAGATAAATTGCAGTGTAGGCTTCAGAGCTGGGTGGGGGGCAGGATTACACAGTGGGTGGCATGAAGGTGCGGGATAATTCTTTTTGGGGGAGATGCAGGTGCTTGCTACAGGAATGGGCTCCTGAGGCTAATGTATATAAAAGGGAGGAATCATCATATGCCTACACTGGAGTTTGGCTCCCAGTGTCGGACTGATTCTGCATGGGTCTCGGTTACTGACACTAGAAATAGGCTCCATGATAGACTGATCCTTGACAGGAGAGGGTCTTTTCTATTTTCTGTGCCAGACTCATTTTTGTAGAGGGGCTGTCAATCATGATGGGAGTATTGCATGTTACGGATGGGCACCTGGTGTCTTTATTGGGGGTAGGAGGGCCTTCAGCACAAAAAATAACATAAATATTTGTAGTAATGCTACACTTATTGACATGACCATAACACAAAGGCACGCCATGAAGCCAAGAGGTGGTTAATTCAGGAGTGTGATTAGAAGCACTTCTCCAAGAGGGTGGTACACCTATGAAACAGCCTACCAGTGGAGACAAGACTATGAAGATAATACAGATTTTTAAGTTAAGCCCTGACAAATTTCTGCTTATTAAAGGAATCCCTGGAAACTCCGGGTAGTAGAATAGATAGAGAACCCTGAAAAGTTAGAATATGTTTACACAGAAACATAGAATCTGATGGCAGATTAGGACCGCTTGGCCCACCTAGTCTGCCCATTTCCCTACCTAATGGATAAGCTGCAGATCCTAGTTAACCAACAGCCTACTTCCTTCAACTGCCCACTAGAATTGCCTTATGTCTGTCCCATGCATTCTTGAATTCTCCCACTGTTTTTGACTCTACAACCTCCTCAGGAAGGCTGTTCCATGCATCTACAACCCTCTCTGTGAAGAAATACTTCCTCACATTCCCTCTGAGCCATCCCCCCTCTATCTTCAAATTGTGCCCCCTTGTTCTTGCACATCTCTTTTTCTGAAAGATGCTACCCTCTTGGATTTTGCTGATTCCCTTGAGGTATATGAAAGTTTCTATCATGTCCCCCCTCTCCCTTCTTTCCTCGATGCTATACATTTTAAGCTCCTTTAATCTTTCTTCATATGTCTTCTGGTGCAGACCCTGCACCATTTTGGTTTCCCTCCTCTGGACAGCCTCCACTCTGTCTGTCTTTGCAGAGGTGGGGGTCTCCAGAACTGTACACAGTACTCCAGATGTGGTCTTATCAACTGTCTGTACAGAGGGCCAACAACTTCTTGTTTTCTACTGGGTGATGCCTCTCCTTAGGCATGCCAGAATCCCCCAGCCCCCTTACTGCCTTCTCACATTGCTGGCCCACCTTTAGGTCATCTGATATGACTACCCCAGGTCCCTTCCATTTTGTTGTTGTCAGTATCTCCCCATTGTGCACTCTTCCCTGGGTTTTGCTTCCCAGGTGTATTACTTTGCATTTCTTGTGCTGAATCTAAGCTGTCATACATTCGTCTCTAAGGTGCCATACATTTGACATGGCACACTTATTCATACCTGCCAACTAAGTATGAGGGTACAACTGAAGAACCTAGAGTGCCTTGTGTCCTTTGATTTAGACTTTAGAATCCTTCCAAACAGATCTGGGACACACAGATTGGTTCTCAGTACTGGAATGTCCTGACACTTCTACTGCCCTAAGCAATTTTCTTGCCATCTTTACTGTCCTGCAGGACAAGCATGCCCCTCTTATAAAAAGGAGAATAAGGGGTACTGTCACCAAATGGCTGCACGGCAGCCTACTCACCCTTATGAAGTCTAAGGATAAATGCTGGGCTAGTTTTAATGCCTCGCATGACATATCTATTTATCAGGAATACAGACATCTCAGAAATGCGGGCAAAAAAGCTATTAGGTCAGCAAAAAGTAATTTCTGCAAATCTGCCTTGCTATCCACAGCCAGAGACCCTAGGAATGTTTGGTGAACTATCAAAAACATAGTTAGTGGGTCCTTTACAGGGGATGTCTCAGACATGACTGTAGGTGGTACAAATTGTAACAATCCACTCACAATTGCTAATGCCTTTAACTCTCACTTCTCTGATTTGTCTGCTTATACCTCCCTATTTCCTCATCCCGATCCCGGTAAGCAAGGCGTGCCTCACTGCTCCCAGTCAGAATCTGTCCCTAGCCCCTCATTTTATTTCAAGGTTGTGTCCAGGTGGGAGACACAGAGACTGTTCTCTGGTCTCTCCCCTTACGCTAGTGCTGGACATGATAATCTGGAGCCCAAACTCCTCCATCTTGGTGCCCCCTTCATTGCCTTACCCATCTCCCATATCTTTAACTCATCACTCTCCTCTGGGGTTATCCCTGACCTTTGGAAGGTGTCAAAGGTGGTCCCAGTTCTCAAGCAAGGAGACCCTAAAAACCTTGAAAACTACTGGCCCATTGCCATCTTATCAGCCATCAGCAAACTCCTTGAAAATGTTGTTGCTTCCCAACTTTCCGAATATATTCAGTCACATGAGTTGCGGACTCCAGTTCAACATGGCTTTCATAAGGGCTGCAGCACCTCCTCTGCCCTTGCTAAGCTTACCTCTGACATCAGGGTTGCCATGGATCAAGGCAGACTCACAGGTGCCATCTTTGTTGACCTCTCCCTGGCCTTTGATATGGTTGATTTACTGGATTTACTGGATAAAGTTAGGACAAAAGAAGACACAAGGCCCATCTGGATTGTCCTCCCACGACAGTGGGATATTAAACAGATTATTGAATGAGTAACCATGAATCAAGCCTAGTTTTAAGGGAATCAAAATTAACTGCCTCTACAATAGTTGATCATGCACTTCTGTGCTCGCAATTCTGGCCCCTTGGTTTATCCGCCCCCCTCCTTGGGTGGTTTTCCAGTTACCTCCAAGGATGCAAGCAACTTACAAAATTTAACAAGGCCTTCTCCGTGCTCACCCCAGTAATATCTGGAGTTCCCCAGGGTCTGTCCTTGGGCCCATCATTTTCTCCCTATTTGCAAACAATCTCCCCACTGTGTCATCCCACTGCAGTGCCACCTTATACGCAGATGACCTGGTCATCCTCACTCACTCCTGTGACATTAGTGGCATCAACTGTCACCTTAAAGACAACTTTAGCAATATACAATCCTGGCTAAAAGAAAATAGGCTCATCCTCAATTACAAGAAAACTCAGGCCATGCTCTTTTGGTTCCCAGGCTAAATTAAAAGTGTCCCCTGTGCCCTTGCATATTACTGGCACTGATGGTTCCCTCGTGATGGTCACAACTCGGTCAAATACTTGGGAGTTACCCTCGACCCTCAGCTTGACGTCTCCCAGCATATTCACCTTGTACATAGAGCTGTAAATAGTAAGTTGGGCTTGGCTTACAGAGCAAAAAACAGTCTCACCCCTGCTGCGCGTATTGGCGAGTGGGGTGTTTCTTCCCACGCTCTGCTATGGACTCATCACATTTGCTCACACTACTAAAATTCACCTGTCAAAATAGGATGTGGCCTACAATAATATATGCTGCTTTGCCCTTGCAGCCCGGTGTCTCACTCACCACTGTGACCTTTACAATAAGCTTACTTGGCTTCCACCGGGCCAGCATCATAGCTTTGTCCTTGGTTGTTTACTGGCAAGGTGGTAAGAACGGCCACTCCTCCTGTTCTGGCAGAACTCCTCAAACCTGTTGCCTCCTCCTACTCCCTAAGGTCACATGGTCCTGCAATATTCCAGGTCCCCAATACCCGCACCCAAATGGGTGCCAGCGCATTTGCGTCTTTTGCTCTGAAATTATGGAATTCCCTTCCTGCCCTTTTTCACACTGCCTTATCTTTGAAATATATGTATAGTTATCTACCTGAGCTCTCTTTTGTAATCTACTTCCTTATTTCCTCATAACCTCCTGGGTCGCACCTGAAAATAGGCATCTGTTTTGTCTAGTGTAATTACCTGGTTAACAAAAGCTAAATAAATAAATAAATGAATAAAATGTTACTATATTTTTCAATTAATTAGTCAATAATTCCAGCACATGCCACATGACATCAGTGACTAGAGGTGTTGCAAAGCTTTACTTTGCCAGCAAAGTTCCTGTGAAGTTGTGAAAGCCACTTTGGTGAATTACTTAGCAAAGATCCCGCTTCGTCACTTCATAATGTATTTTCATGGCAAAATGGCACTTTTTCAGACAAAGTTATGGTGAAGTGGCAACCTCGCCAGCAAATTTTGGTCAATTTGCATAGAATAGGCAACTTTGTCTAATGACAACTTTGCAAAGTCATCACTTGACGAATGCTACCAACTTTGCAAATTAATTTGTGAAGCAAATTACAACCACTTGGCTCATCTCCATTGGTGACCCAGGTTCACGGATGAGCATGAGACATTGGAGATCTGCAGGGGGGAGGAGCAGGACTGAAAATCACAGAGGGCTCTTCTCCTTCTGGGAGGCAAGGCAGCATTCGCTGCTGTAATAGTGCCACCTAGCTGACCACAGATGCTGGTGCAGATGGAAGATGCAGCATGACTGCAAAGTGCGGCCATGCAGTTCTGAAGCTTTCTGGGCCATGTCCTCAGGTTTGGGACCAAACAAAGTGGAGAACCCCAGAATGTGGCAGCATGACACTGGTACTTCAGAGCCCCACAACTCTGACTGGCCACTGTTCTCTACACTTGCTTACAAGAGAAAGTCACTTCCCTGCAAATCCCACCCAATGGAATCCACCAAAGGGCAGGATCCCCTTTGTTCTCCACAAGGACAGATAAGTACCAGAGAAGGAGTAGGATGGGGCTGGGTAGTAGCCAGAGATGGATATGATAGTGAGGGACAGGTAGGAGGCAGATAATGAAGTACAGTATGATGCAACCTAATTGGCTTTAAGTGGATATTTATTCAAATAATTTTGTCAGGATCAGCAAAGGTTAAGGCAGCAGTACAGGATCCCTTTTACGTATATCTGACTGTAGGAGCAGTTCATATAACCTTCAGACTCATGTTCAGGCTGATTTGGTCAGCAAAAAAATCTGATTTACTCTAGAAAACATTGCCAGGGCAACGTTTTACACTTAAAGCCACTCTGAGTATAGTAGTCATGGCAAAGAACCTATACCTTACAGTTTGCTCCCACTTTAGCTAGCTGTGACAGTGCATATCTCCCTCTCGCTCTGGAAACTTGATTCCTTTGCTGTCTCAAGAAGAATGGGTTAAGCTAACTAGACAGAGCCTCTGAGCTTTTACCCTGGCCTTCAAAGCCACGTGATCTGCTTTCTCACGTTCTAAGGTTATTTTTATGTTTGCTGGCTCATGCGCAAGAAACCTACTATTACGCTTAAGGGCATTTCAGAGGTGTGTCACTGCTGAGCCCATTGCAGCTCAAACTGTAAGGGACTTGGCAGTCCAGACCAATGACTACTCACTGTGGTCATGGCACCACTTGTTTCTTGCTGGGCAGAAACTTCATGTAGTTGAAAGGACCAAAACCACTCCAATCAAAAGGGACTTCAGTCCTTTCATTTTCATGAAGCCAGACAGCATGCAGCTCATTGACTTTCAGCATCAGGAGCCTAAGTGAGCACACAATATTTCTGTCTGTCTGTCTGTTAAGCAGACCAGGAAGCCCACCTCTGGTACCACTTCTTTCTCCCCGTCCCCTCCAAGTCAGCTGACCCACCTGACCTTCCCAATTTTTGTAAATATTTAAAATATATAAGCAGAGCATGGTGCCCACCCCCAGTACAGCATCTCTTGATCCCTCCCAAGTTACCTGCCCCCTGTTCCCACCGAGCCCCACACTGGGGTGCCCAAACCCAGTGTCGGAATATACCTAAAATAAAACTGTCCCTCGATGTTTATTTTACCCTGTGAAACAGAAAACTACCACTCACCAATCTGCCCCCCAACACAATCCTACCCACCCAACCCCAACCTCTCTCTCAGCAGTCACCACCCCACACCCCCACGCACCCTCACTCAACTGAACATCTCCTAGGGCAAAGATCCACTCTCCAGTCAGAACACGTCTTGTTGCTGGGACTGCCGATTGCATTATGAGAAACTAAGTTAAGTGCGGTTCAATGTATTTCAATGTTGTTTGAACTTTGACGCATGACTTTGTCATTTTTGCATATTTTGCCCCAAAATTTTCAGCATGGCCTTTTTGGGACCCCCACCTCATGACCAGTGGTGGCAGAATTATGCAAATCAGGCCCAAACGGTGATTTTGTGGTTGAGTTGCAAAAATCACCTTTTGGGTGGGATTTGAAAAATTTCACTGTGCTTGCTGATGAAGTGGGCAAAAAAGGCTATGTTGAAAATTTGGGGTCAAAATATGTAAAGATGGTAAAGTTATGAGAATACATTGAATTTTTTCTATGGTCACCCGTAAGTTTGGTAATTTTAAATATATTGACCCCAAACTTACAATTATTTCACCACCTCATAAACGTGACAGCTGTCATTTTTCAAATCCTGGCCAAAATTTGTTTTCATATCTGTGGCACGGAATAATGTTTCAGTGGTCTGAAATGACATTTTGGCAGGGATTTGAAAAATTTCACCTACCAGGTTCATGATGTGGGGTAATAAGAAGGTTGCGCTGAAAATTTGGTATACAAGTATGGTAAAGTGCTCACGTTATGACTGAACTTTAAGATTCACTCATAGCAGTGTCAGTGGCTCAACAGGTAGCACACTTGCCTCTGAGGCCGGGAGATCAGAAGGCTGTGGGTTCTATCCCCACACCAGGCACTTGGGTTAATATCTCAATACTGGCACTGTAGTGCAGCATGAGGGGGGTGCTGCACTCCTGATGTGCCGTCTTTCAGATGAGACATTAAACCAAGTTCCCATCTGCCTGTTCAGGTGGATGTTAAAGATCCCATGGCACTTCTCGAAAAGAGTAGGGGAAGTTTTCCCGGTGTCCTGGTCAAATTTCCCTCATTCACTAAAAAATACCACCAACAGCTTAATCTGGTTCAAGGTCAGTTGACATTCATCTGTATCCCCCTCCCTTGGGTTGTGCCTGAAAATAGGCAAAATCTGCCTAGTGCACTCACCCAGTCAATAAAAAAAAAAAACTTCACTAATTTCAGTATTTTTTACTCCAAACTTTCAACATAGTCATTTTTCCACACCACCTCATAAACGTGATGTGTCATTTTTTAAATCCTGGACAAGATGTGTTTTTGCACTTGTGGTGCAAAATTATATTTCGGCCAGTATACTATACATGCTACATGTCATGGGTGTAAGGCAAATCATACAACAAGTACTTTGAAAAGTTGAGGACAAAATAATAAAAAAAAATAATTTAACAACCTTTTTGTGTAGTGCCAGTCTCCCCCCCCCCCAGCGGCTATGCTTTGTGATCCCATTGAAGGTCAGCTCAGTAACCCAGCTTGATGGGGGAGGGTGGGAAATGGTGCTGTTATGTGACTCCCCCCCCCCACCAGGGAATGGAAGGTGTAGGGTCATCTGCTTGGGCCTTGGTACCATATAGTGAAGACAACTGTCCTATTGGCATAAAGCCCTGCACCTCACCACCTGTGGGTGGCAGAGTGCCTTGTTCATTGTCTGACAGATGCACTCTTTGCCCTGTGCATCTGTATCTGCAGCCACATGGAAGCACAAGGACCACAGCACCCTATGCTTCTGCAGCCCACCAGACAGCCCCATGAATTCTTCACATCTATCACTGCACTGAAGTGCAAGGCCCTTGGACAAAGTCTTCCCTTGGTGCAGGGCATCTGCTGCACTATCAGTACCAAATGCCTGCACAGCACATACGTGCAAGCAAATGTTCAGCATTGACAAATGCTTGTTATTGTTATGAAGTATTGTGTAGCACCCCATGTGGGCGAGTATTATTGAGCAGCTCAATATTAGTGACTCAATAATACCGCTGCCATGCAGAGTGAGTGGGGAAAAAGAGCACTGAATGGGTATAGTGAGTGTAGCACTGAGGGATACACGCTACACTCACAAGAAATGGGTAAAAAGATTGATTTGGCCAAGCCTTGCCAAGCTGGCTATGTGGTGTAGTGGCTTGAGCCACTGTCCCAGAGCCTGGGGTGCTGGGTTCGGATCCCGGTGCAGGTGGATATTTTGCTTCCAGGGGAAGTTGCTATTTTTTCCTAAGTCCACTCCCCCTGGAGTGGGGGCTTGCCTCCCACATGAAAAAGTTCATTTTTTTTCTCGTGAAATAAATGACCATCATTATTTGTGATGGTCAGTGTTGTGCGGTTTGCCCTTTTCATGCCGGGTGGTTGTTGTCTCGCTTTATGTGATCAACAGTCTTATGGACTCGCTGTTATCATATAAAACCAAAGCACTGTACCAACGAATCAGAAGGTGCATTCAATACATGTCAGACCTTTTTCTCACTTGAGTGCCTTTGAGACTTGTAGTAAATGTTTACGCAGTGGTTTAGAAGGAAAACGTAAATAGCAGAGGTGGCCCTGTCTTCAGACCCTTCCACCAAGCCTCACTTTGACCATCTCCCCTACTATAATGTGTGGCAGTCAGTGGCTACCTGTCTTCTATGGAGCTATGTGCAAAGAGAGCAGGGCTGCAATTGGGTGAGTTTGCACAATCCTGCCTGTCATCCTACAGTTTTGTAACAATGTGTTTTTGTTATATGTTTGAACACGATTGTAAACGAGAATACTTTTCTCAATTTTGCTATCCAATAAATCATTGATTGATTGACAATATGTGACACCTTTGTACTTATTATAAAGAAATACATCTCTTTCTTCCAAAAAGGAGTTCCTTTTTTGTATATTTATAGCAAAAGATTTGGCTAGCAAGCTATATCTCTGGTAATAAACCCTGTCTAGATAAAAGGTCACAGAGTAGGAGAGGGTAAAACAGGGTAGACTGGATGGATCAATGGTCTTTTTTGCTGATATTGTGTATGTTTCTGTGTTTCTTAACAATAAAAAGTATCTCTGTACCCATAGTGTTTGCAACACTTATAAAGGAAGTCTTTTTGTTTGTCTGTCTAATGAGCTCAGTGATCAATTGTGCTTACTGCTGACCCAGTGACTTGTGTTTTCTTTGTAGCTTTTGGCTACACACAGGAACCACAATTATAGGTTTTCTCCTTCTTGGGGGACTATTTTGCTTTCAGTAACCCCTGTGGACATTGTGGCTGCTTCTCCGCTGTTGTTGGCACCAAAAAATGGAGTGGGGGAATTCCCCAGCACCGCCACCTAATGCTTCTAGCGTCTGTGGCTTTGGTCAAATGATGGCTTTATTTGGCAGGGTCTCCAGGGAAGCAGGGTGTGGACGGGTGGCATATCCCTGACTTATCCTCCAATTGCCTGATGCACTGCAGTCAGCATCAGCAGTCACGGTGTACAGTGGCTTTTACTTTCATTTTGTGAGCAGCTCCAAAGAAACGGAGCATGCAGTTCAGCCCTTCCTCGCAAACCAGTGGCCTGACACCAAGTAAATGACTGTTGGCAGCCTTGGATGTAGAGGGAAGGACAGTAAAGAAAATGAAAACAAACTCCAGGAAGGGTTTTTTTCTGGCATTTATCAGCCTGCCCTTGCTGTTTATAGAGGTACTGTACTGCTATTAATTAATAGTAACTTGCAGAAGTAGTCAGCTCTCTTCTTATATCTGAAGTAGTTTTAATTTTATGTTTGCTTGCGCAAGAAACATTATGTGGCAGCTTAGGAGAGAAGCAGGTTGTGGAGGCACGGCACTATGCGAGCCAATGGAGGCATTGCATTTAGGGGCTTGGCACTGGTGGACCAATGGAGGCACAGTGTGCTGATGACACTGGCTTCCAAAAGTGCCACCAACTTGTAAGGTTTTCTGCCAAGCAATCAGGGGCTGCCTCATCATTGTAGCATCAGACATTCTGCTGCAATGAGGGAGTGACCCATCACTGCAGGACGGCACCCTGCCTAGTGTAATATTGTTTGTCAATGTGGCGGCAAGCCGCAGCCATGCTTACAAACAATATTACTAGCCCCCAGTGCCGAGGGCGGTGCCCAATCCCCTTCAGCATCATGTGCGCCCCCAAAAATCCCTTGTTTGCCAACGGGGGCCCTAATCCCTGTTGGCTTTAGTCCATGCCTTCCCAGTTTAGTTTGACAATGGGGGAGCCCATTGCCCATCGGCATTATGTCCCCCACCCAAAAACACTTTGTTTTGTTCTCTGGGGGGTGCCCAATCCCCATCAGTTCTTGCCCCCCCTCAGTATGTGCTGATGGGGGTGCCCAATCCTCCGTCGGCTACTGCTCCCCCCAAAGAAAAACACTAGCGTGGTATGCTGGGAGCCGACCCCAGCATGCCAAAATGTCCCTGTTTAAAAAAAAAAAAAAAATGTCCAGCGATTTTTTTTTTTTTTTTTTTTTTTTTTGAGGCTTAACCTGTAAAACAGAAAATAGTCTCTCACCGTCAGGTCAGCTGACCCCTCTCCCAACCCGCACCCCACCTCCCACACGCCTCACCCCATACTTACCTCTCTGAGCCCATCTACAATCTTCAGTGGACCGGGAACACGCTCGTCTCTTCAAAGCCGACCGCCAACTGAAGAAATGCCAGTAAGCTGTATAATTGCATAAATAGGGTTTTTTCAACTTTGGTGCATATCTCAGGCATTTTTGGGACTTCTGACGCCGAATTTTCAACATGGGATTATTGGGACCCCTCCTCAGGAATTCAGCCACTGTCATGGCATTATTCAGTCCTGAAAGGGGATTTTGCAGTCACTGCGTGGAATCACCTTTCGGGACTAATTAATAAAACAACAGTGACAGTGTTCATGAGGTGGGCTCCCAAAAAGTCTATGTTGCAAATTTGGTGAAAAAATCAACAAAATGACTGTTTTACGAGCGTGCGTTGTGCAGTTGCTACGCACGCTCGTAACTTTGTGAATTTGCAATATTTTTACTCCAGATTTTCAACATAGCCATTTTTCCAGACCTCCTTATGAACAGTGCAGCTGTAATTTTTCACATCCTGGCTGAAATGTGTTTTCGCACTTCCAGCGCAGAATAGCGTGCTCGCTGTGGGAAATCTGTGTTCAGGACACATTAAGAAAATCACAGTGACACTGTTCATGAGCAGAGGCCCTAAAATGCTTATGTTGAAAATTTTATGAAGAAAGTCCATAACATGAGTGTGTTACGAGCGTGCATTGCACAGGTTCCACACACACTTGTAACTTCACGAATTTACAATATTTTCACTCCAGATTTTCAATATTGCCATTTTTCCACACCTCCTTATAAACAGTACAGTTCTCATTTTTCACACTCTGGCTGAAATGTGTTTTTGCACTTCTGGCGCAGAATAGCGCGGTCGCTGTAGGAAATCAGTGTTCGGGACACATTAAGAAAATCACAGTGACACTGTTCATGAGCAGAGGTCCTAAAATGCCTATTGAAAATTTGGTGATGAAAGTCCAAAAAATGACTGTGCTACGGGCATGCATTGCGCAGTTTCTAAGTATGCTCGGAAGTGCGAGCATTATTATGTTGATTGAGTGCATGTGCAAGAAACATGTTGTGGCAGCTTTCTCCATAAGCAGGTTGTAGAGGTGTGGCACTGTTGTGGCCAATGCCCCCACAGCCTGCAAATGCTTGTCCCGCGTCCCCCAATGACGTGGCATGCTGCTGCTGACACTAGTTCAGTCAGCGTGCCACAACCTTATAAAAAATCAGCTGCTGCAATCAGGGGCCATCTCATCATTGCAGCGTCAGCCATCCGCTGCAATGAGGGAGCGACCAGTCATTGCAGGGCGGGATGTAGGAACCCTGCTATTGTTTGTGAACAAGGCGGTGGTTTGCCGTTGTGTTCACAAACAATATTACCCCCCCACCATGTTTATTTGCTGACGGGGGAGCCCACTCCCCATCTGCATAATGTAAACCCCCTTCCCGGTTTTATTGTCTGCTGACGGGGTGCCCAATCCTTGTCAGCAGAAAGGAATCCCTCCCTTTTGTTGTTTGCTGACGGGGTGCCCAATCCCCCGTTGGTTACAGATGCCCCCCCAAAGCAAGACTCCGGTGGCATGCTGGGAGCCCACCCCAGCGTGCCACATGCCCCTGTAAATAAAAAATGGTCCTGCAACATCTTTTTTTCTTCTTTTTTTACCCTGTAAAAAAGGAAACTGTCCCTCAGAGGTCTCCCTGCCCCCCCGCAACCCGCGCCCACCCACTCTGCACCCTGCCTCCCCACACCCCCCTCACCCCATACTTACCTCCGGAGTCTGGCGCGATGATCTTTGGTGGACCGGGAACACATCTGCACTCTTCAAAGCTGACCGCGAACTGAGGAAATGCCAGTAAGCTGTATAATGGAATGAATAGGCTTTTTTCAACTTTGGTGCATATCTCTGTCATTTTGGGGAATTTTTTCACCAAATTTTCAACATGGGGTTTTTGGGACCCCTTCTCATGAATTCTTGAACTGCCATGGTGTTAATCGGCCATGAAAGGTGATTTTGCGGTCACTGCGCAGAATCACCTTTTGTAGCTGATTAACAACGACACAGTGCCTGTGTTCATAAAGTGGGCTCTCAAAAAGCCTATGTTCTAAATTGGTGAAGCATCAAATGACTGTTTTATGAGCGTGTGTTGTGCAGTTGCTACACACGCTCGTAACTTCGCAAATTTGCAATATTTTCATGCCAGATTTTCAACATTGGCATTTTGTCACACCTCCTTGTGGGCAGTACAGCTGTCATTGTTCACATCCTGGCCGAAATGTGTTTTCGCACTTCTGGCGCAGAATAGCGCAGTAGCTGTGGGAAATCCATGTTCACGACAGATTAAGAAAATGACAGTGACACTGTTCATGAGTAGAGGTCCTAAAATGCCTTTGTTGAAAATCTGGTAACGATATTCTATAAAATGACTGTGTTACGAGCGTGCATTGCGCAGTTTTCACACATGCTCATAACTTCGCGAATTTATAATATTTTCACTCCAGATTTTGAACATTGCCATTTTCCCACACCTACTTATGAATAGTACAGCTGTCATTTTCCCCATCCTGGCCAAAATGTGTTTTCGCACTTACAGCACAGAATAGAGCAGTTGCTGTGGGAAATCACTGTTCAGGACAGAGTAAGAAAATGACAATGATACTGTTCATGAGCAGAGGTCCTAAAATGCCTATGCTGAAAATTTGGTGATGATAGCCCATCAAATGACTGTGTTACAAGTGTGTGTTGCACACTTTCCACGCACTCTTGTAACTTCGCATATTTGTAATATAGTCACGCCAGATTTTCAACAGTGGCATTTTTTCACACCTCCTTATAAGCAGCACAGCTGTCATTTTTCACATCCTGACTGAAATGTGTTTTCACAGTTCTGACGCAGAATAACGTGGTCGCTGTGGGAAATCAGTGTTTGGAACAGATTAAGAAAATGTCAGTGGCACTGTTTATGAGCAAAGGTCCTAAAATCCCTATGTTGAAAATTTGGTGACGAAAGTCCATAACATGACTGTGTTACAAGCATGTGTTGAACTGTTTTCACGCACCCTTGTAACTTCACAAATTTGTAATATTGTCATGCCACATTTTCAAAAGTGTAATTTTTTCACACCTCCTTATGAACACTACAGCTGTCATTTTTCACATCCTGGCTAAATATGTTTTTGCACTCCTGCCGGAGAATAGCACGGTCACTCTGGGAAATCAGTGTTTGGGACAGATTAAGATCGACCGAGTGAGAGGGGGGAGTAACCGAGCTTAACTAAGCTCTGTTGGGACTGCTGTGGATTTGTTTGTGGGCAGACAAAGGCCCCAACACAAGAGCCCCGTACAAGGGCAGCCTGCAGCACTGGGAGAAACAGAATGAGAGGCCGAGTGAGGGAGGGGTGGCCATTCCTGAGGCTGTCAGGACTGCTGCGGATTTCTTTGTGGGCGAAAAAGGTGTCAATGCAGGCAGGGCCCAGTACAAAAGGCCAGCCTGCAGCGGTGGGAGAAATAGTATGAGCGAGTGAGACGGGGAGTTAGTGAGCTCAACGGAGCTCTATCAGGACTGCTGCAGATTTCTTTGTGGGCAGAAAAAGGAGCCAATGCAGGCAGGAGCCCCATACAAAAGGGCAGCTTGCAGCGCCAGGACAAACAGAATGAGCGCATGAGAGAGGGAGACTGAGCGACCTCAATGGAGTTCTATCGGGACAGCTGCAGATTTCTTTGTGAACAGACAAAGGTGCCAATGCAGCCAGGAGCCCCACACAAAAGTGCAGCCTGCAGCCCCAAGAGAAACAGAATGAGCGAGTGACAGAGTGGTAGTGACCAAGCTCAACAGAGCTGTATTGTGACTGCTGCGGATTTCTTTGTGGGCAGCAAATGCAGCAACGCAGGCAGCAGCCCAGTACAAAAGGCCAGCTTGCAGCGCCAGCAGAAACGGAATGCATGAGTGACAGAGGGGGAATGAGAGAGCTCAATGGAGCTGTGTCGGGACTGCTTCAGATTTCTTTCTGGCCAGAAAAAGCCACCAATGCAGGCAGGAGCCCAGTACAAAAGGGCAGCCTGCAGAACCAGGAGAACCAGAATGAGTGAGTGAGATGGGGGAGTGAGTGACCTCAACGGGGCTCTGTCAGGACAGCTGTGGATTTCTTTGTGGGCAGAAAAAGCCACCAACACAGGCAGGAGCCCAGTACAAAAGGGCAGCCTGCAGCACCAGGAGAAGCAGAATGAGCGAGTGAGAGAGTGGGAGTGAGCCACCTCAACGGAGCTCTGTCGGGACAGCTGCAGATTTCTTCCTGGGCAGATCAAGGTTCCAATGCAGGCAGCAGCCCAGTACAAAAAGAGCAGCCTGCAGCACAGGAACAAACAGACTGAGTGAGTGACAGAGGGCCACTGAGTGAGCTCAACAGACCAACGCAATCAACATTCGGCATTGACAAATGCTTGTTAATATTCCCACTACAGATTTTCAACATTGCCATCTCTTCACACCTCCTTATGGATGGTACAGCTACCATTCTTCACATCCTGCCTGATCAGTGTTTTTGTACATGTGGTGTAGAATGGCATGGTTGCTGTTGGAACTCAAAGTTCGGGACACATTGACAAAATCACACTGCCACTGTTCATGAGGAGAGGTCCCAAATGCTTTCATGAGGTGGGGTCACAAAAAGGCCATGTTGAAAATTTGTAGTGCATATACCAACAGCGCCTGAGGCATTAGGGTTTCTAACCGCCAGCATCCCACCCTGTACAGACTGACAGGCATCAGGGTGTGCCTTTGGATTGCCAACTGTACTGCTCATGCCATCCCACCCCACCCCCAGCCAGTGACAGGCATTGGAGGTGTACCTTGGACTCTTTGGCCCCAGAGTTCATCCCATTCTCCTATGCTGCACCCATTTCAGCATATGTCTTTATGGAATGGGGTGACTGTAAAGCCAAACATCCCAAGGCACACCTCAACACATGTCAGTGTCTGCAGAATAGGGTGAGGTGACATAGCATGAACATCATGGGCAACAACCCAAACACTTACTCCAATGACTGTCCATCTCTACAGGAGAGAGGTGGGGTTGGCGTGAAATTCAATACTTCACTGCCATTCCTATTCTGCATCTGTCTAACTCCTGCATTTCCAGTGCTAATACCAGCAAGCAAACATTCGGCATTGACAAATGCTTTTTTATTTTCTGTGTTGCTAATTAGAAGATTTGCTATCTGACAGTACTAGATAAGAACTGTGAAACAGCACTTAACCCAAAGAATTACATAGTTCTATTTCTCCCTGTACATCATCAACATTGTAGCTGGACTGATTGTGACATTACTAGCAACCAAGAACCAACCTCTTGCTGCTTGACTGGTAACTTGTGACACATATCACCAATCAAGCAGCAGGGCTTGTGCTGTAACAGTAAATGAGGTCACATGCTGATGCTGTAGTGAGAGGGACATAACTAGCTATGTCTGATTCCAGTTAAAGCATTGCTCTTCACATGACACCCAGTACATAGAAACATAGAAGCTGTCAGCAGATAAAGACTTCTTGGCCCACCTCTGCCCTAATTTTCCTACCTACTGTGCTACCATAAACCCTACTCGATCTCCGGCCTTACTCCCTCCCCAAGGCCTAGTACAATGATCCCCTTGTGTCTATCCCATGCATGCTTGAATCCTGCTACCATTTTAATAGCCACCACCTTCACTGGGAGGCTGTTCCAGATGCCCACTGCCCTTTCCATGAAAAAGCATTTCCTCACATCCACTCTCAGTGTCCCCATCTCCAACTTCATATCATGACCCCTTGTCCTTGAGCATCTCTTTCTGTGTAAAATGCTACCGTCCTGCACCTTGTCAGTGTCAGTGGCTCAGCAGGTAGCATACTTGCCTCTGAGGCTGGGAGATCAGAAGGCTGTGAGTTCTAGCCCCACACCAGGCACGTGGGTTAATATTCCAATACTGACACTGCAGTGCAGCATGAGGGAGGTGCTGCACTCCTGAGGTGCCGTCTTTCGGATGAGATGTTAAACCGAGGTCCCATCTGCCTGTTCAGGTGGATGTTAAAGATCCCATGGCACTTCTCAAAGAGTAGAGGAAGATTTTATTGAAAAATCATACAAAACCAAACCAAAAAACAGAATCAAAGTTAAGGAACAAACGAACAAAAACAAAAACTTTCAGGTAACGGGCACATCAGAGTCTGTAATCCAGGGTAAATTCCTCCAAAGTTGCAGAAACCGAGACCTGTCAAAAACCTTCATTTCAGAAAAATAAAAAGTACGTAAATCTGACACAAGCTTACCATACAATTCAATATGAGACAACTAAAAAGGCATCGGGAATTCCAAATATACCATTTGGTGAAAATAAATATAATATTTAAAGTGCTACATTCCATTATAGCCAAGCAGAAGGGTAATCCCAGGGATTTATTTAACTCTAAAAATTGATTAGCGTTTTACTCATAAAAGTGCCAAATCTTTGTGAAAATGCATAGCTCTTGCCTCGCTGTGTTTAACAAACACACCACTTCTAGAAAATCAGTATAAATACTTTCTGTACAATTAGGATAGTTCCAAGAAAAAAACTGCTAATCAATTATTTAAAACCCTGTAATCCCCATAGAAAAGTCTAGAATAAGTAACCTGATGAAAAAAAAGTAAGTTAGTCATGGTGAACAAAAAATCCCAAAAACCAGAAATATACGAACAAGAAAAAAATAAATGGTTGAAGGTCTCAGGTTAAAGGAAGCAACGAGGCCTGGAACAATTCCTTTCCGAGACCTGCTTATGTTTTTGATTCACTTTCACATTCAAGCGTTCGTGACATGTCAACCAGTATAAATCCTTAAGTTTATCAGGCAGGCGTTTTTCCACAAGAGAACAGAGCAGTGACACCTGAGAAGAAAATGGGTCTGTATCCCACAGGTGAATCTGAAGAATCAGGGCATAGAGCTGTTTCTTGGTAAGAAGGCGTACAGAATCAGGTGACACCCCCCATAACAGAAACTTAACAAACACGTCTCAGAAAAATAAAAGCGGAGGGTCCAAATTGGAAAGCCTGCTTAGGTGTCCAAGCACCCAGGCCTCATACCAAAGTGAAATTGAGCGTTGGAAACAGGTACCCCAAAAACTGGCAGTGGCTTGTAACAAAGGTTGAAAATTAGCAAAGAGAAATTGGCAAAAAAAGAAAAGAATAGGATTGACCATATTCTGGCCCCCCTTTGATAAGGGCAAATAAAGAACAGTACAATGAATAGGATTAAGCCTACTGCCCCAAAAGGCCTGAAAAAAGAGGCTATATACAGCAGCCTCTCGAGATTTAGGGACTGGAAAAAGGGCACTAAGATACAAAAAAGCAGCAATAAGATGGATCTAATCACGTAGACCTTTTTCCGAAAAGCCATCTTCTGTTTAGACCAGGAAAGTAACATAGACTTCCCCAGCAGAGGTTTAGCATCCCAGTTAACAACATCCATCTGTGGATCAAAAAAAAAAGAATTCCAAGGATACATAAATCTGAAGGGGAGATTGGAACTCCAGCCACCGAGGACTGAACAGGGTCCAGAGCCCCAAACAGTCTACCTGTACTTTTAAGGACATTAAGCTGCATCCCTGATAAGATGCTAAACTCATTATAACACTGAAGGGCCATCTCAGTGGAAGCAATATCTTTGGTTAGGATGATGAGGTCATCAGCATAGGCCAGAGCAGAAAAAGAGATCAATTGGCCCGGTAAACGTAGTGGACGAACAACAGGAGAAGAATGAAGACTGCGCAAGAGTGGATCGATTGAGAAAACATACAACAACAGGCTGAGAGGACAACCCTGTCTGACTCCTTTATGGATGGGGACATAAGGCCCCAGAAAATCATTCACACAAGGTTTGATCATGGCCATCCTATACAACAACTTCAACCATCCAAGAAAAGAAACAGGAATACCATATTGAGCCAGAGTATACCACAAAAAGGAATGACAGACATTATCGAAGGCTTGTTTCTGGTCCAACGAAAGAAGTACCCCTGACAGGGGTGAAAGGGCATGACAGGTAAACACCTCATGCAGAAAAAATAAGGGGTCAGTGATAGACCTCCCAGGCACTGTACAAAACTGAGTAGGAGATATAAGATAAGGTGCTACAGTAAGAAGCCTAGCATTCAAAAGCTTAGTTAATAACTTAAAGTTGGTGTTCAGGAGACCAGTCGGTCTCCAATTAGCAATGTCAGATTTGTCCCCTTTTTTGAACAAAAAAATCAGTACCACAGATGCCATATCCAAGGGAAGGTCAGAGTGTCAAAGAAGAAAATTAAACACTGTTGTCAGTTCCTCAAGGATTTCTTGACCCAAAATCTTAAACAATTCTGATGGAAGATCATTGGGGCCCGGGGATTTCTTCGGGGCCAAAGAGGAAGGTACCGAAGAAAGCTCAGAGACTGTAAATGGAACAGAGAGAAGCTGAAGCAAGTCTGGAGAGGCCTGTTGAAGAGGAAAAGTATGAAAGAAGGGAGCGAAATCCAGGTTTGCACAAGAAGGCCGACTAAATAAAGAGGCAACATGATCAGTGGCTATAAGTAAAAGATCAGAAGGGGAGGAACGGAGGGTACCACCAGAATCATGCAGTGAAGCCATCAAATGATGACCGAGATGTTTCCGGTTATGAAGTAATGGACACACCTCAGGAAGAGAGCCTGTCATATAAAACCGCTGTTTAAGGCGTAAGCCCTCACATTGAGTTAGGTGATATGACATCATTTGAGATCGAACACAGGAGATTTGAGCAGAGAAGTAATGAGTAGTGGATTACGAGAGAGAAAGAAGATGATGCAAATGCTTATGATCATTCAGATAAGCTAGATAGGCCGAAGAATGAATACTCCTAGCAGAAAAGTCCGAAGATCAGATTTGGTGTCTTGACACCAAGCTAAAGGAGAGTCATAGAGGTCGAAAGTCGACTTCCTGCAATGCAAAAAATAAACAAGCTGTTGGAGAAAGGAAGGTTGAGATAGAAGAGAAGAATTGAATTTCCAATAACCAGGGCCAGATGTAGCCGAAGGGCCACCGAAAATAAACATTAAAGAACAGTGGTCAGAATATTCCACTGCCTGAACATCGGCTTGAATAATATATAACGAGTGGGAAATAAACATAAAATAGATACGAATGGACAGAATCCCCTTGGAAAAAGTATGATCCCGCTTCCCAGAATAAGTAAAAAAAAAAAAGCATCCTTCAACCCGGCCAATCGGGTAACAGAGTTAAGGGCAGTCATGTCTCCAAAAATCTTATCTGTTGAAGCAAAAGAATCCCTATCATGCTTACTAAGCCCACAATTAAAATCTCCCCCCAAATAACATTGTGGGCAACATGAAGATATGGACTAATTAGAAAAAACTGAGCAGTTCGCTCCGCCTTTGACTGAGGGGCATAAATGGAAATAACCAGAAAAGAGACCCCTTGGATAAGAAAATCCAACAATAAGGCCCGTCCAGGAGCCAGGTCCAACAGTTGTAATACAGTAGGCTGGAGATGGTGGAACAAAATACCAACTCCAGAACAGCTTTCTGTACCAAGAGACCAAAAGGAGACCCCTGAAATCCATTCTCTAGTGGCCAATGCCACCATAGAAAGGCAGTGGAGCTGGGTGTCTTGTAAAAGAAAAATACCCAGAGGGCGAGAACCCAAGAGGTGAAAAACAACCCCCAGTTTCTTAGCCTGTTGGATGCTGTTTACATTAGAAGAAAGAAACAGCAAGGAAGGAATAAGGGACATAGAGAGAAAAGGAAGACAACTCAACTTTTCTTCTTTTTCTTGAACCTGCTCATTCTAGGTTGGGGAGTAGAACCAGTGGAGGGGACAGCTGAGGCCAGAGCAGCAACTGGTTGATCAAGAGATTGAGAATCAACCGAAGAGGCAGCTGACTTAGCCTCAGAAACAACCTTGTCATCCAATATCTGATAACGATTAGAAAGCACTGTTGGGAGTGACCCAGAGGCCTTAGGCGCTGCCTGAGATCCAGACAGACGTTTTCTGGTTGACATTCTCCTACCCTGAGAGTCTGGGACTGGAGGAGGGGGCATGACAGGCAAGGAAGGAACAGAGAAAGCTGTCGTGGAAAGGGGTTCAACCAGGTCAGGAGTAACTAGAGGCTCAACCTGGGAAACCTGAGACAGAACAATGTCCTGAGGGGGAAGGGAAGCAGGCACAGAGCCAGACGGGGTAATAGAAGGAGGGGGGTTCTGCTCCAAAATCAAAGAGTCCAGTGGAGCAGGCTGAGAGGCTCGTGGATGTGGAGGCAAAGGGTCAGGGCAGGCATCCAAGGCCATGCATTTGGAAAAATCCCATTGGGCAGAAGTAATCAACAACTGCTGTTCCTCAGAATCAGCCAAAGCAGATTGTCTGTGGGCAGCTGCAGGGCAGGATGCATAAGCGTGACCAGTGTCACCACAGAGGTTACAACGAACCAGGTTCCTACACTGAGAACTGGAATGACCCATCTCATGGCATAAGGAACACCTCTGAAAGTCACAGACACTATTAATATGACCACCCTGTCCACATTTATAACAAGTACAATGTTAACCCAGGTAAAACAAAACTCCTCTATCCCGACCCAAAAAAAAGCTATTTGGCGGGTGTTGGAAGCCCGTGTCGTCGGAACGTAGGATTACCTTAATACGCCAACCCCCTGTCCATATTCCCTCAGAATCAAAAATGGCCTCAGGGTTGCCAGTAACTGTGCAGCATTGTTTTAACCAATACAAGCGGTCAGTAACACTGACCCCTTCATTACGAAACAACACTGTAATAGTTTTGCTGGCAGGCCTGGTCAAAGGAATTACCTCAAAAGGTGCCCAAAGAGGAGTTTTTTCTTTTGATAGTACTATGCCCAAAACTTATCTAACCCACTACTAAGTCTAAAACTAACATTAAAAACATTTCCCCCCCCGAGACATGGATTAAAGCATACAGTTCAGTGACAGGAAACTGTAAATCATCCTTCAAAAGAGTCTTGCCAACATACACACGGTCTGGGAAAATGTCTAGTCCTCCTTTATACAGCAGCTGGACTGCATTATGATGTTTTGCTGGGTAAACATGCTGTTGAAAAAAAGAAGCATATGTCTTCTTTGGGGGAAGCAGAGCAGGAGGAGGAATAGGCATGGCAGTAGGGAGTGGCCAATTCTGAACGTCCGCGGGAATATTCCTTGGGATATCAGTAAATGTTGAAACATCACTAAGTCTGTCATCCTCTGAGATATCCAAAAGTATGTCCTCTGAGCCTGAAGCAGGAGGAATAGGAAGGACTGGGTTTTGAGTCGAGGCCAAATCCAGAGTTAAATGTAGAGGAGAGGAAGTAGAGTCAGGAAGGTCTGGCACAGGAATAGAAACAGCAGGGGTCCGGGAAGTAATGGCAGAAACAACAGAAGTATTTGAAGTAGTAGTAGGAATACTCACAGCAGGTGGTGCTGAGGATGGTGCCAGGGACACCCCAGGTATCTGAATCAGAGTAAAGCCATAAATCCAATGGGGAGAGGCATGGGGACGGACCGAGCCAGTCTCCCAGAGAGACTGTTCCATGGACCAAGAGTCATTTCCAGAGGGAGGGGTATCAGCCCAGCAGAACTTCCCAGTGGAGGCCTTTTTCACTGTCCATCCAAGAAGCTTAGGAGAAGGGGCAGCTTTGAAAGAAAAAACTGTGGCAGAACCCTGATTGAGCCCTGTAGTGTAGACAGAGGGTGGAGTAGTAGGCGTCACGTCCATCTCCGAAACCAGAGGAATTACCGGAACAGCAGGAAGAGCTAGCGGAGTAGGCTGCACAGCAGAGTCCAGGCCCTATGAATGAAAATGTGCCATAAGAGCTTGTTTCTTCTGCAGATGGGCCATTTCCTCAAGAAGGAGAAGCTGGGCAAGGGAGGGAGCAGCGTCGGTCTGAGCAGCAAACAGCACAGCAGACGAGGTGGAAGGAGAAGGCAATACTTCGGGAACTCCAGCAGGTACAGAAGAGGTGGTATCAAGCTCAGTATCAGAGGAGGCTCTAACAAGTACATAATCCACAGGAAGGTCAGTAACAGAACTTGTTGTAGTAACTGCGTCTTCAATGACAGGAACAGTCGAGTTGAACAACACAGGCGCCGAGGAGGGGACAGGCTAAAGAACCAGCCGTCCCTCCTGCACCTCATTCATCCGACCAGCAACTGAGTCGGCCATCCTTCGACGGCCAAAGGGTCCCCCTACTGATGAGTAGGGGAATGTTTTATTGCAAAATACATAACATCAGAGAAGAAACATTCAAAGCAAAAAGAGAACAGATGAAGCACAGAAAAAAATCATATACAGAATCATCAGAGTCACATAAAAAATGAAATACAAAAACTTAGGTAATCACTACAGCCAAAAAACATGTTTCCAGAATAACTGAAACTTCCCTCTGTCAAATATCCTTGACTCCTTCATTTTAAGTTGCTTCCACACTTCCGTAATTTGATTAATCAACACTACATTAGGAGTATTCACATGCTGTAAATAGAATTGACAACGTGCCTGCCAAAGATAATATTTGATATAAGCAAAAACAACATTTAATGTACTGGGATGGTACCTAGAATAAATACCCAAATAATCCCACAGTATCAAACATTCATATTTAATATGCTGTAGGGGAGACAAATGCCAGCTAATGGCTAAATCAATTCAAAATTGTTTAATATAAGGACATAGAATAAAAAGTGTTTCTGTGATTCTTACATGCCAATACAGGAAAATCTCAAGCACAACCTGTCAGTCACAGGTTTATGCTTCCAATTACCTTTAACCCCCAATTTTCCATGACAGCACAGCCACTGAACATCCCAGATATGATTAGGGATCCTAACATCTTTAAGAATATTCAATGCAAACTGAAGTTTAGAAAGGAGGCAGCGAGGAAAATCAACCCGCAGAACATGTCTATCCATCACAAGGCCATATATAGATTTTCTCTGTGTGGAAGTAATCTCAAGTTTATTTAAGTTCCACCCTTTTACTCTTTTTAACATAGGAAGGGCAAAATCAGGAACCCGTAAAGACTCACTGAAACGGGGAAAAGTCACCTCCCATTTTTGAAAAAAAAAGATGAAACAAACAAAATGTCCACTCTGCCCAATGTGAAGTAAGTCCCACTGTCCTATGGAAGGAATCAAAAATACAAAAAGACTGAAAAAACACTACAGGGTTTAACATACCCAGTCCTCCCATAGAAACCTTAAGATTCGTAAATCTCTTTTCACTGGGTTCAACCTACTACCCCAGACCATCTGAAAAAAAAATAGCTAAACAGTCTAGTCTTGAGGTCAGTGGGTAGAGGAAAAATGTGTGCAATATGCAAAAAAACGGACGAGAAATTGCTTAATAATACAAACCCATTTCTTCTTCCCCATCCCCCAGGACTTCCAGTGTGAGACCTTTGCCTCCCAACTAGCAGCCTATCCTCCCAATTCACCTGTGCCATATCCTGTTCTCCAAACGTTATACCCAGAACCTTAATAAAATGTTGAGATACCTGGACAGTACCTATTGAGCGTACAGGGTCCCTGTCCCCAAGCTGCAAGGCCATGCTTTTTTGGTGATTAAAGCCTGCCCCAGTAATTCCCGAAAAAGTATCTAATACCCTTAAAGCAGACACTCCAGCCTGAACAGAAGCAGTCAACAGACAAATATCATCCGCATACGCCATCATTTTTTGAGGAAAAACCTCAGGACTGGGAGACAACCCAACAAGAAAAGGATCATTCAGGATTACTCTAATCATAGGGCCCAAACAAAACATATACAAAAGGGGACTTAGGGGACAACCCTGCCTGACACCCCTTTTTATGGAAACTGGTGACCCCATCGGACCATCCACTGTAGGAATGGCCACAGCATTTTGATATAAAATGTGAATCCACATAATCATAGATGAAGGATACCATAAACCTGTAAAACTTTAAATAAAAAGGAATGAGACACATTATCAAAGGCTTTTTTCTGATCTAAAGTGATCAGAAACTCCCCAGCAACTTCCTCTGCTTCCCAAACTCACAGACATCCCTCAATAATTTGAGGTTCTGTTGAATATTTCTCCCAGGAATGGAACATGTTTGAACAGGGTGAATCAAAACTGATGCAGCCTTCTGCAATCTATGACACAAAGCTGTGAAAAGATTTTATAATCAGAATTCAAGAGGCTAATCAGCCTCCAGTTCCCCAAATCCAGTCTATCACCATTCTTGTAAAGGTAAACCACCATAGCTGAGGAAAAGCAACGTAGAACAGCCACAGCCATCAAAATTCATTAAAAACTTCCACTAAAAGCAGAGCCACCAAATCCTTAAAGGTTTTGAAAAACTCATTTGTTAGCCCCATCTTCTCCTTGGGACACCCCTGAGCGTAACTTAGAAATAACATCCAAAACCTCAGACAAAGTAATAGGACCAGCAATATCAGCCGCAATGTCAGGAGACAATACAGGAAATGAGCAATTTATCAACGTATCCCAAGCAATATGAAGGACAAACTCCTGTCCCAGGGAATTCTGAATATACTCAGCCATAACATCCAACATCTCGGCATGGGACATACGCAAATGACCAGAGCTATCATACAGACCAGTCATTTTTTTGTTTGCCAACTTCGTTTTAAATGCCTCAAATGGATCAGAAAAAGGAGATTTAGTGGTATCAAATTTAAAAGTAGCATATACAAAAGCAGCACGCTGATAATGATAGTCTCTCATTTTACGCTTCACAACATCAAGCTGTGCTTTAATCCTACAATCTGCTACAGTAGGGAGGGATATGAGTTTATAAAATTGATTTCTTAAAGCCAAGTACCCCAAATAGTCCTTACTTCCCTTAGCTCTCCCAAAATCAAGAAACACATTTTTAACCTCCATTTTAGTATCCCGCCACCAGGAGTACCAGGAGTCATAAAGGACCGCCACAGAACCCTGAAACTCAAACAACAATTCCACTTTGGTTTTAACTTCAGGATCAACCAAAACAACAGAATTAAGCTTCCACCACCTAGACATCCCGGGGAAAGAAGGAGGTATATGTGAAAACTGAATATTACGCTGTAAAATACAATGATCAGAAAATTCACAATTCTTTAAACTAAAACCATGAACCATCAACCTACTGTAAATAAAAAAATAATCAGTATGGGTACAATATGCACTACGCCTATATGTAAATCCCCCCATCCTTATGCAACACCCTATATGCATCTACCAAATCTGCAGTGCGAATAATATTATGTAATGCATGTGAATCACAGTACACCTTCTGCTGTACACTATCCCGCATCTTCACATCTCGGCTACAATTCATGTCACCTCCCCAAAATAGCATTCTAGAAGAAAATAGAAAAGGTTTAATAAAGGTGAACAATTCTATTCTAGCCTTTTTACTTTGAGGGGCATAAGTATTTAAGATACATACAGAAAACCCTTCATAAACACAATCTAACAGCAAAGTTCATCCTACCAGAATGTCTACTACCCTCTGAATCCAAATTTGGGGTGATTGAAAAAGAATCCCAAGACCATCTGTTACATCCTCCCCAAAGGACCAAAAGGAGGGCCCCCAAGGCCAATGTTTTTTAACTTGGGCAATATCTTGTAAGGAAGCAAATCTGGTCTCCTGAATAAGTAAGGCATCAAACGGACAGTGCCGAAAGAACTCCAACAAAGCCATTTGCTTTCGAAAAGATGTAATACTACAAACATTCAGGGAAATCAAACGAAAAAAAGCCATTCATGAGGTTGCAAATAGAAAAAGACCTTCAAACCTCATCCTTATCTTTTTTCCTCTTCCTCCCTACTTTTTTCTTAGAATTTGGGACACTACGAGGAGTATCCTCTTCACATTCCATTTCTGAAACCACACCAGATAAGGAGAAGACATCAGACTCAAAACCCCCCTCCTGATCTTGAAGCACTTGAAAATAATTTTGTGTGGGAATAGAGCCAACCAAAACCTTGGGCTTCAGGGAAGATCTAGTCACCCATTTTTGTGGAAGAAAATCAGCATCCACCTGGGGGGGGGAGCATCTGCCCCATGTCACCCTCTAAATCAGGAACTACCCCCTGTTCAGAAGCAGGAGAAACAGTGGGAGCATTAGAAACAGTGGAAACAGTGGGGGCAGTAGAAGCAGTGGGGGCAGCTGGAGATGAAGCAGCCAGGGTAGGGACCGGAGAGGTAGACCTAGAGGCCACATCCAGGACATCAGGTCCAGGTTCTGGTCTGGAAGGCCTATATCTCTCTTGGGCATCAGAGACCAAATTCTCCTGGTTAAGTCCACCAGTCCAATTTTGGCCTGCCCAAGGACACTGATGATAAGCATGACCAATTTCGTTACAAAGATTACATTTAAATACGTTTCTACAAACAGGATGATCATATTCCCCACATAAAGCACAAATGATCCTGTCACAGGTGCTACTAAGATGTCTGGGACTGCTACATTTGTAGCAAGCCTTCAGTTGTCCTGGATAAAAAACCACCCCCTATCCTTTCCCAAAAAAAGCTATTAGGAATATGCTGCACATCATTTTCAATTAAATGCAACTTTACCTTAAACCTCCAACTACCATTCCAAATACCCTCGCTGTCAATGATAGCTTCAAGAGGCCCCATAACCTGACATTTCTTTTCCATCCAGTAATGAATATCCCCAACATTCAACCCCTCATTTTAAAACATCGCAACCACTGATTTATACAAAGGTTTAATAAGGGGGATAGCCCAAAAAGGAGTCCATAAGGGCAATGTTTTATACATATATTTTTTCCAAAACAAATCAAGCCCTGCAAAGGTCCTGAAACTAATGTCGAAGGCATCTTCCCCCCTGATATTAATCAGAGCAAAAATATCAGCAGCTTGAAACCCCATGGAACTTTTTAAAAAGGTTTTAGCCACATAAAGCCTGTCCGGGTGCTCCTGAAGACCCCCTCTGTAACAAAGACGTACAGCATTATGCCTAGGAGCTTGCTCAACTTTATTATTTTTAAATAAATCCGAATATCTGGGCCCAGTCCTACAGCCTTCATGACATGGGGAAGGGGGTGGACTAGGAGAATGTTCCTGGCGCCCAGAAAAGTTAGATTGTTCAGTCGTATCAGTAGTGGCACCCAGCACAGAAGATACAGTCACCAAATCTCCAAACCCAGCAATAGTCAAAAGTACAGGCTGCTCCCCCTCACCATTTCCAGGTTGTACAGTACCTTGATCAGGGATACTCCCTGTTGAAGAAAAGGACTCCCAAGCCGAATCAGGGACACAGGCCCCATGTCGGGTTTGAATCCAGCCTGCATTACGCAGACTCTTCTTTCAACCACTTGTCGAAACCAGGCACCGCAGCTGACCCCGAAATAGCAAAAGACTTCTGCATTCTGTCCAACGTCGTCATCGTCGCCGTCACAGGCTGTTGAAATGCCGAAATTCCCTTGACAGCAGACGTCAAGACAGTCTCCACTGAAAGAGGCAGGGACTGCACTGCTGCCTCTCCGTTTGTAGCAAGAGTCACATCCTTAGCACCCACTGCCATACCACTCAGCACAGCATGTTCAGAGGAAACACTCAGACCAGCTGTTTCCAGACAAGGTAATTCCACTAAATCTTCCTTCGTTCTCAGTGCTCGCACTACCTCTGTCTGCATCGTAGCAGACATCTCCTCTGGACATAGCACCACATTACTCTCAACACAAGTAACATAATCCCTTGGCAAAGAAGCAGCTGAGGCCAGGGATAGAACCTCAGACTGCACTAGATCTCCATCCTCCTCACCCTCCATCCTGCAACTGACCACCACTCTGCAACAGAGCAGCAATCCCCCTGCAGGCAGAGTAGGGGAATTTCCCTGGTGCACTGGCCAAATTCCACCCCCCCACTCACTAAAATACCACCAACAGCTTAATCTGGTTCAAAGTCAGTTGGCATTCATCTGTATCCCCTTCCTCCGGGTCGTGCCTGAAAATAGGCAGAATTTGTCTAGTGCACTTACCCGGTCAACAAAAACTAGCTAACCTTGTTAATATCTTTGAGGTATTTGAACATTTCTATCATGTCCCCCCTTTCCCTCCATACCTCTAGAGGGTACATATTTAATTCAATGAGTCTTTCCTTGTAGGGATTCTGATGCTGGCCATTCACCATTTTGGTTGCCTTCTTCTGTACCGCATCCACTTGATCTATGTCTTTCCGGAGATGGGGACTCCAGTACTGGACACAGTACTTGAGGTGGGTCCTCACCATCGATCTATACAGGGGCAATATTTCTTCCTCTTTCTGCTGGTGATACCCCTCCCTATGCAGTCAAGCATTCTACTAGCTTTTCCTACTGTCTTATCGCACTGGTTTGCTACCTTCAGGCTATAAGATATGATGACCCCCTAGGTCCCTTTCCTGTTTTGTGGTTGTCAGTACCTCTCCCATCTCCAATTGGTACATTGATCTTGGGTTTCTGTACCCCGTGTGCATAATTTTGTACTTTTTGGCATTGAAGCCCAGCAGCCAAACCCTTGGCCAGTCTTCTAGCTGTTTCAGATCATCACTTATTTTTTTCACACACACACCCTCCGTGTGTCCAATCTGTTGCAGATTTTTATGTCATCCATGAACAGTCATACTTTCCCTTCCAGCCCTCCTGTAATGTCATTAATAAAGACACTGAAGAGGACCAGGCCCAGTACTGACCCCTGAGGCACCCAACTGGTTACCCCCAACCCGTGTGTCCACTCTTGCAGATTTTTGTGTAATCCATGAACAAGGCATACTTTCCCTTCCAGCCCTCCTGTAATGTTGCTAATAAAGACACTGAAGAGGACCAGGCCCAGTACTGACCCCTGCGGCACCCAGCTGGTTACACCCCTCATATATCCACTCTTGCAGATTTTTGTGTAATCCATGAACAAGGCATACGTTCCCTTCCAGCCCTCCTGTAATGTTGCTAATAAAGACACTGATGAGGACCAGACCCAGTACTGACCCCTGCGGCACTCAGCTGGTTACACCCTCCGTGTGTCCACTCTTGCAGATTTTTATGTCATCCATGAACAGTCATACTTTCCCTTCCAGCCCTCCTGTAATGTCATTAATAAAGACACTGAAGAGGACCAAGCCCAGTACTGACCCCTGAGGCACCCAACTGGTTACCCCCAACCCGTGTGTCCACTCTTGCAGATTTTTGTGTAATCCGTGAACAAGGCATACTTTCCCTTCCAGCCCTCCTGTAATGTTGCTAATAAAGACACTGAAGAGGACCAGGCCCAGTACTGACCCCTGTGGCACCCAGCTGGTTACGCCCCCCATGTATCCACTCTTGCAGATTTTTGTGTAATCCATGAACAAGGCATACGTTCCCTTCCAGCCCGCCTGTAATGTTGCTAATAAAGACACTGAAGAGGACCAGGCCCAGTACTGACCCCTGCAGCACCCAGCTGGTTACACCCCTCATATATCCACTCTTGCAGATTTTTGTGTAATCCATGAACAAGGCATACGTTTCCTTCCAGCCCTCCTGTAATGTTGCTAATAAAGACACTGAAGTGGACCAGGCCCAATACTGACCCCTGAGGCACTCAGCTGGTTACACCCCCGTGTGTCCACTCTTGCAGATTTTTATGTTATCCATGAACAGTCATACTTTCCCTTCCAGCCCTCCTGTAATGTCATTAATAAAGACACTGAAGAGGACCAAGCCCAGTACTGACCCCTGAGGCACCCAACTGGTTACCCCCACCCCGTGTGTCCACTCTTGCAGATTTTTGTGTAATCCGTGAACAAGGCATACTTTCCCTTCCAGCCCTCCTGTAATGTTGCTAATAAAGACACTGAAGAGGACCAGGCCCAGTACTGACCTCTGTGGCACCCAGCTGGTTACACCTCCCACGTATCCACTCTTGCAGATTTTTGTGTAATCCATGAACAAGTCATACATTCCCTTCCAGCCCTCCTGTAATGTTGCTAATAAAGACACTGAAGTGGACCAGGCCCAATACTGACCCCTGCGGCACTCAGCTGGTTACACCCCCCATGTGTCCACTCTTGTAGATTTTTTTGTCATCCATGAACAAGGCATACTTTCTCTTCTAGCCCTCCTGTAATGTCACTAATAAAGACACTGAAGAGGACCAGGCCCAGTACTGACCCCTGCAGTGCTCAACTGGTTACCCCCCACCGTGTGTCTAGTCTTGCAGATTTCTTTTATTACTATTTACCTCCTTGCCACAGGCTCTATGGAGCTATGATCCCCCTCAGAGGGGGTACATCCTCTGGCCCAACCCCCAGCTCATCTGCCCCAAGGTTCCCCTGCAGATTCACCCTCTATGGCAAGGCCAGGTGGGGTGGTGCCGGCGGTCCCCTGCCACCTGGTACGTCTTATCTGGTGGCGGGGGGCAGACTTCACCGGACTGGTCAGGCCATCACAGGTTCATGTAGCCCCAGCCATTTTCTATTTTCTCCCTTCCCTCCAATGTAATCGCATCAGTTTCCAAGCTTCCTGACCCGTACTGCCCTCCAGCCACCACTAGAGAGCAGTCAGCGGGTGGGATGTCTAGTCCCCTTCCCTGGAGAGAGGAGAGCAGTCCTCCGGTTGCTGAATCCTCTTGCTCCCCCTTACAGACTCCCAGAGGCCCAGGCACGTTCCCAAACCCAGGCCACCGGCATGGCACGAGGTGTGGCATCCAGCGCCTCAACCCTCAACAACACCTGACCGGTCCATTCTTGCAGATTTTTATGTCATCCGAGAACAGGCATACTTTCCTTTCTAGCCCTCCTGTAATGTCACTAATAAAGACACTGGAAAGTACCGTACTGGGGCCCAGTGCTGACTCCTGTGGCACCCAGCTGGTTACCATGCCTTCTTCTGAGTGAACCCCATTTGCCACCACCCTCTGACTCCTGTTTCTTAGTCAACTTTGTACCCATTTTACAGTATTACTTTTGGACCCACTCCCAGGCTGCCCAGCTTGTTCACCAGACTTATGTGTGGAACAGTGTCCAAGGCCGTACTGAAATCCAGGTAGGCCACATCCACTGCCCCTCCCTGATCCACTTCCCTGGTCACCCAGTCAAAGAATTCAATCAGGTTTGTCTGGTAAGATCTCCCCCTTGTGAACCCAGGCTGCCACAGATCCTGGAATCCACTGGCCACAAGGTATTCCGCAATCCTTTCCTTTAGTAGTGTTTCCATTACTTTGCCCACTACCAAAGTCAGGATAGCAGGTCTGTAGTTTCCTGCCTCCTCCCTATTCCTACTTTTATAAAGCGGGGCCACTAGAACTACTGTACTAGAAAACCATCTGGTGAGCACGTAGAAAAAGAAAAACACTTCAGAAATAAAAAGTAATGACTGACTACTTTTAAAAATGACTACAATTTTCTGCCTGCTATATTTTGGCACTGCTAGTTCTTTAAACAGCACCTCCGGTTGTTTAGCTAAGGGTACATGCAATTTTCCCAAAATGTTGATGTACTTATTCTTTTTCAGATATAGCACATAACAAAAAACAGGTGTCAGGGAAAAAAATCCTTACACTGACACCCATGTGTCTAGTCAGAATAAGATGTGCAAAACATAGACAGCACACAGACCCACTCCAACCTTTAATTCATCCATTGTCTGCAAGGAACTGTTCGGTGTATAAGCAAAATAAAAGTAACAAAGCAACCGAGGAAGGAACATCTGGAATGCATCAGCTGAGGAGGAAAATAAAAGGAATGGATGGCAGAGTAGGCCAGCACCATCTGGACGGTATGTCAACCCCCATAAATTAACTCAGGAATGGAAAAGACATCAAGCAGCAATATTTGTTAGTCACCACATAATGTCAGTGGCTCCACAGGCTGCACGCTCGCCTCTGAGGCTGGAAGCTCAGAAGGTTGTAGTTATCTCTGCAACCTTTATAGTGCTCAGGAATTGCTCACAGATGTGTTCTCCTCCATCCATCCTATTGGTCGATGCATGAAAAGAGATCTTTTCGACAGCCAGAGACCAAACCCTCCAGCTATGTCCCTAGAATTCCAGTTTCCTTCATGTATGCCCGGTGGTCGGTCACATTTATCACCTGCTCCCTACTCCAAAGTAAACAGAGTTCTTTATCACTATCTTCAACCCCTCTTCTTCCTATGTTTAGGATTTAGGCAGATGTCGAGTGGCAAAACGCATTCTGCAGGGCTGCTAGCTGTGTTTTTTCTAACTGCATTTCTTCACCATGGTTCATGATCTGGGGATCAGAGATACACTAGAGCTGGATGGGGGGGCAGGAAGCCAGGGCAGTACAGACCCTCAAGTAGCATCTGTTCAGCCCCCTGCCCCAGTTTGGAGCTCTCAGGTAGTGTCCCCAATGTCTTCCAGCAGTGGGATGCAGACCCTGCTGCAGCATCTGCTCACTTTGTTTCTGCCCGCATATTCCCCCAGAGGTCCAAGGAAAAATAATGGAGCAGTCTGGATAGACAAGTATTACCCCATCCTGGTTCTTTTGCAGGCACGGCACCTTCTCTCCCCCCCCTTTTTCACATACCTCATGTACGAGGTGTAGATGGTCCCGTGGAGGTCTGATGGCCTGTCTGGCCCCAGAGCTCCTCTCATGGGGGAGTATAGTTATTCAGCACATATTTGTGTCATGTGCTTCCATCGAGGGAGACATGGACATCTCCCCTGCACATTCCATCACTGGCACCATGTTTTCATCACAAGTCTCAAGCCCCAGCAATCATGGCGGCTCTCGCAAGACTCGAGGGGCGGGACTTAGGAGACTCCTCTCCATAATTTATTACTAAGGAAATGTGTATGAATATATGATCGTTGTCCCTTGGAGTTTATTCTCAGTTCATCTGCCTCTATAGTTTACTCCCTAATCCAAGTCATAATCCTCTGTTGTGACATCACAGTCTGTTGCCATGGGAGTAATTGTGAGGTCACAAGCAGTGCTCTATGACTTCAGGTAGGGAGAAAGCATGCAACAGATGAACTCTTCAGGAGCAGAAATCCTGTTTTCATACAAATGATCTCAGTAATAAATAATGGGAAGGAGAAATACAGAACAAATGGGAAATACAAGCTAGATTGTGTCTAAATATTATGTTTTGTTGAAGTTCACACGAACGTGTCACCAGCTCTTTATCATTGGTTGGCTTACTGATTGTTGAGTCTCTGAAGGACATTTCTGACCCAGTTCTTTCTATCTGTCCCTCCTAGGTCAGCCAGCCTCAGTTTCTATACAGCCATGCCTGCCAGCACTGAATGTGGAACCAAGCTTCCAGACTCTCAAGGGGGGGAGCCTCTATGTGCTGTGTGCATGGTGTCAGAGTCAGATGACTGGTAGTCAGTGGGCACCCTGACCATGCAAGACAAAGATGCACCACCAACAGCACCACTGGCCTTGAATGCAGCGCAAGCGGGACTGCTGTTCCAGTGGCTAGAAAAGCTGCAGAGCCAACAACCAGAGGGGGCTGGATGGGCAGACACTAGGAAGCTCCCAGGGCCAGACCAAGCTCTGGCACCCCCCAAAATGAAATACAGGCAGGCAGAAGGCCCAGCAGATTCATTGGAGGAGGACAAAGAGGTCCAAGACTGTGACTAGGTGGCAGGCAAGCTCTGTCCGAAGGAAGACTTTGCAGAGTTAATCTGTCTGATCAGGGAGGTTTTCCAGGTCCCAGAGGAACCTGAACAGCTGCATGCTTTGATGGATCCCCTTCTCACAGCACACTCCAAGCTGGAGAAGCATCATTTCCTGACCTGTGCAGCACTGGACACCATTCTATCCAAGGAGCAAAAGACACCAGAACCAGCTCAGATCCCAGAGAAGAGGGCCACCAAAAAGTCATATTCCCTTCCCGAGCCTTATCAGGTGGCCTAGTATACGGCCCCAAAGGTAGACACCCCAATCTCAGCCCTTGCATGGTGTACTATCATCCCAGTGGAAAGCACTGCTGCTCTGAAAGACCTCATGGACAAGAAAGTGGAGGACTCCTTGAAAAAGTCCATGAGGTCACCGGGTTGGCCCTGGCTGTGGATACAGTGGTGTGGTATACCAGTGGGGCACTACTCTGATCAGCAGTAGTGGTCATTCACAACCTCCCAGAGGATTCACCACTAGAGGGGCAGGCCTACTGCATCATTCAACATTATGAAGTTTGGCACCGGGGCCACAGTCCTGACCAATTGAGCTAGATGATCCCTGTGGCTAAAGCTCTGGCAGGCAGATGCTGAGTCCAAGGTGACGCTGATGAAGTTACCCTGCAAGGGCTTCCACTTGTTTGGCAAGGCTCTGAGTCCTTTCCTCAGGGACCGGTCTGGGTCAAAACAAATGGTAGACAGAAAGGACCTATACATGCCATCACTTCATCCTTTTCATCTGAGGTTTTGAGGCAACAGGGGCCAAGCAAAGTCAACCTCCAGTCAAAATCAGAGTGGCAGCTCTGCCATGTCCTGTTTTCAATCAAGATTCAACCAGTCCAAGTCAAGAGACAACTCCAGATGAAAGGGCAGTTTCAACAACACCCAATCCAGCAGTGGTGCTGCAGAGAAAGCCCAACGAGGATGGGGGGGAGCCCCGGCTGTAGGCCCCCCAGTGGGAGGTTGTCGTCAGCTGTTCACCATACAGTGGCCCACATCAACATGGACAAATGGGTCTGGGACATCATGTCACAGGGATATGCCATAGAGCTTACTCAAAAGCCACTACCACACAGACTAGTGACCTCCCCTCTTTCATTGAACCCCTCCAAACAGACTGCAACTCTGCAGGCCATCAAAAGTCTGTGCAACAGCTAGGCAATAGTCCCCGGGCCACCAGCAGAGAGGGACACAGGACTATACCCTATGTTCTTCATGGTCCCCAAGAAACTGGGGAGTTTTCATCCTGTATTCGACCTCAAGTTCCTCAACAGGTATGTGGTCTACAAGAAGTTCAAGATGGACACATTCTAGTCAACGATGTTGGCCGTCCATCCAGGGGACTTCCTAACATCAATAGATCTAAGGACGCTTGCTTGCATATCCCGATTTGCCCTTGCCACCACCTCTATCTCAGGTTTTGGATCGACTGGGATAATTTTCAGTTCACCTGCCTTCCATTCAGACTGGCATCAGCCCCCAGAGTGTTCACCAAGACTCTGGTGGTGTTGACTACAGACCTCCACAAATGGGGACGTGCACATCATTCCATACTTGGACAACTGGCTCATTCAAGCGAGCTCACCAGAGCAAACCCGAAGGGACATGAACTCAGTGCTCCAGTGAATACAACAACATGGTTAAGTAGTCAACTGGAGCAAAAGTCATCTCCAGCCTTCCCAGAAGATAACTCATCTGGGGGCCAGGATCAACACAAAACATGGTCTCGGATTTCCCATGGAGGACAAAGTGGTCAACATACTGGCACTCATGGGGGACGTACAGGCCAGGCCTCGCCGGCCAAAAGTGACATATCTTTGCCTGCTGGGCCTGATGGCATCAGTGCTCACCATGGTATCCTGGACTTGGCTTCACATGTGCCCCCTCCAGCAGTATGTTCTGGATGCCTGGGACCAACTCACCCAAAGCTTAAATACGTACTCGATCCGGATCCCACCATTCTCTCCACTCTTCAATGGTGGGGGGGGGATCGACACAACCTGATTAAAGGGGTTCCCCTATCATTGCCGCATATGTCGACGATCACCACAGATGCCAGCCTCTGCAGATGGGGAGCCATGCTGGGCTGGCATGTGGCACAAGGAAAATGGTTTCCAGTAGAGGTCGATCTGCCCATCAATGTCCTGGAAATGAGGGCTGTTCTATAGGCATTGACCTTTTTCACCCTGCAAATCCATGGTCAGTCAATCCTGATCAGGATGGACAACCTGGTTTCCATGGTGTACATCAACAAGCAGGGGGCACCGGGAGCAAGGGCATGCTCCAAGAAGCATGCAGGGTGTTGCGTTGGGCAGAAAAGCATTTGTTGTTGCTCTCGACCATGTATCTGGCAGGGAAGCTGAATATGCAAGCAGACTGGCTCAGCCGGGTGACAATTGACCAGGCAGAATGGAAATTACACCCTCAGATGTTTCAATAGTTTGAACAGAGGTGGGTGCCATTTCAGCTTGATCTGATGGCCTTGTCCAACAATGTTCAGTTGCCTTGGTTTCACTCCCAAGCTCTAGACGCCAGGGCTGAGAAAATCGACATGATGGTGGCCCACTGGTCCTTTGACAGGGCTTATATCTTCCCACCCTTTCCAATGATTGCCAAGGTTCTTTCCAAGATCAGAGACACAAGATCGATGGTGCTGGTGGTGGCTCCGGACTGGCTGAGATGGGCCTGGTACTCTCTACTCAGGGCAGTGCTGATCGATGTTCCTTGGCGACTGCCCCAGCACCCGGATCTTCTGTCTCAGGGGCTAATTCTTCACCACAGTCCTCAGGTTCTGCCACTGACAGCGTGGATGCTGAAAGGTCGAGACTGTTAAATGAGGGTTATCCTCCCAGAGATGTGGAATGTCTCCTGTTGTCTAGAAAGGCTTCTATGAACAGGACTTAGAAAAGACATTGGCAGATTTTCTGTAAATGGTGTTTTGCAAAAGATTTGTTACCTTCAGTGGCAGGTCTTCCAAAAATCTTGGATTTCCTTAATGATGGGGCTGATAAATAGTTGGCTTATTCCTTACTGAGAGTTCAGGTTTCCGCCATCTCAGAGGTTCAAGGCCCTCTCCCCAGAATAGGTCAGATTGTGGCACGTCCGGACATGGTTCGCTTGCTCAGGGCAGTTCAACTAGCCTTCCTCAGGGTGAGGCCTAAATGTCCGCCCTTGGCAACTGAATCTGGTTCTGAAGGGGCTGCATACATCCCCATTTGTTCTGCATTCCCCTCATTGGGTGATTCTATGGATGGTGCTCCTCACTGCCCTGTGCTCTGCGAGAAGAGTTGGTGAGCTGCAGGCTCATTCTTGTCGGGAGCCCTATCTAACCTTTCATGCAGGCAGGGTATCCTTAGCTACTGTCCCTTCTTTCATCCCTAAGGTGGTTTCTGCCTTTCATTTGGAGCAGTCTATCCAGTTGCTGGCCTTGTTTGAGTCTACCCACCATGGGGACACTCCACATGCTCTGGACTTGGTTACAGTCCTTAAAGGAATACTTGGGCATGACTGAAAGCTTCAGACAATTGGATCAGTTGTTTGTATTCTTTTCAGGATGGAAGAAAGGCCAAGCAGCCTCAAAAGTGGCTATTGCCCACTGGATCAGGGAGGCCATTCTTGTGGCCTATCAAGGAGCAGGGTGTGCCCCATCTCAAAGTATTTGGGCTCATTCCACTAGGGTTCTGTTGGCTTCTTGTGCGGAGAAGGGGGGAGCTTCAGTTCAGGACATCTGCATCACGGCTACCTGGTCTTCTGTCCATACTTTCATTCATCATTACAGGTTACATATGGATTTGGCTGACAGAGTTCTGTTGGGCGAATGGTACTGCAGGCTGGAGCTGCACTGGGTTAGGCGCTGGTTTTTCTTCATCCCAACCAAAGTCTTTCCTGAATTCTTTGGGGTACTGTTATGAAGCCCCATTTGTGAGGAATTCCTGAGCACTGTAAAGGTCTCAGGGGAAAATGGTATTTACTCACCTGGTAAAGGTGGTTATACTTGCAGCCTTTAGAGTACTCAGGGTCCTTCCCTGGGTCTACCAAAACCCCCAGTTTTGCTGCAGCCAGAAGCATCATTCGGGTTATCCCATTTTTTCACACTTGGGTGTCTAACAGGGGTTGTCAGTCGACATTACCTCATACACACACACACACACACACACACACACACACACACACACACATACACATATACACATATACACATACATATATACATATATACACATATTATATGTGTACCTGAAGGGCTTCATATAGGCTCATATATGCTCACATTTTGTATGTTTTTAAGATTCTTTGCTTGTATTATGGTTATATACTCTACTGTCCTTGTATGTAACAGGATAGTTTCACATGCTGTTTGGTGGTGTTACCACCTTGGCTGGGTGTTGTCATTTGCTTTTCTTTTACACTAAATGTGGTATTTTACTGGTAACATCAGTCTTTGTGTGTTTTTTCTCTGGGGTTTGTTTTTTTCTTGTACCTTGTAATTCTTTGTTTGCTGCTAGGGAAGTTATCTAACTGGAATTCTGGGGACGAGCCAGTGGGTTTGGTCTCCGGCTGTTTAAAAGATTTATTTTTGTGCATTGACCAATAGAATGGATGGAGAAGAACCCATTTGTGAGGAATTCCTGAGTGCTGTAAAGGTTGCAGGTATAATCACCTTTACCAGGTGAATAAATACCATTTCTAACTCCACACCGGGAACCTAGAAAAAAAAAACAGTACTGACGCTGTAATGCAGCATGAGGGGCTGCTGCACTCCTGAGGCACTGTCTTTCAAATGATACATTTATCCAAGGTCCCATCTGCCTGTTCTGGTGGTTGTTCAGGTGGACATTAAAGATCCCATGGCATTTCTCAAAAAGTGGAGGGGAAGTTTGTACTAAAGAGAAAAATCATACATCACATTGGAACAACAGACATAAGAAAAACTTAGAAGTGACCAGTCAATAAAATAAAATCTTACTAAAATATAGGAAAACTGGAAAACACAACAATGTAAAGCAAAAAAAGAAACAATGAATCAGGAAAAAATGGTGTAAGTTACCTAACCCACACATCACAATGTTTCCAAAGTTGTAATAACTGTGTGTTCGATAAAGTATTATATTAAATACAGTACAAGGATTGGATTTGTGTCTGAATAAAACCTAGTATATCACTTTGCCTCTAATATTGTTGCTGCAATACCCACCAGCATTGAGCCTGCCAGATATACTGTAATACTTGCATATATCAAATAAAACCCAAAGGGTACTAGGGTGATAATGTGCTCAAACCCCAGAGTATATACCTAGGATCAGAATGCCATACATCAATGTTTTATATTCTGGACCCCCCACCTGACTGGCTGTATGTTCCCAAAAGGTAGTGATAAAAAGGGGAAGTTAGAAAAAGGTGCTGCTGTGTTTCAAAGACACTCTTACAAGTGTCCCACATGTGTCAAGGAAGTCTAGCATCAGTCAACAGCCGCAGAGTGGCAGAAGAGGACTGCAGTAAACCTTGAGGGAAAACCACTTTGTCTGTAAAAAATGAAGCAATAATAACATCATACAGACTAGTACATCATACAATCATACAGATGTAGGGTCTGAAAAAGCTCTGGAGGCAACTTACAGAGCTTCACTTTCTTCAGTGCAGACCCAAAATATTTCAGCGCCTGGGCCCAGTTAAATTTTAGGTGAAATGACCATTTCTTAGCCTCCCAAAGAGCAAGAATTGGGTTAAACCATTCATTTTTAAGTGAAAAAGATGTTCCAGGACTAGAGGGCATGGGATGAAGTTGGAGGGAGGAAGATTCAGAGGAAACATGAGAAAGAATTTCTTCACAGAACGGGTGGTGGACAAGTGGAACACCCTGCCAGAGGAAGTGGTGGAGGCTGAAACAATCACGGGATTTAAGAATGCATGGGATAGACATAAAGGAATTCTGGAGGTCAGGTGTAAGGTGCAACACACTTCTAGGAAAACAAACTGAACTTACAAGCTCAAATGGGCAGACTGGGTGGGCCATAGGCCCTTATCTGCCGACACTGTCTATGTATCTATGTACCCACAATTTCCAAAAAACTTCCTGTGTGGAAAATAAAACCATAAATGTTTTAGAAAGAAATAAGGAGTAAAAAAAAACCAGATTAATCATGGCTAAACCTTTTTAAACAGGCAGGTAAGTACAAATCTGCTGTATAGGGTTCAGCCAGCTGCCCCATAGGGCCTGGAAAAAAATAGTATAAAGCTGGGTTTGAAGGTCACATGGGGGAAGAAAACTATAACTCAAATGTAGGAAAATAGGCAATAACAAGGTTTTTTATCAAATACGCCCATTGCAGTTTTGAGATCGGCATAGATTTCCACTTATTGACCTTCATCTCATTCGCATTTATGGCATCCTCCCAATTAACCGTATCCATTGGAATTAAATCAAACCTCACACCAAATACTTTAGTCTCAGAGTCCACAACTGGAACCCCATCTATAGACTGTAGGCCTAAGTCCCTGCATGAACCCAAACAGAATGCCTTACATTTATCAACATTAATTCTAGCCCCCACATTGAAGTACAGTGATGCACCAGAGCCGAAGCAGGCTGGCTAGACTGCAAACTATTGGTGCAGAGACAACGCTCATTTGCATAAGAAGAGATGTTCACCTGTGGAGTATGTGAAATAATAGAAAGACCCTGCACAACAGGAGATTGTATAATTGTATGAACTAAGAGCTCTATACAAAAGACATACAGTATACTGGCGAAACTGATGTATATACTGTATATAATGTGTGTGGTCTAAATATTCTGTATGTATGTGTGTGGTCTAAACATACTGTTTATAATATGAGCCTTGTATGAACCCTATTGCTGTCCTTGTATAAATGTTATCATTGTACTATTGGTGTAACAGATTGGTGTAACAGATGTAGCTAATGTAATTATTGTTTTAGTGTCCTCTCTGTAACTAACTCCAGGTAGCCCCTGAAAAAGGGACCTTTGGTCTCAGTGGGCTTACCCGGTAAACAAAATCTAAATAAATAAAATAGTGGACTTAATGGATGTTCCTGTTGAACACCCCATGCAATTCTTGTGCTGGGTCTCACCAACTCATTAATGAAGGGAAAAATGAGCTCGACTGCACAAAAGTTGAATCATCTAACAAAAGTAGGTGGCAAACCATGGAAAACTAGCATCCAAACTAAAAAAATCATGTGATACTCTATTGAAAGTCTCCTCCTGGTCACGCATCAGTAAAAACCCATCCACTGTTTGTAACTGGTCATGAACCATAATTTCTCTTATCAGGATAAAATTATCCATCCTGGATCATTGACATAATGCTTCTGGTGTGCGGGCGAGTTTATGGCTGTCCGGGTGACCACCTTCTAATGTAAAAATAAGCAAAAGTAAGACAATTCTTTAAGTTTCACTTGCATAAGGGCATACAAGAGACAATCAGTTGTATGTGTGATCCAGGAGGCACACTGCAGCCATAGATAAAAAACTGACCAGCAAAGCTGACAGTGCCCCTTTAATGCTACAATCTAGTAGTAAAGCCTGACCTGGCTGCACATTGTAATAACCCTAGTAACAGTAGGAGAAAGATAATTGAATACAATGGCAACCCCAGAGCAAGAATCCGTGCCAAGGGAAAAATAAAACAGCCCAGAAGCCCAGAGTCATTAAATAGTGGCAATATCTGCCAGCGATCGCAACCTAGTATCCTGTAAAAAAGGCAAATCAGCATGAACATCTCTCAAAACCTGCAAAATGACCTTCCCATGAAGGAGGTTAAGGATACTGTTGACATTCAAGGTTCAAGGTTGCAACCTTTATTCAAAAAAGAAAAAAAGGAAGACATCGAGCCCAGCTAAGGAATCCCAGTGACCCTACAGAGGGCATGCATGTTTCTTCTTAAATTTAACTTTTGCCTTAGGAGAGGGTTCATCCTTCCATTTTTGAGAAGCGAACAAGATCGGGACATCAACATCAGAATCCAGAAAAAACACTGATCCAAATGACATTGTAGAAGATGCATCAGAATCAATACCAGTGTCTGCATCTTCTCAGTTCTTCGGGGTAGCAAGAAGATGAAATCTGTTCTGGAGAGGAAGAGTCTTTTTTTATCACAGCTGCTATTCCTATGCCCTTTCCCCAACAGCCCCCTTCTGTCCGACCCCCCAACTCCATCCCATGGAATTACTGGGCTACCTTATGCCCAGCCTGGAGCAGTACTCATGGGAGTTGGGTGTCATCCTGCCACCGGGATTTTTCCTCCTTTCCCCCTTTTTGTGTCCGCATACCGTGCAATGGGTGTAGCAGCTGTCTCCACCTCTGCAGAGGTAGCCAAGCACCCTGGGTGCGGACGAGTCATCTAGCTGTGCCATTCACAGCACAGACCCCCCCACCCCAAGGAAGGAGAGCTGTAATGATCAATCCTTACCTCCCCACCAGCCCCCAAGTGACCCAAGTCCATTCCTGAACCCGGGTCACTGATGTGGTGATAGGTGTGGCATCCAGTGCCTCAACCCTCAGCACCACTGGGCCAGCTAAGGAAGAGTCTTGACTGGCACAGATTGTGCATCCTCATGAAGCATGTAACTCCAAAGTGAGTGTCTGCAAGGTACCTCGTTAAAGGAAGGAGGAGAAAGCATTGAAGAAGCATCAGCCATATCCAGAGGGACCACAGGAGCAGGAAGGTCTACTGGAAGACTGGAAGGCATGCCACATTGAGCCAGGGCAGGAGGTTCCACCTCAGGAGGAATAGGTGAGGGCTGAGTAGTGTTCAACTGACTGGGGGACCAGACCTAGGGAGGCAACATTGTAGACAAAATCTCCAGGGAAGCTAGGAAAGGAGGCTCTGAAAGTGGATCAGCTGTGGCCTGTAAGGAGGTATCTGGTGGGTCCATTTCTGGGATCTTGGTGGTTTATTATAAATCACTCAAGGACAATCATGGTAAGAATAACCATTCAACTGACAAAGATTGCACTTCAGATGACTGGGGCATTGAGCGGCAATGTGACCATGTTGCAGATAGAGGCCACAGAGTCTTTGGCCACAGACATTGCTCAAATGGAATAGGAAGCCATACTTAAACATGCCTTTGGCTGGCCAGAATAGAAACAGATCCCTCAATTGCGGCCCAGCAAAAAACTCTTGGGGAGGTGTGTAAGACCAGAGTCCATAGCCTGGAGTTGTACCCAATACTTCCAGTCACCTGTCCATATCTCATACTTATCCAAAATTGTATCTGGCTTGACAAGTACTTCACATCGCTGTATAAGCCAGTATGTCACATTTTAAATGTCCACCTCTCATTCCGAAACATCACTGTTACTGTACGAGTAATGTGCTGGGAAAGAGGGAATGGCCTGGAAAGGCAGCCAGAGTTTGGACTTCTGCAATGAATGATACTGCATCTAAAATTGGTCGAGCTGAGAGTGGAGCTGGAAACTGATATCATAACATAAACAACCAGAGACATAAATGATGGCAAAATGTCAGTGGGTACAAACCCCAGAGATTCCATTAAAAGCTGCTCCACCAAAAAGGAACGATCAGCAGGGAAGGTCTTCTGTACCAACATATTTGAGGTGAACCACATTGTGCCTTGGACCAGGAGTGTGTTGTGCCATAAACAAGTCGGAATGTTTAATGGGGGCCTTCTGTGTAGAGGCCAACAGACCAACAGGGCCCAGGGTGGCCGTCCAGGAGGCTAGACCTAGAACTAATGGAGAAGGGGCATCCTGGGCTGGGTTTCCTGGACTGTCTACCAGAAGCGTCACCAGTACCAGCCCCATTGGCATGGATTGCAGTTCCAAGGCACTCTAAAGGGACTCAGTGACCAATGAATCCTCTTGTCCAGGTCTGTCACAAGCAGCAATGAGAAATGCAGGCATGAATGTAGGGTCCGGGATCCAGATGTGCCCATTATGCTGTGTGTCCATGAAATCTGTTTCCGTCAGTGTATCAGGCTGGTGAAGTTGAAAATCTGATACAAAGGTGAGGTTCCAGCAGGTTGCTGTACATTAACTTCCATCGACACAGCATTCTGTGTCAGAGTACTGCCACAACCGTGCACACCAGGGTAAGCCAGCATGCTGAAGGCCAGCAGTTCCCCCCTACTGGAAGAGCAGGAGAATTTTTAATTAGTAATATAAATAAATTATTTACAAACATTGTGTCATTATCACATTTCAACAGTATCTTATTAGCTATAACAAGTTCCCTGACCTACATAAACAAAAAGTATACCTTGCAATTTATAAATCATGAAAGTAATCAACAGATAAAGCCTAAGAAATCACCATTTTTTGAATTCTGATATTTAAGTTAACCTGTGTATTGCCCTTCACCTTCATAAATAGATTTTGTGTGGGAGTCTTTTCCTTTCTGATTCTTGTGTACTTTAAATACTATGGGAAATTACTGAAATAGCTGTTTCTGATGTACGACTGATTGTTACAAAGTGAGTCTGCATCTAACCTGCCATGTCCAATGTATGAAACACAAGCATCACCCTGATTATGCTGGCGTTATATCTGTTCCAACCAGATGGAAGTACGCCTAGAAATAATATTTCTGGTGTTATCCTAGGGAAGGGAGAATTTTTCCATTTTTGTTTAATCAGGGTCCAACACGCTTGAGTATTTGGACATGTAAAATATAGATGTTCCATGGTTTATGGCACCTTGGTACATATTTCTCTGGGACAATACTTTCCCCCCTTTATCTTTATGTTCCAGGTTATTCTTTACATTTAGCTTTCTACGTGTGCATAGCCACTGCACATCTCTCATCTGAATCGATGATTATCAGTAAGCATATGACTCATTTGTTCCTTTTTATGTAGTGGTCTACCCCAAATACAGGTGTGTCATGAAAATGAATTGTCATAATTGCCTCATGAACCTTTTTCTATGTGTAGTAAGAATGGTTTCCTTGTGTAATTGCCATTGTTTTAATTTTCCAAAACAATGTTGGAAAATATGTATCTAGTCCAATGAGTTTTTTTTTTGTTTAGGGATCAGGGTGTTAGGGCTCCAGTCCTACAAGAAAAGATAGCAAAGAATCTATTACCCATGGCATCCACAGTGTTTGTGATTTGAGTAATATCGGTTTGATGTTTGCATAAAAAATTTGCTATAAAAGAAAACAATGGGGTTTAACATATTTATTCCTCCTTAAGCTGTGTTTAAATATGTGATCCCTTTTGATTGAGTTTAACCTGCTTGAATCCCCAGATACATTTAAAAAAAACAACTGTATTGTTTTGTTTCTAGTTGTCTTGGTGGTGGATAACTATAACACAAGTGTAAAAACATTGGTAAAAAGTATGTTTTAACCATATAGACACTTTTTTGTTTACACATGAATCATCTGTTCCAATCCTGGACTCTAGTCAAGGCAGTGGTAAGTAGGTTGTCCCAATTAATGTATTTTAAATCTCCTGAACCAAACTGTATCCCTAGTATTTTGCATGTGGTAGTAGTTATTGGTATGATTATTTCTTGTGTGTTTGGGTCTAAGGTGCTTATTTGTATGAAATGACTTTTTTGAAAATTAATTGAAAAACCTGTAATGCTAGAAAATTGTTGTAACTTGTTTCTGGCTTGTATCCCTGAATGTTTATTGGCTATTACTAAGCACAGATCATCAGCGTAAGCCAATGTCTATTTCTTGAACAGAACTGGTCACTGAGAGTCCTAATATGTTCTCTGAGTTAAAAATGTTTCTTATTAATGGATCCAGAGAAAGTATATATAGTAAGGGACTGAGAAGGCAGCCTTGCCCAACTCTAGTCAGGAGTGGATAGCTGGTTCCTGTCCATCCCTTTATGTATGGAGAAACAATAGCATCCTGATACCATAATTTGATCCAAGAAGGGAATACTTCTGGTATTCCATATGCTGACATACATTTCCATAGATATGTATGAAAAACCTTATCAAAGGCTTCTTGTTGATCTAAACTTAGGACACAACCAGATATGGAACCTTCCTTACCATGTTCTACAATTTCCCTAAGTACCATGAGAATGTAAGTTTCCTTCCTAGTATTGAGCAGGTCTGAGAGGGATGAATTAAATGTTCTAGCATTTGGGCTAACCAACTGCTGAGAAGTTTGGCTAAAATTTTAAAGTTAGTATTCAGAAGCGTAATCAGTCTCCAACTAGATAAAAACTCTTTATCTCCTTTTTTATATAAAAAAAATTAAAAGCCCTTGGTACATTTCTTTAGGTAGTTTCATCTGCTGTAGAAAATATATATATAATTCTGTATGTTCCAGTTGTAAGTATGGAAATATGGTTTCATACAGTTCCCTGGGTTGTCCATCACTCCCAGGAGCAGTGTCTATTTTTACTTTTTTTATTGGACCAACATAGATGTAACAAAAAGAACAAAGTGCTTCAGCTTTTGGACCAACAAGTCCTTCCTCGGAGCTTAATGACAGTTATTTAGAAAATCTTATACTTTTAACACCCAGAGCATGCAGAAAAAAAACAGGAAAAAATCCCATTGGTTCAAAATACTCTTTTAAAAATAACAGAAGAAAATGTCAGAGAAGCTGAGTAGTACCAGGTCCCCTTCAGCTGAAAGGGCCTAAAGGGCAGACGTGCTTAGGGCATGACACTATGCAGGGAGTGCACTGCACATACATTAAAATGACTTAGAGATACTTCCAGAATAAGATAACTACTCAAGCAGAGGCTTCTTAAATCCAATTATAAGTGCCACAGTGTGTATAAGAATGCAGCTACTGAAAAGCAAAACCCACCCAGATTAAAGACATGCTAAAATTGTAAGTTAAAAACAAGCCCCACAAAATAGAACTACAAAATGTATCAATATATGGCATACAAAGAGTAAACAGTAAAGTTTACGAAAGTGAGCAATAGTTTTACACTATGCGGAATGTAAAACTTAGCTGGAACCATTACTCAAGTATACTCTCAAACTATTTATTATGCCCCATAAACCTTAAGGCCTATAGTGTAGTAACAGGAGTTTATAAATGATAATATAGATTGGCAGTATAAGTGCCAAACAAAAAACTGCTTTTCAAGAACCACCAAGAAATTAAGATCATGCAGCCTGATATGTACAGATTTCAATAAATTCTCAGTGTGTAATATAACAACTTGATGTACTGAAAATGTCTAAGGAATCTGAATAAGAAATCATAGGAATTTAATTCTCTCACCTCCCACCCCCAATATCTGGGGGGAAGATAACTAGTTTTAAGGAGATGTATACCTACACATACACACACACATATACTGTATGCATGCATGCACCAAGGAAAGGACAGCTACCAACAGAATGACCTTAGTAGTCACATATTCAGACCTTGAACTTCTGTGTAATATTAATAAGGACCTCCCTCCAATATTTCGTGAGGATGAGACCCTTAATTGTATTTTTAAGGAACTACCATTACTATCCTTTAAATAACTACCAAACTTAGCCAACTTAATTGTTAGGAGTAAACTTTTGCTAGAACAGAATACCATGACACTAAAATGGTACACAACCCTGCAATTCACACATCTGTAAGACTTATGAGCTAATTTCCACTTTGGACTGTGTGGTTACATCACAAAACAGACAACTCAAGGTACAGGAGAATTATACATGTGCATCATGGCATGTTGTTTATTTCATTCAATGCGAGACATGCCCACAAACAGGTTATGTTGGAGAGACAAGCCAACCACTCCACACTATGAAGAACTCGCACAGACATAATATTAATCTGAAGATAACTGAAAAAACAGTTGAGCAACACTTCTCTCAGCCTGACCACTCAATCTCAGATATGTCAGTAACGGTCTTAAAAGGAAATCTCAAATGTACACTGCAGAGACAGGCTTTTGAGATCAAACTTATTTTACTTCTCAATATGGTAGAAGATGGCATGAACACATATTTGGGGTTTATGGCACTTTATAGGACTTAACATCCACAGACCTTTTCTTCATAGGATAGACATATTATAGGACTTCAGCATCTTTGTGTGTGTGTGTGTGTGTGTGTGTGTGTGTGTGTGTGTGTGTGTGTGGAGGGGTTATGTGAGTGTGGTGGCTGTGGGGGTTGCTGTTACATTGAGGTGGGCTTCTATTCAGATACATGGGGCTACAGTTTGTTATGACTCTTCGTTCACACACATAATGAATATTAATTCCTTCTTACTATTTATCTTCCCCAGGGGTTGGGTTAATTCCATTGGGTCCTCTTCAGATTGCCTAGCCTGTTACTGTACATACAGTAGTTTTTTTTTATATACTGTCACATTTGTTGACTCTGAACATATTGGGGATGCATGATCTCATTTGCATGGGGGTCCTTGACAGATCAAATTACACGGGGTTAATATTGTAGTGATTTGTGGAAATGAAGGCATGTTAGGATTCTTGTCTTACATACATACATACTGTACTTTTACATCTAATTATCTTATCCTGGAAAGGGTGGAAGTTTTATTTAATTGTGGTTCTATTCAGAATCCTTGGACTATTACTGCACAGATAGTAGTATGGTTATATAGTGTTGCATTTTGAACTCTGTACATATTAGGATACATGATCCATTTTACTTGGAATTTCTATGACAAGTTTAATTCCTTTGGGTAACAATTGCAGTGATTGATGTAAATGATGGTGCATTAGGACGTGTGTGTGTGTGTGTGTGCACGCGAGCGCGTGCGTGCGTGATTGTGTGTGTAGGTATATACCTCCTTAAAACTAGTTATCTTCCCCCAGATATGGAGTTTGGGGGAGGAGAGAATTTAATTCCTATAACTTCTTATTCAGATTTCTTAGGCATTTTCAATACATCAAGTTGTTATATTACACACTGAGAATTTATTGAAATCTGTACATATCAGGCTGCATGGTCTTAATTTCTTGGTGATCCTTGACAAGCAGTTCTTTGTTTGGTACTTATACTGCCAATCTATATGTCATTTATAAACTGCTGTTACTACACTATAGGCCTTGAGGTTTATGGGGCATAATAACTAGTTTGAGAGTTTACTTGAGTAATGATTCGAGCTAAGTTTTGCATTCCGCATAGTGTGAAACTATTGTTCACTTTGGGTAAACCTTACTGTTTACTCTTTGTATGCCATATATTTATACATTTTGTAGTTCTATTTTGTGGGGCTTGTTTTTAACTTACAATTTTAGCATGTCTTTAATCCGGGTGGATTTTGCTTTTCAGCAACTGCATTCTTATATACACTGTTACACTTATAATTGGGTTTAGGAGTTCTCTGCTTGAGTAGTTATCTTATTCTGAAAGTATCTCTAAGTCATTTTAATTTATGTGCAGTGCACTCCCTGCATAGTGTCATGTCCTAAGCACATCTGACCTTTAGGCCCTTTCAGCTGAAGGGGAACTGGTACTACTCAGCTTCTCTGACATTTTCTTCTGTTATTTTTAAAATGAGTATTTCGAACCAATGAGAATTGTTTTCTGTTTTTTTTTGTATGACCTGGATGTTAAAAGTATGGGACTTCTAAATAACTGTCATTAAGCTTCCGAGGAAGGACTTTTTGGTCTGAAAGCTAAAGTACTTTGTTCTTTTTGTTACATCTACAGTATGTTGGTCTAATAAAAGGTATTGAATAATTTGCTTCTGGATCTGTTCTTATAAGGACCAATACGGCAAAGACTGAATATGTATATTTTTAAATATGAAATTACCTGGGCAAGTTAATTTGTGGAAATGGGTTGTGTTAGAATGCATGCTAATTTTTGTGAAAGTTGTTGTAAATTACTTGGGTCCCAAGGTGGTGGCCTGGATAAAAATCTGGCTGGACTACAGGACGTAAAGGGTAATAGTAAATGGGAGTCCACAGTGAAGAAAGGAGGGTAATTAGCGGGGTACCACAGGGGTCGGTATTGGGAACGGTCCTCTTTAATGTCTTTATAAGTGACATTGAAGAGCACCTGGAAGGAAAAGTATGTCTCTTTGCAGATGACACAAAGATCTGCCACAGGGTTGATACACAAGGTGGGGTGGAAAGGATGAAAAGGGACTTTTCAAGGTTGGAGGAATGGTCAAATAAATGGCAGCTCAGATTTAATGCAAAGAAGTGCAAGGTAATGCATCTGGGAAACAAAAGCCCAGGGGAAGAGTACACAATGGGGGGTGAGTTAATAACAATAACAAAAATCAAAAGAGACCTAGGAGTAATTATATCAGATGACCTAAAGGTGGGCAAGCAATGTGAGAAGGCAGTAAGAAGGGCTGGGGGGATACTGGGAAGCATAGGGAGAGGTATCACCAGCAGAAAACAAGAAGTTGTTATCCCTCTGTGCAGACAGTTGGTAAGACCCCATCTGGAGTACTGCATGTAATTTTGGAGACCCCATCTCTGCAAAGACATAGACAGAATGGAGGCTGTTCAGAGGAGGGCAACCAAAATGGTGCAGGGTCTACACCAGAAGACATATGACGAGAGACTAAAGCAGCTTAATATGTATACTCTTGAGGAAAGGACGGAGGGGGGACATGATAGAAACTTTCAAGTATCTCAAGGAAATTAACGAAATACAAGAGGGTAGCATCTTTTGGAAGAAGAGATATGCAAGAACAAGGGGGCACAATTTGAAGATAGAGGGGATGGCTCAGAGTTAATGTTAGAAAGTATTTTTTCACAGAGAGGGTTGTAGATGCATGGAACAGCCTTCCTTAGGAAATTGTGGAGTCAGGAACAGTGGGAGAATTCAAGAATGCATGGGACAGACATAAGGCAATTCTAGTGGGCGGTAGGAGGAAGTAAGCTGTTGATTAACTAGAACCTACAGCTTATCCTTCTGGTAGGGAAATGGGCAGACTAGGTGGGCCAAGCAGTCCTTATCTGCCATCAAATTCTATGTTTCTATGTTTCTATGTTTTAATATTTTTTCCATGTTTGCTGTTTCAGAATAACTTTTTAAGATAGATATCTGAGTCACCCAAAATTAACGGTTTCCCTCTGCATGCAGTAGCTTATGCTGATGACATGGTACTGTTCGCCTTTTCAACAAAGGAACTCAACAAAAAATTTATATTTTTCAACAAAAATGTGTGAATTTGGATTTATCTATAAACTTGAATAAAACTAAAGTAATGATATTTAATCACTCTGGGAGGAGAAACAACAAATTCAAATTTTTACTTAGTAACAGTAACATTGAAATTGTGAATAATTATCAATATCTAGGGGTCAGATTGACAAATACAGTTAACTGGGTTGTCCATCAAAAAGAACAATACCTAAAAGCAAAAGTGATTGCCAAAGACTTGTTAAAATTTAATATGAAATATGGAGGAAATACTATTATCCCCGCCCTTACTGCAGGCGATGCTAAGATTAATTCAGTGTCAACATATGGCGCTGAAGTTTGGGGTTCGAATATAACAAAAGAAACTGATGAAGCCACTTTATACTATTATAACACTCTTTTAGGCGTTCCAAACTCCACATTCAACGTGTTAGTTAGATCTGAACTAGGGAAAATTCCAGTTAGTACTGTAGCCATTTTAAAATTATTGGTTTACTGGTTAAGACAAATAAATAATAAATATAATATCCTACCCCATACATGCTTGAAAGAAAAAATCAAATGGTCTAAGGAAGACCACACCTCTAACTGGTTGAAAACCTTAGAGACGCATGTGACTTGATTGAATATGACACATTTACTGAGTACAAAAAATAAAAAAAATCTCTCTCTGTCCTTTAATAAAATGATAAAATACAAATCATTTTATTATATAAAACAACAAGAAAAGTTAGAAGTAAGAGGACTAAGGCTTAATCAATGGTTCAGAGTTAATAAAATTGCTTACTGCCTAGAAGATTATTTAACTTTTCCTTTACCATTCTTGGACAGAAAATTAATTACTTAGGCTCGAGTTGAATTAATTCTAGATATGTGTATTTCAATAAAGGTCTCCTTACTAATAAGGGCCCTGACGGTACATCCATTCAATGTAGATGCTCACTAGCCCAAAATGAATCTCTAAACCATATAATTAAGTCTAGTCTCCTTTATTCTGGTCCTAGAAACAGTTTGCTTAAAAATTTTCTGAGTAGCTATGAAAAAACTGAATATGATACTGTATTCATATTATTGCACTCAAGAAGTGTTGCTGATGCTTTGAGGGTATCCAAATTTCTTTCATCAGTAGTTAAGATAAAAAATATGCTAGCGCTATAGAGGATCTAGTTTAATGTTTGTTTGAATTTGTTATTTTGAATTTTTGGGAAACTTTTCTCCTTAGATATATTGGTTTTTAGGTCCTGGGAAAAATGTGGCTGACAAAGCATTTTGAAATATTTATCCTGTATATTGTAAGTTATGTCTGGTATAATGCTGTGATTTTATATGTGTATTGATGTATTTTTTCTTTCTTTTCTTTTTCTATTTTGTAAAAACTTTGATTGTTAACCACAACATGGTTGACCATTAAACTTTAAATGGAGAAACTGAGACATAGTTACAGTATATTTCTGTAAGAATACCTAGTCTATTTGTTACCTTTTCCCCTTCTTCTGCTTTTAAGCATTTTATTAACTTTTTTGGAGATTCTGCTCGTGCAACTATCAAAGGGGTTTGTTTGCATTTGTTTTACTTGTGTACCAACTTTCTGTTCTGTTTCTAATGATTTAAGTCTGTGGTATTGAAATTGTTGTATCTCATGATTTATTTTTGTTATTTGAGGAGAGTAGTCCTGTGTAATGTTATTTTGTAAGGTAAACAGGTGGTGTAGCAGTTCTTGGAGGTCCTTAAATTTCTGATTGTTGCATTGTCCATTTAATTGTCCCATTAGTTGGAAATAGTCTATCATGTCAGTTTTACTGTCCTCCCACCACTCAGAAGGGGAATCATACAAAAACATCACTGACTTTCTAGCTGAGATAATATTGTCTAGGTCTTGCCTAATTTCTGAGTAAGATTGTATTAAGTCTCTAGTAACCCTTCCCTGGTTTGGTTCCTAAACAGTTATTGTAATGCTTAATATACCATGGTCTGAGGTGACAACTGGACGGACAAACGTAGTGTTGTACTGGTAGAGCTGGGGATATAAACCAGTAATCTATCCTGGTTAAGAGTTTACCTTTAAAGTATGTATGATGTGACTTTTGTCCTGTTTGGTAGAAAGCATCCTAGTGTTCAGTTTGTTTTAATAATTTGTTTAAAAAAGTCGCATCACACAATATTTTATTTGTTTGTAGGGCCCAATCTGATTGGGATCTGCTAATATTAAAATCACCCCCAATGAGTATATTTTTGAGGTGAATAAAAAGGGTTGTAGTGACTTTAATAAGTCTATTCTTTCTAACTTGGTCTGGGCGGCATATATGTTAATCAATCTGAATTCTTGTGCATCTATGGAAATGTCCACTAGGAGTGCCCTTCCTGGATATATATCTACAATATGTGAAATTCTAGCCATGGGATTATTTATACATATGCCTACACTGCTACATAAATTCTCTCCTATGGACCAATGGGTTGCCTCCCATATCCAAGCTGCACTTCTGCCATCTGTATATCATGAGTGGTATTTAATCTGGCATACTGAAAAAATACAATATCAAATGCACATGTCTCAAAAATTGAAAAGGTAGTTTTTCGTGTCCTTTCAGTCTTAATGCTGTTGACATTCAAGGATACCAAAGACAGTTCATAAGGAATTAAAGTAATTGTGTGTGTTTAACATCAAGTTATTTTCTTTACACCTGATCTTGTCCCCCAACCTTTTCTTTTAGGTTTATTTGTGACTTGCAAAGGTTGTTCATCCATGTCAGAGACAGGGTCTTTTTGTGAGGAACGTAATGATGCATATCGGATTCCTTGTCCATCTCAGTATCTCCACATTGCAATGTGGTATATTTATTTTGCAAGGGAACTGGGACATTTTTCTTAGTAATGTCCTTCCTCTTGGCTTTACCTTTATGTACCCCTTGAAATTCTGCATCATCTGTGTATATGTGTGTGGGGGGGCATGTCTGTTACTTCTGGTTCTGTGACTGTTACATGTGCAGAAATACAGGGGGTTAATTCTGTGTCTTTTTTTTTTGAACAGGGAGTTCAGACTGAGTGACCTGAGTTTCTGCTGGTGGTGTCCTTTTGTTGTTTGATACGGTTATCCTAGAAGTGGATGGGGCTTACAGTCATGTATGGGGTTGGCAATGTCTGAATGTGTCATGGAGTGTCTTGCTACTTGATTTATGTCAAAGTCTTGTTTCCCATAGTCAGCACTGGCTGTATTATGTGCTGACCAGGGACATGGGGTAAAACTGTGGCCTTCCTCTTCACAGAGGTTGCATTTCAGTGTAGATGTACAATGGAAGCTGGAGTGTCCTAAAGTATCACACTGGGTGAATTTGATTTTTTCACAGTTATTACTGACATGTCTGGGGATCCACATTTATAGCAGGATCTGGGCTGGCCTTGATAAAATAAGATGCCTTAATCATGACCCACATAAAAATAATTAGGGAGATGTTGAATCCCACTTTCATTTTGTCTCAGCTTAATCCAGAATTTCCACCCCCTGTCCAAAACCCCTCACAATCTATGATTGGGTCTGGGGTGCCTTGGATGTCACTTTGTTTTTCCAACCAATATATTAACACAGAAACATATAAATTGTTGGCAGATAAGGACCGGCAAGCCCATCTAGTCTGGCCTAAACCCTGCACTAGTTTGTGGCCTATGACCCTAGCCAGTCAATGGTTTCTCTCCACTCCTTCCCATCTTTAAGGTTCCCCTTGTCTGTTCCAGGCATGTTTTAAACAATCTACTGGGGTCACTCCCACCACCTCCTGTGGCAGTCTGTTCCATGGATCCACCAGCCGTTCTGTGAAGAAAAACTTACTCACATTTCCCCTTAACCTACTCCCCTCAAATTTCCTATCATGTCCCCTTGTTCTTGTACAGCTCTTATACTAGAAGAGGTCTGCCCCCTGCAACTTGACTTGTTTATACCCTTAGAGCACTTGAATGTTTTTATCATGTTCCCCAATCCCTGTTCTCCTCCAGGGAGTACATATTAAGGTCTCTGAGTCTCTCCTCATATGTTTTATGCTGCAAGCCCTGCACCACCTTAGTCACTCTCCTCTGGACTGTCTCCAACCTGGCTATGTCCTTACGAAGGTGCGGCCTCCAGAATTCCACACAGTACTCTAGGTGAGGCCTTACAAATGTTTTATACAAAGGCATCACTACTTCCAGCCTTCTGCTAGTGATACTTCTACCTATACACTGCAGCATGCCACTGGCCCTCTCTACAGCCTTTGTACTCTCCTTGGACATGTTTAGGTTGTCAGAAATGATAACTCCCAGGTCCATTTCTTCCTTGGTGATCGTCAGCACCCCCCATCCTGTAGCTTTCCCCAGGGTTTCCTCTTCCCAGGTGCATTATTTTGCATGTCTTGGACTTGAACCTCAGTTGTCTCACCTCAGACCATTTTTCAAGCTTTTCTAGGTCCCTCCTCATCCTCTCTACCCTGTCTGGAGTATCCACCCTGTTGCAGATCTTGGTGTCATCTGCAAACAGGCAGACCCTTCCCTCTAGCTCTACTGCAATGTCACTAATGAAGACATTAAACAGAACTGGTCACAGGACTGATCCCTGAGGTACCCCACTGGTCACCCCAATTTAATCCGGACTGTATCCCATTTACTACCACCCTCTGCATCCTGTCAGTTTGCCAGTTCCTAACCCAGCTTACCACCTTGTGCCCCATTCCCAGACTATGCATCATGTTTACCAGCCTTTTGTGTGGGACTATGTTGAAGGCTTTGCTAAAATTAAGGTTGGTGATGTCTAATGACCCCCCCAATTAACTTCCCTTGTCACCCAGTCAGAAAAGTCAATCAGATTCATCTGACACGACCTTCCTGCTATGAATCCATGTTGTCTTAGATAATGGGTACCTCTGGATTCTAAGTGTGCCACTATCCTCTCTTTAAGCAGTGTCTCCATGATTTTCCTCACTACTGAGGTGAGGCTGACTGGCCTATAATTCCCTGCCTCCTCCCTACTTCAACGTTTGTGTAGAGGGACAACATGTACCCTCTTCCAGTCCTCCAGAACGACTCCTGTATTGACTGATGCTGCTGCCAGAGGTGCTGCGAGTTATCTATGCAGCTTCTTTAATATCCTCAGGTGTGTGCCATCTGGTCCCATTACTTTGTCCACCTTCAGTTTTGTGAGCTCCTCCAGGACACTCTCCACTATGAATGGACTTGTGTCTACCCCCCCCCCACATGTCCGCTGCCAAGCTGGGGACCCTGACCCTCCTCCTCTTCAGTGAATACTGAACAGAAGCATTTGTTCAGTATTTCCACCTTTTCCATGTCTCCTTCCACACACTCTCCTGTATCCCCTTTTAATGTCATAATCCTTTCCCTGGCCTTCCTTATTTTGCTGATGTACCGATAGAATGTCTTGTCCCCTTTCTTTACTGTCTGTACAGGCCTTTGCTCTCCTCACAGCCCTTCCTACCTCCTTTAGATTCCTTAGGTACACTTCCATGTCTTCCTCGCTTTGAGTCTCCTTATATTTCCTTAACCCTGCCGTTTTGGCCGCTACCTTGTCTGCTACCTCTTTTGAGAACCAAAGTGGCTTCCTCCTTTTCTTGCCCTTGTTTAACACCCTGATGCATTGACTTGGCACTTCCCCTATGGCTCTTTTCAGGTGTTCCCACTACTCCTCCACTCCACCACCTGTTACCCTTCTCAGCAGTGCCCCTTTGATGTATCTCCCCATTTTAACAAAATCTGCCCTCCTGAAATCTAAGATCTTTGCCTTGATCTTACATCAGAAATATTCATCCCTTTGTTTCTGAAGAGGATTGTCACTATCTTATATGTGGGTTTAGTCAGGGACCATAGTGGGGTATTTTTTTGTGAATTGTATTTAGTCCAAAATTGGTCTAGAAGTACTTCTGACCAAAAGCTTTCATCAAAAGTGCTGTCTCCAGACACATGTATGAGAGCATAAACCTCTGCCTGTGAAAATCTCAGGTTTTCTTTAATTAGCGTTTTGCCAACATAAAACCTGTCTGGAGGCACCTCCATTCCTGCAAGGTATCTCAAACGGACAGCAGTCCTTCATGTTGCCATTTCCACCTGCTTTTCAAAAGACTGGCATAAGTAGGGGTGGCTGGTTTATTATTAGTTGGCTCTGTGTCTGTATTTATCAGAGGAACTGTAGGAATATTATTCTGACCAATAGTCACAACTGTAGTACCCTCTAAGTTTGAAGGCAGCTCACCCGTTTGTTCTGTTTGCAAGTTATCAATAAGTGCCTCATAGAATATTTCCTCTGTATTCTCTAATGGGGAAAATATATTGTACCTTCAGTGCAAATTGGAGTTATCTTAGATGCAGCCATGCCCTCCTGATTGTCAATCTGATTGTGATGTATGCTTCAGTACCTGTGAAGTTTATCGGGTATCTCTAAGTTGTGCAGATGTTCCCATGAGCTCAATTTGTGGATCTAGGCTCCAGTTCCCTTCAAATGTTCAGATCCATCCTGCATTTGCCAGAGCTGAATCAGGTGTCTATTTTGCCTGATGAAGTTCTGTTATTTCAGCTGCTTCCTCTAGGTCATTTGTCTGGAGGTTCGAGTCTTGGGCTTTCGTGGTCACGGTAAACTGAAAACTGCACCCCACTGAAATCTTTTCTCCAGTGCTTTAGCTGGACTGCCCAAATTTTGTTTCCTCTTCTTTTCTTCAAGTTTGTTCCTTTCAATTACATAATTCTGTTCAATTTCTCTTATTTGTGAAAATAGTTGTTTCTTTCTGGTTTCCATCTCTTCTTTGAGTTTCAGTTCTGCCCTTTTGAGTTTGCCGTCCTCTGTGTTTTGTGTATTATATTCTTCAACAGGTTGATCTGAAGTAGTATTTGTTTCCATTATTTCAACTCCTGGTTTGCTTCCTTCACTTCTCAGTCCTTCGCCTCCTCCCATGTCCGTCATCTCTGAGTCCTCCATCTCCCTCAGAACAGGAAGCAAATATGCCCCCTGTTGAAAACAGGAAGAAAGAGTAGGGGAAGTGTGTGTTAACTCTAGGGAGCACCACTGCTCAGTACTTGACTCACAGGGCTGGTCTTCCCTTGAAGTTAGATTGCAATATTTCACCCTATGTCTGACCTTCAAACTAGTTTACACATTCACTTCTCCCTGCCTCAAACCCATTGTCTAACAAAAAACTGTGACACGGTCCTTAAGGTCAGCTGGCCTACCACTGCTCACAATCACTAAACCCCGCCTTGCAGTGGGTCAGCATTCCTTCACCTTTTCTGGGCCCTTTCTCTGGAACTCTTTTTCCATCTGCTGTTTTCGTCTGCCCTTTTGTAGATATGATCAAGCATTCTCTTAAATCCCACCTTGCCTCCTCCCAACTCTGCACCCGTTCCTGAGCCCTCCCTTCCTTAGCCTCTTGCTCACTCCTCTGCTCTCTTACCCTCTTTCATGTGTTAATCCTGCTCCTGAATCCTCCCAATCACTGCATCCATCTTCATCTCCCCTCTTTCACCCTTTTTCATGTGTTGCCCCCTACCTCTCTTCACATTTACTCACGTATACCTGCATCTTGCCACTGCCCTATTTTATTCCATTTAATTCACCCCTATCAACTCTATCTTTCTTTATACTGCTCCCAGACCTGAATGTTAACTACCTTTATTTCTCCCTGCTTTACTTTTCTCCCTTAGGCTAATCTTGAACGATCCATAACTTATGCTTTATTATGATTATCACCCTACATTCAGTTGTTATTACTACTTTTGTGTCTGTATATACTTCATCATTTGTATCTATTGCTTATGTGCCTTGTACATATCCCATTCATTCCTGTTATCCTTTTTATGTATTTTTGCTTTGTGCTTTGTAATTTAATTTACTTATGCTCTATTTTAATTTCATAGTTGCAACTATTGTAAAAGTGTTATTATACACTTATCTTATGCTGTTATCTTTGTATTTCTGTACCTCCTCTTTGCACCCTCCCCCAGGTTGCCCCTGAAAAAGGGACATTCTGTCTCAGTGGGCTTACCCAGTCACCAAAACTCAAATAAATTAATAAATGTGCCCAGTGTGCTGGCCAAATTTCCCCTATTCATTAAAAATACAACCAACAGCTTAATCCTCCCAATTTCAGTCGTTTCATCCATATCACCATCCAGAATGAAGGCAAAAATAGGAAGAATTGGATAGCCCTCCTTTCCCAGTCAATAAAATAAATAAAATGTAGACTAAATTCAGTAAAAAAAAAAATTTTTTCTGGCAGCAATATCAAATATATCCATTTTTCTTTATATTTTTTTCCATTTTGGACTGAGATACAGTATAGGTTAAGTTTTTAAAAGTCCCTGCTCCTTGTCACACCTACAAAGAAAACATTTAAACAACTTGGTGTAAATGATTGTTGTTTACCATAAGAAATATGTGGTAGCACCATCCTAATACGTCGACAGTGTGAATCATAGAAACGTAGAATTTGTTGGCATAGAAGGGCTACTTGGCATATCCATTCAGCCTATTTTTCCCTACCTACAGTATTACTGCAGACCCTACTTGATCTCTGGCTCTTTCTCCTCACCCCATTCCTCTTCATTAAGATTCCCTTATGCCTATCCCATGCGGAGGAGGGCAGAGCAGCAAGTTGGCTATGCTGCTGCTCTGCTCCACAATGCTCCAGGCCACTCCAAATTCCAAATTTAACTTCTTTCCCTTTCAACTTTTAAAGAATGTCATATATTTGTAACTAAAGTTAAGCAAAAGCTAAGACTAAAGTTAAAAGACTTTACCCTCCTGTGGATTGAAAATTGGAATGCCCAGAGTGTATGCTGGCATCCTGGTTGATTTACCTAAAAGTTCTGGCATCATTACAAATGAAGCTGTACTGTAGCTCAAGTCCAGAGGCCCTATAGTGAACTTCCTAATGGTTCAGGGAATGACAGTGAATGGCTCACAGACTGGATGGGTGTGATCCCTGAGTGGGTGCGAAGGACAGAGAGTTTGAACTGAAGGAGGTGATGAACGTATGGAATGGAGTGAAGAGAAGGGCTGAACAGATGAGTTGCATATTCTCCTGCGTAGAGATTGGGCTGCACTGTAAGTGTGTTGGGGCACTTCTAATCTTAATTAAGGTACAGTATGCTAACATTGCCTGGGGTTGGGGGGTTTATAAATTATCAATGAAAAGAAAAAATAATGCACTCAGCGGAGTGCCTTTCTTCTGTTTAATTCCCCAGGTAAACCTCCCTGGCCTGATCATTAGGACAAGATCAAATATCAAATATCAGACCTGTACTATGGCTAAGAAGATCACTATGGGCCAGGCACCCCCTGGGGTACTATCTCTCCTTAGCCCAAGTAGTAACCCCCTGTCACACAAGAGGCTCGGAATCTCATTGCCTGTTGGTCCCACTCTACAGAACCTCCATGGGTCAACGCTCATTTGCCTACCAGGCTCCATGCTGGTGGAACAGCCTTAAAACTGAAATCACCTCTGCTCCCAAGCTAGGACAATTCAAATCAAAACTCCATCTCCACCTCTCTGCCTCCAGCACCTGCGACTGTCATACCTAGCCGGCCCTCTCAGCTCATTCCCTGCAGTCCTAGTCTTGTGGCCCTTTCTCGCACCTCTCCCCTCTTTCCACTCCCTCCCCTCTATCCCCCTTCCCCCTACCATTCCATCCTGCTCCACTTCTTGCACTTCTGTTCTAGTCGACAACTGCCTCTGACAAGCTCTCCCTTGTATTATTATGCAACTGTATGTTAAATCTGTTTTATCTTCTCTAAACTTGCACTTGCTTTATTGTATATTGCATTTGCTCCACCGTGTACTACTGTATTGTCCAGTCTCTGACATGGAACCTTTGTAAAATAGCCTTGGCTCAAAGGTACTTGTAATCCTAGGACAATGAAATCCTGCAGGATGAAGTGATGAGTAGGAGAGTGAGAGAGACAATAGTGGAGAAGCCCTATGGAGTTAGGAGCTGGTGTTTTCTGGGTTTATATTGATATAAATTGATGGAAACCATATGCAAAACTCTCTGAGAGAATGAGTCTGAGTGAATACTTTATTGGGCCAGCATTTTCAGGCTGCAGCAAAACACCTTCAAATGATTGCAGTAAGAGCATAGACATGAATACCCACAAGCAAGCATTGTATTACGGGTTCAATGGTAAGGAGCTTGTACTTTAATTGGAACTGTTACATGTGCCGTCTTGAAACTGTTGTTGCTGGTTTCTCCTTCCACGAATGACATTTCAGAATTGGGGGAACACCTAAACAAATTTCTTTGTGTCCCCTAAGGTACAATTTTATATTTGACCTGTACAATATAACTTGGAGCCTTTTTAGTTTTCACTTTCTCTGCCACTTGGCAAAAATTAGTTTGACATTGGTATAAAATGCACCACTGAGTTTAATACCATCTATTTAGCACTCGGAAAACAGGAATGTTGACCTAAGTCTCACAAGGAGAACTCCTAAGTGAAAAACGAATGCAAGTTACAGTATGTCGGGGTAACACCCAACTAAGTGCTTATTAACTACATGCCAAGCTCATAATAAGGAGTGTTTATGCTGTTTAAGGCTTGGTGGGGATATAACTGAAAGCTGTTTTGAGTCATATAATCAAGTCAATGATTACATGGATTTGCCCCGCTACTAAGCTGGGAAGCACTTTCTAAAAGAGTTCTTGGCCTTACATTTTATATTATAATGCACATGTGCTATATAAAGGTGCACTAAATTTTTATATATATTTATTTGCCAGGTATTGAACCTGTGGAATTCCTTTGCACACAGTGTATAAGCTGTGGTAAACGAAGTGGCCCTGAACCTTTTTAACTTATAGGCTTGTATTCACCTGCTGTGTGTTTTGCCACTTAACGAATTGAAGTTAAGTCAGGGAAATATCCTATCTTTGGCTTTTTCATCACACTCCTGACCTTCTTAATGAATGCGATGGCATCCATGGTGCAGTAGGGATGCAACTGAAGTTGCTTCTGAGTCACAAATGTGAACTCACTTGTGATACTGCCCTGTTATGGGGCTGGGATGCACTCTTTAAATGAATTCTCAGCCTTATATTATTGTTTCTAAGAATGCATATATGCTACACGAAAACTAGTGTCTGCTAAACACTGGGAACAGTTTATATCCTTTTACAGTATATCTTTGTTGCTGTGCAGTGATTCAGGATGAATAAGTACTGCAATCTAATAAGATGGGGCAGCTTTAAGGGAAAATTGGAGTTTAGGCCCTGTGGACCCTGATAGTTAATGAAATATTTTCTTGCAGGCAAAATTGCCTTAAAAGGCTCTATGTGGACTAGCTCCTTAAAAGAAAGCTGAGTAATATAACTGTTATTTTTAGACTGTGTATTCAGGATGTTGTATGTTTCATATTTTATGCATTCACAAACAGGTATGTTTTAGCATACAGTACTTATTTGGACTCAAATTTCAGGAAATACAATTTACTTGCTCTGCTTAAAATCTAGGAAGAATCCTCCACCCCCACCTCCACCTCTAGCCACACAGGACCTGTATCAACTACCTTCTGATGAAGTTGAGATTGGAGTTATTCTTTTTAACCCCTAGAAGGGTTTGCATATTTTAGCTCACCAGCCATTTTATAAGTTAACTCATATGGGCTTAACAACCCCCTGGTGGGATTTAACAGTGCTGAGTTGGCCTTTACATATTGGTAATGTCCTTTAAGGAGTCAGTCAGTCTGGAAACAGGTTACTATGGAGACTACCTGTCTTTGACTATGGGATAAGTTAGGGGACGAATATCATATTTTTAAGGTACAAAAAGTTAAAATTATTAATGTTGTATAGTTTGTCTCCCATAAATCAGTCCCATGCTTTTGAGGAAGTCACTAGAACCTTAGTTCAAGCTTTACTCTGACGGAAGTTTCTTGTACGTATGCTAGGCCAAAAATGTTCTGGGTAAGACTAAGGGTCCAGTTTTCCCTTACAGTGTTGTGGGGCCATGTAAGAATTTTCGATTATGGGGACCTCATGGGCCTATTAGTGCAACTTTGCTTTTAGGGGAGTATTTAAGCTTGAAGTTGACTCCATTCGAAGCAAACAAAACCATGATATATTTTCTTTCAATAAGTTGTCTTTTTTTTGATAATTTCTTAATTTCATATTACAAGGTCTAAACACAGGTTGAGCTAAGAGTTTGGATTTGAGTATTTCTAGTGGAGTTCAGATAGGCCTCATGTAAGGATTATGTACCTGCTTTTGCTAAATGTATTATTTATTTTATGACTGATTCTTATTCATTCTATAAAATCAGTGTGTGCTGTAGTGTTGTTATTTATGCTAATAATTAACTTCTGGTCACTCTAGTGTTCTCAGTTTTAAAAATGCCTTTTGAATGTATTGCAGTATCTTTTAAATGTTTTAATGTTGTAATGGTTTGTAAACTGAATGACAATAAACTTAACTTGAACTATCCCATGCATTCTTGAACCCACCATTGTTTTTGCATGCATCACTTCAGCTGGTAGGCTGTTCCTGGAATCCACCACTCTTTCTGAGAAGAAGTTCTTCCACACATCTCTCCTGAATCTACCCCCCCAACTTCATTGCATGGGCCCTTGTTTTTGCGCATCTTTCTTTCTGAATAATACTTTCCTCCTGTATCTCATTTACCCCTGTGAGGTATTTAAAGGTCTCTATCATATCCCTCTCCCTATCATATCCCCCCCGCTTCCTCTCTTCCAGGGTGTACATATTAAGTTCCTTTAATCTTTCCTTGGAAGGCTTCTGATTTGGGAGGCAGTATAGTGCAGTGGTTTAAGGTGCTGAGCTGCAAATCTAGAGACCTGGGTTTGAATCCCACAGTCCCCACTTGCATTCTGTGTGACCCTGAGCAAGTTGCTTAACTTCCCTGTGCTCCCAGGTCACACCTGTAAACAAGCTTTCAGCTTAGTGTGCCACTCCTGGTTAAACAATTGAAAAAAAATGATACAGACTCCTATTTGTTCAGGATGTCTGCCTTTTCAGCCTTGGGCACTGCCCTCCAGCCTCCACTAGGGAGCAGCCAATGAGTGGGACAACAAACCTCCCCTCCCCATGAGAGGAGAGCAGTCCATCAGATGCTTGATCCTCTCCCTCCCCTGCTGATCCCTGGCAACCTGAGATCACTCCCAATCCTGTGTCACCGGCGTGGCATGAGGTGTGGCATCCAGCACCTCAACCCTCAGCACCACCGGGCCAGCTTTCAGAACATTCTATTAATTATATTCTAGTATGAACATTCAAAAAGTAACTTCAGCTGAAGTGATTGTTTTAAAAACTATGCATGGCAGCCATCTTTTAATGTCTTAAGTCTTTAATTACAAAAAATATTTATAATGGCAATTTTTTAAATATCAGAGAAAATTAAAAATACACGGTGGGTGAATCAAAAGAAGCCACAAATACATTTTCCGCTAAAACAAAGCTATATGTTAAAGATTTTTGCTGACAAAAACATTGCTCTACTAGGCATTCCCTATCCTCTGCCCTGACAAACTTCTACACGTAAACTGTTCATGTATCTGAGATCCTCTTCCCTCCCACTTGCCCAATCCCCCCATCCCCCCACTCCTACTTACTACCCCCACTGCTCCCTCCTAGATCCCATGCAGCCTGACCAGCGGCTTTAGCAATCGGCTACAAATGCTGGCATATATCCACCAACCTCCGCACTTACCCCCTACTGCACTTCTAGCCTTGTCTCTCTGTCTAACATGTTACCCATAGATAGTGGCTGTCACCTATGTATTGTGTAAACATAATCCAGGTCTTAACCTAATTCCATGTTCTTCCATGGCTGACAACATAGTATTGTTTAAACCTATCCCATGTATCACTTTTTGAGGTAGCCTCCCCCCCCCCCGTGTATAAGGTTGTTGTAAATCCCTGTACACTGTTACTCTCACTCACTGTACCAATGTGTAATTCAAATTCCAAGTCAATGTATGTAATGTTACTCTCATTTCATGATTCCAATGTGTAACTCAATGCTATGTATCATGTACTCAACTGCTCTCCTCTGTACCCCCGCCCCAGGTCGCACCATGAGACAAGAATTTTGTTGCTCAGTGTGCCTTTCCTAGTGAAACATTTCAATAAATAAATAAAATTTGTTAGTCAGCAAAATACTTCATCATATACAGTAGTTTTTTAGTAAAAATGTATTTGTAAGTCAGAGTGTTAGCACAGCAGAAGCGCTACCGCTCATGATGCCGACAACCCGTGTTCAGGAACGAGCACATGTCATCAAGGGTTGGCTGAGGGGAGGAGAACTGAGTGTCCCAGAGGATACTCCTGTCCTCTGGGGAGGCAGGGCAGCCAGCTCTGCAGTTGTACTGCCACCTGGGGGCTACAGGTGGCAGTGAAATGCAGTAGCTATGCGGGGGGGCAAGATGCAGGCTGGTGCTGCGCTATGCATGTTTGCATGCATACACATGTTTACCTGAGCCACCTGCATCATGTGGGAAGGGAGAAACAGAAGAAGCAACCCCTCCCCATGCAGCATGACAGTGCAGTCACACCTGCAAGCCCCACACTTGCGTACCCAGGCAGTCTCCTGGATGCCTGGATCATGGCTCCCAGGGGATCTAGGCTGGCCTGAGGGTTCCCCTGTGGGAGGTAAACCATGGTGGTAAGGTGAGGAGAAGGTAAGAACCAGGAGAAGGTGAGATGAGGGAGTCATAGTGGGTTCGGGGCTCAGGTGGGGATCAAGGGCCGAGGGGAGTCAATTGCAAAACAAATATATATATTTTTGGTATCCATAGATTCATCCTCTGTGTATTTTTAATTTTCTCAGATATTTTTAAAAATGCTTTTATAGCTAATTTTGTAATTAATGACATGAAAGATGGCTGCCACTCACAAATTAAGCAACTCTCTTCCATTGAGGCTGCTTCTTGACTACCCATAGCGGATTCATACTGTGGGTGTATTAGGATGGTGCTAGCAAATGTTGCTGATGGTAAACAAAACAGCCTTCCAGAGGGGGTTGTGGGTCAAAAACAGTGAGGGAGTTCAAGAATGCATGGGACAGACATAAGGTAATTCTAGAGGGGGGTAGGAAGAAGTAAGCTGTTGGTTAACTAGGATCTGCAGCTTATCCAATAGGTAGGGAAATGGGCTGACTGGGTGGGCCAAGTGGTCCTTATCTGCCATCAAAGTCTATGTTTCTATGTTTCAGCACTGTACCAAGACAGTTAATGTTTTCATGGTGGGCCCAGCATGGGAGAGAGAACTTCTAAAATCTTCACAATCCTATAGCTTAGTTCAGGAATGAAAGAAAATAAAAAGACAAATGTATATATTGATGTTTTTGTCAGAAAAACATTAATGGTGAAAAACGACATGTTGACTAACAGCTTTTGTGACTTTAAGGGGGATTGAAAGGGTGGCATTCATATTCCAGTTTGCTTACACCCTGCTTTATTTCTTTGTCTCTCTCCTTTTGTTTCATGGCGTTCTGGTCTACAGAACCAGCTCCGTACTCTGTTTGCTGTAACCCTCACCTCACTGTGCCTTTACAGGTGTTCCCGCCAGGGACATCATCAGTTCTAATTAATCAGTGGCTGCTGATGCTGATACTGCTCTGTGTGCAGACTGCTGTTCTGATAAACAAGGAGCAACTCCTCTGGGGCTCTTCTTTTTTTTTGTCCCATCACAACAAAGCAGCCCCTTCTGCTGATGGCCCCCCGACCCCATAACCCACTGTCTCTGGGAATGATCCCAGGCCTACATGTTCCTCCACAGCTTGCCCCCTGTGGTGGGACTTTTGGGGTACCCCAAGTCCCTTCCAGATACCTTATTTGGTCAGGTAGTCCCTTCTTGCCCAGTGGGCAGTGTAGGGTCTGCAACAGGCTCTCATGTCATCCAGCAGCAGCCCGTGGGTTTTTCCTTCCCATTCTCTCTGCTCTCTCCAGACACTCCACAGAGCTGATGACCTGCTGCCTGCACACAAGGCTTTTTCTAGGTAGGTAAATGTTTATTTGTTTGGTTATGGACCATTAAAAAAGTTAAAAAACACACAGGTCTGGATATTGAGAAATGCGCCAAACCCCAGCGCAAGACCAGTGCAGCACAAGTCAAGTGAGCCACGGTGCACCCGGAGCCATATTTAGAAGATACACCACCCGAAAATGCCATGTGCAAGTAGGTTGAATATGGCAAAGATGCACCATGGAGCAACCAAGGATGCACCTGCGCAACCAGGGATGCACGGAGCAGACCGGAGAACAACACCAGTGAGCAAGGCAGGAGCAACAAGCAGAAGGAAAAACACAGAACCAAGCAGCACAGGGGAAGGGGCACAGGAGACCCACACAGAGCACACCCCGGACAAAGTGACCCCCCCAGCCCCTGGCACAATGACACTCATACCCCCCGCCCCTCACACCAGTGCCAAACCACCGCCTGCACAATGCCACAGGCATCCCCCCCATGCAGAATAGCCTTGGAAGGTGAAAGCCCAATGGCCCCAGGAGGACCAAGCCACCAAGGGGATCCGGACCCTGACCATGGCACCCCCACCACCATGGCAGTGGAACAGCACCCCAATGGCCACATGGGCCAGTACGCCCTACCTGTGTGCACCCAGTTAAACATGCCAAGACTACAGGACATAGCGGTACACCCAACACAGACCCCACAGCCACCATGGCATCATCAGTGACCCACCCTGCACCCATGGTGATCCCAGGAATAGGGAAAAAACAGCTGTAGCGTGGCTTCTCATGCCATCTGCAAATCAGACACAGACACAGATATGTACCACAAAAGCATTTATATACTACAAGATAGGAGGTACAAAACCATAAAACGGGGCAAGAGAGTGGGTGAGGGAGAGGGGGACAGGGAGGAAGGGGTTTGTACAGTTGGAGGTGGAAATGCTGGGGAACAGGAGGGAAGGGGTCAATAATGGCTGGACCTCTCAATGACAGGCCAGGTACCTCTCCAGGTCTCACAGTGCATTCCAGATCCCCATAGCCACATGCAGGATCCTCTGCTGTAGTGTGATCACTGTCACCAGGCCCTGTGGATGCATTAGAGCTGCCCTCCTGGCAGCAGGCCGACATGCACCTAGGTAGAAGGGACAAGTAGGCAATCAGTGCACTGCATGAATGACACCCACCCACCCATGGTGTGCAGTGGACACTGGGAGAAAGCACCACAGGGGGGAAACAATGTCTCTGTGCCATGTCGTCCACCCCAGCAATCCAAACGGCACACCCCAATGGTGCAGATAGTGTAGCCCACTGGCACCATGACACATGGACATGGGCACATGGCACAGGGTGGCAGCACTGACACAGCACATGAGGCGGTGGCTGAGGGCACAGCCCCCAAACAGCTGGCCACACACCACCAACAGACATGTCACAGTGGAACGACAGATGGACCATGCGCCACACATAGCCAACCTGACACAAGGCTGGTTCTACCATGGCCATATCCTGCACCCTCTGCCCACCCACAGTGACAGGCACCACCAAAGTGACCACTCTTACCTGCACCTCTTGAACCCCTGTGAGCACCATTCTGTTGCCTATCCCGGGCCCTCATGCTATCTGCGGCCTCCCTGGCCAACCTGCGGTCCTCCAGCCCTATGGATAACACATAGAGAGGAGGACATGAGTACACATGCATGGAAGGTCCCCCGACACCCCATGGCCTGCATTGCGCATGGCCGACACCCAGCACAGCCCCCCACCAGCACACCAGCATACTCGCCACATGTGCCGTGAACGTGCATGAAGACAGTGGTCGCAGGGACGGTCTCACCCTAGTGGCGATGCACGCTGCGTAAAACAGAGAAGACCACGTTTGGGCACATGGGCATGCACACCAGCAGCACACACCTACCTGGCTGTGGGACAGCCCCATGCTGCACCCTCGACTGCAGCTGGTGCAGCACATCAGGACTCCTGTGCCACAAATCCCCATACCAGTGGTGACACTGATCTTCCAACTGCGCCACACTCATGCACCTCTCGAGGGCCCACACCACAGTTTGCCACACCTGCCCCTGCACCGTCTGGAGTGGCATCTGGCCATAGAGTTGGGCTGCAATAGGCTGGACCACTGCCACCAGGTTCACAAGCTCAATGTCCGACCAATTGTGTGCCCGATGGTCACGTCTGCTAGCCATTTCCAGTTGCAATGTAGTTCTGGGCCTCCGCAGTGGAAAACGCATGTGGTGGCAGAATGTGCGCAATGTGCAATAGGGTGCAACAGCAAGCAATCACGCAACGTGAAGATGCACGATGTGGATGCGCAATGCAGGGTGACAGTGTGTGTCCGGGCATGCACACCATGCCATGACCTACCTCAGTGTGGTGTCATGACCCCAAGCCAGAGGTGACAGGTCCTGACCCTGTGCAATGTTGCGCATGTGCATGAGCTGTGCAGTACACCTCATCATGCAGATGCACGATTGGGCCATGCTGCAGTGTGCACAGGCATGCACAATGCCTATACAGTGGTGCATGCGCAGTAGCACTGTATCACGTAAGGCAATCCATGTGCATGATAGGCCCATGCAGCAGGGTGCACACATGCACACTGCAGGATCACGCACCACGCATGCGTGGGACATGCACCAAGTAGTTGCTCTGGTGCAACACCGTTGAGCACAGCGCAAATACTCGATATTCAGCTACCTTAAGCAAATGACCTCATCAGCCAATGCGCAGTGCAGTAGGGTGCATTAGCGTATCATTACCGTTGCGCACAATCTAATTTGCATGCGATGCACCTTATAAGCACCAAGGAACAGCACAGGCCACGGACTGGTATTGCAACCCTGACAGGTATGTGGAGGCTGCTGCAGCAACACACAGGGATGTTGCAGCACTGCAAGGCAGGACTGCTCAGGGCAATGCAGGCACTGACACACTGTGCTGTCCACGTTCACAGGAGGCAACATGTCGAGGCAAGAGGAGGGCAAGAAGAGCAGGCACAACTTTACAAAGGGGGAGACCAATACCTTATTTGAGGCATACCTCAACAGGGAGGCCCTGTTGAGTGGTGCCATGGGCACACTGCATGACAGGGCCATCGGACGGGATGAGGTGGTGGCCTACGTGAACCAGCACAGCAGCCACCAGAGTTTAGCACAGGAGTGCTGCAAGAAAGTCAGGATGGACAGGCAGTGCATCAAGGAGAAGGTGGCAGCCATAAGAGTGTCCCATCATGCCACCGGCAGACGGCCATCGAACGCGCCCACACTGATACCAATGAAGGAGTTAGTGGCTGCCATCATCTGCCACACCTCGGTGGAGGGTGTGCCCAGAGGGGGCTTCCAGATGGGTGGCAGCCCATCACTGCATGGTATGTATGTATGTTACTCACACACAGGTACTGGCCTGGAGGGTGCGTACATGGGCGTGCTGGTGTGCATGCCTCTGTCCCGCATGCCATATGAATGTGTGCGCAGCCCCACGCATGGCACAGTGCTGGCCACATATAGCAGCAGCATACATAAGGGAGGGGCACATGGGGGCAATGCACCACTGACTTTCCCTTCTTCTCTTTCAGCACCAGCATGACTCCATGCAGAGGATAGGGCACTGGCAGCATCCACAGCTCCTGTGGACAGAATCATGGCCCCTGTCGATGGCCCATCAACATCCACTGGCATCCATGGCCCCAACAGACCATGGCTGAGCAGCACGGTGCCTGTGGATGTTCTTGGCCTGGGGTCGGATGAGGCCCTGGATGTGTTTCTGCAGGATGACAGCCTTGGTGTGCTGTGTGCAGAGACACAGGTTGGGTGGGGTCTGACTCCGAGGATGATATCACAATGATCCTGGACAGCATGGGTGACATTGTGGGGGAGTCACCCCTGCCTGCATCACAGACAGCATCAGGGCCAGCGCCGTGCCCACCGCTGCATAGCCGCCTGTTAGCATTGCATGTGCAGTGGTGTGTGTGGCATCACTACTGTTCCCTGTGTGGGTGGTGGCACTGCCATGGCCACGCAGGTGCAGGGCGACATACAGTAGACAGATGGGTGGCAGCAGCATGCTGCAGATGCCACTGGGCAGCCAGACACAGGTTCTTCCACCAGTGCACCTGCCATACCTCTTCCCCCTGTAGACCCCACTGTGCAGCATCCACTGGAGAGGGAGGCTGGATGGCGTGGCGGGTCACGCACAGCCGATCGGCATCCCGGACAGGAGTCGCAGGATGTGGACTGCCTGGCTGCGCACACCCGGCTGCTGCGGGCATCCAGTGAGCAACAGATGCTGCTCACCACTGGGGTGCATGCACTGCAGGCAGAGGTGTGCCAGCTAGCCAAGCAGCAGGACAGGGGCATCATGCAGATCCTGGAGGGGGCTTTAATGCATGCAGGATGCCATGACTGCGGCCATGGACTGCATTACCAGTGCCATTGCAGATGGCTTTGTGTCGCTGACTGCCACTGGGTGTGGCCGTGCACAGAAGACCCCCCACAGTGTGCTGTCCACCCCACGGACCCGGCGTCGGGTGACCCCATCACAGTGGATGCCGGGCTTGGACGTCGGCATCCCGGCATGCCCGGGGCTGGCCTGTTCAACCGCCTACATATCCCCAAGAGGACACGGTCGTGGTCCCACACATCTACCCCTGGGGGGTGTCAGACATCCCCCCATGGCCATTGCGCAGCCTGCGGCTGCCAATCAGCCCCGGCATGGCCGCTTACATGGCTGTGGCAGCCATGGAACCATGCAGTTGGCCTGAGGTGTGTGATGCCCTGCCTGCAGTCTGCTGCTGCTGCTGTCCTGTGCACACATGGGCGGTGTGTGTGCATCATACATGTAGTGACATGCATGTGTTTTGTGCTTCATGCTGCCTGTGTGGGCATGCCAGGCTGTTGGGACGTGTGGTGGGGGTGTGATAAGGGCAGCCTAGTGCCGGTTGCGCTTGTGCACCAGTGACATGTGTCTGATCCACACCACGTTCTACTGCCTGTGTGGGCGCATGTGTGTATGTGTGTGCGTGTGAGCGCACATGCCTGTGCAGCATGTGTGTGTGCTGCTGTGTGTAGGTGTGTGCCTCTACCTTCCCTATCCCTGCTTAGTGCCACATTCTGTGCATGCCGCTCACCATGCAAGTCCCTGCATGTGTGTGGTGTGCTGGTCTGTATGGCCCATGTATGTGTGCCACACCACCTACCTGCGTTCACCAAAGTGTTCCTGTGCAAACGTGTTGTGGTGGCGTCATGACTGTTGCATGAGTCGGGGGGGCCTTCCACCCAGGGGCTGGCTGCACCCCCCCGGCCCAATGTCACCATCGTTTCCACTACTGTCGCCCTCCTTAGCCTTGACAGCTATCCCACGGTCAATGGCTATGTTGTGCAGTATGCAGCAAGACAGGAACAGGCCACAGGCTTTCGAGGGGCTGTATTGTAGGGCACCACCTGTCCTGTCTAGGCAATGGAATTGTGCCGTAAGCATGCCAAAGACGCACTCGATGGTGTTGCATGTGCTGGTGTGTGCCTCGTTATAATGTTCCTTTGCTGGGGATGCCGGTCACCAGTAGGGGGTGAGCATCCAGGGCCTCAGCAGATACGCGCTGTCACCTGTGTGGAGATTGACATGGTTAGCCCTATGCTGTGCTGTTCTGCACTCCTTGCCCTGTCCCTGGCACCCACACCACCATGCACACCCTGCCTTCCCCCCATCCCCAGGTCTGCAACACCCCTTGCCCTGGCCTGTGCCATACTCACCCACAAGATGGCCCATGGGGATGTCCCCACATTCAAACCTGTGGCACAGCGCATAGCTGTGCCAGACGAATGCATCATGTGCACTCCCAGGGTGTGTGGCGCAGACATTGATGATGCGCCCCATGGCATTGCACACCACCTGGATGTGGATGCTTGGGCTCCCCTTCTTGTTTATGTATGCCATGCCCTCTGGGCCAGGTGGCATGTGGATGCCCACGTGGGTGCAGTCAATGGCTCCAATCATGCCAGGCATGCGTGCAACCCTGTAGAAGTCCTGCATGTTTGCTGTATGCTCTGCCTGTGTGCTGGGGAAATGCATGAACTCCGGAAGCACTTGGCAGCAGGACATTGAGGAACTGTGCGAGGAGGCAGGATGTGTCCAACTGGGTGATATCTGTGGTGTCCCCTGTTGGTTGTTGGAAGGTGCCCATGGTGAGCAAGCACATGACGGCAGTCACCTTGGTCTCCACGGACATGGCATGACTACATTTGGTGGGTGCCTGCATCTTCTCACGGCACAGCTCACAGAACTGCCTCAGAATGGCCCAGTTCAAGCAGTACCAGCCCACAAACTCAGTGTCACTATAGTTCTCAAATGTGATGTGATGTGGGCACAGTACCACCTGTGTTGGGCATACCACCACCGGGCCCTTCGTCTGCCCCGTAGCTGATCCTTCTGCCTCCTCACACCCCTCATTACCCTCCATCAGGAAAGGTGCACTGTCCATCCCTCCTTCTCTTTGTGTGTCCCCCCTGGGTGGATGGGTGCCTGTCTGTCTGTCTGCCTGCCACCCTGGTACACTGTTTGTATGTGTGTGTGTGTCTCTCTCTCTCTCCCTCTGTGTTTTTCTCTCTCTCTCTCTCTCTTTCTCTGCGCAGGGTTGTGCATCTGCTGTCTGTGTGTTTGAGCCCTGTTTTTATGGGAACAAGTCTGGGCGGCGCATCTTGGGTTTGCTCCGGACTTGCGCCATTTCTTCATGGTTGAATATCCCATTGCATCACATATTCATGGGAACATCCCCTGCACTTGCACTGCATACATTTTAGTTGCGCATTGGCGCAATGGTATTTGAGCTGCGCCACGGCTCCCTTGGAATATCGCTCGGTGTTGCATCTTCATACTTGCACCTGCACAACTCAGTTGCACCATGCACAAGTACTCTGAATATCCAGGCCACAATAGATAAAATATAGCAGCACTTCACATAGTACATCATTATAAACTGGGCAAGATTTTCCTCCAGCACATTTTAGAAATCATATAGTTTATAGTGCATAGCGTACATTCAAATTTGCTCTGGACATCTGATCATACTTATTATGGATAACAGAAATAGCTCTAAAATAAGATGTCACTTGTTTAATTATATACTCATCCTGTACTGTCAGCATAATCCTTAATAAAATATCTTTATCTAAGATTTCAATCCTTGCCCACAGTGGCAGCAACCAGTAGCTTCTGGGTTTATTATACCATGTGCAAGTAAAGACAGCATGTGATAAAGTCTGCAGTTCTGCCTTATGACACTTACAGTAGCTTTCAGTAGGATCTTTGAGCTTATTGTACCTAGCGTTCCTAACATTTCTTTTAAAGAGTTCTAATCTGTATTTTGTGTAAAGAATTCTTATTTTGGCTCCTACAGAACATCTAAGTAATACCTGAATATGTAAGATGTCGTTCTACTAACCAAGTAGCAATTTTGTAATTTTGCTATATTTTGACAGTCAAAGTCCTGGAAACTATTAATGGTTTTGTTTGCACAGTATTTCTTATATTTTAAACTTATTTGGACTTTCTTCTCTTCTTATTTACTTAAATATTGTAATCCGTAGTCAAATAAAGCTCTTTCAACTTGAGTATACTATTCTGATTTTTTGCAACTAATGTCCTTCCACCTTTTCTTTTCTTGTACACATTCATGAGGTAATCTATTTTGTGGTATCCTTGTAATATTAATCCAATAATTTTTAGTTTTATAATTGCTAAGGCTTCTAGGGTGGACAGGCCAAGTTCGGCTCTTAGTAGAGTTGCAGGAATCAATTGCCCCACGCCCATAGCTGTTCTTAAAGTTTATTTACCAGAATTTCTAGTGGTTTTACTTTCTTGCAACCCCAAATCTCTATTAGGTATAAAGCTTGCAAAAATACTTGGTTCTCACCGCTGTTAATAGTGGAGAGATGGAATAACAACCATATCATATATTGAAAATGTGAAGAGCACCAGAGATTTGTTTGAGTTTCATAGCTAAGGATTTTAAATGGGGAGTCCAAGAGCCCTGGTTTGAAAAGGTTAACCCCAAATATATGTATGACTTCACTCTTTTAAATTTTCTAATACTCACTGATCAACTTTTAGAAGTCTTTCTTGAACCAAAAATAACCACCTGACTCTTATCTACGTTTATTCAAAGATTGTGTGTAACCATAAAATCACTCAACATATTCAATCTGTTCTGTAAACCAGATTTTGAGAGTGAAAACAGGGCCAAGTCATCAGCATATGCTAGTGCCGGACATATTCTATTATTAATAAGTGAGGAGTCTGTATATGAATTCTGTAGGCCCATGAGTAACTGATCTATATAAATACAAAATAACACTGGGGCCATAACACATCCTTGTCTCACTCCTTTATTAGTTCTAATCTCTTATGTAAGTTGGCCTAAATTTCCAGTTCTTATCTGTGCCTAGGTATCACTGTATAGTTCTTTAACTGCAGTTATAAGTTCCATCTGGAAACCCTTATAATACATGATCTGCCATAGTTGATTGCGCGACACATTATCAAAAGCAGCACTAAAGTCTATGAATGCCACACATAGCTTTTGATCCCTTAATTGTAGATATTTTTCAATCAGGTGGATCAGTATAAAGCAATTATCTGATGTACTGTAACCGGCTCTAAAGCAGGCTTGCAGTTCCGAGAGATTTTCTAAGCTCCTCAATTGTTGCAATAGTCTATCCAGAATAGTTTTAGCATAGATTTTCCCAATTATATGTAGGAGGGAGATTGGTCTATACATTCTAGGGTCTGATCTGTCTCCATTTTAAATATTGAGATAATTATGGCTCCCTCCAGTATATGGGTATTCTATAATTCAGATAACATAAGTTAAAGAAGGGTGTTACTAATTTGGCCCACAATGAGGGGACAGCCAAATATATCTTGGGGGGGGGGGGTGAATCTGGTCTAGGAGTTTTTTTTCATTTTAAGATTGACAATTGCTAAATAAACTTCTTGGTAACTAAAAGGAGCAAGACAATTCCTGTTCACATCCTTTTCCCAGTTTTGTTCAAGGTTTTGACATTTTTGGTCAAAGAAAAGGGACATATAGTGCTCAGTCCATCTGTTCACAGATATATATGCATCTAGCTGATTGCTGCAATTGTTAGTTCCCTTAGCAACAAGATGCCAGAAATATAATTGATTGTTATTGCATATGGCTGATAACATACGTTCCCACCGTTTTAAATGATATTTTTTCTGTTAGTTTCTCAGAAAGTCCTTATACTCAGTCCTCATCTTATTCAACTCTTTATATTGTACCTTATTCCTTTCTTTTCTGGCTTTGCGTATAAGCTTGGTGAGTGCCTTTTTCTTCTGCAGGCATTCAGCATCAAACAAGGTTTTGTTTTTACTAGTAATTTTCCCTTTCCTGGGTTTAGTTGAAGTTACAGACCTGATTTTTGACAGGCATTGATTCAAGATTTCAGTGAGATTATCTATGCTGACATTTTCTTCCTCTTCCATTCTCGCAATAGCCTCTTCCACTATCTTAGTTATATTTGCTAGATGTCCAACTTGTCCTCTAATTCTAATATGATTTCTGACCTCAAAATGTATGTATTTATTTATTTCATTTGATTATTACTTCTGCTTCCTTTCCATTTAAGAATGAATGGCAAATGGTCACTGTCACCTCTATCAGGAATCTTCATAGAATCCCAAATATCCATTGGACCATTTCAAAAAATATAATCTGGTAACATGGCACACTTGTTGCTGATACAGGAACATTTTCCAAATTCATCCGCTACGAATCTACCATTGACTGGTGCTAAATTATGTATTCTAATTACATCAATTAACTTTCTTCCTGATGCGTTTAGCTTTTTGTCTAACAAAAATCTGTTATAACTTGATGCATTCTTAAAAAGTCAGTTATGTATGTCACTGTCTGCATATTCATCATAGTTACCCAGCCATGCATTGAAATCACCACACATTAAAATGTAGTCCCCTCCTGTTGTGGCCCAGCTATAGTGAACCAAGGAGTCCAAATCATCCCAAACAGTTTTTGAAAAATATTTAGAACTAGTTGGTGGAATGTATACATTTATCAAACAGCAATTAAACTCAAGGGTTTGGAGCAGGATTGCAAGTGCAACTTTATGACTAATGATTAATTGGACTTTAAGATTTTTTTCTATTTTTACTTATGTTACCAGTCCACCTGACATTCTACCATGTTTGGTAGTTTTGAAGCCTTGTTGGTGGAAGCACTGCTAACCATTTAAAAAGACATTTACGTGATTTGTATGCCAGGTTTCTTGTAAACAAATTATCTGACAGTTTTGCAGATAACTTCTCCATTCAGAATCAGCAAATTTACTAGCTAAGCCCGAGCTGTTCCAAGAGATCAGGGCCCAGCCTGATTTTAATTGCTGTTTCGGAATGACTTTGCCATCAATGACTTGCTCTAGTCAAACAGCTTGCTCATTGAGGGCCATATATGTCATAGAAACATAGAATTTGATGGCAGATAAGGACCGCTTGGCCCACCTAGTCGGCCCATTTTCCTACCTAACAGATAAGCTGCAGATCCTAGTTAACCAACAGCTTACTTCCTCCTACCCCCACCTAGGACTGCCGTATGTCTGTCCCATGCATTCTTGAATTCCCCCACGGTTCTTATAGAAACTATTCCTATACTCTATTACTAGAACCTACATGGATTACATTTTGTTGGGACAAGGCTGTTTCTAAATGGCCTTGTGAGATTTCATGGATACACCCACCTCCATAGGTACATGAACTATTGTGGCATTGGGGGACAGCACTACTTCTCTCAGTATCCTGTTTGCCAGGCTCTCCTACTTTTTCCCACTTACACAGACATGTTACATAGACATTCATTTTATCCAATAAGTCAGTACAGGACAGCAGTTTATCATAAGCACTATCAGGGTAGATATTGAAAATAATTAGATCATTATCAGGGTCCTGGTTTACTCATTTTGGTGATAACTGCTCATTTTTCGATATGGGAATATTGAGTGCATGGACACACAGATCTCTTAAAATAGTTTCAAGTTTTCTGTCTGTTTCATAGAAACATAGAAACATAGAAGTTGATGGCAGATAAGGACCGCAAGGCCCATCCAGTCTGCCCATTTCTTTTTCTACCTTATAAATGTGCCATCGGCCTTTGCTCTGTCAGTGGCCTATCTATTCATAGTCATTTGTATTGCTCCCTTATGCCTATCCCATGCCTGTTTGAAGCCCTGCACTGTATTCATAGCCACCACTTCTTGTGGTAAGCCATTCCATGCATCCACCACCCTTTCTGTGAAAAGAATTTCCTCACATTCCCCTTAATCGGCCTCCTCTAATCTCATGCTGTGTCCTCTTGTCCTGCTATTTTTCTTATATTTAAACATGTTAGACTCTTTCACCTTGTTTATGCCCTCAGGTGTTTGAATGCCTCGATCATATCACCTCTCTCCTCTTTGCTCAAGGGTATACATGTTGAGCTCCTTTAATCTGTCCTCATATGTCTTCTGATGCAGTCCCTGCACCATCTTGGTTGCCCTTCTCTGGACTGCCTCAATTTGGTTAATGTCCTTGTGAAGGTGTGGCTCCAATACTGCACGCAGTACTCCAGATGGGGCCTAACTAGTGTCTTGTACAGAGGGATTATTACCTCCCTCTTACGACTTGTGATACCCCTACTAATACACCCTAACACCCCTAGCCTTACCTACTGCTTTAGAGGTCTGCTTGATGATTTTAGGTCATCAGTGATGATGATGCCCAAGTCTCTTTCTTCCTTTGTGACTGCTAGCAACTCCCTCCCACCCTATAGGTGGCTTCAGGGTTTCTCTTCCCTATGTGCATGATTTTGCACTTCTTTGCATTAAATCCCAGTTGCCACTCTTCCACCATTCTGCTAGTTTATCCAGATCTCTTCTCATTCTGCCCACCCCATCTGGATCATCTACTCTGTTGCAGATCTTGGTGTCATCTGCAAACAGACAAACCTTACCCTCTAGTCCATCTGCAAGGTCACTAATGAAGATGTTGAAGAGGACTGGCCCCAGGACTGATCCTGAGTACCCACTTGTGACTTGCATCTCTTCTGACTGTATACCATTTACCACCACTCTCTGTTTTCTGCCCGTCAACCAGTTTGCCACCCAGTTGACCAACTTCTGACCCACCCGAGCCTACCCAGCTTATTTATCAATCTTCTATGTGGAACAGTGTCAAAAGCTTTGCTGAAGTCAAGGTAGGTGACATCAACTGCTCCCTTGGTCCACCACTCTGGTTACCCAGTCAAAGAAATCTATGAGATTAGTTTGACAGGACCTTCCTTTGTAAACCCATGCTGTCTTGGATCCTGTGCCCTAGATTCCAGGTGTTGCACTATTCTTTCCTTAAGGAGTGCCTCCATAATCTTGCCCACTACTGAGGTAAGACTGACCGGTCTGTAGTTCCCGCCTCCTCCCTGCTACCACTCTTGTGGAGCGGGATCACATGAGCCCTTCTCCAGTCTTCTGGGACCTCTCCTGTGCTCAGAGACTCACTAAACAATTCTGCTAATGGCTCTGCTAGTTCCTCCTTTAGCTCCTTAAGTACCCTGGGATGTATGCCATCAGGTCCCATTGCCTTATCCACCCTGAGCTTAACAAGCTCTTGTAGGACCCTTTCTTTTGTGAAGGGAGTAGTGCTCACCTCCCTCCCCCCTGTGTCCATGATGCTGAGCTGTGGGCCCTGCCCTACCTTCTCTTCAGTAAATACTGAGCAAAAGTATCTATTTAGGATAGATGCCTTTACAGGGTCTGTGACAACCCACCTCTCCCTCTGGGCTGAAACAGCTTTTAGAGAGGTGTGTGTCCTCGGGTATTCGCTGCCACCAGCCGGACTTTCCTTCCGGCACCTCTTTCAAGTGTACAAACTTGAATAATCACATGTGCAATTGCACAAGTTAAAGTCTGGTAGTGTGTCTCTTTCAGGTGGCGGATGCTACACAGAGTTTACCTTAGCCAGTGGAAAACCAAATCTTACCTTAGAAAAATGACATCAGAGACACAACTGTTGAGCAAATAAATAGCTTTTACTTAACAGAAAGTGCAATGAGCATTTACAGGAAATGTATTTACAACACAAGAGAATAACACTCATACAGGAAAAGTAAACAAATGTTTTTAAACAACAGATAGCAAAAGAAGAAGGCTATTACTGAAATATACTATCACTAAACTTACCCTTCCCTGTCCTTACAAGAGACACTGGACCCTGTTCTAACTGCCAGCTCCCACGGACATACCAGGTAGGCTCCAAGCTTATGTTTCCCCTCACAGCTTCCCAAGGCAAGAGAGAGAGTTCTCTGTCTTACAGAAACTTATATAGTCTATGGAGACTAGGTCATTCCTATTCTCCCCTTAAATGCACCAACCAACTAACATGTATCTATTTAATTGTCCCAATCAGAGTGAACACCTATTGGTGACCAATTATATTCCCTTTTCACCTTAAGTTTATATTTGAATGATCCAATCCATTCAAACTGCCCTGTGTCCATGTCTGCAAGGTCTGGGTGTGTCTGGAGATGTCCACTCGAGATTTATGACCCAGCTCTTATCTAGCAGCTAGGAATTCCACAAGCTGGTTGCTGCTGGAGGATTTCAGCCTCAGTGTATTTTTTCCACACTGCTAAAAAAATAAGGCATCTACAGAATCCAAACCATTAACTCTTTCCTTCCCATTTCTGTCACAGGGTCCTCCTCCTCACATGCTCCCTTTTCTCCATTAAGCTTAGCAATACCCCCTCTGGACTTTCTCCTTTCACTAATGTATCTATAGAAAGTCTTGTCACCTTCTTTTACTGTTCGTGCTAGTGTTTCCTCAGTTTGGGACTTTGCCTACCTTACTGCCTTACCTGCTTCCCTTAGGGCAGTTTGGTATGCCTCCCTATCTTCATCCCGCTGTGTTCCCTTATATTTCCTGAAGGCCAGCCTTTTGGCTCTGACCTTTTCTGCTACTGTATTTGAGAACCAAAGTGGTTTCCTTCTTCTTTTGCACTTCCTTTTCTGTCTAACACAATGGGATGTTGCTTCAAGTATTGCATCCTTAATGTTTGCCCACTTTGCCTGTACCGTCACCTGTGTTTCTTTTGCCAGGGCTAGCTTAACTCTGTTGGCCATCTTATCAAAGTCAGCTCCTCTGAAGTCCCATATTTTTGCCTTGGAATGGGATGATTTAGATGTAGTAGCCAAATTGAACCATACCATGTGATGGTCACTGGCCCCCAGGTGACCTTCTACCTGAGATCTGTGATCCCTTCTTTGTTAGTCAGTACTAGATCTAGGATAGCCCTGTCTCTTGTGGGTTGCTGTACCAGTTGTTTGAGGCCCTCCCCTGCAGGGAATCCACTATGAGTCTAGTTCTGGCAGATGTTCCTGCTGGTATTGACCAATCTGTATCTGGCATGTTGAAGTCTCCCATTATCAGAACCTCCCCTTTAGCTGTCATGTTTTGTATATCTTCTAACAGTAATGTGTCTATGTCCTCCCTCTGGTCTGGGGGCCTGTAGACAACCCCAGTTCTTATGGCTGTCCCATTTCCTGTTTCCAGGGTGACCTACAGTTCTTCTGGCTCCTTATGTGTATTCTGAATTTCTGTAGCTTTGATATTTTCATTAACATACAGGGCCACTCCTCCCCCCCTTTTTGCACCTTGGTCTCTTCTGAACAATACATAGCCAGGTACTGAAGTCTCCCAAGTGTGGTTACTGGTAAACCACGTCTCATTAATTGCTACTATGTCCAGTTTAGCCTCTGACATTATTGCCTGCAGGTCTGGGATCTTATTTCCCAGGCTGTGAGCATTTGTGTACATGATTTTCCATTGGCCAGATTTTGGTGTGTTAGTTGTTGTTAGTTTCATCCAGAGTTTTGGATAAACCAAAAATTGAGAACATTCTGACTGAAGTTTTACTCCCTTAACCTCCTAACATTTCCCTATCATCTTGCCTTAGGACTTCACTTTTCACTAAATATATACTGAGTTCATTTAATAGTGCATCTTTTTGCAGTATTCTATCTACCATATCCTGTGTTTACAGTGTTAAATCTATTTGGGAAAAACTGCTCCTATAGGATCTTCTATGTGCTCTAAGAATAATAATTTTATCTGGCGGGATATGTAAGGAAGTGAACAAATAGGTTTCTGAGAGCATTTTGTAATTTATACTCATTTTCTTTAGGTAATGATTTATAACCAAAGATGCTGATTTGGGGATTTGTGACCATCTTATGCATCTTGGTTTTATTTAGCAGTTCTCTATTAACAAATTCTATATGGCAACCAGATTTGGCCAACTCATCATGGTTGATCCGAATATGGTTAGGCAATACCGGGGAAACACAAAATAGATAAATACACTTTATACCAAGTTCATCATTATCTCTCCATATTTGCAAAAAATCAGATTACATGACTTGGGTGCCAGCAGCTGCCCTTAATAGGTTCACAATCTTAATTTTATTTTCTTTATCAGATATGGCATTTTCCCAATTATATCCAGAAAGGCATAAAATTGCACAGTTATCTATGTCAGTACTGTATGAGTTTTCCACGGCGTGATCTACAGCTATCACAACTGTCAGCTTCCTTTTCCTTACCATTCTGTATAGTGTCTTTTTTTTTATTTCAGATCTTATTGCCCTAAGTTCTTCCTCCAATGTACTAAAAGCTTTAGTTATTATATCAATACAGGTGTCACTTTGAGCTGTTTGGGCAGCTGTTTCTTTTATTTTTGATTCAGAGTTGTATCTTTTAATGGTGAAAAACATTCCTCAATGTTAATATATATTTTTCAACTTCATTACCATCTGTGGCAGAGCTACAGTTTGTGTTACATGTGCTCAGCTCCCTTTCTGTTTCTTGTATACCAGTCTGTTTTTTACTTGAGGTCTGTATATTATTTGATTTTACATGGGCACTTCTATTTATGATGTTATTTTTATTTTTATTCTTATTCCTATTTCTTTTCCTTATTGTCTTTTTATATTTAACTTTCTCCGGTGAATTAGGTATCACTATTAGTGTTGCTCAGATAGGATCCTAGAAATCAGGATATCAACAGATATCTCCAATTTGGCCAGATAGTTGCTGTGGTAGGATAGTAGTGCTATCTGACCATGGATCCTACCAGCTAGGATACCTGGATCCTAACCAGGATCCATCACTATCTGGCCCTGGATCCTAACTATCTGCCCTAGGATCTGTGGATCCTAACTAGGATGCCTGGATCCTAACCAGGATCCATCAGTGCAGACTGTGGGGTGCTTCAAGAGGGGGTGGGACAATTTCAAGGGGAAAGTACATACCGGGGGGGGGAAGTTGGGGAGGGAAGAGTTAATGGGAAGGGAGGCAGCTGCAGTCTAGTGGGCTGAAGTGCTGCACACTCAAGCAGACTAAATAGACCATACAGCCTGAATCTGCTGGCAATTTTGTATGTTGATGTGTTTATATTACTCTCTGGCCCCAGATCCTAATTATTTGGCCTAGGATCCATGGATCCTAACTAGGGTACCTGGATCCTAACTAGGATCCATCACTATCTGGCCCTGGATAATAACTATGGGCCCTAGGATCCATAGAGCCTAACTAGGATACCTGGAACTAACCAGGATACATCACTATCTGGCCCTGGATCATAACTATGTGCCCTAGGATCCGTGGATCCTAACTAGGATACCTGGATCCTAACCAGGATCCATTGCTGTCTGGCCCTGGATCATAACTATGTGCTCTAGGATCCGTGGATCCTAACTAGGATACCTGGATCCTAACCAGGATACATCACTATCTGGCCCTGGATCATAACTATGTGCCCTAGGATCCGTGGATCCTAACTAGGATACCTGGATCCTAACCAGGATCCATCACTATCTGGCCCTGGATAATAACTATGGGCCCTAGGATCCATGGATCCCAACTAGGATACCTGGATCCTTACTAGGATCCATCACTATCTGACCCTGGATCCTGCATCTGTCTTTGGCAGGATATCTGGTAGGATACAAGTCAAGATACCAGCACTATCTGACAGATAGTCATAGGATCCACAAAAGCACTATCTGAGTAACACTTATCACTATAGTTGAAAAATCAGGCATTAATTGTTCAGTCTGAACAATTATTATTGAGGGAGAATGTAGGGTGTTTGGAACAAGTTTATTTAACTTCTACAGTATATCATCTAACTTAAAACTGTTTAATACTACATTCTGTTTTATAGTTTCCATTTCATTCTGTATTCTGACCATTTGGTCGAGAATCATCAAGTGAGCAGCATGTGGATTTTCCACAAACTGTTTCACATCTTCACTAAGTGCAAAGGGATATTTTGCTGTTTGTTCTGCTGTAGTGCCATTTCTGTGACCATTTACAGCCAGTTCATGTCTCCTTAGAGCAGAAAGAGTGGCATGTAATTCACTAATAACCTCATTTATATTAGTATGAAGGGAGGGAGGGGGGCCCAGACTTTTCCTATCTGAAATTGGAGTAAAACCTTCTGGTGAAAAGACTAATGAACTGCCACTATACTATCTGTAATTTGTCTGCAAGGAAACCTCAGCTATGTGCATTGATCTAACAGATTTATTAATTCTGCCTGTTTCGGTTTCAATAACTGTGACTTGACTGCCCATGCTAGTTCTACTGATTTTAGAATTATCCCTATTAGTTTGGTTTTCATGAAATGCCTCAAACACCACAGAGGCTTCACATAATTTGGGAATAGAAGACAGTCTAGAGAAATCCATATGTGCTGCCCTTTTTATTTAGATCCAAATCTGCTACCTCTATATATTTAATCCAGTACCTTTATGCTGAATTTTTTATTTTTTTTGAAATGGTCACTTATTTTTGTTTGCTTGTTTTGTTTATCCATGTTTTCTTCTAGCCCAGTTGCTTCCACTTGCTTGCTCTTATCTGAACCATTTCTACTCTTGGTGTTAGAATTCTTAATTCTTTTAGTGTTTTTAAGTGGCAATTTTGTTTTTGTTTTTTTTTTTGCCTTGTTTTTTCCTTTATTACACCCCAAATTTTCCTCTACCAAGCTGATTTTACTTGGGGATAGTACATTTGATTCAAGTAGAGTAGTCAGTGTTAGCTCTTGGTTAGTTTTACACATATCTGGAATTTCAACTACTTGTTCCATTTCAAAAATCTCAGCCTGCTTCCTGGCTAAAATCATTTTCCCTATCTAATACTGTTATCACTACTACAGATATTAGCCCAATTAATTCAGAAAGCAAAGTGCTTGGCCCAGATATTCAAAGCATAGCATGGCATGCAAATCAATAGCGTGGGAATAGCACGGAGCCACCATATTCAAAGGATCAGTTAGCACGTGCTAACAGCATTAGCGTGGGACAAACCACTAATGTGTGCAAGGGGCAAAAGGAAGGGGGGCCAAGAGAGACGCACAAAGGGATATTCAAATGCCCAGCGCTGTGCTAGGACACATAGCGTGACACGTAGCGCGGTGCTGGTTACCGCCTATAAAAGGCTGGTCTTAACCCAGGGCAAAACACAGAGGAGGAGGGACCACCACAGGAAGTGGGAATGTGTGCAGTGCCAGTAGCAGTGATGCTGCCATTGATGGCAGCTGTAGTGGAGGAGGAGGAGAGGGAGCAGACACAACATGGGCCATAACGCAGGCCAAGGAGATGGTATGCTGCAAACAGGTGGTACCGGCCCAGGGTCTCCTTTGAGACCCTGCCTGATGACCACATCATTGGCCGGTACAGGATGAACAGGGGAATGTTGAGGCAGCTGTGTGAACTCCTGCATAAGCAGCTGCACTCAAACACCAGACGCAGCCATGCCATGACAGTGGAGGAGAAGGTGACAGCAGTGATGATCTTTCTTGCCACAGGGACGTTCCAACAACCAATGGGGGACACCATTGGGGTAACGCAGTCTGCCACCTCACGCCTCCTGACCCAGTTCCTAGAGGCTTTCCTGCCACATGCTTGGGAGTTCATAGTATTCCCCAGCACGGCAGCAGAGCGCAGAGAAACAATGCAGCAGTTCCATCGAGTTGCACACCTACCAGCCATACTGGGTGCCATTGACTGCACCCATGTCCCCATCCATGCACCACCTGGTGATGGCAGTGACTTGTATGTAAACAGGAAGGGGTACCACTCCATAAACTGCCAGGTGGTGTGCGATGCAACTGGGCACATCAGCAATGTCTATGCACAGTACCCTGGCAGTGCCCACGATGCCTTCATCTGGCACCAGTCCCAGCTGTGCCAGGCTTTTTGAGGAGGGCAGGATATCCAGTGGGCAACTAGTCGGTGAGTAGTAGCATACAAGACATACACACAACAGCATGGATGGGGTCAGGCATTGTAGGCCAGGGGAAGGGGTGTGGGAGGGCTACACAGAGGTGCAGGACTGCATCTGACAGACTGCAGTACGGCACTAACAGGTACACATCTCTTGACAGGGGACAGTGCTTATCCCCTGTGACCCTAGCTGCTGACACCAATACTCTGATCGGCCACAGTGGCCGAGGAGATGTACAACGAGGCACATGCCAGCACAAGGAACATCATAGAGAGGGTGTTTGGCATCCTGAAGATGCGATTCAGATGCCTAGACACATCAGGCGGTGCCCTACAGTATACACCTCAGAAGGTATGCCGTATCTTCCTAGCCTGTTGTATGCTGCACAACATGGCAATGAACCATGGGATACAGGCACCTGAACCTGAGGGACAGTCTGACAGTGAGCCAGAGCCAGCGGTCAGGGGGATAGTGGAGCAACTCGAGAGAGAGGAACCTTGCATGCCACGCAGGGCCATACAGAACAGGACAACATCATCAGGACACTGCTACAGACAAGAGGGTAAGTACAGACTGCACAACAACTTGAAAGAGTACAATTAATAATCTATTTAATGTGCACAAAGAAAAAGAACAGTGACACCAACAATCACAACAGTAAACCAACACAGTGGATCAGACAACATGTGTGCATGTGGTGTGAGGTTGGGGGTGTGCAGGACACATGTGGGGGGACAGACAGAAATGGTGTACTGTCGGTGGGGAAGTGTGATGTGTGCTGTGAGGGTAAGGGGTGCAACTGTGGCAGTGGAAGTGTGTGTGTGCATGTCTGCACGTGCATGTTGTGCCAATGTTGCAAAGGGGGGTGATGACTGCGCAGTGCCGCAGAGTGAATGTGGCCATCACCGACGCCTACCACCATGCATGCGACATGCACCAGTACTGTGGGACACAGACCCTGATGTGCTCTGACCAGATGACAATGCAGATGAGAAAGGTGAGGCAGGCAGAGTTGGCCTCCTGTGCCCCCGGGGGACGGTGGAGCCTGACAGGGTGGGTGGACGGCCACGGCGGTGCTGGGTTTCTGGTGGTGTGTGTGATGCTGTGGAGCTGGACCCACTGGCAGCCTTGCAGCCACAGTTTACCCACCTGTGTGCCCCTGTGCCGTCTGCACCACAACCAAGCATCCCATGCTGGCGACCCCCATGCACACCATGCAGTACATTCCCTATGTCAACAACAGCAGCCGTCAGACCAGAAAAGCCATGGTTGATGGCACCCACCAGGAGGCCCAACCTGTCCTCCGCCTGCTGTTCAGCACAGGCAAAGCCCACTGAGATGGCCTCTCTGATCTGTGCCAGCTCATGTCGCAGCTCCCTCTGTATGCCATGCAGGTCCATACGGACCTCCTGCTGGGAGGTGACAGCAGCCTGCAGCAGTGGGCGGGCACTATGGCCATCCTGCCCCAGGGGCACAGACCCATCATCTGCAGCTGGCACAAGTGTCTGCTGCACAGGAGGAACTGGATGCTGTTGCACACAAGGCACATCCTGCTGTTGGCGATTACTGGTGGTGGTCTGTGGCACTGTATGGACAGGGACCCCAATATGGGTTGGACACTGCACGTCCTGCGGTACAGCAATGTTCCCCACACTGCCCACCACTGGGTGGCCAGGTACAGCCACACTGGTGACACTGAAGACACCACTGGCACCCGTCCCACAGCCTGCCAGCAGCCCCACCCCTGCATCCCCCTGCACAGGCACGCCCAGGTGCTGGGAAAACTCTGACACATAAGCAAGGCCCCTAGAATTTTGCGGCCACAGAATTTTGTGCAGAACTTGCAATCTACCGCAGAACTTCTGCAGTGCCGCAGAATTCACTGTTCTTGGTGATTTTTTATTAATATTTCTGTTTATCTATAGAATCTGGTTCCCTTCCCTTCTTTTTATATCCAAAATCCCTCTATGCTCAGAATGTGATGTTATCATTGCAATAACATCATAAATTAGCTAATGAAATGGCTGCATTCTGCAACAGAAATGACCAGTCACTTATCTACCACAGATCCCACTGCCAGACGCAGTGGCACAGCACATCAGGCATGGTGATATTTGCTCAACCTGCACTACAGCCTAATACAATTTTCAGTCTTGCGTTATTGCACTAGGGCCAACTTAAACAAAACCTTGTCAATAGTATAGACCTGTTAAGTCCATACCTCACTTTGTACAAACTTATTTGTGCCTTTAAGGTATAGAGATGCCATCTGAAATGAATAACTGGTAAAATTAATTTACCTGTCATTTTTAAGAAAAATAAAGTAATTATGCCCAGAAAAGTGGAATATAATAATGTTCAGACCTGCTGAAAGAACAGACCTGTTAAATAAATAATTGCGCTGTACACATTTTTGCCAGGGGTATTGATTACATATTGTCACTGGTTGATAGAGTCAGTCAAAAGTTATGGAGAAATGTGTTCAGGGCCAGCTGTTGGGCAAGAGGGTAGCATGTTGTGTTTCCGTGCCAGCAACTCAGGTTCAGAGATTAGCTCTGGGAGCTGGTTGTGCAGCACAAGGATTGGGGGGAACACATCATTGCTCTGAGCCTGGGAAGGTGTGGTGCAGTGTTCTGTCACATGGTGGACACATTGTGATGAGCAGGAGAGCTCTATCTCACAATCAGTTCACATGTATGTCATTGCCTGATGGTGTTACATAATGTGTCAGGTGAAGCAGATTGGCATGAAAAATGAGTTTTGCAATAACTCCTCTGTTCTGTTTATTCCATTTCCAATGGGACTTGTATCAATAAGAATGCAATTTCATGGAAATTAAAAAATATATATATATATACATATATATACACACACACACATATACATACAGTGTCTTTCTCTCTCACTATACACACCCACACATATTTGTATGTATGTTACAGATTGCGTATAAATATATAAGTGATACACAGAGGAGACCTCATTAGTGGTATAGATCCCATTCATATAGAAATGCCGTGTTTATCACATAAGGTCCCCTCTCTATATTTCATTTATGCAATAGGCTAGGACCTTAAGGGAGAGATATTTTTATTTTGCTTTTTTAGGCATAAAAGTTTTCTATAAGTCTGTTATTTTTTGGACTAGTGTTACTGTGCTTTCCCCCATCCTGATTGCTATAGCCACTGCCATGAAAGTGAAGTCAGGATGACAAGCTGACACTGTGATATGGTAGTTTGTTAATGCCGTAGAACTTCTGCAGAAATTACAAACCACCACCGCAGAAGTTCTGCGGCAAATGGTAGTCTTGCCACAGAACTTGGTCCCACTGTGCCACAGAAAAGTAGGGGCCGTGCACATAAGTGTCATCGCCACTGGTCACAGTGAACAGTAGGACCTCCCCTACACCAACATCCTCCATCTTTGTAGCATCCAGGTAGCCAGTGTATCCCAAGCTCCCTACTGAGGTGTGACCCCCCTTCCCAGGCAGTTGCAGCCCCTGTCCATGTGATTGCCACACATGCATTGTGTCTGTGTGGCCATGAGTTGCACAGAGCCCGGATGTTGATGGGCATTCTCCATCATCCTCCTCCACAACCTCTGGAACTTGGCTGTACATCCTTGGCAGCTCCTATTGTTCCACAGGCCTGGCAGACACCGCTGTGGAGACAATAGGGACAGGGTCAGTCACCCGTACATGGACACTGTGCCCTAACACCACCACCACTACCACCACCACCACCACACCATGCAGACCCCAGGACACATACCCCCTTCACACAAGCCCATGACCACATGCACCCACCCAACCCACAGTGACCATGCCCTTGCCAGGCAGTTGTTCGGCAGCCCACAGTGCACCCTGTGCAGGACACCAACAGCATGACCATGCACCCATGCCATCACAACATACAGGGTATACACATGCGAATACAGACCTGTCCTTGGCAGTGAGAGAGGTGTCTCACATCCACCACCTGGCACACCTGCGACTGCCACTGTCCTCAGAGTTGATGCCACCATGGCCATGAGTGGCTTCTCCACCCACTGCTGTTGTTCAGGTGGTCCTCCACCGGTCCTCATTCGGTCCCTCAGTCGCTGAGCCTCCTCCTCCTTTGCACATTGCAGAAGGTCATTCCAGCACTTGCGCACAGCCTCTGTTGTCCTGCCACGTCCTCCTACAGCATTTACAGCAGCAGTCACCTCCTCCCAGACTTGGCGCACCACTGCATCAGTGGCCCTGTGTGTGCGTAGCACCTGCTCCCTCTTCTTCACAACATGCACGAGAGTGTTCAACTCCTCTTGGGAGAACTTGTGGGCACGTATGCGCTCCTGCCATGCTGCCAAAACTATGGGATAGTTGAAAGGGGACATGTGTCATCGGCCATGTCAGTACTGCATTGCATTACACATAGACATCACGATGCCACCCCCTACATTGCCACAGGCCATATGGACATGTCACATTGCTTCATGTGCATGTACGGTGCACACGGCCACATAGTCACTGTCTGTCCCATGTCTGGACAGCGAGCCCTGTACACACATGTGCAGTGCTGTCGCCTGTGGCTGCCATGTGCTCCCATGACTAGGTCCACCCCTACGCTAACTACCTTGCACTGTACTGTGCCCTTCGTGATCACTACACTGGTTGTGTGGACAAGTGCACTAGCACATAGACAATGTCAGGACACCGTGCAAAGTCCACATGGTGCATGGGACAGCACAGCTCCGGGACACCGTGTACTTCTGGCAGGGGGGCCACAGCCTACCATGACACACATCCAGGGAGTCATGTCAGTGAGCCACTGTTGCAGGACACACCACGGTAGTGCAATAGTGCCCCTGCCTGGTGGACACAGTGTGCAGGCAGTGCCACATGACACAGTTCCCTGCAGGGGAACATGCACAGTGCAGTGGATGGTAGGATTCTCAGGCAGACATCTAGGGTTGTGCACCATCACACAGCACAGTGCTTGCCTGTGGCCCAACATGTGTCTGACCATTCACCAGAGGTTACATCTGTGTGCTTCAGTCCGTGCTGACCCTGTTCTGAGCTATTGCCATTCAGAGTGTCGTATGGCAGTCATACATACCTGCCTCTTGCTGCTCATCCCCTTGTTGCATCTCTCCACCAGTCTCTTGTTGACACTCACTTTCTTTATTATGCTGCATTACCACAGCACAACACTGGTAGTGCACTGCTTGCCCTTTTATAGGCCATCCAGGCAATCAAGCCTGTTAGTCATGCAAATCAGTGCATAATGATATGTTAATCACACAGTTTGCCCCATGCATACAAAAGTACCCCAATTTGCATACTCCTGTTGAATATGGCCCCGATTAGTACCATGCTAGCACAGCTGTGCTGTGCAAAAGCCAGTGCAGGGCTATTGGAGGGGCAGCGCCGCGTTATCCCAATAGCGCAGCACTATGTGCTTTAGTGCAACCTACACACATGCCCGTGAGGCTCCCATGTCTGCACTGTCACCCTGTCATAGCACGTTGTAGTGCCACGCTAGCCAACACAGCATGACGCTATACGCATGCATGCTACACAACCTCAAGGTCATGCTGGGGGTCGCGCTTGCGCAGTGTGGTTACTTCCGGGTAGCGCCGTGCTATGTCATGTGATAGTGTGGTGCTACAGTGGTTGTTGAGGGGAAGTCCTGGAAGTGCCAACTTTGAGCAGAGACAGGTTGTGGGGTCTAGCAGCTGTTGATAGTCATGTCAGGATGTTCCAGACAGCTTGCAGTTGTGCACAGGGACAGAGGCTGGGGGGAGGTAGAGACTGCAAACCTTGTGCAGCTTGTCATGAAGAGGCATAGGAGGCTGTTTGGGGAGGTGAGGGAAGGGGACTTCCCACGAATGCAAGCGTGGGACATGGTGGCGAAGAAACTCACTGCCTGTACTGGGATACCCCGCAATGCTGAAAAGTGCTGCCACAGGTACACGGATCTGAGATGCAGGCAGAGGTAGCAGCTTGAGCGCTACAAGCGCATGGTGCATGATGGCACTGTGCCTGTGCCAAGTGAGTGGTGTTACATGTAGTGTACCAATATGTCAGGCTTCGTGTCTGTGTGTGTGTGTGTGTGTGTGTGTGTGCACGCCGGAGGGGGTGGTGGTGTGTGTGGGGGGGTTTTGGGTGTGTGTGTGTGTGTGTGTGTGTGCACAGGTGTGCACAATGATGCATGGTACTGTTGCACATTGAGGACAGGCGGAGTGGCACATTTATGCCCCTTAGGGGCATGGTACATGCCGTGACCATTGCTGTGGGAGTAGGGTTGGGTCATGCTGTTCTGCAAGTCCTGGGGCATCACCAGCCTGCAGACGGCACCACCATGTTGCAGGAAACACGCTCATGGTGGACTGTCAACGTACACACACGGGTATGCAGATGTTCGCATGGGAGCTGCAACGGCCACTGTCGCAGTACTGTGGTGCCATTGATCACTGACGTGTGTGCCTGGTGAATGCGCTATGGGCACTGCCACCCTCTGTGTGGGGGTCCTCCCTGTTCACTCCATGTGTGTGCATTGTGGTTGGAGTTGCATGTGCATCTTGCTGTGCTGCACGTGGTGTATGCTGTGTCATGCTCTAACACCACTTTCTCATCTGTCCACTGTAGAGCAGATCAAGCAGCCCATGGCCGGAGGAGGGAGTCATCCCAGGCCACAGGAGCAGAGACGGGGCAGCCCGAGGGTGCCATCCCTTCCACAGCAGGCGCAGGAGAGCAGCCCTGAAAGCGGTGGCATGTTGCGTGAGTACCTGTTTCATTGCTCTGTGATCTGTGCCCTTTCACTAGGCTGTGTGTCACATCTGGGTGTCCAGCCACTGATTTGTCTGGTGGCATTTCTGCAATGGCCAGTGGGCCAGTGTGATGTAGCAGTGTGCTGTGCGGTACACCTGTGTTTCACACCACAGCTGGGTGCTGTCAGTCTTGCCCGAGGGGGGGCTGTCAGCTTGCATTGCTGTGTGGGCGACTGATGGTGTTGGTTGCCCAGGTGGCGAGAGTTCCGTGGGGACAACATGCTGACGGCTGACCTGCCCACCTCTGTGGTCCATCCATGCCACCACCCACAGGGCATCCACATTTGCACAGGTGGTGGTGCCTTGCTGTGCATGCAGGACAACATGTACCATGCCTTGCAGCCTTACCTCTCCCCCTTCTGTCCACCAGCTGTGGAGCACTGCCTGTCACACTGTGCTACATCCTGGCACTGTGCTGTACACATTGTGGAGTCCTTCCATGTGTATCTCATGGTGAGGTTACTGTGTTGCAGTTTAGTTGCAGGGTACTATCACTGTGATATTGCATTATGTGCATCGTTGCCTGCCAATGTTGACCGTGGCTATGGAAGTGGTACTCACTGTGTGGGGGAGAGGGGTCCTGTTATGTGGATTGGGGACACTTCCATGTACCATGTCTCAGTTGGGTGGTATGCTTTCAGTGGTATTGCCTGGTGGCATGTGAAGGCCCTACACTGACAGCATCTGTGACCTGGCTTACTGTTATCCCCTGGCCTGGGTCGGTCATTGGCAGACCACTGTCATGGTTCATTGATGCTCCTGCATGCCTGTCATTGTTGTTTGTTCAGCACTCTGCATTACTGTACATTTCCATGTGTGGGTGGGCAGCATGTCCCAATGTGTGGATGCCCTTGTGCATGTAGTAGCGTGTCCTTGCACTCAACTCTCTGGGTTTCCAGCTGTGTGCCTGCTGTCTCACTGTGTGCTGTATCGGGGTGGGTGGTGTCACATGTTCCCTGGTGCTGTCAGGATCGCTGTCATCATCCATGTTGGGTTTTGTGTTGGTGCCTGTGTTGCCCTGTGCTGCTTTGTGGGAACCTTCCATTAGGTCCTACCACTGCGGAACTCAATGCCACCAGGGATAGCCCATTGGGACATGCTGTTCATCTCTGTATGGCAAAATTTGGCTGCTGGTTGCCTCCTGTCTGGTGTACCATCCTCGTGGCCTCACTCTTCCACTTGTTGGTCCACTTTGGGCATCGCTGTGGGTGATGAGGCCCGAAGAATCAATGGACACAGAGGACCTGCTGCACAGAATTGTTAGGCAGCAGAGGACATTAATAGAACAGCAAGCCATCATTATCACAGAGACTCGGAGGGTGGCGAATATTCTGGATGCTGATCTCCCTGATCCAGCGGGCAACTAGTTATGCCCTGTTTTTTTGAAGTCTTCCCTCACCACACCCCCTCACTGGACTTATTTATCCCTTCCTTGCCTATTGTCATCTGTCCCTGTGTGCGTCCTCCTCCCCTTTGCACCCTTGTCCTGTGTCTTCCCATCCCTCCATTTGTTGTCATCCTTATGTTTTCCTTTGTGAGCCTTTTTAAGCCGATGGTGCTTGCCTTTAGTTTTCATGTAGTGGGCATTTGAGGTTGTGTGTTTGGGGGGGTTGCTTGGTGGGTATGTTCTTGTTCTGTTTCTGTGTTGTGGGGAGGGTTGTACAGTAGTGGGTGGGGCATTTTGTAATCTGGGGTTTGTTCTTTGGTTTGTTCTGTGTTTTATTCGCTGTTGTGTTTCCGTTTCCTTTACTCTTCATTATTGTTAATTACAGTGGTTTACGACATTTTACTGTGTCCTGTGTCATTCTTGGGTGCTGGGGTTCCACATGCTTTGTGTTGTTGCTGGTGTTCTCCACATGGGTCTGGGTTGTTGCTGGACATTCCCATGCATGTGTGGCATCCTCCTGGATGAGCACTGTGGGGTGCTCCTGATACCTCATTCCGGCATGTGTTCCCTTACATGTGTCCCAGGGTCAGGCTGTCTCTGCACTGTGTTCCACTGTGTGTTTGCACTGCCTATCTGGGGCTATATTCAGTGCTGTCTTATTCCTGGGCTGTTTTTGCCCTGCACTCCTGGCCCTGTTTGCCCGGCTTCCTTTGCTTGCTATATTCATCTGGTTTTGCCCTGGGCTATTCCTTTTGAATATGGCTGGCATTTTGCTCCGAGCTACGTTTGCACACCGGGCAGTGCTAATCGCTGCCAGGGGCTAACCTTTGAATATCTGGTCCCTTATGTGCTAAATGCGCAATATGCATAATATATATAAATTCAGATATACTTTAAATAGCTTTAAATAACTAAAAATGTAAGAGAACAAGAAAAAAAGAAAAAAGGAAAAAAGAAGGATTGTTAATTCATTTGTGTACACCACAGTAAAGGAACATAGTCTGACAATTTACTTTCCATTTCTTCAAAAGGCATTGGAATGGAAGGAAAATTCGGAACTGAGTCTTCTGAATAAATAGGTTTAAATCGTACTTATCCAGGTCAGCTCCTTATGCAGGATCATTTAGAATCTTCAGTCAGTTCAGTTCAGGTGGGCCACTTGTTGCTATTGTAACAAGATTCAAAATGGAAATGCCTGCATATAGTACTCTGAACAGTCTTCCGTCTTTTGGCTTTAACTTTCAAATCTACTGATGGTATGTTTTTTGGTCCTGTTCCCTCTGTTCTATTGGTCACTACAAAGCAAGGACAAAGTGCTGTGAATCTGATAAAACTGAAAATTATAATTATATAATAAACTTACACGTAGTACAGGGTCTGAGTAAATTACTCTAGCTCCTAGCTATGAAAAGCGTTAACATTTTCTAAGTATAGGACCATAAGACACTCTAAAAAAATATTGTTGAGTAGTACTTTAATAAGGCTGATCTCTTTGAATGTTAGTAATACCTGTAGCCAAATCAAACCAATTTTTAAATTTAAGTTTTAGATCTGGGAATCTTACTTACTCTTCTTATTTCTTTTGCACGTTTATATATGTCCTTTTGAATCCAGGAGCAAAAACACCAGTAGGTTTATGATAAAATCATTACTTTAACTGTTACAACGGTGGGGAATTGGATTTGTTTTTGCTGTGTGTCTAATATATCAGACAATGTTGACCCAGTCAAGGCTATATAAGGATGTTCTTGCCATCTACCAAAGAACAAGAGTAAAATAAAAGAGTGCAGAATTCTGCTGCATCGAGAAGTAAAAAATAGTTAAGAGGCGACCGATGTCTTCCCAAAGTAATAGCTCACTCCTTGGGTAATCATCACATAGAAGATCTTATCTCTTGCACAGCTCCATGCTCTGAGCTCTTGTGAGTGGTGTCTGATGCAACTCAGAAAGAATTACTTTCCCAAATCAGGCCTGCGTATTAAGACCTTGTTGGACATGTCACTAGTGGTGGGCAAAGTGGCCAAAATTCTCTCCGCAAAATGATTCGTGGAGTAACGCGGAATCCACAAAGTGCTCTGCAACGTAAAGCATCATGATGAGGAATGTGAAGTCCATTGAAACCAATGACTTGGCATTATTCCACCTTCCCCAAACCACTTCTCCACCAATTTTAGGGTGAAGTACATTGAAATCAATGTACTTTGCATCACTTTGCCTTGTTATTGAGCTCCAAGACGAATTTGCAGTGCTTCATGGGATTGTAGGTCACATGGGCTCTAGATTGTTCTGCACAGCCTCAGTTCTGTGTAGTGTGTGTGTGCAGTGGAAGATGGAGACAGTTTTCTCTCAGAGCTCTGCGATTCAAATCTCTAAAAACTGTTAAAAAAGCCTTTTTGAGCCTTTTTTTTTTCGCTCAAAATTTAGTACATCAATTGTAGGAAACCCTCCTATGCTCATATCATCGAGTGTTTATTGTTTGTGTGGGCATTTTGAATGTTAATTTAGAACAGTCAGCCTGTGTACTGTGAAGTATGCTTTGGGAGAGGGGCGTATCTGTGGTGTAGGTAGAGTAATTGGGAGAAAAAGGCAGTCTTTCTGTTTTGGTTATATTTTTCTTGTATAATTGTGTTAATGCACACACAGTGATATTTTCAGTAATTCTTGACTTTTTTTGCTGATTGTTGTGGTGCAGCAGTGTATAATTTCAGTTTGTTAAAACATTTGGTTATATTGCTAACGGTTTTCAATTTGCTATACATTACTTGTAGTGGGTGTGTGAGTATGTGTGCAATGTGTGCCATTAAATCAGACACCTTTTATTGTATCAGAGTAGTTGCAGCAGTGTGCACCTGCTATCCACTGCATCTGCATGAATTTTTTATACTGCTTTGTGGTATCTTTACTGGTAGTGGACTGTTACTGCCATGCACTACCCCTCCAACTGGCAAGAGGTATTCTTTTTCAGATTTGGATTTCTGACTTGTGAGCACTGGTTAGGTGTTGCTGTGCCTTTGCGTCTGCACCTCTTAAGTGTGCAGTGCAATCTTAATCTGTCTGTGCATTTGCAGTACACTTTGCATTTCTTGTTATGCTGTCATTTCACTTTGTCAGCACTGGGGAATTTTCTGGACACATGACAGTAGCATTTTGGGGATGCACATTAATTCTGGTGACTGTGTGTGGCCACTGCACACATGACTGAGTGCGCCATTAATTCTGGGAGCTTTTGCATTTTTTGTTACCCTCTCATTTCACTTGGTCAGCACTGGGAAATTTTCTGGACACAAGACAGTAGCATTTTGGGAATGCAAATCAATTCTGGTGACTGTATGAGACCACTACGCGCATGACTGACTGCACCATTAATTCTGGGAAACTTTGCATTTCTTGTTATGCTGTCATTTCACTTCATCAGCACTGGGGAATTTTATGAACACAAGACAGTAGCATTTTGGGGATGCACATTAATTCTGGTGACTGTATGTGACCACTATGCACATGATTGAGTGAGCCATTAATTCTGGGAGAGTTCGCATTTCTTGTTACCCTCTCGTGTCATTTTGTCAGCACTGGGGAATTTTATGGACACAAGACAGTAGCATTTTGGGGATGCACATTAATTCTAGTGACTGTGTGTGACCACTGTGCACATGACAGAGTGCACCATTAATTCTTGGAGACTGCATTTTTTGTTACCCTCTCATTTCACTTCGTCAGCATTGGAAAATTTTCTGGACACAAGACAGTAGCATTTTGGGTATGCACATTAATTCTGGTGTCTGTGTATGATGTGACCACATCCACTGCATGCATGACTGAGTGTGCCATTAATTCTGGGAGACTTTGTATTTCTTGTTGTGCTCTCATTTCACTTCATCAGCACTGGGGAGTTTTCTGGACATAAGACAGTAGCATTTTGAAGATGCACACTAATTCTGGTGACTGTGTGTGGGGGGCACTGGGGGCTGCCAATTCTGTTGTCACTCTGCCTTACTTCGCATTAAGGAGGAATGATAATGCAAAGTAATAATTACAAGGCAAAGTGAGCCTTTCCTTTTGTCCACTCTGTGTAGCAGGGTGACAATATGAAATGGCCACTTTGCGGTCACTTCACCAGCAGAATTAAATTTTGCTGCATCTCTACATGTCACTAGTACTCAAGTTTGGTGCAAAATTTTAAAGGTGAGTTATGTACTTTATATAAAATATTTAAACATTTCTAAGAAGAAGAAAAACACATACAAGCATGAAATACCAAGTGAACCAAGTATAGAGTCCAAACTTCTCAGCTTTTTCTATCTGTGTGTTCACAAATTCACCCGTCATTAACTAATAGCTGTTTGCAAATCATTTACCTAATAGCAACTTTAGCTTAGGCAGGCACAAATAAAAATAGACTGTAAAAGTAGTGAAGTAGCAGTGAAATACTGACTAACTCTCCTTTCATAGGACAGTTTGCTTGAGAACACTTTCGTTTAGGTAAGACCAATTCGCAAACTATCTGCTCTCTTCTGAGCCACCCGAATGTCCTCTCTCACTCCTCAAAGCTCCAGCCACATCCACCACCTCAGGACTTTCTTCCTGTGTGGGGTGAAAGAAAAATAAAGTGGCAGAATGACCCATAGAATGGGGAAGTAATAAGATGCACTGAAAAGACTACACTATTAGGCAACTGGTGGCATACCTTTTAACAATATGAAACTCGCTGTGCAGTAGTAAAAAGTAGTAGTAAAAACTTTTATTTTTATACAGGATATGTGTCATTTGGTTTAATAACCCAGTTTACAAGACAGACCTGTTGTTACTATACCTAATAAACATATACACATGGATGTCTATCATCACACCATTACACACAATCTTATAACCAGGGCCACTGGAAAATTGCGCCCGCAATTTTTTTGCAGAATCCGCAATTTTCACCATTCTCCGCAAAAACTGACATGTTCTGCAATTTCTTGTAATTTTTGAGTTTTTATATTGAACTGTGTAAAAAGTATTAACAATTTGAATAAAATACTCTCAATATATTGACAATTTTGCATGCAGACTTGGTTTTGGCTGAAACAATGCAGTGCAAGGTAGAGCAAGGGTTTTATGTGACACTGATTTCTTTTGAATCTTTGTCTTGTTTGGTTTCAAAATCCACTGGCCAAGCATAAGTACACTTAAACACTAAACATTTGTTTTGTGTTGAAGCAGTCTATCAGAAAACTTTTTGTTGCCACACAGACTGAAACAAAAGATGGGAGAAAAGGTGCAAATTATCCCATTCACTTAAATGGGGTGCTAACTAAGAAGCCTTTTTGTAAGTGGCAGGGCAAGTTATTCCTTGTGAGCACACTTTGATTCAGACTAGTTTTGATTCAAACAGCTGAGGATTTTTGGATGACACTGTGGATTTTAAACTTGAATAAGCTAGTTGGTAACAGTGATCTCATTCTTAGCAACTACCCACTAGATGCTCACATGCAAAGGCTACAATAAAAACCTAACTGAAGTCTAAAAACAAGCTTTTAAAACACAACATGTATCTGAATATTTATCTTTAACTAAACAAAATCATTGCAGCCAGAGTAAAACAAAAGTAAATTACAGGGTACCCTGACTACTGTATGATGCAGTAAAAATACATTGGTATTTTTTTGTTTTACATTTTTTGGTAACCACATAAGGCCCACTAGGCACAGGTGCCTGTTTTCAGGTAAAACCCAGGAGCACTGAGGTTGTTAAGTGATTTGCTTAGAATCATATGGTATGCAAGTGGAGGTTGTGAGAATCAAACCCAGGTCTGCTAGATGTCATCAGCTCATTCAGTTTGTTACTCTTACCTCTAGATTATACTGCCAGCCTCAATAACCCCCAGATTTAATGTTTAAATATGTGATTTCAAAAGCAGTGTACAGTACCAACAGTACAAATTATGACCATTAAACATTTTAACAACATTTTACTAAAACTCAATTATTCACCACTCTGTCTGCTTATTTTTTCTTGTACCAAAGTGGGTGACTAGCTGGCAGAGCACTGTAAACAGCTGTTGATTAGGCTTCATTATTCTACAACAGAAACAAAAAAAAATTCTTCTGGCTTTATTTAATATTTATTTGCTGCAGCTCACTTTATATAATCTATTTAGCACTGTATGAGGCAGATGCTTTTAAATTTTGGAAGATAATCAATGCTTATGATAGCTTATCAGTTTAGTATTCTTCTTAGGAACATAAACTTTTCTTTATGTTTTAAACATATGCAGGTGTTAGGGTATTCATTTAGCAATTTATACTGACTAATATATGCTGCAGAAAACATTAAAAGATTTATTGTGAAGCACTCACAGTCTATAGTAGAATCCCCGCAATTTCCCACAATTTTTGCAAAATGCTCCGCAGTTTTGAGTAACCTTTTCCACAATTTTCCAGTGGCCCTGCTTATAACTACCAAATTTATTACACCCATCACTATTCATTACCACATGGACTAGACCATTTAAACATAGCCTTTAACAGTCTACTACACATATAGATATTACAGATTTAAAATCACAATATTAATCTCTAAGACATTATATGGGTTCAGTCTTACCTCCAAATAAAAATTTAAACAGGTAACCCACCATCACATTGTACAATCCTGCTGCCTGTGCCTATTCCTCAAGCAACAGGCACATGTAGCTAACAGCTGCTCCTCAGCAGCAAACCTTCACACAAGGCATGCAGATGTCTTCCATTGGGTAGCATCCCCCGCTCCTTAGTGGCTCCAACCTACATCATCACCTATGGTCACCTAGGTAGTGACAGTGTGGCAGAGCTGATTGCCCACCACCCCAGAGGAGAGTGCCCACTGGGATGTTCAGTCCTCCTCCCCCCCATGGCCATTCCTCAGCGACAGAGGTTTGTTCTGGGTTGCTGGCATCATGAGCAGTGGCACTACTGCTTCACCAATGGGCCAGCAGTGGGCTCAGTTTTCATCAAAGTGACAACTTATGCAAGTGTGGCAGCAACATGAGAATCCAAGGCTATGTGCAGAATGCAACTGAGGAAGTCATTGGTTGCAAGACCTATAATGGTGCAGGGGGAGCTGCATGCAAAGCTGTTTTTAAGACAAAGGAGACAAACCAAGAAAAAGAATGCTGTATATAGACAGAAAACAGGATGTAAGCAAATATGAATAATTATTAAGGCTGTAAAGTTTGTTTTCCTTTTAAGAGGTCCCCAATGCTGCATACATAAAGGTAGAGATGGGTTGCTGTAGTTCAATACCTTTATCTGATTGGAGCATGTGTGTGCGTGATATGTGTGTGTGTGTGGTATGTGTGTGTGCATGCATGCATGCATGTGTGTGCATCTGCAGATGATTCTTGTAGCCCTTCTAAGCGTGATCCCCTGGAGGGTCTATAGTGATTCAGAGTGTTAATTTTAAACCACAATTTCTTGAAAATGACTAAATTGTTTGAATTAGGAATGTAAAAAGCAGCTAAAGGAAGAAAGAGACTATTATCCTGCCAATTTTTATAAAGAAATATTTTGTAGTTTTGATTGTAGGCAGTTCTGAGAAAAGTAACATTTTCAAAATCTTTTAGATCTTTCAATTTTCATAAAATCTCACTCAGCAACCTTTGGCTGGATTGGGCTGTAATGTGCAGGTTTTCTAGATTCTAACCCACTCATGATTTATAGCTTGATCTGACATCTGTTCCTGAGATATTGGGTCAGCACATATCAAGGTTTTATGAACTGTCAGAAACCTACCACAGACGTACAACCATGAACAAATCATGAAGCAAATCTTTAGAAGCCTTGATATAGATGAGTAGGAATTAACCACTCACAAAGCAGATGTTTAGAAGCCCTGACACAGATGTACAGCCAAGAACCAATCATGAAGTACATGTTAAGGATCCCTGACACAGATGTGCGGGCATGAACTGATCATCATGCAGATGGGTAGGAGCCCCAACACAGATGTATAGGAATTAACTCATCATGAGGCAGATGTTTTGGAGCCCTGCTACAGATGTGCAGACATGAACCAATCATAAAGCAGATGTTTAGGAGCACTGACACAGAGGTGCAGACATAAACACATCATGGAAGCAAATGTTTTAGGAGCCCTTCCACAGTCATGCAGGCATGAAATAACCATCCAATGGATGCTTACGAGCCCTGCCACAGACAGACAAACATTAACCAATCATGCTGAAGACGTTTAGGAATCCTGCCATGGAGGTGCAGACATGACCCAATCATGAAGCAGTTGCTTAGAAGCCCTGAAACTGATGATATGGCAAGGAAGAATGAATCTGAATTTATTGATAATTGCAAAAGAATAGTAAAGAAACCGAAAAATAGGGGCTGTGAAGTCATCATATCAGAAATTCTACTGGTACCCAGAGCAAGTGCAGAAAAAAATTAAATATTAGGAGCTTGAAAGCATGGCTGAGGGGAAGGGCACATAAAGAAGACATAAGTTTCAAAATACACTTGGATATATTTGCAGAGGGAAATTAGCTGTATGCCAGAGAGGAGCTGCATTAAAACAGGCAGGGGGAAAGGTTACTTGGTTAAAAAAAAAAATCACTGGAAAAGACGTTCAACTATTTGATAGGGGGACAAGGAGGAAATCAGAAGCATCAGTAAATTATGGGGGGGATAATATGGATATTCAACATAGTGGAGAGACATTAAAGACACATTATAAGAAAAGCAATAAAAAACAAGCATTTGTCAATGCCGAATGTTGCTTGCTTGTGTGTGCTGTTTAGGTATTTGGAAGTGACAGCTTCATGCCTTCCTCCCAAGACATCCAGTGTGTCTTTTCATTCAGTATTCACAGAAGAGTGGGAGGGGCAAGGGCCACAGCAGTACAGCAGTTGCCAAGGGGGTGAAGAGGTGGACAATAGTCCATTCAAAGGCGAAAGAGTCCTGCAGGAGCTCACTAAATTGAAGGTAGACAAAGCGATGGAACCAGATGGCATAGGCCCAAGGATATTAACAGAACTGCGAAGGGAGATAGCAGTACCTCTGGCAGCCATGTTCACTGAGTCATTCAACATGAGTGAATTGGAGGAGGGCACATGTGGTCCCTCTACACAAAACCGCAGCAGGAGGAGGCAGGGAACAATAGGCCATTCAGCCTCACCTCAGTAGTGGGAAGATCATGGAGACATTGCTTAAAGAAAGGATAGTGGGGCATCTAGATGCCATCGGAACCAGGACCATAGACAACATGGATTCACAGTGGGGACATCATGTCAGATAAATCTGGTTGATTTATTTGACTGGGTGACAAAGGAAGTGAATCAAGGTGGGGCAGTGGACAACGCTTACCTTGATTTCAGTAAAGCCTTTGACACCATCCCATATAGAAGGCTGATAAACTAGCTGGGTAGGCTGGACATGGGGGAAAGTGTGGTAAACTGGGTTAGAAACTGGCTAACAGACAGGAGGCAGAGAGTGGTGGTAAATGGTATGCAGTCTAGGGAGAGGGGGCGACCAGTGGGGTGCTGCAGGGATTGGTCCTGGGGCCAGTTCTGTTCAATGTCTTCGTTAGTAATATTGCAGAACATCTGAAGGCAATTTTTTCACCAAATTTTCAACATAGCCATTTTAAGACCTCTGCTCATGAACAGTGTCACTGTGATTTTCTTAATTTGTCCCGTACATTGATTTCACACACCGACCACTCCATTGTGCGCTACATGGGCGGAAACACATTTTGGGTGAGATGTAAAAAATGACAGCTGTACTACTCATAAGAAGGTGTGGTAAAATGGCAATGTTGAAAATCTGGAGTGAAAATATTGAAAATTAGCGAACTTACGAGTGTGCGTAGGAACTGTATAACACACGCTTGTAAAACAGTCATTTTTTGGAATTTTTTCACCAAATTTTCAACAAAGTCATTTTAAGACCTGAGCTCATGAACAGTGTCACTGTGATTTTCTTAATTTGTCCCGTGCATTGATTTCGCTCACCGACTGCGCCATTGTGCGCTACATGGGCGGAAACACGTTTTGGGTGAGATGTAAAAAATGACAGCTATACTGTTTATAAGAAGGTGTGGCAAAATGGCAATGTTGGAAATCTGGAGTGAAAATATAGAAAATTTGCGAACTTACGAGCGTGCATAGGAACTGTACAACGCACGCTCGTAAAACAGTCATTTTTTGGAATTTTTTCACCAAATTTTCAACATAGCCATTTTAATACCTGAGCTCATGAACAGTGTCACTGTAATTTTCTTAATTTGTCCCGTGCATTAATCTCACACACCGATTGCGCCATTGTGTGCTACATGGGCAGAAACACATTTTGGGTGAGATGAAAATGGCAGCTGTACTATTCATAAGAAGGTGTGATAAAATGGCAATGTTGGAAATCTGGAGTGAAAATATTGAAAATTCGTGACTTGCCAAACGCGAGAAAATCAAGAACGACGTCAGAAACAGTTTACGGCTTTAGGAATTTTTTCACCAAATTTTCAACATAGCCATTTTAAGACCTCTGCTCATGAACAGTGTCACTGTGATTTTCTTAATTTGTCCCATACATTGATTTCAGCACTGACTGCGCCATTGTGTGCTACATGGGCGGAAACACATTTTGGGTGAGATGTGAAAAATGACAGCTGTACTACTCATAAGAAGGTGTGGTAAAATGGCAATGTTGAAAATCTGGAGTGAAAATATTGAATTTCGTGAACTTACGAGCCTGCGTAGGAACCGCGCAACACACGCTCGGAAAACAGTAATTTTTGAATTTGGCACCACATTTCAACATGGGGTTTTAGACCCTTCTCAAGAATGATGTCACTGTCATGGCAGTATTCGGGCCTGAAGGGTGATTTCACAGTCACTGCGCAGTCACTGCGCGAAATCACCTTTCGGCCCAATAACGCCATGACAGTGACATCATTCATGAGAAGGTCCCAAAAGCCCATGTTGAAAACTTGCGCAATAATTCCCTAAAATTCTGAGATATGCAATAAAGTTGAACCCCCTATCTAGCCCATTATACAGCTTATCGGCATTTCCTCAGTTCGCGGTCAGCTTTGAAGAGTGCAGACGTGTTCCGGTCCACCAAGATCATCGCGCCAGAGTCCGGAGGAAGTATGTGGTGGTGGGGTGTGGGAGGCTGGGTGCGGGTAGTGGGAGGGGATGGGAGGACGCGCAGGACGTTTTTGTTTTATAGGTTTTTTAAAAACGACTACGGGGACGTTTGCCACGCTGGGGTGGGCTCCCAGCATGGCACAAGGACATTGGGAGCGTTCAGCTGACGGGGATTGGGCACCCCGTCAGCCAAGTGAATACATTGCCACGCTGGGGTGGGCTCCCAGCGTGGCACTCACTACTCGGGGTGGGGACAGTGCAGCCGACGGGGATTGGGCACCCTGTCGGCTATATGATTACTTGCCATGCTGGGGTGGGCACCCAGCATGGCATTTTAGCGCTTTGGAGGGAGCTGGGAGCATAGCACAGCCGACAGGGACTGGGCACCCGTCGGCTATACAGTGCATGGTAGCACGCCTGCGTGGTAGCGTGTCGTGTGTGTGGGGGAGCGCGCCAAGAGCAGGCGATATCTTATCGCTGCTCACTCAAGCATAGCCCTCTTCAACTGTATGCCACTGCATTTTGGAGCGTTGTCATAGACAGCTCCAGCATGCATTGGCTTACAGGGGCCGTGCCTGCCAACACACTGACTGAATTGGAGGAGGAGGTGACACACCTCCGAAATCTCCGATGATGGCACTATGTTTCTTGCACATGCGTGCAAGCAACATAATTAGAAAAATAATTTTTGTTTAACAGACCCATAGACCCTCATAGGCAAGAAAGTGGAATTGATGTATAGGGAAGGTTTAGAAATAGTTGGAGTAACAGAAACCTGGTGGAAGAAGTGAGATGGTCAGGGCAAAGAAATTGAAGGCCTCAGACTTTATCAACAGGACAGAAAATGAAGCAGGGAGAAGGTACTGCAATGTACAACAACTGAGGATTAAATACTAAGCAGCGAATGACAAGGTGTCAAGGGAAAATGAGGCAGAGACAGTAACCTTCTGGTTTAGAACTGATGCTGCACCTCTCAGTGCATTAACCACTGGAGTATGCTACAAGCTGCCCAAGAGTGAGTGAATGCATCTACAGTTTAGAATTGTTGCAGAAAATGAAAAGGTCACCAACCAAGGGGAAACATAGCCGTGATGAGAGATTTGAACATTCCTGAGATGGACTGGCTATGTACTATTTATTTTATTTTTATTTATTTATTGAAATCTTGGATGACACCTGTGAGCGGATGCTCGCTGAGAAGTTCCTCGTCAGATACATTAACACAAGAAGACATAATGTAGTTACAGTAAATTATACATACAGGCCCACATATTCAGAAGGGTTGCACATGGCACAACAGTGTTGCGCCATGCACAACCCACTGATGCGTTCTGGCACGATATTCAAACAGGGATTGAGCCTGGCGCAAATCCCGATGCGCCGGAGCGCATCAGTAATGTATGTGGTGCAGGTGGGGGGTGGTGTGCCCATGCATACTCCGCACATCCAGATATTCAGCCCAGGATGTGCTGAGCCCATGCATGTGCAAACCCTACCTGTGCTGCATACAGGTGAGCCAAAAAAAAAAAGGAACAATAGCTGGCCACCCACAAGTGGGCTGCCATATTGCAAGGTGCAACACGGCAGCTAGCACCTGTGGGTACACCTGAGCTAGGATGCACCTTCGTGGCGACGCTCGCCCATGCCCAATCGCGGCATCTGTTGAAAGAAAAGCAGTCCTATATCCCTGGTGGTCTAGTGGATCTTTCGCAGCCCGCCGGGCTCAGTAGTGAATATGTTCAATATCCTGGTGGTCCAGTGATGGCAGCCCGATCACGGGCATATGTAATAATAAGAGAGCTCCATATCCCTTGTGATCCAGTGGTACCCCCTCCCCACCCGCCCACTGAGACCCACCACCCCGCCCCGTCAGCGGCGGGCGGCAGCACCCCACCCACCTGCCACCCCATCGCCCACCAACTGACAGTGTACAGTAGGACTGTATGCCCATTGGTCCACAGTGTGAGCCAATGAACGTGCAGCCTGTACCGTACTACACAGTCCAGATACGTGAATGGATCCACTGGACCACCTGGGATGTTGGACATATATTTTTACACAGTTGCCCGCGATTGGGCTGTGGGTGGTCCACTGGATCACCAGAGATATTGGACATATATTTTTACACAGATGCCCGCGATCGGGCTGCAAGCAGTCCACTGGACTACCAGGGATATTGGACATATATATTTGCACAGATGCCTGCGATCAGGCTGCAAGTGGTCCACTGGACCACCAGGGATATTGGACTATTAATTAAATCTACATATGCCCACAACTGGGCAGAGGGGCGCATTGCCGCGCTGTGCAGGGGGCATCAGTCCCCAACGGCTGCTGCCTGGCAGGGCGCCACGCGCTAGTCGCTGGGGATCAGCGCACCTGCATGCAAATGGGGCCATAATGACATGCAAATGGCCCCATTTGTGCCTTGCATACATTATGGCCCCATTTGCATGTGCACTTTTGAATATCGCGGTTGTCACGCATAGCGCAACAGATCTTGCGCTAGCGCATCCCCCTGCCCCACTCTGGCCAATTGCGCTGGCGCAGTGCCATTGTGCCATGTGCACTGCGGGTGGCCAGGGTGCAATATTCAATGATGCTGTGCCATGGCGCAGGTCTGTTGAATATCGCCCAGTCAATGCCCCTGCACAGCCGAGTTGCGCTGCACACAGGCTTGGGCCACAGCCTGGCGCAGTCTGAATATCCGAGCCACAGAGTACAAAAAAAATTCAACAGTACACGGTTTGCAATGACAAACAGTTACACAAATTGTGCTAAGGCATAGTAAATGGTATGCCAGTGTCCTGCGGAAGAGAGAGAAGCGGGGCAGACTATTAGGGTGAGGTAGGGAGGGGCAGTGGGAGCTGGGATAGAAAAGGCAGAGGGAAAGAAAAGAGCCAAGGGGTAGGTGGTAGGAGGCAAGTGCTAGGGAAAAAGGGGATGGGAGGCAAGTGCTTGGGCAAAGACTTAAATTGGTGGGTCAGGAGTTGAAAGTGATGAGGCAGACTAAAGCTGTGGGCACAGACTGGTGGGGACACCTACAGGTATTATTGTCGGTGAGGTGCTGATGGATTTTTCGCTTAAAGGAACCAAGGGCTGTGGCTCCGGCTATGTCAGGTGGTAGACCATTTGTCCACAGAGGGGCCTGGTGAGCAAAGAGTCACTGGACCATAGTTGGGCAGCACCTGGGCACATGGAATACTTGTGTAGTTGAGCTCCTGATGTGCCTGGCATGTATCAGTGGTGATAGAAGGCTCAGAACTCCTTGAAGAAGTAAGTTTAGTGAGACCTTTTTTTGGGAGTAGACAGGTTTGATAAAGTATTCTGTCCTTCAATGGAAGCCAGCCCGATCGTTCATAAAGCTCACAGGTGTGGGTGAGTTTTGGGGCAAAATGTACTAGATCAAGTACTATCCTAGGAAAGGACTTTATCAAGATCATGAGAGAATATGGCTTAACACAGCATGTCACATCATCAACTAGGTGGACCACAAATCCACAATTCTCGACTTGGTATTGATGAACATGAGTGAGGACAAAATAGTTCGAGAAGTAAGGGAACCCCTTTCAAATAGGTACTTTAACAAAGTACACTTCATGGTAATAATGGAAAGGTAACAGAGACTAGGAAAACAAAGTTTTTTACATTATAGTGTAACACCCTCCACAGCTGTGGGGCTTACCTGAACTGAACATCAGCTCCAGTGACCTACACGGATTCCAGTTGTGCAGCGAGGGACTGGCCTGAAGCTAGGGAGCAACTAACTGTTCAATCCTCCTGCACCATGCAGCTACGTGTCTCAAATCGCATATCAAAGGCAGGCAGCTCCTGCTGATTAAGGCCTGCTCAGGCTGCAACCCCACCATGAATGGTAGCTATTATTCACCACTGTCACCTAATCCAGGTGTAACAATCCCTAGACACACCTTGGCTGTTTCCTGAGCCCTCAGGTCTCACCCATATACATTTCCAAGGAGCCGGCCAAGGTTCAGGAGTGACAGAAAGCAATGGTGCAGTGCCTCCACCTGGGGTAATGGCAGGGAATACAGTACCTGTGAACAGACTTCAGGTTACCACCCCCCTGGAATTATACAACAGCTGCCCTAAAGACCCTTCCCCACACAATACCAACTCCCCTTTCTTGCACTGATTCACAGTACCAGAATATATATAACTTTAACAGTTAACCATATTTATTTTTGAGAAAGGGGAAGAGGGAGGAAATTAGCACAACAACATTAACGACTAGGTGAAACAATTTCACCCCACACAAACCCCACCTCCCACCTACAGATGGACCTGGCTTCTCAATGGCAGCTACCCAAAATGCCCCTCAAGTCCCTTCGGTGGGTAGCACACTGCAGTGTAGACATTACTGGGAATCTTTCATTGGGGCACAAATAACTTTAAACAGTAGAACAATGAGACTTCGGGTCTGGGCACAGTTTTTTGGCAAAGTCCCACCCAGAATCCAACCTTTAATTTTAATCTACATAGCCAGTGAACTAAATAAAGACTCCCCAAAGCCACAACTTGGGGTACTTACAGTTCAGCAGTTCAGAAGGAGGTTCAGCAAACTGTCTTTGACTGTACCGTGGAGGTACCAGGTCGATGGTGCACCACAGCAGCAAGGAGCAGCTTGAGTAGTTGAAGGATGTGGATCTTCACTGCCTGGCCTTGCCAACTTCACTTCTGAGGCCTTTCTAGACAGTTTTCACCAGACAGGCCTCTCACCATCTTCCTCACTGGACTTCCTCTTCTTCGGTCTAAGGATAGGGATGCGTGGTCCACTAGATCCTCTCCTGCACTCCTCACACTCCAGGTTCAAACTGAATCCCCTTTTGGCGTGCAGAACAGCAGCATTTATAATTTTCCAAAGTCCCATACTGATTGGCTGCTGCTTTTTCAGAGCCCCTTCAACCTATCCCAGCAGCCTCCTCTCTGTCTGAGTCCCTGAGGGCTGCCATGTTTGTTTATATTCAGTCCCAAAGGCAGTCCCTTTAATATTTTATTATTTTTGCCCTGCTCAGGGCACACAACCATTTGCCCCAACTCCGGAGACTGTCTGATTCTGAATTCAGTTAGTCCCCGGCTCCGCTGCCAGCTCTGGAGCTGGGGATATAATTAAATTGTGGTCACAGCCTAATCCCCACAGCTGGAGCCATGGATCCTTTAAATTTCACTCCTGGATAGCCGCACATGCCCAGTAAAGTGCGGGCCACTATCTTCCTTGTTTACCTTACGTGGTCCGGTTTCTAGCTTTATTGGGACCACTTTCTTCCCCCCAAATGCTCCCGGAGGTACTTCCACAACATTCAGAGCTTGGCCCCCTTCTGTACATGGTCACATAGGTTCGACACCCCCCCCCACCCAGAGGCCACTGTCGGGATGCAGTGGAGGAGTGTCAGGGTCATAGGTCTACCAGGTAAGCCCCATTTAGGGGAAGCTTACATACTCCCCTTGCCAAAAGCTTGGCTTCCGGGCAAGCCTTTAAACCCAAACGCTGATTCAAGAAAACATATCAACACATTGCTAACTAGACACCTGATTCCTGTCTAGCATAAAAAGCAGTCATGATCATACAGTCATAACAATAAGACTACATAGCATTGCCTAACTGCACATTAAATGCTATCTAGAAACAGGTACTACTTGGCAATATGACTCCACATTTCCCTACATTGAATTTAATGCCTGAAGAGTACCTGGGAACACTGGAAAGGGTATGCATGCTGGGTACTATATACTTATGGGTGACATGCAGCGGGTATCAAAGGAGGCACCAAAGGTATCATAGGTGAGCTTGATAATTTGTTTAGATTGCCAAGCAGATCTTTGTGGGAATACTGCAGGCTCATGGGGTACAGAGGTATTGTTAGGCATAACAACATGAAAATGATCTGGCTCACCACAGGCCAAGTCCATTGCATTGTCCATACCAATGTCCGTTATTTGCTCAGGCGCTTGGATACTGGGCCTTTTCTCAGGGATAAAAGGGACAGCAACAGGGTTCAAAGACTGCTCAGGTTCAATGGGGACAGTACTGGTGGAGGGCTGAGAATTCCAACAGTCCATTTGCCATTGATTCAACTCTTAACTTGTCCCTGGCACACAGTCTCAAAATGAAATATCTTCGTCCTCATCGGGAGAGTCTGTGTCAATTGGAGCGGGATCCAATGTAGGTCACTTAGAAGGCCCGGTTGGACCAGTATTCAGGTTCAATGCAGACCTTTCAGGAGGCATGGATGGACCAGTATTTTCTGTTTGCTTTTGCACAGTTGGTCTCCTTGTGTTGGGCCTTATTCTCATTGCTGAATTCTCATTCTTGGGAATAGGATCCAGTACAATCTCACTAATGGGGTACAGTCTCATCAATGGGGAGCAAGTGATTTCGGTGTACAGTCTTTTCCAAACCTCACCCTTGTTCTTGCTGAATTTTGCACACTGGTAGATCAGACAATTGCTCTATTACAAGCTAAACTTCAGGGGCTCACTGGTCTTGAATTTTGTGTTTGCCTTGGATGCCGAGTTTTCTTAGCAAAACATGATCTCCTACTTGCAACACTTGGTGTCTCACCCTTTTGTCATTGTTTATTGCCATGGCTGGATTTAGCTGCTGCCTCTGCTGCCAGTTGGTAAGTTTTCTACAACTGTTCTCTCAGTTTCCATGTGTATTCTATATATGACTCTGCAGATGTGCCATCAGGGGAAATGCCAAAACATAGGTTGACTGGCAGTCTGGCTTCACGACGAAACAAGGCCAAAGGGAGAGTGCTGTGTGGAGTCGTTCTTGGTACAATTGTAAGCATGCACAAGATAAGTGACTTTTTGACTCCAGTCCACTTTGTCAGCTGGATACAGGGTACACAAAATATCAAGCAAAGTTCTATTAAGCGATCGGGCTGAGAGTCCTCCTGGGGGTGGTACAGTGTTGTGTGTGATTTCTTCATACTGTAAGCTGCCAAGAATTCTTTAACCAACTGACTTTCAAAATCTCACCCCTAAACCAAGTGGATCCTCTGCAGACTGCAATAGTGGTTTACAAACTGTTGCAGGATAGTTGTGCTGGCTTTTTGGCCTTCAGTTGGAGAGCCTGAGCATACCAGGTGCAGTGATCAGTGATGACGAGAATGTTTGCTCTGTAACTACCCCTTGTTCATATCCCTAAGCATTTGCACTCGATGTAGTATCTGCATTAATCAGCTGTGATTTCTATGTGCCACAAGTATGTAATTTTCAATTGATGTAAGTTTCATTTTCTGCAACAAGCACCCAAACATTTGTATGTATGTCCTCAAAGGTCTGTGCAATTGCACCTGGGTCATGACTGAAAAAGGCACTTGGTGCCAGTGCACTTACCTGGTTACCTAAGTGAAAATAAATAAATAAATAAAATTGCTTTATTTGTTTGATCAGCCCCTAGTGACAGTAAGCCCATGCATACAAGTTCAAGTGGGCCAATGGTTGGTATATTGACCAGATGGGCTGCTCTTTTGGGGAGTGTCTTTATTTTGATACAATGCAAGCAGGCTTTGCAGTGCTTTTCTACATCCCTTTTCATTCTGGGCCAGTGTAACTGTGCTCTTGCCAAGTCTAATGTCTGACCCATTTCGTCATGGAGGGACGTCAGGACTGCCTTACAGTACTTCCAAGGCAGAGCCAGATGGATCTTTGAGCATGCAAGGTCATCACTGTCTTGCACTGTATGAATTAGTAGTCTGTCATTTAGGGCTAACTTACTCCATTCTCTTAGCATTAGATTAGCATCAGGATGAAAATTTTGCTCTTGGTCTGTGGTGAGTGCTTTCTCTGGAGCTTGAATGAAATCACAAAGAGCATGGTCCTCCCTCTGGGCTTGTTGGAGCTCTGGTTTGCTTGGTTGGGGGAAAGAAGATAGGTGCAATCTTGTAAAGTTTAAGTAAGCCTCAGGAATAGCAGATGGTGAAGCTCCCAGCATGTTGATTGCTCTGTCAGGGTTTGCTGGAGGGGCTTCCTCTGGTGCTGTAAACTTACTGCACAAAACTTTAACTGTTGCACTGGAAATCTGGACATTTGGGTCTGGCTGGTCTGTATGCAGGCATCATGACAGGGTATCAGCACCCATGTTGGTCTTGCCACTTCTGTACTCCAAAGTATAGTCATACGTGGCTAGTGCAGATAACCAGCTGTGTCCAGCAGCGTCTAGCTTGGCTGTGGTGTTCGCATATGTCAAGGAGTTGTTATCTGTCTGGACAGTGAAGAGAACACCATACAAGTAATCATGGAATTTCTCTTTCAATGCCCACTTCAAAGCCAAGAATTCAAGTTTGTGTACTGGGCAGTGCTTTTCAGATGCTGAAAGGCTGCGACTAGAAAATGCCACCAGCTGGGGACCTGGGTATTATTGATTACGGACTGATCCTAAACCGTTCAAGCTGGCATCAGTGTGGAGGATGTATGACTTATTGGAGTCTACAAATACCAAGACAGGTGTCTCATCACACAATCTCTTGATTTCCTTAAAAGCAGACTCACACTCCAGCATCCACCTGTCACTGAAGGGTTGATTTACTTTGAGATACCTTTTCAGTGGACTTTCTCTTTTGGACCTGGTTTTCTTCTCATGGTTGGTAGGCGGATGACCCTAGGTCAAATCATTCTGTGGCTGCACTATCATAGGATAGTCTTTCACAAACTGCCAGTAATACCCACAGAAGCCAAGGAAGGATTGAAGAGCCTTTAAGTTGTGTGGCCGGGGCCAGGTGGTGAGTTTCTCAGCCTTGGCTGGGTCATTCTGCACTCCATTTGCTCAGACAATCTGCCCAACGTATTTTACTGGAGGCTGGCAAAACTAGCACTTGTCTATGGAAACTTTTAATCTGAATTCCTTCAACCGGTCCAATACCTTCATCAAACGGATTTCATGCTCTTCCAGAGTTCTGCTGAAAACAATCAGGTCATCCAGGTAGACAATAACCTCTAGCAGATTCATGTCCCCTACTGCCTTTTCTATTAACCTTTGGAATGTGGCAGGTGCTCCAGAGATCCCTTGAGGCATACTTTCGAATTGGTAGAAACCCAGGGGGCAGATAAAGGCAGTCTTCTCCTTGTCTTCCTCTGCCATGGGGATCTGATAGTACCCACTCTGGAGAGCCAATACTAAAAAAAATTTACTTTCTAGAAGGCTGGCCAGGGAGTTGTCAATTCAAGGCATTGTGTATTGGCCTGGGATGGTCTTTTTGTTTAAAGTTCAATAATAGATGCACATCCTCACTGCAGCGTTCTTCTTGAGTGCCACAACAATGGGGGATGTGTATGGGCACTGGGATTCTTTGATTATATCTGTCACCTATAACCCTTGCAGGTACCATCAGACATCCTCAATGTCTCCTGGGGCCAGTCTTTGGGATCTCTCTCTCTGAATGGGCAGTCATCTCAGAGGCAAATATGATGTTCTTCACCTCAGATGCACTGTATGTCCCATTCATGGAGCAAAAATACTTTGGGCCTCTTTGCTAGCTTCTGGGCCAAGCCCCATCTATACCTGTCAGGTATAGGTGAGTCCCCAAAGTCGAAAGATTTATTTTATTTATTTAGTTTTTGTTGACCGGGTAAGTGCACTAAAGAAATCCTGCCTATTTTCAGGCACGGCCCGGGGGAGGGGGATACAGATGAATGCCAACTGACCTTGAACCAGATTAAGCTGTTGGTGGTATTTTTAGTGAAGATGCTGGATCTATCTTGGTGTCTGAGGCTATCCGTGGGTTCATCCCAGTGACACTATCTGCTTTGAAGATATGTGCCAGCACTTGGCCCTTTGGAATGGTTCTAGGCTTCTCTGGCTCATTCTTTACTCTCACCATCACACGTCTGGCCTGGGGGGGGGAGGTTTCTGGGGCTGGCATTACCCCCTTGCTGCACCATCAATCCTTCTGGCAAACTGTCCTCCAGTGGGGCAGCAATAATAAAGGTGAGTCCTTCAGGCTGCTAGGCAAATTTGGCAATTCCCACCACTCTACACTCTGAATTAGGAGGCAGGATCAGTTCCCTTTTGTCCACCCTCCGAACCACAGCAATGGAATCATCAGCCACTTCAGGTTCTATAGTCCCTATTTACAGGCTGTCTCTTTTTACCACAGCCTTGACAGAGCAGTTTAGTAGGTTATCCACTTCGTCTCTCTCCTGGAATCACATTTGTACCAATCAATACAGGCATATCAGCCATTCCCTCAGATCAGCATGGTTCCACCAAGCTGCATCAACAATGAAGTTGTCGAAATGCAGCACAGTGAAAGTCACAATGTTGAGAGGTGAAATTTCACCTGTCAGATGTTGGCTGCTTCACCAATCGCACTTCCCATGTAGGGGCTTCTCCCACCGCACCCCCTGATCTCTGGAGATCCAACTCCAAGTTGCACTTGACTCGGAAGGGGTGAGTATCACAGGGAAATTATGGAATTTTGCATGCAGGGACATTACAGGCACAATTTCGAATTTCTTCAGAATTGCTGCTGTAATGACTTTCGCAGTAGTAATTTCACTGCTTCAATGTGATACGGATCAGTGCCATGGTCTCAGACTTTAGCAGTTCATCTGGACCTTTTGAGATGAATGCAATCGCACATTTCAAGAGCCATTGTTGGGGCAACTTGATTCTCCTATCCCCTACACTGACAAGCCCAACAAAGGCAGGAGTGGCAGGTGCTTCAAGTGGCAGCCATAAAATGTCCTGTGTATTACAGTGACTTGTGTCCCACTGTCTAGCAATGCAAAGCACAGCACTTCCTCAGTTAAAATGTTCACATCATCTGAGGTCCAATCAAACCAGGTGGTACCTTGCTCCCTGGTGGGATTTTCGGTTCTATCCATCTGGTGGAGCTGTCCAATTTTGGAGACCCAGGTCACTCCCTCACTGGGCTCCTCTGTAATTTCCCTGGTTCCTTTGTCTCTTTTTCTCTTCTACTAGTTGTGGGTTTTCTGCACTGACACATCCACAGACAAGGTGCCAATCTTGCCTACATCTTTAGCAAGGTAATCCTTCTTGATTCACAACAGGCAGCCAGGGCCTGACCCTCTTAGTAGTAACAGAGGTCACTTAGTGTCCTTGCTCAACTTCATGTTGCTTGGCAGTGGCTGTGACTCTTGAGCCTTTTGTAGAGTCCACACACACGCTCTTTCATCTCCTTTAACTCAGCACTCAGAACAGGAGGGGGAGTGGTCGGTTGAATGTTCTCGAATTGTATCTGTTGAGGTGCAGCAGTCACCACAGGGGCCATCAGGGAATCAGTGATATCCTCTTGTGCCTCCAATTCTCTCAATTTGTCCAGTAATTGCTTGAATGTAAGGGAGTTTGCCCATCAGTCCTTCAGCTACAGAAATGACAAGGCCCACCTGGAAAACAGTGTCCCCCCCCTTAAAACTTGGTCATGCCTCATCTCTGACAGCTGAGCCAGGGTGACTTCTCTGGCCTCAGCTATCTTCATGATAACTGTCTCCACTCTGGTGAGATAGTGAGATAGCTTCTCCCCCTCTCACTGGGTAGTGGTTCTTAACTGGAAGACAAGATCCTTTTTCTTTTCCATGGCCCCAAAGGTACTCCTTAGCATAGCTAAGTGGTCACTTGTACTGCAGTTTAGCTGGCTGACCCACAATGATCTAATGACATCTAAGGACATCCCCCTCAGACTTTACAATTCATTTACAGTTTTCGTTATCTGAGCACCTCCATAGATCTATCATTTGAGTGGCTTGGCTCATCCAGCTGTCGTAATTGTCCTCACCTGTGGGAGTTGGGATGGCTCCAGAGAAGGCACGCAGCCTTCTATACTTTTTTGAAAGTATTTCAACTGTTGTCTGAATTGGGTTTTACCACCTCTGAAATGTTGCCCGGATAAAATCCTCTATCCCTCCTGAAGATCTGGACACACTGATACATGCATTTGTCACCTCTAGGTTCAACTACTGTAACACGCTCTACTGCGGGGTCAGGGGAGGTATCTTGTGGTGCCTGCAGCTGCTGCAGAATGTGGCAGCCCAGCTGTTGGCAAGTCTTCTGAGATCTTGTCACATCTCGCTGGTGCTACACGAACTGCATTGACTGCCAGTGTGCTGGTGCATCTCCTTTAAAATAGGTCTTTTGACCTACAAGACCCTACACTGGCTAGGTCCAGGTTACCTGGCAGAGCTGCTACATCTTTACTGCCCCAGTAGATCTCTCTGATCATCAGGGCAGGGCCTCCTCGGGGTGCCAAGGGCGAGACTAAAATCTTCCGGAGATCGGTGTTTTGAAGTAGCGGCACCAATGCTTTGGAACTTGTTACCTTAGCACCTGAGGTAGGCCCCTTCTGTTGATACTTTCAAGAGAGGACTGAAGACATTTTTATTCTTACAAGCCTTTGGGTAGTATATAGAATAAAGAGAGTTTATTCATTGTTCCTGTATTGTTTATAGGGTACCTAAGTATAGATGAGAGTAATTATTTGTCAATGCATAATGTTAATGATTTTTTGGATCTTATGTTTTATGATGTTTCTCTGTTGTAAGGGAACCCTGTGCTTTCTGGGAAGGGTACCCCAAACAAATAAAATCAACTACTTCTGTTCATAGGGGGCTACCACATAGGGGTCACTCAGCTGGCTAGGACTATAGGGGCAGGCTCAACGTCTTGGAACAGGGCTTGTATGTCTTTTACAGTCTTGCCTTCATTAGCCAACATTGCTTTAATCTTCTCTAATAAATCTGACTCAGGTGGTGCTGGGGGAAGGATGTCTGGTTGCAGACTGCTCCCCTTGCAAAACAGTCTCCACTCACCATCAGTACCTTCTGTGCTGAGGGTGGCCAGTAGTTTACTAGCATCAGCATCTGTGGAACTTTCAACTAAGGCATGGGTGAGCTGGCTGGCATGGTTATACCTCATCCCAAATACTTTCATTTTGCCCAACTCTTTCACAGTCTCTAAAGCATAGAAACTTGGAAACATAAAAGCTGATGACAGAAGGAGACTGCTATGTCCATCTAGTCTGCCCATTTGATTTAGATCTGTTTTGACACTCTAGTTGCCCTTTGTAGTCAGGGCTCCCTTGTGACTATCCCATGCATTTTTGAATCCCCCCACAGTGTTGACCCCCACAACCTCTTGGGGCAGGCTGTTCCAGGTGTCCACCACTCTTTCTGTGAAGAAAAGCTTACTGGTGTTGGTAGAGAACCTCTCTCCTTGCAGCCTGCGGTCATGTCCCCTGATCCTGGAGCCCTTCTTGAAGTGAAAAAGTTCCTATCCCTGTACCTTGTTAATGCCTTTTATGTATGTAATTTAATATTGCACATAGAAAGGATGCAGGGAAAAGTTTCTTTGCATATATAAATAGTCAAAATAAATCAAACACTAATGTGGGTCCATATTGGATAATGGGCAAATTATAAGTGACTCTGTAGAGATGGCAAATAAGTTTAATGAATTTTTCACCTCAGTTTTTACTTCTCCAAAATCAGGGTTTAATAATATTAATAGTTGTAGTAGTACAGATCTAGAGTTGAGTATAACTCATGATGAATTGTTACATATGGTGAATAAATATAAATCTAGCAAATCAGCCGGACCTGATTCAATACATCTTAGGATATTAAAGGAAGCCATCAAAACCATCATAGGGCCTTTGTCTCTTTTGTTAAACATGTCATTTAATATAGGTTTGGTGCCAGAAGATTGGCGGCAAGCAATTATTATCCCATTGTTTAAAAAGAATAATAGATCTGTGTGTTCAAATTATAGACCAATTAGCCTGACTTCGCTTGTTTGCAAGTTAGCTGAAACCTTTCTTAAATCCAAACTGGAGGAGAATCTAAAAAACTTTAATTATTGTGATACCACCCAACATGGTTTTTGACAGAGTAGATCTTGTATTACAAATCAGATTAGTTTTCATAATAAGGTAAATAAAATTATAGGTACCTGTAATAATATTGAAACAGATGTAGTAATGCTTGATTTCCAGAAAGTCTTTGATAAGGTGCCTCATGATTTCTTGATTAATAAATTAATGAAAATAGGGATTGACCCCAGGTTAGTGGTATGGATTAGAAATTGGTTGTTGGGTAGGAAACAGAGGGTGAGAATAAGAGGTTGTCTGTCGGATGAAGGTGAGGTGTTGAGTGGGGTACCTCAGGGGTCCATGCTGGGCCCTGTGTTGTTTTCAGTTTATGTAAGTGACTTGCACATGAATGTGGATAGTTGGTTAGTGAAATTTGCTGATGATGTGAAAATGGGAGGAACAGTTTATACAAAGAATGGGGCAGCTCAATTAGCACAAGATTTGTTAAAGGTGGAAGAATGGGCTAAATTAAATGGGATGTATTTTCATGTGGATAAATGTTCTGTTTTGCATATGGGTAAATTTAATAAAAATTAAGATTATTGGTTAAATGGGGAAAGGATTAAGAAGACTGTTACAGAGAAAGATTGTGGAATTATTGTTGATTGTGGTCTGAACTTTAATAAGCATTGTTCTAATGTTATCAGGAAAATACATTTTATGATTAAGAATATAAATAAATCCTTTATGAATAGGTCAGTCTCAATCGTACTCTCATTATATAAAATTTACATTATACCATTATTGGATTATGGCTCACAGTTATGGAGCCCCTATTTTAGGGGTGAGATTAATAGGTTGGAGGGTATACAGCGGAGAGTCACAAAAATGGTTTTAGGTTGGAAGAATTTAAACTATAAAACCAGATTATTAAAATCAAAATTATTTAGCCGGGAAACAAGAAGATTGAGGGGGGATTTATTAATGCTTTATAACATTTTGAAAGATGGAGATTTAATGCAGGAATTGGAAATCATTCCCCAGCAGAAACCTTCTGGGTTAAGATCACATAAACAGTAATTAAAAATTGACTTTTCATCAAAAAATGTGAGATTTAATTTTTATACACAAAGAATAAGAAGATTTTGTAATAAATTGCCTGAGAATATAGTGGAGAGTAGTAGTGTAAACCCGTTCAAGAGGAATTTGGGTGATTATCTTTTGAACAGGGGGTGTAGTTGAACCCACTGATGCAGGTGGATGGTTAATATGGGCAGTTGTGCCTTCTTCCATCCATTACCCAGTATAAACCCAGTACTTGAATGTTTCAATAATGTCCCCTCTCTCTCTTCTCTGCTCCAGGGAGTACATATTCAATTCCCTAAGTCTTTCCTCATAGGACATGTATTGCAAACCCTGAATCATTTTTGTCACCTTTCTCTGTACTGTTTCCACCCGGTCAATGTCCTTTTTGAGGTGAGCCCTCCAGGGCTGGACTCCATATTCCAGGTGAGGCCTGACCAGCGATCTATACAGTGGTAGTACCACCTCTCTCCTCCTGTTCATGGTTCCCCTCCCAGTACAACCCAGCATTCTGTTGGCCTTCAATGTTGCCTTCTCACACTGCTTACCAACCTTCAAGTCATCTGTGATTATGATTCACAGATCTCGTTCCTGGTTTGAGGCAGCCAGTCTTTCGCCTCCTAGGTAATACTCCTTTCTTGAATTTTTCTTTCCTATGTGCATGACCTTGCACTTTTTGGCATTAAATCTCAGCTGCCACACTCCAAACTGTTCTTCTAGTTTCTTGAGGTCTGCTTCCATTTTGCTCATTCTTTCTGAGGTGTCCACCCTGTTACATATCTTGATGTCATCTGTGAACAGACACACCTTCCCTTCCAGTCCATCAGCGATGTCTGCTATAAAAATATTGAAGAGTAGAGGCCCCAGCACTGAGCCCTGGGGCGCCCCACTGGTCACCTTGCCTTCCGGCGAGTGCATTCCCTTATTCTGTACCCTCTGGATTCTGCCTTGTAACCAGTTTTGCACCCATCTGACTACTTCTGGACCCACCCCATGTGGTCAAGCTTCTTTACTAACCTTCTATGTGGAACCAAGTCGAAGGCCTTACTAAAGTCTAGGAAGACCACATCTACTGCCACACCATCATCCACTATTTTTGTAGCGTAGTCAAAAAATTTGAGCAGATTTGTCTGGCATGATCTACCTGCTGTGAAACAGTGCTGTTTAGGGTCTTGTCAGCTGCTTGTTTTGAGGATTGCTATGATCCTCTGTTAAATTAGTGTCTCCATTATTTTCCCTACTGCAGACATATAAAGCATCCATAATAGCCTCTTTGCTTGTGCTCTCTCGGATCCCTGTCACCAAAATACCTTTTCTTGGATCCAGGCATTCCCCTTGGCACCAGCTGAGTAATTCTTGTTGCCCCATTTTAGCTTCCCAAAACTTTGCTTTTCTTTGGGGAGGGGGTACCAAAAGCAGAATTGCAATTTTGGGGTTAGCTACTAGGAGGCAGCAAATCCCAGCAGTGCCTCCAAATTGTAACACCCCTAGACTCACCTTGGCTGTTTCTGGAGTCCTTGGGTCTTCCCTGTACACACTTCCAAGGAGGCCGGCCTGGATTCAGGTGATAGGAAGAAATGGTGCAGTGCCTCCACCTGGAGTAATGGCAAGAAATACCTATGAACAGACTGCAGGTTACCACCCCCCAGTAAATATACAACAGCTGCCCTAAAGACCCTCCCCCCACACAATACCAGCTCCCCATTCTTGCAATGATTCACAGTACCAGAATATAACCTTAACAATTAACACTATTTATTTTGGAGAAAGGGGGAAGAGGGAGGAAATTAGCATGACACCATTAACAACTAGCAGAAACAATTTATCCCCACACAGTCTCCATCTCCCACCTACAGGTGCACCCAGATTCTCAATAGCAGCTACCAAAAATGTTCCTTAAGTCCCTTCAGTGGATACCACACTGTGGTGTAGATGTCACTGGGGATCTTTCATTGGGGCCCAAGACTTCAGGTCTGGGCATAGTTTTCTGGCAGAGTCCCACCCAGGACCTAACCCCTAATTTTAATCTAGCTAGCTAGCTAAATAAAGACTCCTCAAAGCCATGGCTTGGGGGTACTTACAGTTCAGCAATTCAAAATGGGGATTCAGCAAACTGGCTTTGACTGTACCGTGGAGGTACCAGGTCGATGGTGCACCACAGCAGCAAGGAGCAGCTTGAATAGTTGAAGGATGCAGCTCTTCACCTGTCTGACCTTGCCAACTTCTCCTCTGAGGCCTTTGTAGACAGTGTTCACCAGGCAGACCTCTTGCCATCTTCCTCACTGTACTTCCTCTTCTTTGGTCTATGGACTGGGCAGGCATGGTTCTCTAGATCCCTCTGTTGCACACCCTTTCTACACACAGTCAGCAGCTGGGCTTTGGCTCAGTCTCTAGCTTCAGCGCTCTCACTTCATTCTCTCTGCTCATAGCCATGGTTGAGCTCTTGCACAGTCTCTAGTCTCAGCACACACAGCCTCTTAGCTTGCAGCTAAGACAATCTCCAACACTTACCCCACTCGGGGGCAGGGGAGACACAGTGGCTTACACTCAGATCCCCAGCTGCAACACTTTCCCCTTTGGTGGGCACACTTGCTGTCTCACACTGCAGCACTGAGCTCTTTCCTTTTTTTTTTGTAAATTAAATAAACGTTATTGAAGACAAAACCACCAATACATACAGTAACAAACAATGCAACCAGGAACATATAAACACCTAATTCTCCTACCCCTCACCCCATTGGAGCCACCCCAATTGCACACTACATAAAGACAATTCACAGAAAGGAAATAATAGATAACCATACAGTATCAACTAAGTTGAAACAATAAGGTAACAATTAATCCATGGACCAGCCAAACCCACTGGATCATATGTAGACATGTCCACAATAATAGGCAAGACTTCAGATGGTATAAAGAGTGTACAATCTACCCCATCTCTTATCGAGGATGGGAGGCCTGTGTCTCAAGCTTGCAATCATGCGCTCCACATGAAGATTAAATAGAAATTCCTGGAGCCATGCCTGGTATGAGATTACCATGCGATCGAGCCAGTGCTTCAGGACCACTTTCTTCACAGAGGGAGAGAAATTAGGGCCAGGTGGTATTTTCTTTCCTTGACTGAAACAGAACTGTAATCCCCCAGTACACATACTTCAGGTTGAAAGAGGCCCTGTAACCCAAGTAGCGGGTCTGCCTTACAGTAGCTTCAATCAGGCTCCAGAGAGGGGCAATTTTAGAACAGGACCAGAAGATGTGCATAGCAGAGCCTTCTACCTGTCCATGTCCTTGTACATGTCGAAGAGAAAAGCCTCCACATCTTCTCTAATTTTTGGGGGGCATAATACAAATTATTCAAAATATTAAACTGAGTAAGCCTCAATCTGTCTTGAGCAGTGTAATGGTAGAGATCAGACCAGATGGCCTGCCACTGAGGAGGAGATATATGGAAAACTGAATCCCAATAAGAGGAGCCATCGATCGTAGAATGAAACTACAAAAAGCAGTGTGTACAAGGTAGATACTGCATGCAGTTTTAGAAATAGAGATTTAATCTCATTAAAAAATTCAGAGAAGTTTATGGTCCATCTACCTGGCCCAAACCAGTGAAGCAGAACATGTTTTAACTGAAAAACCTTGAAAACAGACTGCCTTCCCGATTGAAGAGTAGCATTAATATCTGCTGTTGACATTAAAGAGTCCCCTACCATTAGGTCACAAACTTTGACCCCGGCCAGTAGGGGAAGCCATGCCATGGAAAGCATACGCTCCCCAATGTGAAAGTTGGAATTACAAAGTATGGGTTTGGAAATATCTTTGTGGAAGGGATGCTTTAGTTGGGCCCAGAATTGGGAATACACTCTGAGTGAAGTTCCCATAACAGTGGAACACAGGGCCAAAGGGAGAGATCTTAAGGGTAGAAAAGGCAGTGATGACATCGATAGGCCAAGCTGATTAAGGCCATTGAGCTCCAGGTCTAGCGATATGGGTGTATAGCTGGGAGGACTACCTGGAGATTGGGAGGACCATCAGAACATCTTATTAAAATGGCTAGCAAAATAGTAAGTAAGGGAATGGGGGACTTTAAGACCCCCCCCAAATGTTTGGGAGCTGCCAACTTCCTATAGGTACGTCTCTGAGCTTTTCTTGCCCAGATAAATTCAGCAACCATATTGTGAACTTTTTGGAACCAAGTCAAGGGTAGCCAGAGGTTCAACATGTTGATGGGGTAATAAATATGGGGGAGGTTGTTCATCTTGACAGTATTAATTCTTCCCCACAAGGAGGGGGAAGACTCTACCAATGATGAGTATCTTGTTGGAATTTTCCCCACACTGTCATCCAGATTGAGTTTACGCATTAAGGAGGTGTCTGTGGAGAAGTGCAAGCCATGGTATTTAAGGGAACGAGGGGACCAATTCATGCCCAATGCAAGAATGTCTTCTTTAACGACCGTCGGCGTTAAGGGCATAACTTCCATTTTACTAAGGTTCAGACGGTAATTAGAGAGTCAACAATATTCCTCAATAATACATAGGGCTGCCAGCAGAGACATGACAGATTGGGCCACATGCAGAAAAATGTCATCCCCATACACTGATATCTGCAGGCTATGTGAGCCCACAGAAATACCCATCAACTCTGGACAAGATTTTAATTTTTACAAGGAGAGGTTCTAGGTACAAATTGAAAAGAAAAGGGGAAAGGGGACAGTCCTGCCATGTACCAGAATATAGAGCAAATGGGGCAGAGAAAAACCCATTGCAAAATATCCTAACTGTCAGGAAAGAGTATAACACTTGGATCCAGTGACAAAAATATTGTGGGAACCCAAACTTCCTAAGTATTAGTTGTAAAAAGTCCCAACTGACCCTATCAAAGGCTTTCTCTGCATGCAGGGAAACCAAAACAATAGGGATAACGGAATCCCTGGATGCAGAGAAAATGTGGGCCAACTTCTGCAGATGATCAGCCGAAGTTCGAGAGGAGACAAACTCTACCTGCTCTCTACTAAGGAGCCCAGACCAAACCTGATCACCCAATGTGCCAAGATTTGGGTCAAAATCTTGATAAAACAGTTTATAAGGGAAATGGACTTGTGACAGGGTGGGTCTCTGCCACAGTAGTAGGACCCCTTGAGTATATTAGGTTGCAGCCTCTCTCTATATATATTCTTATCTAATAAAGCTATCCATTTCTTTCCATCTGGAGGCAGGCCACCTCCAGACAACCCTCTGTGCTTCTCTTTAACTTTCTTTTCTCTTCCTTCTATGGGTCCGTATGTATGGAGGTCAACTTCCAGTGACCTCGAGCTCCCAGACAGAAAGAGCTGATATAATAATAGCCATAACTCTATAGAATGGTTGGCTATTGTAGTTAGAATGTAAAATAGGTTTTGTATACAGTAAAGCACCCTAATCAAAAAGGGATACAGTGGCTATTTAGTGTGTAGGCAGAGAAAGACCTACATGACTAGCCTGTATATTAGTATTTATTGCAAAGTGGCAAAATCCTTTCCCTTTTTATTTTCTGTAACCCTGTTGCCGCTATGGAAATGTTAGAACCTGTACTGAATGCTGCAGTTTATCTATTGAATACATTGTACTGCATAATAAAGATTACAGCATGTGGAAATTACTGTCATGAAATAACCTAGCATAAACATAGCTAGTGAAGACATAAAAGGCTAGAATACTGAAAGGGGGTAAAAAGAAAAAAACACAAACCTACTTTGAGCCACATAAAATGCTTTAACAAATTTACTTCTTGAAGGAGAAGGAATAAATTAAGTCTGTCCTTACCTGAAGCAAGGGAAAGAATGAAATATCTATAAGGGAACAGCAGTCCCCTGTGGCCCATTTTTATAGTAAGCTGTCAGTTACTCAAGTCTCGGTGGAAAGCTTTCCACCTTTAAAAAGGGAAAAATCCTTCTGGGAAAGTCCCTTTTATTATCTAAAGCTGCTCCTCATTATAGAAGGGTAACTATGTCCTTTTAGCCTGTTATTTAATTAAATGAAGGGCCATGATGATGCTTGGTCACCTGGCCCAGGTGGGCGGGTATAAATAGTACTGCCTGAGCAAACAGATGTTAGATAGGATCAGTGTCTTCTGACTGAGTGTAGGTGAAGGACTAGAAGAGTCCTGTGCTGCACTAAGGAGACAATTGTGAGAATTATTTATAAGTCTTTTCTTTTGACTCATTTTGATTGTTTTATTTTTAATTTACATGGTGCAAAGCTGTCGTTGTTTATGATTACAAAATAAACATTCCACTTAGAAAAAGTGGGTTGCACCAAAAATCTTGTGTTTGTGTCCATCCGTATTTCCAGCACCTTTACAGGGCCTGTAATTTGATATGGATTATGGGGACTGGCCAGGCTTGGGTAGGAGGATTATCAGTGCTTCCAGTATAGAAGGGTCCAAAATATTGGAATCAAAAATGTATGAGTAAAAACAGTAAAGAAGAGGGACCAGTTTGCTAGTAAAAGTCTTGTAAAAATTGGCCAAAAAACGGTCAGGTCCAGATTCCTTATTCGGAGATAAACTGGCAATGGCCATATGGATCTCATCCTCTGTGATTGGATGAGAAGGGAATGACAGCTGGTTTTCAGTCAGTGTCAGGAAAGGAATGGCATCAAGGTACTCAGTAATAGAAGAATGGGCTGGATGGAGAGAATTGGAGCTGTATAGCTCCTTATAGAAAGTTGCAAAATCTTGAGCAATCTCTTGAAGTTGGGCATGAAGGATACTGGCAGAAGTTCTGATGGCTGAAATTAGCCTGGAAGCTTCCTGCTTCTGAAAGTGTAATGCTAACAACTGACTCACTTTCTCACCCTGATCAATATACTGAGAGCGCGTCTTAAGAAGAGTGTATTCTGCCTTCTCTTGCATAAGGTCTGCATACTTGTCCCTTAGAACCATCAAATTCTGGAGACCCCATCTCCACAAAGATATAGACAGAGTGGAGGCTGTTCAGAGGAGGGCAACCAAAATGGTTCAGGGTCTGCACCAGAAGACATACAAGAAGAGACTGAGGCAGCTTAAAATATATATACCCTTGAGAAAAGGAGGGAGAGGAGGGACATAATAGAAACTTTCAAGTATCTCAAGGGAATTAACAAAGTACAAGAGGGTAGTATCTTTCAGAAGAAGAGATGTGCAAGAACAAGGGGGCACAATTTGAAGATAGAGGGGGGACGGCTCAGAGGTAATGTTAGAAAGTATTTTTTCACAGACAGAGTTGTGGATGCATGGAACAGCCTTCCTGAGGAGGTTGTGGAGTCAAGAACAGTGGGAGAATTCAAGAATGTATGGGACAGGCATAAGGTAATTCTAGTGGAGGGTAGGAGGAAGTAAGCTGTTGATTAACTAGAATCTGCAGCTTATCCATCAGGTAGGGAAATGGGCAGACTAGGTGGGCCAGGCGTCCTTATCTGCCGTCAAATTCTATGTTTCTATGTTTCAATTCCTGAAGAATGTCCTCAGAAGTTGAAAGGGACAAGGAGGTTTCAATGGCAGTAATTCTCCTTAAGAGATCTTTAGCCACCTGTCGAATTTGTTGCTTGCACTTGGAGGTGAGTCTGATAAACTCCACCCCCAAGGAAAGCACTTAAGGGCCACCCTTTCCTGGTCACCCCTCTCCACAGACCCCATATTATATTGGGAAAGTAATGCAATTTGATCCTTAATCCTTCCTAAAATAAATGTGTCTGAAAGAAATTGTTTTTTAAGTTTCAGGATGTGTCCCTTTGAGGGTTAGATTGAGAGATAAACAGGTCCATACTGGAGAGTGATCCAAGAGGACCCTGACATCTATACTGTAGTCCAGCACTCCACTCAGAGCTGTCTGACTAAGCAGAACAAAATCAAGTCTAGAGTAGGAGCCATGGACTGGGGAAAAGAAGGTGTATACTTTATCCTGTGGATGGTGTTTCCACCAGGGGTCACAAAGCCCTAAAGACTCCATCATGTCGCTAATGGAGCACTGTACAGAAGACAACCCATGCAGAGACCCACCGGATCTATCCAAATCTGGGTCCAAAACCACATTCCAATCTTCTCCAATAATAATGGGTAGGGGAAGAAGAGGGGATAAGAGCCCTGCTATTTCCATAAAGAAAAGATGGCTCTGGAGTATTGGATCCATTCAGACTGCCAAGGAGGCCTTCTACTCTGTTCAGAGTACCCAAAACAAAAATGTACCTGCCCTGGGGGTCTTGAAGGCATTGCTGACTCTGGAATGTGGTGGCCCAGTAGACCAGAATAGCTACGCCCTGGCTGGAGCTGGTAAAACCAACTGCAAAAACCTGCCCTACTGACTACCTTTGGAGTAGTCTGCTCTCCGAAAACAGCAGGTGGGTTTCTTGAAGGAAGGCAATATTATATTACATATGAGATAAGTGTTTAAGGATCTGAGAATGTTTAAGGGGAGATCTGGTCCCTTTGACATTCCATGTCACATATTTTATACAGCTAAACATGGAGAAAGGAAAATCCACTGGAGACTTAGTAGTGAAACTGAACCCAACAAACAGAAAAAGTATAGACTTTCTCAGTGGCTCCACACCCCGACCCCTATAATCAACCATGCAATAATCAAGGAGACAAAACCCATACTCTCCCCTCATCCAACAGATAAATACATCTGCATATAATTCAGAACCCTAAAAGTTACACAGTCCCCAGAACCCCCACCCCTCCCATAACACCAAAATAGGTGATTGGTAAAAATGAAACTATGTGCACAAGCAACCCGCCTCATTAAACAGCAAACAATCCATCCCATAACGCCCCCGAACCTTTTGCAATAATTGAAGGAATAGACCCTAACATCCATAAACTAATAGTATTTACATATTTAAAAGCAAAGGGTTCCCCTCCCAATAACCAGCTCGTGATTGCTATCCCTAAGCAGCACAATACCCTCCACTCCCCCCCCGCCCAACATGTGAGTAGAATACATAAGTGGCTAAATAATAGGTAAACATGCAACCAATTGGATTAACAAACAAAGAAAAGAAGGACTAGGAACCATAATTAGCCAAGTTCACAGGACTGCATAGTCTGTATACACCACTGCCAGAAGACATAACATTGTAACTGGTAGGTCCATGGAACACACTACAATAAACAAATCAGTCAAAACATGGAAGGGTTAATTGTCCTCAAATAAAAATACATTAACTTCTGGTCCACTCTTTGGCTTGAACTCCAGTGTACCAAAATAAAAGAGTCCAGCAAACCAAAATGAAAAGGACAATGTCCATTCCTGAGCGACATCTGCAGCATAAGAGACCATGGGTTATAAACGAACAAATACTTATCATAATACAATATGTTGGGGGTCCCTTATGAAACCATGGTGCCAAAATAGTCAAAGGGAGCTGTAATATAAACAAAACAGGAAAAAACTTGTGTGACCATTGCAGAACAAGCTTCTCAGAAAAACAGCCCAGAAAGAAAAGAAAGTCCGCTGTGGCTAAAAATTGCATCAGTCTCACTGTGCACTTGTAGAAGCCTCCAGCTCTAAAAGGTCCAAGTTGAAGATGAAGCCCTGCTCCAAATTACTGGACAGTCCAAATATGTATGTGGAGGCATATAGTACAGCAGCCAGATAACTATAGATGCATCGGATGAGCTCCTCACCACCAGGATATAACTGCGAGTATCCGATAATATGCAAGTTCATGCCAGTAACGTATACTGTCATGACGACAGTACTGCAGCCGAGAAGGAAATCAGAGAAGTGCCAGAACATAAACAAACAACTGAGATCCAGGCCAGGAAGTAAAGACAAATGAGTTCAGCCATCCAGCAAAAAATGTCCACAGAGAGAGTTGACGAATCCCAGGACCAGTAGCACAGTAAATGTAGGTGTATAATCAGGAGTAGTTGAGAGGTCCGATACCAAGGCCCATTAAACAAAAGCTAGCTAGCTAAGTGTGTACAATCATAAAATTGTTATATCATGAAGAAGCAGTTAGCAGAATGATCAAGTCAGCCCCAATAACAGAAGTTTCCAAGGACCGCATCAATACTCCCTCAATGCTCCAACCGACCCAAAAATCTTCAGCAATCCATGAACAAATCCATGAACAATCTCCACAGATCTGGAAAGGCTTGTTCAGCAGACTCAAAGTTTGTTCAGGAGCCCTAGTGGAGGACCAGTCCCCATGCTGGATAAAGCATCCTGAAGCGCACCACAGCCGCTATGAGCTTGGTGACCAGCGAATGATAAGTGGCTCTCTTCTGTCGGTTGCTACTGGAAGATCCTGTGCCAGCCTGATCTTAGACCCTTCCCAGCAGATCTCTCTAAGTTCCTTAACTTTAGTCAGGACATGCTGATGATCCAGGTAATTAAGTAGTTTCAAAATGAAGGGACGTGGACTGGAACTTAGTGGTGGTCTGGGGCGTAACAAGTGATGGGCCTTTTCGACCACGTAGGATGGGTTATAAGGGGATGGTCCAGTTATCTTTGCAAGAAATGTCTGCGCAAATAGCACAGGCGTGGCTCCTTCTACATCTTCTGGAAGGCCAATGACAACTATATTGTTCCGTCTACTTCAGCCTTCCAGGTTTTCCAGTTTGGTGTCCATTCTTGCCAGTTTTTGCTATAAGGAGTCTAGCTCTGGGTCTATCCTATTGCGTCAGGACTCCATGGATGTAGTGCGAGCCACATCTGAGATTTGTTTCACTGCTTCCCTTAAGTTGGCCTGCAATGATTTTAGTTCCAATGTTAAGTCCTGGAAGACAGTTTTAAGTGGTTGCAGTTATGCCAAAAACTTTTCCTCCATCAGTGGTGTTGATGACGGCATAGCAGTGGGAGCCTTACCAGAGGAAGTGCCTTGCCCCTTAGTGTGCTTGGAACATTTGTCCGAGGTCTGAGGTGGTGTGTGCTGAGGGGGTGCCTGACGCATCTCTAAGTCCATTGTCACCATAGATTTAGGTAAACCAGCCATCAGACCACATGAAAAACTACAAACAGAAGCTTTGGCGGTTCAAAGTAATGGTGATTGCTGAAAAAAGCCCTAATTAGCCACTGATAGAGAAATTAAAACAAATAGAGCAGGACCATGGGTTCTGAGCTGCTACTAATCAAATCAAATCAAATCAAATCTTTATCCAGGCGATTACCATTGAGCAAGCTCATTTAAAAGGTGGACCTGCTGTTGTCAAGGACAGATATACATACATATATTAAGGTGCAGTATACAAAATGAGAAAAAGGATACAAACAAACTTACAGCAACATGGTAGGTGCGATATATACATTCCAATTGTTCACAGAAGAACCTACATGCATTACATAACATTATTGCAGTATTTACAGCCTTCATGTACATAGAAGTTAAAGATCATGTGCAACGATTTTTACATATTTTTAATAAGAGCTTAAAAAGTTGCAGTTCAAGTCCTTGTGTCATGATTAGTGATTCCTGAAAATTTCATGTTGTTTGGTTTTGTGGTTTTCTTTAAATCAGCATTTGTTAACGTGCTCTGTAGAGGCTGAAAACAGTGGAGTTATTTCTGTCCTCTCAGTCAAGCTTAGAGTGCGATGACATCATGTTGGAGTAGTTTGCTGTTTCAGATTCCCAATCAGAACAGCACTCTGTAGAATTTATGGTTCGCTGAGCTCTCCAGGTTTCTTGCAAACCCAGTCTCTGGTTTGTGTTTAGATAGATCCACTTAAAATATATTATTCTCTTCCTTTAAAAAGCTGATCATTTCAGTTTCAATGCTGAATTGAAGTAGTTGAAATCTTTTTCTGTGAGAAATCAGCTTGTCTGTATTACAGCTCCGTTCTTTCTAATCAAACCTCAATTTTTTTCTAACTATATAACACAGGGCTGTTTAATGAATATAAAATAAATCTAAATTTTGTTCATTCACGGAAAGTTTGTTTTAGATGTAGCCTTCATAAATACAATCATGTAAGAACATTTTTTTTCATGTCAGATTGACAAACATGTACTTGTCATACTCTGCTACAGTATTTCAAGCATATGTACTGTCAACACTCACAAATATCAGTTCTTTGGTGGTTCCTCTGTGAAAATACATCATGTATGTGTATAACTAAAAACACTATGTGGCATTCCAATGCACCATGTCTCTGCCCCACAGTTAAGGCAGCTGCAGTCTACTACCACCAGTCCCCTGCCCCACAAGCCCCCTGCCTTCTGCTCCACATTCGAGGCTGCTGCACCCTGCTGCCTACTGTCTTCTCCCAGACAGTCAGGGATTGTGCACCCTGCTGCCTCCATCCTGTGCCTAAGGAATAAGGACTACTGCACCCTGCCGCCCCCTGCCCAAACAGTTGGGCTTGCTGCACCCTGCTGCCCTCTGTCCCCCACCCTCACAGTTAGGGATGCTGCACCTGTTGCCCCATTCCTGTCTCCACAGTCAGGGCTGCTGTACTGTGCTAAGCCCTAGAGTGCCAGGTTCTCTGCCTCCACAGCTGGGGCTGCTGCACCATGCTGCCCTAGCACCAGAGGTGAGGTGATTGCTGCACCCTGCTACCCATTTCCATTGCCCAAAATGGTCAGGGCTGCTGCACCATGTGTACCCATCTCACAGCCAGGGGCTGCTGTACCCTGATGCTCCACGTGTCCTGCCCCACAGTTGAGGCTTCTGCACCATGATGTCTTCTTTCCCCTGTCACCACTGACAGGGCTGCTGCACCCTGTTCCTTTCTACACAGCTGCGGTTGCTGTGGCCTGTTGTGCCCTAGATCCCCATGCCTCTGCAGTTAGGACTGCTGCACCATGCTGCCACTTGCCACAAGATTCAGGGCATTTGCTGCACCCTGTTGCATGCCTCCACAGTTGAGGCAGTTGTATCCTGCTGTCTCTGTGCCACCAGAGTCAAATCCTTTGCTACACCCTGCTGAGACAGGAACAGGGGGCAACATGTGTAGTGTCCCTGACTGTGAGGGTGAGAGAGAGAAAGAGAGAGGGTAGCAGGGTGCAGCAACCCCAGCTGTTCAGAAAGGGTACAGCACAAGAGTAAGGGCATTTGCTGCACCCTGTTCCCTGCCTGTGGAGGCAAGGGGGTCTGTGGTGCAGCAGGGCACAATGGTGGCAGGTGACAAAGGACAGCATGGTGTAGAAGCCCTGACTGTGTTGCAGGACACAGTTGGGCATCAAGGTACAGCAGCCCTGAAAATAGCACAGGGTACACATTGTGCAGCAGCCCAGACCATTTGGGGCAATGGAAGTGTGTAGCAGGGTTCAGCAGCCCCAACTGTGGATGCAGGCAGCATGAGACTCTAAGGTGTAGCACAGCACAGCAGCCCTGACTGTGGATATAGGAACAGGGGGCAACAGGGCACCGTGGCCCTGACTGTGGGTGTGGGAACAGAGAGAAGCAGGGTGTAGCAGCCCTGAATGTTCAGACAGGAGATAGTGGTGGCAACAGGATACAGCAGCCCAAACTGTGGGACAGGGTGCAGCAGCCATACCTGTTTGGGACAAGGGATGTGGGGAGCAGGGTGTAGCAAAGGATTTGACTCTAGTAGCAGAGGGACAGCAGGGTGCAACTGCCTTAACTGTGGAGGCATGGAACAGGGTGCAGCAAATGCCCTGAATCTTGTGGCAAATGGCAGCATGGTGCAGCAGTCCTAACTGCAGAGGCATGGGGCTCTATAGCACAGCAGGCCATAGCAACCCCAACTGTGTAGAAAGGAGCAGGGTACAGCAGCCCTGTCTCTGGTGATAGGAGGTAGAGAACAGCATGGTGCCAAAGCCGCAACTGTGGTGCAGAACACAAGGGGCATCAGGGTACAGCAGCCCTGACTGTGAGATGGGGTATACATGGTGCAGCATCCCTGACCATTTGGGGTGATGGAAGTGAATAGCAGGGTGTAGCAAAAGCCCCACCTCTGGTGGCTAGGGCAACATGGTACAGCAGCCCCAGCTGTGGAGGCAGGGAACCTGGGACTCTAGAGCTTAGCACAGCACAGCAGCCCTAACTGTGGAGACAGGAACAAGGGGCAACAGGTTCAGCTTCCCTAACTATGAGGGTGGGGGAAAGAGGGCAGCAGGATGCAGCAACGCCAATTGTTTGGGCGGGGGGGCAGGGTACAGCAGCCCTGATTCTTTAGGCAGGGGATGGAGGCAGCAGGATGCACAATCCTTGACTGTGTGGGAGTAGATGGTGGGAAGCAGGATGCAGCAGCCTCAAATGTGGAGCAGAAAGAAGGGGGCTTGTGGGGCAGAGACAGTTGGCAGTAGACTGCTGCTGCCTCAACTGTGAGGCAGAGACACGGTGCATCAGTATGCCACATAGTGTTTCTAGTTATACCTAACATAATGTATTTTCACACAGAAAACACCAAAGAACTGAAATTTGTGAGTTCTGACAGGTGCTTGTCACAATCTGCTACAGTATTTCAAGCACATGTACTATTTGTCAATCTGACATGAAAAAAATGTTCCTACATGAAATCTATTTATGGAGGCTACATCAAAGATGAATTGTTTCTGTGAATGAACAAAATTTAGATTTATTTTATATTCATTTAATAGCCCTGTGTTCTATAGTTAGAAAAACAATCTGAATTTTGATTAGAAAGAACTGAGAGCTGTGATACAGACAAGTTAATTTCTCACAGAGAAAGATTTCCACTACTTCAATTCAACATTTAAATTAAAATGATCAGCTTTTTATGAGAAGATAATGTTATATTTTAAGCTGATCTATCTAAACACAAGCCAAGGACTGTGTTTGTAAGAAACTTGGAAAGCTCAGCAAACCATTAACTCTACAAACTATTGTTCTGTTTGGGAATCTGAAACAGCAAGCTACTACAAAACGATGTCATTGTACTCTAAGTTTGACTGAGAGGACAGAAATAACTCTACTGTTTTCAGCCACTGTAGAGCAAGTTAACAAATGCTGATTTAAAGAAAACCACAAAACCAAACAACATGACATTTCAGGAAACACTATTCATGACATAGGGACTTGAATTTCAGCTTGTCAAGCTTTTATAAAAAATATGTAAAAACCGTTGCACATGATCTTTAAGGTATCATGTTTATTGATGCCTGTATAGAAGGGTACAATTATTTACATTTCAGCCCTCAGCCATTGTTTATGTGCTTGGGTGAGGGTCCTAGGTTACAGAAGGACCCACAGTGAAGACTGTATCTCCTGCTTAGGTGGTGGCAGGAGAGTAGAAAGGGAGAAAGAGGTGCCAAGGGTTCCGAGGGCCAGTATGGCAGCTGATTAGTGACTAGTTAAATAGGGAAGGATAGAACTAGGTTCGTGGCTGAATGTGGTAAAACCAGAGAGGAAACCATCTGCAGGACTGCTAGTGACTATGGAAACACTTACAGATTTTGGCAAATGTTTTGTCATAAATAGTCCTAAAAAGGGCAATACTGACAGGAGAACTAAGTCTCGACGATCTTTGTATCTTATTCCAGAGTGTGGGCAAAGATTGGCTTATGGCGGCCCTACCAAAATGGTTACTGATCCTGGGGCTTTTCAGAGAAATTAGTGAATGGCTTTGTAGGTCATAGCTACTCATTGGATTTAAGGGGAGACAGGCAACAATGTAATCTGGGAGCTTGTTGGTGAGGGCTCGAAGTGTCCAGAGGGCTGCATTTCTACACCTTCAGTATTGCAGGAAAGGCCACCCTACTGCTGCATATAGAGAGCAATGATGTGTGGAGGATGGGAGATCGGTTATGAATCTTAAAGCTCTACGGTACAGGACATCCAGTTTTGCAAGGTGTGAGATGGAGCATTGGCTATAGATAATGTCAGCGTAGTCGATTAATGAGAGGAATGTAGATTGAACAAGCTGTGTTTTTGCATCTGTAGTCAGGAGGTGTTTAACTCTGAAAAAGAGGCCAAGCCTCTGCCTAAGTTTTTTCATCAGTTCTTCTGTGTGCTCCAAAAAGGAGAGTTTGTTGTCAAGCCATATGCCCAGATATTTGAATTTAGGTACAAATTCAAGCTTTTCACCTATTAAGGTGGTTATGGGAAGAAATGTACCAGCAGCAGCAGTGTAGACCCCAGTGCTATGCAGTGAAAAGAGCATGGCCTTGTTTTTTTTGCATTTAGTAGCTTTTTATGGAGAAGCTGGTTCTTATTGAATTCATTTTGTAGTTCTGAGCACGCAGCTCCAGGAGAATCACGGCTTAGATAGAGCACCGTATCATAAGCAAACAGGTGTATACTGGCTTCCTTGATTCCTAAATCCAAGTTGTTGATGTAGATGGTGAACAGTAGAGGGCCCAGTATGGATCCCTGTGGGACTCCTCTTTTTATTGGTTTGAGTGGAGAGAGCTCTCCTTCGGCCTTGATTTGTTGCTGCCTGTCGGAGAGGTAGTCCTGGAACCAATCCAATGAGACTGAGTCCATGCCTATGGATTTTAGGGTGGAGAGAAGTAGGCAGTGGTCGACAGTATCGAAGGCCTTGCTGAGATCTAAAAACACAGCACAAACAAATTTTTTATTGTCAAGGTCCCGTTGCCAGTCATTAGTGACTTTGGCCAATGCTGTAATAGTACTATGCTTTGCTCTAAAGCCGGACTGCATGGGGTTAAGCAATGTAGAGTTGTCTAGGAATGATCTCAACTGTATATCCACAATTTTTTCCATCATTTTCGAAAGTATTAGTAAAAGAGAGATTGGCCTATAATTGTTTAGGTCACTTGGGTCCCCTGCTTTAAATAGTGGGATGACATGAGCAGTTTTCCATTCTGTGGGAAGAGAGCCTTGGGCTAGGGACAAGTTGAATAGGTGTGATATAGGTGTGGCAAGTATATGGTATGCCATTTTCAGAAGGTATGGATCGAAGGAGTCGGTTCCTATGCTTTTTCTAATATCTAGCTGTAGCAGAAGGTCTTCAATTTCTTTAATGGTAGTTGGGGAAAAGGAGAAGATCATATCTTTGTTACTTGGTTCAGGCGGCTGAGCTTTGAGCTGTGGACAAAGACTGCTTACTGGTGCATTATTGAATGCCATGTCTGCAGTGGCAAAGTGGTTGTTGAAGGCTTGAAGAATCTCAGATTTGTTAGTGATAGTGACATTGTCAATGGTAATTTTGGAAGGTAGTACAGTACCTGGTGACTGTCCAGACAGTTCCTTTACGGTAGACCAACATTTGGTAGGGCTATTGGATGCAGACAGCAATTCATTTTGTTAAAAATTGGCCTTGGCCTCTCTGACGAGTTTCGTGCAGGCATTCCTAGCTGTCCTAAAGAGACACCAGTCTGCGTCAGCATGCGATTCCTGGGCCTTTTTTCATAGTTGGTCTCTTTTGAGCAAAGCTTTCTTCAGGTCCATTGAGAACCAATGGCAGGTTCTGGCTTTTATTCGGATTTTGGTCAAAGGAGAATGTTTGTTTAGGGCACTGGCTATGATTTTGTGGAGAAGATCATAGGTATCATTTACTGATTTGGCCAGGTAGAAACTATACCAGAGTAGAGAGTTTTTTAGTTCGTTGAAGTAGGCCAGAGGGTCAAAGTTCCATCTAGATCTTCTGGTAGAGAACTTTGATGTAGTTAGTGGTTTAGTGATGGTTCTTATGCCAGCTATAAAGCAGTGGTCACTAACATCCGCATGAGAAAAGTAGTGTGGTTTATTGACAAGGAGGACATCCAGGAGGGTGCTTCTCACTGGATTTTTATTGTTAATGCGAATTGGTTCAGTTATAAGTTGGGAGAACCCATGGGAGTCACAAAATTGTTTTAGGGGTAGTGATCCGTTAGATAACCAGTCGTAGTTAAGGTCGCCTAGTACAATTGTTTCCAGAGGTGTCTCATCCATTTGTGATGTTAGATGAGTCAGGAGCTGTGGTCCTGCTGCTGCTGGTCTATAGCAGCCTATTATTCATAGTGCCACAGATTGGGATAGTTCAACCCTAAGAGTCAGGCATTCAAATCCCCCAGCAATGGAAGTAGCATCTAATACAGATACTGTGAATTTATTTTTAACATAAATGGCTACTCCTCCCCCTCCTGGTCTTTCTGTCTGCTCTGAAAAGGAGGTAGTCAGGGATATTGACCTCACTGTCTGGTGTGGATGCCCGAAGCCAGGATTCCGAGATCACAAGAATGTCTGGGGCAGTATGAATAATCCAGGCCTGGACAGAATCCAGCTTCTTCAGAAGGCTGAAGACATTGGCATGCGTGAAACTGATTCCTTTTAGAGTAGCAATGTCAGACAGTGATGAAATCAACTTTGTGCGGCCAGGATTAAGTTCAATGTCTCCTGAGCATAATAGTAGGAGGAGCAGAATTCTTCTCAGGTTGGCAAAGAGATTTTTAAAAGCACGGGTCTTTTTGCGTTTATTGCAGGCTCTGTTGCTTGGATCCAGGGACTGACTCATCCTCTTGTGTTGCCCTGTCAATGCATAGCTTAGGGTCCAGGCAGAGTAACACCAGACTATGCAGTGTTTAGATGGCTGAAGTTTGGGGCCATGCATAGCCGAGTAGATTGCTGTCCCACTTCTAGTAGATTCAACATAATTTGAGTGAATCAGAGGCAAGCAGGGGTAGCATGATATGTACATATTCTTATTATGTAGGTATATTGTTAGCGTGGGGCATGTCTCTTCACTGGAATCAGATCTATTTGGAGGTCCATTCATATTAGATAGCAGAGAAAGGTGGGCTAGTAAGCAAAGCCAGCTGAGACCTCCCATGTTTGCTTTTGCACAACAGTGAATTATACTACCAGGGGAACTGCTAACCAGGGTCTTTGGGTCCCCAAGTTTTTTGTAAAGGTTGGTACTGCTGCAAAATTTTTGGGTGTCAGTGTTCAGTAAAGGAAGTTTAGTGTAGCCCTGGCAGTAGCATGTGTCAAAACAATGTTAATTTAATGCAGAATCTTTACTGGGAGGAAGAGACTAAAGAGGATGATGGAGAACATCTAGGTTTCAAGAGATTTGATGTTTCTTCACTAGAGACTGTGGAGATTCCTGTGCAGAGTGGAAAGGACCAATGGAAAATTGAGGGCGTGGCTAGTGGGACTACAAGATAACACTCGGGGAGGGATAACTACTTCCATGAGAGCATCACATGACCTCTCCACTTGGCTCTTTCCTGTGCAAACTCTACAGTCAGAGCTTCAGCCTACAGAACTCTTAATTCTCTTCTCCACAGCAGAACTCACTCTTTCTGTCCTTGCAGCAGCACTGGCTTTTAGACATTCAATTCGATTCAAAAGCTGAGTGCCAAGCTGGCCGTTGAAACAGGGACCAAGACTTGGTCTTTAAACAGCCACCAGACATCTCTCCTGTACTCCTCACACTCTCCAGGTTCAAACTGAATCCCCCTTTGGTGGGCAGAACAGCAGCATTTATAATTTTCGAAAGTCCCACACTGATTGGCTGCTGCATGCCCAAACCTTTTCAGTGCCCTTTCAATTTATCCCAGCAACCCCATATCTGCCTGAGTTCCTGAGGGCTGCTATGTTTGTTTACATTCAGTCCCAAAGGCAGTCCCCTTAATATTTTATTATTTTCATCCTGCTCAGGGCACATAACCTTTTCCCCCAACTCCAGAGGCTGTCCAGTTCTGAATTCAGTTAGTCCCTGGCTCCGCTGCCTGCTCTTGAACCAGGGATATAATTAAATTGTGGTCATAGCCTAATCCCCACAACCGGAACTGTGGCTTCTCTAATTTCACTTCGGACGGCAGCGCATGCCCAGTAAAGTGTGGGCCACCATCTTCCTTGTTTACCTTACATGGTCAATTTTCTACCATTACAGGGACTGCTTTCCTCCCCACAAGTGCACCCTTAGGCACTTCCATCACATTCAGAACTCATCCCCCATCTGTACATGGGGCCAAGATATTGAAAAATTCAGTGGCCACAGCCGCGAATACACCAGGCCATGAAGGTTCAAGTCCCCCTGGGACCACTGTCTGGACATGGCAAAGGAGAAGCAGGGCTGTAGCCCCACCAGATAAGCCCCATTTAGGAGGGGCTTATACAGGGGTCGGGAGCAGTGAATTAGGGTAGGCACCCACAGGAGAGAGAGAAAGAGAACAATGGGGCAAATGCCTCAATGTTCTCCTGCTCAATGGAGAAAAAACACTGAGGCATTTGCCCCAATGTTCTCTTTAGGGCAAATGCCTCAGAACTCCATGGAGTGACCATTTTGTGGTCCCCAACCTCTGGAGAACAGACAGGGGAGTTCACGACTAAGACAAGCTCATGGAATCTTCTGGGAGAAAGCTGAACAGTTGCTTCTGATGCCTTTTCTGAACCTATGGGGGCATTGTAGTTTAGGAGTTACAGTCTGTTGTATCAGTGGGAGTTGCCTCTGTACTGTTGCTATCAAATGAGTCTGGGCTGGAGGCTGGTAGATTGGACAGAGAGATCTTGGTGAGGCAGAAATGCCTGTCCTGAGAGAGTTTGAGCTGTACCATTATTGACCCGGGTCTGGAGACCACCTATGTTAGAAGTTACTGATCCCTATGAGAAAAGCAGTGTCAATCATATGCTAGCCAGCACAGAAAAAAGCATTTGAAGCCAGAGCTGCTGATACAGGTGTCATAGCATGCTGTATAGCCAGGTATTGTGCTGCTACTATCATGAGGGTTTCAGAAGCCAGAACGTATAGGTCTAGGGACTACATCAGCAGAGGGACAGTGAGACAGTGAGAGAGAGAGAGAGAGAGTGAGAGAGAGTGAGAGAGAGAAAGTCAATCAAATTTCCAAGTGGGAGCCTGAGAAGCCAGTGACTGAGAGAGGTAATGTGACCCTGAAGATGGAGCCAAGCAACCCAGTGGTACCATGGTTCCAGAGACTGGCAGCAGCAACAGCAGCTGTTCAGTTGGAGGGCCATGAGTAGAGATAAGGGCTTGCCCTGCCTGCTTCAGGAGAGCCTCAGTATTAAAGTCAGGAAATCAGTTCTTTGCAAGTGGGCCATCAGGCCTGGATTACAAATACCTTGCCTTCTGAGGTTCAGTGCCATCTATGCAATTGCATGGCCTTGGGCCGGGGTGGGGGGATATTTGAGCACATTACTCAGATGAAGTTATAAGGTGCACCAATGCTGGCCAGTCCATAGCATTATCTACTGATCTGCCATGATTCAACTCTGGGTTCCCAGGAACTGTGTGAGGGGAGCACTCCTATGTGCTTATGGTGGGTGGGAGGTGGAATATTTCTGGTACTTGATGAGGATGGGTAGAAGACTGAGGTGCAGAAGGGCCAGTAAAGCTATACTGTGCCATTGAGAGTAACAGCTGTGCCTGATAGGACCTAGTTAAAGACGGCCCTCAAAGTCAGAGGAGGTAATCCTGCCTAAGAAGGGCAACTAAAGGCGTCACAGTTTGACCCACCTGGAAGGGCTCCTAAAAAGGGCCATCCAACCATAAAAATTGTTGGTCTAAACTTTTTCCTTTGCCAGGGCTGGAGTTTGTTAAATAAAGTTGCGTTTTCTGTTCAAACCTGACACATCATTCTGGCCCACTAAAACTTTTCTCTGGGTGGAGGCACTGCGCTATTTCTTTGTACTGGATGTGAATCCCCTTCACTGCAACAGCAAAAAAAACAGAAGCCACCAAAACCATCCACAGTAACCCAGTGGCAGTATGAGGCAGTTTCACCCTTGCCCCCTAAAGTAATCAGGGGGATTCCCATCCTGACAGGGGTCTCACAGTAGAAAAGCAGATTTTGGGGAAAAAAAATCAGGGACAAGTTAGAGAAATTGTCTTGCAAACAGGCTATAGAGGAAAACAAATTCAAATGAAAGTTGGCTGCTTATTAGAAACAAGTTGCTGGGCTTATATGAAGTACACATTCCTCAGATCAACAAGTACAATACAAAAGGGAGGAAGACAGTGTGACTAACAAGGAAAATAAGTAAACTTATACCAGCTGAAAGGAGGGCATATAGGAAACAAAAAGGGAAGGAGAAACAGCCACAGGAGGTAATTTAAAGGAGGTCACCAGAAAGCAAATTGTGGAGATTAGAAAGGAAAAGAGACAGTTGGAATACAAGTTAGTGGGTAAAAAGGGCAATATTTTTATTCATTTATTTATTTATTTCAATCTAGGATTACAATATCTTATATTATAATATAAAATTATTTTATGGGTATAAAGAAAACTGGTGACTCTATAGGCCCCACTGAAGTGGATGGGGTGAGTGTGGCCAAAGAAAAAGATATTCAGTTATATGTGCTTACACAGCTTGGTGTGGTGTGCTTACACAACTTGGTGTGGTGTTGTGTTTATGCAACTTGCTGAATAAACTTTGTTGGGGCCGTTCACCGCTCTGTGCCTCAGGAACATCACCCTGTAGAGATGCCAAAGGCAGGAATCCTGGAGGAGGGTTCCACCCCTAGAGGCGCCGTGGGAATGATTCTCTTAGGCTTAAGATAGCTTAGGAAAAGCCCCCCTAGGAGAGCGGCTAGCCACTGGAAGAGGAGGGGAAGATGGTGGGGCCAAGAAAAATGCTTCTGAATGAAGCAGGAAGCAAGAGTTTAAATAGGTCGGGAGGGGGTGTGACTGTTGCTTTAGCCATTGAACTACTGGCTAAAGCCTTTCAAAAATATGAAATTAACATTTCTGCTCTGCTTTTGACAAGGAGGGACAACTGATAAAAAATGGGAGAACTGTAAATACATCAAACTGCATAATGGAGGGAAAGGTACTTTCATGTTGGGGAATGTGGAGCAAAGGTTAAGTAAGATGGATATTAGCAAAACAGCTGGACCTAACAGATTGAAACAATATTGATTAAGGAATTAGCAGGTATTCTGGCAGGACCAATTAACAGCCTTTTCAAAAGATCTTTAAACAGCAGAGTGGTACCAGAGGACTTTAAAAAGTGATTGCGGTACCAATCCATAAAAAAGCAAACAGATTGTCAGTGGGTAATTATAGAGCAATCAGCTTTATGTGTGTATTGGGTAAGGTTATGGAGACCCAGATTAGGGATTTGGTGATAAAATATATACTGCAGAAGGAGTTGGGTTGCAAGATCAACCCCATTATGGCTTTGTTAAACACAGGTTTTGCACAACAGGTCTGCTAACTTTCAATGAGCCTGTATGTAATTCCTTAGATGCCAGTATACCAGTGGACATGATATTTATGGACTTTAGAAAAGCCTTTGATACAGTGCCAAATAGTGGGCTGATTCAGAAGTTGGGGATTTAGGTGTGCCAAATTGTAGCATCAGATGGGTGACACATTGACTTGTTAACAGAACACATCATGTGAGGATAAATGGCTTCAGGTCATCAGAGACTTGGGTGACAAGTGGAGTACCATGGGATCAGTGCTGGATTCAACAGTCTTCACAATATCCATATCCGATATCCAAAAATGGGTCCATAACTGGGTGACAAAGTGTGGATTAGGGGTGTGCAAATCTCTTATTTCAAATATTTAGCCGAGTATTCGTATTTGGGGACCCAGTTATTCGTGTTTTGTTATTTGGTTGCTGGAGCAGTGTGGGAGACTTCACGATCTCCTGAGACTTCCTTCCAATCAGAGGCCACTTTGAAAGCTCACTAAAGGCAGCCCATGTGACCCAAGACTCGCTGAAGATACAGATGAGAGAGAGACAGAGGTCTGGGGCCAGATTTTCAAAAGTAGAAAAATTGTGCACATGTAAGGCATATGCTCCATTTTTGTAACATGGATATACATATGGTATCTACAGGTTCGGGAAGGATGAGGTTACCTGGCACAAGAGACCTAGGTTTGGCTACTCTGCACAAGGGCACCCAAGTAAATCCAACTACAGGAAGCAATAACTGTAATGTCCAGAACCAGAATTGGGATTTTTCAGTGTGGCTTTATTTATTAACTCACTGAACATAAACAAAGCACTGCATGGTCCCCCACAGGGCTACGTAACTGTAATGCAGATTAGAGGTTAAACACAGTGGTCCATTTGAGGAATGAACACAATACAACAGTTGTCTGGCTTTGGACCCACCAGGCACTCAGCCCAGACTTTGCATGCGCGTGGATACACAGCCCGACTGGCCCGGCTCCCCACCCCGACCCATGACCAACCGGTCCACTTGGCGAATGAACCCAAACTCTACTTGGAAAGACATCCCATCAAACAAGGAGGCTCCAAAACTGTGGCTCCCCACACCACTTGAAGTCTGCGACTCATAGAGAGATTTTGTTTTCGTACTTCCAATCGAAACTCCCATCAAACAAGGAGACTCCCATCTAACAAGGAGTAATTTTCCCATCCTGTGGCTCCCCACACCACTTAGAGTCTGCGACTCCTAGAGAGATTTTCAAGTTGCGACCCACGTCTGGGTACCCACCCCATCACTGGCCAAGCGCATGAGGCAAGTAGCAAAAACACAGAAGAAATCCGTAGAGGTGGACCTGGTTACTAAAGATGGGGGGTTTTCCCAACTCCAGCTCCTTGCCAGCCCATACCCGCCATTTCTCTGGACACACAGAACTTTAGACTTTAAAATGTAGATTGACAGTGGATGACCTGAAGCACCCCTCTACAATGAACTTTAAATCCATTAACATTTTAAACAGATGACTGCTCTATTTGTTTGTCCTAGTTGACATAGTCCTCCCAAATAGCAGTCCCCAATACTTGAAATCCAACTGAAGAAAAGAGGTTGTTTGCCTTCAGCAGGGCCAAACACTCACCCATTCGTTGCAGGTGCCCCACAGGCGAAAAACTGTAACCTTTGCTGTTATACATGAACAGACTGAACTTAAATTAAAACAGGCAGCTTTCTTCCCAGGGTGGGAGAAGAGGATTGCCCTGGACACACAAAGAACTTTTCCTCCACCCCACCCACGAGGGGGGGTAAACAGACAACTACTGGTGTCCTTCTTGTTTGCTAAGGACAAACTGAAGACTGACTTTGAATTCCCAAGGTTCTAAACTTACTCTGAGCTGAAGATTCCAAATGTGGCTCATGCAGCTGCGACAGTTCTATTATGATGTCATCTCTCAAATCTCAGCTGTGACTGAGGACAGAGTGAGACAGTGTGAAACCCATTTAACTGGAGTTTCACAAGCTGCCTTCCCTGCCTACCACTAGGTCTTACTGGGATTCTAGTAACCCAGGGTAACAAAGGGGTTACACACATACAGAAAAAAAAGTTGTGCAACCACAATTTTTTCCGCATTTGCTTAGTTTTTGAAAAGACTGCCCTTTTGCATCCTTTTCCACAATTTATGGCAGCTTGGACATTTTTATTTGTATAGCTGCAGACAAATGCTATGCCTGGTATTACCTGGTGTAACATTTGTTGCAGATCTTACCATATATATATATATATATATATATATATATATATATATACACAGTATATATACAGTAGATAGAAGCTAGGATTTAAGAGTTTTAGCAATATAAACACTACAAATTAAATACAATTTGTGCTTACCAACTGCTGTTAGACAGTCGCTGGTCAATTAGCAGGCAGCTTATTTTTTGTTTGTGAGATAAATAACTGCAAGAAAGAAAGAACAGGGTGGCAAATGATGAAAATAGTAAAAACAGTCCCTTAACAAGCCCTATCAGTGAAACCCTGGGATATGTGGGTATTTAAATAAAACAAGAAGACTCGGGGAAATGTTGGTTGTGTAGGCTTTATGTAAAAGTGGAGTGGGGGGTGCACTGTGCAGTGCACCCAGTTTCACAGCCTCATTGCTAGGAAGTGATAACCTGAGAAGCAAGCACCCCCTGGATTTTGACATAACCTTGCGGCTATTATAGCTGTGTGTTTTGTTCAGCATTGTTGCTGTTTCTAACATACATGGCAATAACATGTAATAAAACAACAAGAAGAGACGTTATATCTGGTTCAGAAAAAGTTAATGTATTTATTTTATAATGAGTGTATGACTATAATTGTGTATGTCTTGTGCTCTGTGATATGCTGCACTAATGTTTAAAAGAATTTGCTGCTAACTCTTGCTACTGTACTTTGGTAATTTATTTTTAACATAATTTGTATACATTTCAGGAAGCCACTGTAAAGGAGCATTGCTCAATTGGCTGCAAGAAAACTATTCCTGTTTTAAATTTAAAAAACTTGAACTTGAAGATGCAACACTGCAGGAAGAAAGCATGAGAAGAAATATGCAACTGAACTTTATGGAGAAAAACAGTCAGCAAAAGCAGACTATTTCTGTTTTCAGAGGGGGAACTTATATTTGTACCCAAGCAATGGCAAGTTAAGCTTGATGTAAGCTAGCTGTTGGATGTGCACAGGTGCACAGGTTCTAGCACTAAAAGATGAAGCTCAACAACCTCACCAGCTGTGTTAAACATTCACTTGAGAGGCTCACTTGCAGGGGGGCTACTGATGTATTGTATCTTACAACCAGCTGTGCCAAGTCAGGGGATGAATGTATCTTCTGTGCCTTTTGCCTAATGAATCAATCTGAAATGGCTCAAGAGACACCACAAAATAGCTGTTCAAGATATTTTCTGCAGCAAAAGGCTGCTCTTTTCTGTTGCTCTTGACATAACGATGCACTGAGCAGTGCCCACTCACTCTTGCAAGTGCAGCTGCCAGTACCAAGCATTTCTTCCCAATCTACACCAGAGGAACCAGAACCAGACCTGTCAGATGCCATTCCCTCTCTCTCATGAGCTGCTTCCCCAACTGGTTGCACTATTCCCCACATGCAACCAGTCAGCTCAACACACAGCTCTTGGTGGAAGTGAGTCATTGTGTCTATTCACAACCATGTGAAGCATCTCACATTTGAACCCGGGATCCAACATGGTTGAAAAAATGTCTTGCATCTGGTTCAGCTTGCAGATGCTCAACAAGCACAGCTGCCCTATCTGGAATCTCCTGCGTTCCTCCACATATCTCTGCATGGATGTTTCAAAGATATGCACTGTTGGATCACCGGACTCAGGGTGACAGTGAATGCACTTACATCACAGGTGCTCCTTTTAAATGGCACAAGTATTCTCACAATGGCATCAATCAGTGACCACTCATGGTGGCCAAAACTCCCCAAATGTCACACTCCACTGATATGTCATGAAGTGCATCCCTCTGTTCTAGCAGTCTAGAAAGAATCAGATATGATGAATTCCACCTGCTACTCACATCCTCTATCAAGTGATGTTGAGACAGACCAAGGCATTGTTGCACTGCTCTTAGCTGGTTTGTTGCATATACAGAACAATGAAAATGAGCACAGATCTAGCATGCTGTGGAAACAGTCTCGCTAGCCTTAGTACTGTGATGTAGCATAGATGTGACCACTAGATTCAAGGTGTGGGCAAAGCAACGAATGCTGATGAAATTCCCATCACCAACTGCTTTAATCATATTTGCCCAGTTATCTATGATGAAAAAAACAACATGTAGATCGATACCAAGTGTTCTAGACTGCAGCATTACTTGAATGTTTGCTAGGATGTTCTGTATATGTTATTTTTCTCCATTAGCCTCACATTTAGAAGAGCAGACCTGGAGTGACTGCAGATTTTGGAGAGATGATTGTGTGTGTGTGTGTGTGTGTGTGTGTGTGTGTGTGTGTGTGTGTGTGTGTCTCTCTCTCTTTCTCTCTCTCTCTCTTTGACTTTCTCCTTGCCTGTTATCTGATTTCTGTACTTTTGATCATCCACCAACCCCCTTCTCCCAGTCTTTTAACTCCCAACTCCCTTTCTACTTCCAGCATTTGGTCCATAGCCTGTGCCACTTGGAGCTCCTGCCATCTTCTCCACTCACAAAAGAAGGTACGCTGAACCCGGTCCACAGACTGCGCTAGACCCTACAGCCTTCTTTTTCTTTCAGCCTATTCAAAACTTGCTGATTTTTTACTTGTCTACTTTCTCTGATTCTGTGAACCTCCTCAGCCTGTTTAATATCTGATTTACTCCCTCAGTGTCCATTTTCCCATTAGCAAGTTATACTCTACTGCCACTAGGGGGACATAATCTTTATCTAAGTGATCCCTGGCTGTTGTTCATATAGATACCTTCCTAAATTACAGCTCCCACCTCCATCTAACCAGCCCCCTCCTCTGTGCCCCTGCTTACAAATTATTTGCCTTCCTAGATCAATTATTCACTAATTCACTAATTTCTCTGTCTTATGAATAATGCATCCCTACTGTCCTTTCTCCCCCTTTTCTGCTCATATCCCTCTCTTTACCACCTCCACTTGCTCTCTATTCAGCTTTTCCTAATAACTCTCCCAACCCCATCAGTTATTATCTCCAGTCCCCTACCCATGGCCATGCTATCACTCCCTCCCTGCCATTTGAAATATGGTCTCACTCTACTACTATTCCTCATGCGGCTTTGATAATGGTGTTCACTTTCTCTGCAGTTCTCCACCTTCTTGTTATTCACTCATCCACTCCCTTCTACTCGAAACTCCCAGCCTCCTCACCAGCCTTTTCAAAATCATCTTAGCTGCACTTTCTTATACTCACCCTCCTGTTGTGCTCTACTGGTGATATCCTCCCCAACCCAGGCCCTATTGCCCCTTGCTCCTCTGGCGCCTCCTCTACTACCTCCCCCGATCTCTTCTCTCAGCCCTCCCAAAGGGCTTAAAGATCCTGCATCTAAACACATGCAGCTTGTTGGGAAAAAAAAAAGACCAGAGTCAGACCATGATGTGCACTCTAAAACAAGACATTCTAATGTTCCCAGAAACTTGGCTAAAGACTTGGAAGACTTGGTTTGCTGGCCAAGGCACCTAGCTTCACCTGAGCTCTTTCCTTCTAAGACTGCTTGAAAGGCAGAGTAGAGAAACTTACCAGAGCAAGGGAAAAGGATTAAGACTTAGTTTGGCTAAGCAGATTTACTGTGTGGTGGTGTTTTATTTTTACTCACAGGGATTGTTACTGTTTGTTGCTAACATTTCATTGCTTTATTTTTCTCTGATTCAAATTGTTGTTGCTGGTATACCTTCTTCTGCATTATTACAAGGTGTGCCTACAGGTGTGTGCTAACAGATTACTCCTGTAATCTTCTGATTCAAATTGTCTTTTGCAAGGTATATCTTCTGTTACTGCTTTATTTTCTCTGGAGCAAAGTGTTTCTTACAGCGTATATCTTCTCTGAAATTATTACAGGTGGTGCTTTACAGGTTTTACAGTTTTATCTAACATTAGGATAAGCTTTCAGGGTTACTGCATTTGTTGTTGACTGATTGTTTCTGCTCTTACCTCCTTGTTCTTTCGTCCGTGGTTCTTCTTTTAGGCAGGGAAGGGCCCAGCCACCCACCCCATCCCCAACCACCCACGCCACACTCCTTTATAGGGTACCACAGTTGTGACATTTCCTGTGGCAGAGCAGGAAGGGGCAGATCAGTGGGGCCTCCACAAGGTGATCTCATTTACAGGGACACTAGTAATTTAACTTGTTATAACAAGTTAAACAAAGCACAATTAAACCATTACTTGCATTTTTTTCCTTTTTTTCCTTCTAATTACTCTGACTAGGTTACAAACCCAGCAACTTATTTGGAATGGATTTTCTTAACTGCAGGTACTGTGGAACAATTTTCAGAAGGACAGTCTTACAGGATTTAGGACACTGTCCTACATGCTGGGCCTTTGGAGATCTTAGGGCTCAGCTCCGGGCAGCATGGGCAGAGATTGCACGCCTCAAATTTCATATTGAAGAGGAAATACATTATAAGAATCACCCGCCATTTCCCCAGCATCCAACAGAAAAACCTTGACCGCAGAGGGTAGTTGATCCAGGAGGTTGGCAGGTGGTTAGGAGGAGCAAATCAGGTGCCCCATCACTCTCTGCTCTCCAACACATTACCTCCAAAAACCATATAAACACTACAAACAGGTATCTGCCTCTATCTCTGAAATCAAATAAAGAGGCAGAAGACACTGCAGAGCAGGACACTGAGGCACAGGAGCTAGCACAACAAACTCACCCAAATCAGGAACCAAAACAAAACAAGCACAAAGGAAATCCAAAAACTTCTGATCATAGGAGACTCCATGATTCGGGAGTTGATACCCATCTCCAGCCAGGGTGATGGTCAGATGTCTCCCAGGTACATCAGCATGGAGAGACACTGACCCATTGCTAAAATTGTTCACAAAGCAGGAGAAAACATTGATGTCCTAGTCACATAGGGACTTATGATCTCACCAGCCGGTCAGTTGTGGAGACCAAGGAACACCTGACTAGGCTGGGTGACAAACTATCATCTATTTCGTCTGCATCTCCTTCTCTGAGATCCTGCCAGTCTGGGAGAGGGGAGCAGATGGACGGAAGGTCAGAGAAGGGGAGATAGGGGAGCTAAACACGTGGCTCAAGGGCTGGTGCCAGGAAAAGGACACAGATTTGTAGGAACTGGCAACAGTTCTGGGAGCGAAAGTTCTTTAAATTTGATGGACTGCATCTGACTAAAGAGGAGTCAGTGCATTGGGGCAGAAGTTTGACGTCTTTGCAGAATATTTAAACTAGCAAATGGGGAGAGGTGCAGCACCCCATAAGTCGAATAAGAACACCCCTCCCCATCAGCTAGTGGTCAAACAGGAATTCAGCATGTTTGCTGCTCATTTGCATCACCAGGTACTTAAAAGGTTTGTCTCCCATAATGACGCACAGGTAATGCCAAACTTCACCCAACAACTAACACACCAAAATCTGGCCAATGGAAAATCATGTACATAAATGCTCACAGCCTGGGAAATAAGATCCCAGACCTGCAGGCAATAATGTCAGAGGCTAAACTGGACATAGTAGCAATTAGTGAGCGTGGTTTCCAGTAACCACACTTAGGAGACTTCAGTACCTGGCTATGTATTGTTCAGAAGAGACCGAGGTGCAAAAGGGGGGAGGTGGCCCTGTATGTTAATGAAAATATCAAAGCTACAGAAATTCAGAATACACATAAGGAGCCAGAAGAACTGTGGGTCACCCTGAAACAGGAAATGGGACAGCCATAAGAACTGGGGTTGTCTACAGGCCCCAGACCAGAGGGAGGACATAGACACATTACTGTTAGAAGATATACAAAACATGACAGCTAAAGGGAGGTTCTGATAATGGGAGACTTCAACATGCGGATACAGATTGGTCAATACCAGCAGGAACATCTGCCAGAACTAGACTTATAGTGGATTCCTGCAGGGGAGGGCCTCAAACAACTGGTACAGCAACCCACAAGAGACAGGGCTATCCTAGATCTAGTACTGACTAACAAAGAAGGGATCACAGATCTCCAGGTAGAAGGTCACCTGGGGCCAGTGACCATCACATGGTATGGTTCAATTTGGCTACTACATCTAAATCATCCCATTCCAAGGCAAAAATATGGGACTTCAGAGGAGCTGACTTTGATAAGATGGCCAACAGAGTTAAGCTAGCCCTGGCAAAAAGAAACACAGGTGAGGGGGTACAGGCAAAGTGGGCAAGCATTAAGGATACAATACTTGAAGCAACATCCCATTGTGTTAGACAGAAAAGGAAGTGCAAAAGAAGAAGGAAACCACTTTGGTTCTCAAATACAGTAGTGGAAAAGGTCAGAGCCAAAAGGCTGACCTTCAGAAAATATAAGGGAACACAGCGGGATGAAGATAGGGAGGCATACCAAACTGCCCTAAGGGAAGCAGGTAAGGCAGTAAGGCAGGCAAAGTCCCAAACTGAGGAAACACTAGCACGAACAGTAAAAGAAGGTGACAAGACTTTCTATAGATACATTAGTGAAAGGAGAGAGTCCAGAGGGGGTACTGCTAAGCTTAATGGAGAAAAGGAGCATGTGAGGAGGAGGACCTGTAAAGGCATCTATCCTAAATAGATACTTTGCTCAGTATTTACTGAAGAGAAGGTGAGGCAGGGCCCACAGCTCAGCATCATGGACACAGGGGAGGGAGGTGAGCACTACTCCCTTCACAAAAGAAAGGGTCCTACAAGAGCTTGCTAAGCTCAGGGTGGATAAGGCAATGGGACCTGATGGCATACATCCCAGGGTACTTAAGGAGCTAAAGGAGGAACTAGCAGAGCCATTAGCAGAATTGTTTAGTGAGTCTCTGAGTACAGGAGAGGTCCCAGAAGAAGAAGGGTTCATGTGATCCCGCCCACAAGAGTGGTAGCAGGGAGGAGGCGGGGAACTACAGACCGGTCAGTCTTACCTCAGTAGTGGGCAAGATTATGGAGGCACTCCTTAAGGAAAGGATAGTGCAACACCTGGAATCCATAGGGGCACAGGATCCAAGACAGCATGGGTTTACAAAGGAAGGTCCTGTCAAACTAATCTCATAGATTTCTTTGACTGGGTAACCAGAGTGGTGGACCAAGGGGGAGCAGTTGATGTTGCCTACCTTGACTTCAGCAAAGCTTTTGACACTGTTCCACATAGAAGATTGATAAATAAGCTGGGTAGGCTCGGGTGGGTCAGAAGTTGGTCAACTGGGTGGCAAACTGGTTGACGGGCAGAAAACAGAGAGTGGTGGTAAATGGTATACAGTCAGAAGAGATGCAAGTCACAAGTGGGGTACCTCAGGGATCAGTCCTGGGACCAGTCCTCTTCAACATCTTCATTAGTGACCTTGCAGATGGACTAGAGGGTAAGGCTTGTCTGTTTGCAGATGACACCAAGATCTGCAACAGAGTAGATGATCCAGATGGGGTGGGCAGAATGAGAAGAGATCTGGATAAACTAGCAGAATGGTCGGAAGAGTGGCAACTGGGATTTAATGCAAAGAAGTGCAAAATCATGCACATAGGGAAGAGAAACCCTGAAGCCACCTATAGGCTGGGAGGGGAGTTACTAGCAGTCACAAAGGAAGAAAGAGACTTGGGCATCATCATCACTGATGACCAAAATCATCCAAGCAGACCTCTAAAGCAGTAGGTAAGGCTAGGGGGTGTTAGGGGTGTATTAGTAGGGGTATCACAAGTCGTAAGAGGGAGGTAATAATCCCTCTGTACAAGACACTGGTTAGGCCCCATCTGGAGTACTGGCAGTGCAGTATTGGAGGCCACACCTTCACAAGGACATTAACCAAATTGAGGCAGTCCAGAGAAGGACAACCAAAATGGTGCAGGGACTGCATCAGAAGACATATGAGGACAGATTAACGGAGCTCAATATGTATACCCTTGAGCAAAGGAGGAGAGAGGTGATATGATCGAGGCATTCAAACACCTTAAGGGCATAAACAAGGTGAAAGAGTCTAACATGTTTAAATATAAGAAAAATAGCAGGACAAGAGGACACAGCATGAGATTAGAGGGGGCCGATTAAGGGGAATGTGAGAAATTCTTTTTCACAGAAAGGATGGTGGATGCATGGAATGGCTTACCACAAGAAGTGGTGGCTATGAATACAGTGCAGTGCTTCAAACAGGCATGGGATAGGCATAAGGGAGCAATACAAATGACTATGAATAGATAGGCCACTGACAGAGCAAAGGCTGATGGCACATTTATAAGGTAGAAAAAGAAATGGGCAGACTGGATGGGCCTTGCAGTCCTTATCTGCCGTCAACTTCTATGTTTCTATGTTAAAGAGCAGTATCCCTGACCACTCAGTCTCCATTCCTGGCTACTCACTGCTAAGGCAAGACCATGCTGGCAGGTGTGGTGGTGTGGCCATTTATGTCTTAGCCTCCATCCAATATTCCATCATCTATTCATCCTCCAATCCTGAGACCCATGATGCCCTAGCTATTCATGTGACCCTCCTCTTCACTCTCCCAGTCCTCATAGCTGGCATATACTGCTGCCCAAATGTCCATCCTTCAGTCGCGCTAGACCTCTTAACCTCAATCACTTCTCTTGCTCACTCTGGGGAATTATTCATCCTAGGTGACTTCAGTATAAATTGGTTGTCACCTAAAACTTCCAAAACTAAAAATGAAATCGGAGCTCTAAACCTCTACCAACTGATCTCCAAACCCACCCACCCAAACCACAAGACACAACAACACTCCCTACTTGACTGGGTCCTTACTTCCCACCCCCACCATGCCATCACTTCTGGCATTTTTCCTGATGCTCTAAGTGATCATAACCCAATATTCATAGTTAGGAAAGTCCACAGAACTAAATCGACACACAAACCCATAAAACTGCTCTATTTCAAGTGTCTTGACCGTGAACCTCTCTTGAGTTACGCGCAAAAACTGTTGTAACACTGTTTGCAACACCTGCCTTACAACTGCATGCTAATGTTGATCTTGTAACTTGAATGTATAATGTCTCATTCCAGTTGTACCCCTTCCCCCTAGGTCGCACCGGGAGATGAGCGACTTGTTGCTCAGTGTGCCTTCCTGGTGAAACATTTCAATAAATAAATAAAATAAAGATGAAGAGAGAGCCAGTGACACAGGGACAAAAGGAAAAATTGATAACCAGAGGCATAGGCTTTTGAACACACCAGTGTGCAGTCAAGGAGAGATATTCATACATGGAGTTTGTACTGCTCCAGATGTCTGCGGTGCAGGGGAAAACTCCCCTACACCCTCCAAGAGTAGTGTGGCAATTGCCATTCTCACACCCTCATATGGGTTATGGTGTTGTGGCTACAAGTGTTACATAAGTCTCTGAAAGACAATGTGAAAGACAAGTGATAAGGGTTGCAGATCCAACACCATCATTTCACCTATGAGCTGTGTAATGTGCAGAGCTGTTGGATCGGAAGATTGGCACTTAGTTCTGTACAACTGAACAGTCCAATATATGAACATTTTTGGCTATGTAACAACAGGGACCCGACATCTGTCAGGTTCACAGGTCTGGAACAGGTCAGGATTGGACGCGGGGTGGGGCAGACTTAATAGGTTAACCAAAAGGAAAAGTTTTTTGGATTTTCACATTAAATGCATTGGCACATGAGAGTCTGAACCAGAAATGGGACCTTAACCCTTACCTCTAAATATAGAAGAAAAAACTCTTCTGTTTTTTGGTTTTATTCCCCCCAGCTTGATATTCCTCCCTTAATTTGATCAATATGATATATTTGAACATTTGTGAGATATATATTGCACTTCTTAAATGGGTTGCTGCTTGTTTCTGCCTAGTTGTTATAAAACACAGATTATTTACCTTCTGTATGTGCTCTGCTTTTTTATTTTCATAGTTGGAGATTTATGGAGAGCACAAGAAATACAGTTTACCGTATTTTACCAGGCTATTGAGGAATGACTGTAATGAGTGGATTTGCTCCAAAATTCTACACTGTAAAACTTTTTCTAGTCTTCCTATGATTTTCTGATCTACTAATGTGCTATGACAGCAGTCTTAAATGTAAGCAAGAACTATACTACGTTTAGCCTTCATCTTAGTTAAGCATAAGTGCCTGTGTGTGTTTCCTGCTTTGGTATTGTACCTATGAATTTGTTTATTTAATCGGAAATTTAATTGCCATTTGGGATGTGCGATATAAAATGTCTTTTAAAAAAAAATTTCTACTTTTGCGCAGTCGCTATGTTGTTTATTAACCTTTGTTCATTTTATTATGTTTTCATTTTATTTACTTGCATTTTTGATGTTACTGAGATCAGTGTTCAGTTAATGATATAAAATGTAATGTCACTGAGTTCAGTATATATAAGGGTGTGTCCATTACCAGGTAGCCACCCCCTGATGAAGCCCTTATGTGGAGAAGTGCCAGGGCACCTGGCAACAAGGATGTATGTCTCCTGTTGTTTTGCTTTTGAATAACTGCATCAAATTTGGCAGTTGCTGGCAATAAATATCTTTATTTTGGCAAGCAATAGTGCACCTCGAACCTTCACTGGAGTTACAATTCCTGACTCTGGAGTGTGAGTACTTTGTGTTTTTGTTCTGTTAATATTTGGTGGTAGCCCTGTACATGCACCCTGTCCTGGTCGAGTGAGCGCAGCACCTTTTGTCTTTCCACTGGTACTTAGTTCTGGCCTGAAATGTTTCCAATATTGGCAATGACCATGGATGTTCCACACTTTAATAGATGGTGTGGAAATAGTAGGGGACTACCTGATGGGAGTGCTTGACTCAGTACTTCGGAGCGTGCATAGACTCTTTGGTGTCAAGGGGACAAGGAGAAAGGACTGTTAGCTCCAGAATTTTTTAGAGGCAGAACTATGTGTGACATTGTCACCAGAACTCCTGCCTGCAACAAGGTGTGACAGAACCATAGACACACATCTTGATGTTTTTAAAAATCTGGGGATGCTTTATCTTCAGGTGGTTCATTAAGGTTGTTCAATTTGACAGAGATTCCCCCTGTTGATAGTCAGACTACACAGTGTACACACTGCCTTTCTATTATCTTCCTTTGGTAATGTAAAAGGCAGTCATAGCATGCTCGTAATGCTCCTGACACCACTCATTCAGCTAGTGTCACCAACAGTATCTGCACCGCTCTTTTGGCCCATATTGGCCTTTCTGTTTTGGACCTGCTGCTGCGGCTTTTCCCCTGGCACCAGTGATGCCCCTGCCCCTAATCATTTGGCTGTTCAGGCTGAGATTGAGCTGCTGAACAATGTACTGAAGGGTGGCTTGCCAAGTTTTTTTTTCTGGAAGGAGCCATGTCCTTCTTTTTCCTGTCAGTGTTACCTCACGAGGTAGAGTTTTTTTGTCACCCAACTTTCTTACTTAATGACTTTCAAGGTACTCCCCATATTCTGCCTCTTCATCAAAGCTGCTTCAGTTGGACTCATCAGATGATATATCAATGGTCAGTTTGTCTGCTGGTGGAAAGTACTCCGAGCTGGACGAGTGTTCCTCCTCACTCACACTGTCAAGTTCTACAGTACTGGAGACAGGCCTAGAAACAAGATGTTGGATTTTCAAAGGGCCCTTAGAGTGACACAAGATGCACTCCATGGCCTGCTTGAAGCAAAGCCCAGTGCACCACTGACCCTGCACTGGATTTTGATACAGCTGGGGTTCTGGTGGCAAAGTGAGCTGGCAGTATAGCCTAGAGGTTAGAGGAACGAGGTGTGAACGAGCTTGGTACATCCAGTAGACCAGACCTGAGTTTGATTCTCATAACCTCCTCTTACATACTGTGTGACTCTGAGCAAGTCAACCACCCAGTGCTCCCAGGTCACCCCTGAAAACAGGCACTTGTGCCTAGTGGGCCTTACCCGGTTACCAAAGACTGAAATAAAAAAAAATTAAAAAGTCCCCAAAGTTGCCACTAGTGGTCCACTGTGTCCAACATAAGATGCAAGGGATGGGTTTGACAGAAGCTGTGGCACTAGTGATGGCAGATGACATGCTCTACTCCCTTGTCACATACATACCATGAAGGAAAATGATGCAATGCCCAGGTGATTGAAGGTACTGTAAGATACTGTACCGGAATATGTGCAAAGCCACCCATGAGTGGTGTGCTGCTGTTCTGGGTTGAGTAGCCATTAATACATGTCCAGAGCCGTAGGAAGGCATTTTGGTGCTCTGGGCAAGAGACAAATTGTGTGCCCCCCCCCATGAAAAGCGCCGGGGGTCTGGGGACTGCAAGGCCCCCAGAAGCTCTGGGGTGTTTACATGCTCTGTGGTGAGTTTTGGGGCTTTTCTTGAACAAAAAAAACACACTTTTGTTACATGTTCCCTACCCCTGATTTCAGGAAATACTGTGCTCTTCCCTGTGGAATATGAGATGTAGGAGAATCTGGCAGTCTGGCATCAGAGTGTACAGCTGCAATTGTGGACAAGTGGCTGACCAACAGTGCCATCAACCACCCGCCCTATATTCATTGTTGAAATATACTGTGAAATGTTGTTGCATAAAGTATTGGGGCTCTGGGGGCCACAAGACCCCCAGAAGCTCTAAGGGATTTACATGCTCTTTGGTGAGTTTTGGGGCTTTTCCTGAATACTTTTACTACATGTTCCCTACCCCTGATTTTAGGGAATATTGTGCTCCCACATGGAATATCCCCAGGTTAAAATGAGGGGCTGCTTGCACTACAGCAGAAGTTTAGTTTTCAGTCATAAATTTGGCACTTTAAACATCAGGCAGGCAGCAGATTAAATCATTTGGCCTTATGAGGGGGACAGAGAGGTTATCATGCTGGCCAGCCACCACCCACCTGGACTTTACGAAAGCAGCACAGTGGGTTTGGAATTGGTGGCCAGCCCAGAAGCTTGTGATGAGGGTCAAGAAGAGCAAGCAAGGCAGGAACTCCAAAAAGCACTACAGAGCACCCTTGTGCTGCATGAAGCGCTGGCACAGCTCTAGGTTTGGCACACTCTCCCAAGTTACTGGTGTGTATGTAAATGTCTGGGCCTGGAAAGACAGTGCCAAAGTTAAAATAACGCCAGTCCTGTATTGAGCACTCACTCAAACCCACAGGACCACAACATCACAGTCAGGTCTTTTTTATCCTAAGTATACATTTTCCCACATTTTGGGCTTTATACTTTAACTCTAACTAATGCTCATATTTACTTTTTGCAGTGAATTTCCTTTCTTTTTTATGTACTATTTTATTTTGTATTGCTAATGTGACTGACTTTTAATGTCAAGCAGCCCTAGTTTCCAAAGACACTTCTTCTCATCACCCCCCCCATGCCAAGTGGTCCATGGTAACCAACAGCACTCCTTCACTCAGCCTGCTCCAGCTCCAAGTTATCACTGGTGTGCAGTGAGAACCCCTTTAACCTTCTCCAGTTTCAAGGTATCCCAGGCATCCAGTGGCACACCTTCTCTCTCACCTTACCCCATACCTCAAGGTAAGCTGCCCCTGGCATCCAGTCGCACATCCCTTCCCCATGTCCAATCAATTCATGTTATTCACAGTGACATCCCCCTTGCCTTGCACTGCACCCATTTCATTCAATCTCTGGATTCCAGTGAGCAGCACACCCCAATCTTGCCCTCGGTTAAGCACTTCCAGTCCCTGGTGTCCAGTGATACTCCCTTACCATGCCCAATTCCAACTCAGGTAGTTCCTGTCATCTAGCAGTACCTCTCCCCCTCACCCTGCCTCAGGTCAAGCAGTTCCTGGTGTCTGTGTTACCCCTCCTTCTTTTCTGCCCCAGGTCATGCTATTCCTGGTGTCCAGATGCACTTTACTCCCCCCTCAACTTACCCCAGAAGATGCTCCTACCTGGCTTCCTGTGCCCCCCCCCAAGACAACAGCTGGTAGAAATGTTCCTATCTTCTTGGATTACACTGCTTGCTATCTGATCTGGAGAAACTTTCTTATAAATTAAATGTGCTATAGGAATAGGAAATATACACAGTGAGCATGTCCTTCACATTTTAAATTTGCAATGTATTCAGAAGGTGGCAGGTGGTTGATTTGAATGAGGCTCAGTCTGAAGAGGAGACTAGAGAGTGGTATGTTTTGTACTGGCTGCAGTATGGTCTTGTCTTCCACAATCCACCCCCACACCCAGCAGCAGCAGTGAGCCTGTGCCATCTAGCTAGCTCTTTTTGTTTTTATAATATACGAGTGGCTGATATATATGATATTTGATCCTGTGAGAAGGGCGACTGGGCAAGTGCCCTCACATTGATTCTTGACTCTCTCTGACTGCGTGCTGATGGTGCTGGCCAAGACTGTCCTGGTCAATCAACAGTGAGAGTCAAGAATCATAGTGAGGGTGCTCACCCTGTCAACCTCCTCACAGGCTCAGACAGCCGCTCACCTATTATACAAATAAAAAGAAGAACTAGCTAGACAGAGAAGGGCTCATCACTGCTGCTGGCTATGTGGTGGTGGATTGTGGAGGGGAAAATGGGAATTCTGGAATTGGGAGCCATGGAGCGCTGGAGGTCCCAGCCGGGACGAGTGTGCCACAGGGCCAGGGAGTCACTCAGGGTGGGACGCCAGGCACAGTGTTGATGATGAGGATATGCATTGCTGCTGTGCCAGCCCAGACCCAGAGACTACAGGCAGAGTAACTAGTTGGACGGTCAGGCAACGAACCTCCGGCAGGTGGCAGCTCCTTGAAAAATGTGATTACTGTCTCTGTGTCTGAGGGAGCCAGGGTGGGCCTGGCTGCCTGGAGGGGACCAGATTAAATAAACTGAATTTATATTATTTATTTTTTATTTCCAATTGGACAATGGGACGGACAAGTTGGCCCCCCCCCAGTCACAAAGACGAACTAAGGAGGAGGAGTGTGGAGGTCGGAGAATGTCAGGAATCATCAGAATCGAGCAATCACAATTAAAAAGAAAATACAGGTAAACTTAAAAGTATTGAGTCTTGGGATTCTCGTCTGTAATGCTCATACCATTCCAGACCCTGCAGCCAGTGAGAGGCATTGAGGTGTGCCTTGGACTCTTCAGACCCAAAGTTCACCCCATTCTCCTATACAGCACCCATCTCACTGTATTTCCTGATGGAGTGGGGTGAGCATAAGGGCCAAAGACCCCAAGGCACACCGTGACACTTGTCGGTGTCTGCAGGGTAGGGTGTGGTGAAATGGTGTGACCGTTATGCCTGACGACCCAAAGGCACATCCCAATGCCTGTCTGTCTCTGCAGGGAGGTGACGAGGTTGACTTCAGTTCATTTCTTCACTGCCATTCCTATTATGCAGCTCTCTAACTCCTACACTACCAATGCCAATGCCAGCAAGCAAACATTCGGCATTGACAAATGCTTGTTATAGTATAGTGGCCTTGCCATTTCATCAGAAGTCTGTTGTCTGATGAGAGTAAAAGTAATAATACTTTGTCCCCTGCTATAAATTCCTTATGTCCAGTTCCCTTATCATATTGTGTTTTTTCATGTATTTGCTGCTTTTGGTTAGTCAGATGTGCCTTTTGGATGTACTGTGCTAATCTCTGTCATAGTTCTGTCACATAGTCAATAAGGTTTTTGGTTTGGGAGGCCTTACCGTCCCACCACTCCTTTTTGATGACATCCAAGGGTCATCTAGGATTATGGCCATAAAGAAGTTTGAATGGGGAAAAGCCTGTAGAGGCCTGGGGCACTTCCCGATACGCAAACATAAGATATGGTAAATATACATCCCTTTTTTTCCCTCATCCTGCACAAATTTTTGTAACATCTTTTTTAAGATCTGGTTGAAGTGCTCAACCAGACCATCTGTTTGAGGGTGATAAGGGGTGGTATGTACAGCTTCAATACCCAATGTCTGGTAAAGATGCTGTAATACTACTGAGCCAAAATTGTACCTCGATCTGTAAGAATCTCCCTAAGGATGCCTACTTGGCTAAAGATCTTACTAAGTTCATCCGCTATTCTAGTGGCAGTAATGCTATGAAGGGGAATAAATTCATAGATTCATAGAAGTATGATGGCAGAAAAGGTCCGAACTAGGCCCACCAAGTCTGCCCATTTGCCCAGCTATCTGCTGGGACCTGTGCCTGCACCCCTTAACACTCCCACGTGGTTTTCCCATGCCCTTTTGAATCCCTTCACTGTTTCCTCTCCAACAACTGCCTCTGGGAGTTTGTTACACTTTTCTACTACTCTCTCTGTGTAATAGTATGTTCTAATGTTACCCCTGAACTGTCCCCCCTCCACCTGCAGGCCATGCCCCCTCGTTCTCTGATTTCCCTTCATCTTGAAGATGCTCCTCCCAGGCACCCTGTTTATACCCTTAAGGTACTTGAAAGTCTCGATCATGTCCCCCCTCTCCCTCCTCTACTCCAGGGAGTACATGTTCAGATCTCTCAACTATCTTCATAGGATGCATGGCTTAACCCTTTTACCATTTTTGTCACTCTCCTCTAAACCCTCTCTATCCTCCCCACATCCTTCCTGAGGTATGGCCTCCAGAACTGGACTCCGTACTCCAAGTGCAGTCTAACTAGATAGGCGTACAAGGGTACTATGACCTCCCTATTCCTACTGGTGATTCCCCTTCTGATGCATCCCAGCATTCCACTAACCCTGGCCACTTCCCTCCCACACTGCCCTTCCACCTTCAGGTCCCCAGATATAATGATGCCTAGGTCCCTTTCTTGTTCCACCTCCTCCAGATCTCTGCCCCCCCATACAGTACCCTGCCTTCTGATTTCTGTAGCCCAGATGCATGATTTTACATTTTCTGTATTGAATGCAAGCTCCCAGCTATTTGACCAAGCCTCAAGTCTCCCCAAGTCTCTCTGCATTTGTTTCACCCCTTCCTCTGTGTCCACCCTATTGTAGATTTTGATATCATCTGAAAACATACTCACACCCCACTCAAGACCCTCCATGATGTCCCCTATGAATATATTGAATAGTAGGGGCCCCAGTACTGATCCCTGAGGGACCCCGCTCATGACCTCCCCCCCGGAAGCCACCTCATTTATTATGACCCTCTGCCTCCTTTTCCCCAGCCAGTTTCCCACCCATTTCACTATTCTCTGCCCCAGCCCCAGTCCTGCCATTTTAAACAGCAGCCTCCTGTGGGGCACTGAGTCAAATGCCTTTCTGAAATACAAATAAGCTACATCTACCACTCTCCCCTGATCTGGTTCCATAGTGACCCCATCAAAAAACTCTATCAAATTTGTTTGACAGGATCTGCTCCTAGTAAAACCATGTTGTCTTAGATTCATCAGGCCGCTTGTCTCCAGGTAGCTGGTGATCCTGCCTTTTATTAGCTTCTCCATGAGCTTGCCTTTGTAGCGCAGTTACAGACTACAAGAATAAATTGATTCCCCTTCAGACTTTTTGGTAGGGGCCCCACAATGTCCATGGCAATTCTTTCAAAAGGAATGGTGAACAAAGGCATTGGCTGTAAGGGTACTTTATCTTTTTTACCCAGTTTTGCCACCTTTTGGCATTCAGAATAACTCCTACAATATTCTGAGACATGTTCATGAATGCCTGGCCGAAAGAACTGGTAAAGAAGATGATTCAGTGTACGATCCCTGCCCAAATGTCCAGCCATTGGAATATCTTGCGCCATCTTAAACAATCGTTCTCTATACACTTTGAGTATCATTAGTTGTTTTACCATTTCCCCAGTTCTGGGGTTAGTACACACTCTGTGTAACAGTCCAGTCTTTATTTGATACTTATCATCTTTAATACATTCTGGGCTCTGTGAAAAAAAGTTTTAATGTCTCATCCTTGTTTTGCATTAACCTAAAATCATCAGTATCAAACTCTTGTAATTTAGGTATATCATCGTTGGGTACCACCACATTTTTATTATTTACAATCCAAGCATTCTTCTCTCTTCTCTTCTGGTGTTGAGGTTTTCTATTCTTTCCCTTGGGCCCATAAACATCCTTTTCGAATGGAAAAACATGTCCCAAAGTTCTTTGTTGTAGTTACTTCAGCACAGACATTGGTGGTTAACAGAGTCTGGAATTGGGGGTGATCATGGCCGATAAGGATAGGTACTGAAAGATTAGGAACAACACCCACCCTCAGTTGATATGTACAGAGATTACTGTTTTCTTGACTGGATGAAAATGTACATCTTCATGAATACAGGTCACCCTTGTGGTCGGTACCCCTGGTTAAGGTTGTTCCTCCAATACAGCAGCTTGAACTAGTGTTTGTTTGCTCCCAGAATGTAGGAGCTCAGTAACTGTTTGCTGTCCTGTTTGTACAGGTAATACATACTGTCCCCAGTTGGCAAGTGCAAAGTGGGTAGGTTCTGCCTTGTTCTTTGGGCATAAACATGCAATATGGCCCTTAGCATTGCATTCTCTGCAGATAATATCAGGATTATACCCCCTTCCTGACTTGTTGAATGGTTTATTCCCAGAGATCCCAGTAGTCCCAGAAACATTGCTAGACTGTATAGGGGAAAAGGTAGTAGATCTTACCATGATGTGTTGGCTTGAGGGGCTACTTTTCTGACGGTGTGGTCTAACTATTATATAGTCCTCGGCTAGATGAATAGCTGTGTCAGGGGTCTCTGGGCGATGTTGCTTTACCCATAATTGAACATCTCGGGATAGAATCTGGATAAACTGTTCTAAGATGATAGCATCCAGTATGTGAGCCACTGTTTGAGTTCCTGGCTGTAACCATTTCTCACATAAGTCTTTTATTTATTTATTATTTATTTAGCTTTTGTTCACCGGGTAAGTGCACTAGACAAATCCTGCCTATTTTCAGGCACGACCCGGGGGAGGGGGATACAGATGAATGCCAACTGACCTTGAACCAGATTAAGCTGTTGGTGGTATTTTAGTGAATGAGGGAAATTTGGCCAGGACACCGGGGAAATTCCCCTACTCTTTTCGATAAGTGCCATGGGATCTTTAACATCCATCTGAACTACCACCAATCCAGGCAGATGGGACCTCAGTTTAATGTCTCATCCGAAAGACGGATTTTTTTAATTGAGTGTATGCATCTTGCAGGCTATCAGCAGTATGGAACTTGTAAGAATGAAACCTTTGTCGGTATGTTTCTGCATTAATATCATACTTCTTGAAGATGGCTTGCTTAACTCGATCATAGTCATTAGCATGAGCAATCTCAACCTGGCTATAGGCTAGCTGAGCTTTCCCCATGAGATAAGGAGCCTACTAAATGACCCACTGGTCTCTTGGTCATGCACAAGCCATGGCCACTCTTTCAAAGGTTGTTATATAGGCTTCAAAGTCATATGAGTCTGATAACTTGACCAATTTAATGTCTTTCTGCCCCACCCCTGGGTTAGACAGGGGTCTACTAGCACCTAGGGCCTGTATGGCACATAGCGTATCTGTCCATCTCACTTCACTTTCTTTTCTATCTTTTCTCTTTGTCTTTACAACTCTACCTGATGTACACACAACCATTTAAGTAGTTCAACAGCAAAATAAAATGGTTATATTAAATGCACTCTGAAAATAGAGTTAAAAATCTACATTTCGACCTTAGGTCTTCTTAAGGAAATATCTAAAAGAGAAAAAAAACAAGTTAGTGTTTTTTTTTCTCTTTTTTTTTTTCTTTAGATATTTCCTGAAGAAGACCTAAGGTCAAAACGTAGATTTTTAACTCTATTTTCTATTTTCAACGTGCATTTAATATAACCATTTTGTTTTGCTTTTAGACCACATGCTGACGCAGCGTCTTGTTTTTGTTATTTACATTTAAGTAGTTCATGTGTCTCCTCAGGGGGAGCTTCTTCCTCTGGCCCACCTCCACTAGCTTGTGCTTTCTCCTCTTTGGGATCTTCCATCTTTAATCCTTTCTCACCTGCTGTTCTCTTGGACTCTTTTCTTCTGACCACTGGATCTAAGCCATGTAATAATGGAATCTGGTATTTGGCAACCACCGATCTCGTGGCAACTCCAGGATGCTTCAGCTGATCTGTCTGGTCCTAGTCCACCTTGTCATGCTGCATCCAAAATCCATCAGGGTCTTAGGTCAGACCCTCCAGCTACACAACAGTACCAACTGGGAATCCAACTTCTGCCACCATGTGTCACAGGCCGTGGGATGACAGATGGACATAAACACTGGAAAATGCAGTTGTACAGGATCTAACATAATAACATACTAAAATGCCAGCAGAATAGGCCTAACAGTCCTTCATGTCTGCTCGTTTGGTCATCCCCCTTCCTGGGAGCTGACCTTGCTGCCCCCCCTTGCCTTCTCTGGCTTCTCCCTTCCCAGTTCTGGACATTCTCGCTGCATTGGATTTTGCTTCCACAACCCTTCCCCTGTACCTGTCCCACCCCCTCTTGAACCCCTCCACCATCTCTGCCTCCACCAGCCCCCTGGGCAGCGCATTCCATGGCTCCACCACCCTCTCAGTGAAGTAGCACCTCCTCCTTTCTCCCTGAACCCCCAGCTTCCACCCATGCCTCTAGTTACCCTCCTCCTTCCTTCAAGGACCCTGACTGCTCCTCCCTATTTACCCCCTTCATGTACCCGAAGACCTTTATCACGTCCCCCCGGTCCCTTCTTTTCATTGACTTCATTGTTGCCATGCTAAACGAGCCTCTGGAAGTTGTAACCAAATTTAAATATCTGGGTATCTGGATTGACAATAAATAATCTTTCAATGACCACTTCGAAGATGTCTCTAGAAGGTTAAAAGCAAGGTTAGGTTTCTTCTACAGAAATAGGCCCCTTTTCCCCCTTGAAACTCGAAACAAGCTTGTACAGGCCACTTTTCTCCCCCTACTCGACTATGGCAATGTAATCTATTCCTCCTTCACTCTTGCAAATCTAAGTAAACTGGACATCCTTTATCACTGTGCATTACGGTTCATTACCAACTCCCCTTACCGTTCGCATCACTGTGACTTATATGCAGCTGTTGGTTGTACATCCCTTACTACTAGACACCTGCTCCATGCAGGGCTATGGACTCTTAAACTGCTCCTGCAGAAATTGCCAAGCTATCTCTCTTCCCTTATTAGTATCTCACATAGTGCATACTAGTTAAGAAAATCTGACTTTATTATGCTTGACATACCAAGGATGCGGACCTCCTTTGGTAAACGGTTATTGCATATGCCCTTCCTCCATTTGAAACAATAGCAAACTGTACTGAAACTAACTAGCACAGTTTCAATAAACTTCTACAAACGCTAAGTTCAGCCAAAATAAAAGACACCTGTAACTGTCATTAAGTCTCTTCCTTCCCCATGTGTGCCATATTTATCCACTGGTAAGGTATAATTGCTTTGTCATATTAACTGCTTTCCTTCCCCTTCTATTCCTGGCTTTATCTATGCTTACGCCCACTGCTACTCTATCAAATCACTCCTCCCCATATCAGTTGTAGTCTGTTGTTTGTTCTAGCTGCCAAAATATATGTATTCACACCAGTCATCATGTTTCATTTATCAGTATGCAACCTGTAAGTCGCTTCCCTGTGTCATATTAATGTTTACCACCTGCGGTCACCCTATGTGGTACCCTTCTATGTATATCCAGCCTGTATCATGTAATGTGCATTTCATGTATATGCTGTTATTACCTATCTATGTTTGTACTTTAAGTGTTTATGTCACAGGACCACCTTGTGAATGAGCTTGCTCAATGGAGTTTTCCTGCAATAAACTTGAACTTGAACTTCTCTCTTCCAATGTGTCCATATTTAGCGCTTCAAGCCTCTCTCCATAGGTCCTGTCCCTCAGTCACCAAATCATTTTGGTTGCCCTCCTCTGGACCCTCTCCAGGAGTTTAATGTCCCTCTTTAAGGGTGGCCTCCAAAACTGCATGCAGTACTCGGTGCTGACCTCACCAAGCAGTTATACAGAGGGAGTGTCACTTCCCTCCTTCTGAGGTGATCCCCTGAGTGCATCCCAGCATCCTGTTGGCCTTGGCTGCTGCCCTCCTACAAGTCTCGAGTTGTTCATCTTGACATCCACCACCACCCCAGGTCCTTCTCAGCCATTGAGACTTGTAGCATTCCCCAGGGTGTACACTTGGCCCGGGTTTCTGGCCCCCAGGTGCAGTACCTTGCATTTCCCTGCATTGAACCTCAGCTTCCACTTTCTAGACTATCTTTCCAGAGCCTCTAGGTCCCCCTGTAGGGCCACCCTCCCCTCCTCCCCATCCACCACCGCCCCCAGTTTTGAGTCATTCGCAAAGAGACTCATCTCATTCCTGATACCTGTCCTTGTGTCAGAGATGTAGGTGTTGAACAGGAGGGGGCCCAAGGACTGATCCCTGTGGGACCCCACTAATGACCATCCTTGGGGATGAGACTATCCCGCCAACTCCGGTCCTGGAGCCAGTTGTCTATCCATCTGATCGTCTGGTTCCCCACCCCCATTTCTCCCAGCTTGCCCAACAGGCCCTTGTGAGGAACAGAATCAAATGCCTTGCTGAAGTCTAGAAAGAGGATGTCCACTGGTCTACCCAGGTCCAAGGCACTCATCACCCAGTCATAGAACTCCACAAGGTTTGTCTGACATGATTTCCCCGGAACAAATCCATGCTGTCTATCGTCCAGGCACCCTGACTTTTCCAGGTCCCCCCCAGCCTCTCCTTTACAATGCCCTCCATCACCTTGCCCACCACCGATGTCAGGCTGATAGGCCTGTAGTTCTCTGCCACCTCCCTTGATCCCCCCTTGTGGATAGGCACTATATGCGACACCTTCCAGTCCTGGGGCACCAACCCTGTCCTCAGAGACAATATTTATTTACAGCAATATAAAAATTAAAGGGGACTGACATAACTTAACCAAAAAAAAATCAAACATTTCCAGAAATAAAACAGCAGGCTTATCATCAGCACAGAAAGAGGATATAATAAACAAAACAATACGAGGAGTACTAGCACATACCAGTCTCTCAGGTGTTCTCTCTTCAACACCTTTCTCCACACTGACTACATGAGCTCTATGACTGTTATATATAGGAGGCTGTACTAGTAGATTGGTCCATGTGTCTGTCAATCAGAATGGTTCCTAAGAACCCTAAAGCAATATTTAAAAAAACATATTTTTAAACATTATTTTGTCCTTTACTCATCATGAAATATTAATATACAACTCTAGGTATACAGAAAACCTAATAATGCATTCTGGATCCAGATTTTAAACAGAGGTGTCATCGGTAAGTGCCACCCCTAGTGCATCACTGCATAAATAATGAATACAGGAGGCCGTTCGGCTCTATAGAGCAGGATTACTGGTGTGGTGCTACTGAGTTCCACCTCTGAAGCATAGCAATGCAAACAGCATTGCCACTGAAAGCAACAGGAGAAAAAAAAACAGGTAAAACATTTAAAAATTGTGTTAGCTACCTGCTCGCAATTGTTTTACACACAACCAGCCTTTTAACTTGCAGAACTCGAACCGAATGCCTGTGCGAATGTGCACACAGATGAGCGGTAGCAAGAAGTCTCTACAGGGTGTTGCTGCGGTGAACAGAGCCAAGCCACAACTTTAGAAATTCTGGTCCGACAGTTTGTGCTACAACACTTAAAAAGAACCTTGTGTAACAGGGTTTAGGAGATAACTGCTAGTTTTACAGACACCAGGACAAAAAGAAGAAATTCACTCACTCTCTCAATGAAGGCTACAGTTTGATGAGGTTTTGTATAGAGAGAGATTAGAAACTATTCCGCCCTTTCTGTGAGCTTAAGGTCTTAGAATAGTAACTTCTTCAATGATGGAAACTACTATAATTTAAAAGATACTGTCCCTCATACCTGGTATTGTTGCAGCAGAAATACCATCGCTGTACCACTCTGAAAGAGTTCTCGCTATACTTGTGCATTTATAAACTTATGCTGCATTCATACACAGGCCCAGATATTCAAACTGCGCCATTCTGAGGCGCAAGCCCCTGCGCTGCTCAAAATAGTTGCTCAGGGGTGTGGCCGGGGCGATATTCAAAGGAGTTGAGCTATTGAGCAACTCCTTTGAATATCACCCCCCAGCCACAGCTGCGCTGTGGAACTTGCGCCACTGCAAGTTGCCAGAGTTGAGCATTAAACTTTGCGGTGGTGCAAGTACCATTGCGCCATCGCCAAATTTCCGATATTCAAGGTGACATGCAAATGGGGCCATAATTTATGCAAGGCACAGGGGCCATTGCATCTGTTGTGGCCCCATTGCATGTCATGTAGTATGGTGCACCGATCCCCGAGGACTTGCGCCTGGCCGCCCTGCCAGGCAGCAGCCGTCGGGGACCGACGCACCCTGCAGCCCGATCGCGGGCAGTATCTCTGTGTATACATTCCCCCACACACAGATCCTGAAGCCCGATCGCGGGCAGAAAGTATCATGACCCCACACATCTCCCGAAGCCCGATCGCGGGCATAAAGTAACATGAACCCCGCCCACACATCTCCCGATGCCCGATCGTGGGCAGAACATGTATCAACCCCAGTGCCCGATCGCGGGCAGAATGTAAGCCCCCAGCGAATATCTCCCTGGTGGTCAGTGGACGTAATGCCTGATCGCGGGCAGAATGTCAAGTTACAACCCCCAAACATCTCCCTGGTGTCTAGTGTCCCCCACCCACACCGAAGCCTCCACCCGCTCCCCGGCAGCCAGCGAGCAGCATCCACCGCCTGCCGCCCGCCGCCCGCCGACTGACTGTCGGTGGGGCTGCCGCGCCTGGTGCAGAGCTACAGCCAATGGGGTGCAGCTCTACGTACATGACAGTCAGATTTGTGAATGATGTTCATTCACAAATCTGGACTATCATGTACAATATGGGCTGCACACCCATTGGCTGTGGCTCTGCACCGGTGGTGCGGCCGGAACAGTCGGTCGGTACAGGTGGCTGGCGGAGGCAGGCTCTTACCGCTGGCTGCCAAAAGCGGCGTGGAAAGAACTTTAACAGTGGTGAAGACACTGAACACCAGGGAAGATGTTGGCGCAACGACATTCTGCCAATCGAGCGTGTGGTCACTGGACCACCAAGACCGGGGAAGAGGGCTTTACATTCTGCGATCATGGCCCTGAGGAGATGACTACATTCTGCCAGCGATCGGACACCTGAAGATATTGATGCCGAGGTCGTACTTTTATGCCAGCGATCGACGGTAGATGTGCGGAAGGTCATGTTACTTTATGCCCGCGATGTCGGGCTGGTGAGGGAGCACAGGGACGAGTTGAGGGGCCAGCCAGGGGTGGAAGCTGCTGTGTTGCCCTGCAATGCAGCAGCTCACCTGTGGGTGGCCCTCAGCTGATCCTTTTGGCTCAAGGTTGTGCAGGCGCGGGTTGGGGTTGCGCATGCACAACTCTGCACAACCCGACTGAATATCGGGTTGCGCAGTTTATGCATGGTTCCTCCCCCTCCTGTTGAGCATGCATTCATTTGCATTGCGCTGTTGCGCAACCTGTTTTCAGTGGCGTAACTGCCTCCTGCTGAATATCGCAGAATGGCACAATGTAGGACTTGCGCATGCGCAACCCTGTTGGGCATGGCGCAACCCTTTTGAATATCTGGGCCACAGTGTTTTAAGAATGGAATCCTTTAGTTTGACAACAAGGTCATAATGAACCTTAACTCTCTCCTAAGTGGGACTGTCAAGGGACAAACAAACAACAATTAAAACAACAATGACAGTATCCAATGGGTGGCCATTCCATTAAATACTGTCCTAATAAACAAAATGAACATACAACGATCAGACATACTTCACTCATGCTGGACATACATAAAACATTCCTGACAGTTCTTGGGGGGGGGCGAGGTGGAACAGGGGCCCTTTCACATACAACAGAAAACAGTAATTGGTCACACTGTGATCACTCCTGTTCCTCTCCCTGAACCAGATGTTACTGATACTGATCCACAATACTTGCTTGCCTTGTCTCAATGTTTTAAGGTGCACATTGACCCTTTGACTTTTTCTTTGAACTCTCTTTCAGCTAGAAAAGATTTGCATTTGATTTATATTAGCAATATTATTTCTAAGGCTGGTGATGCTTTTAATGATCTTATTCGTGATGGTGATTTATGCACTGCACTATCCAACACTTGATTAGAACTGACTTTTAAAGCTTTTGTTATTATTCAAGCATTATGATTGTTTTTCTAATACCAGCTCTTTGCTGTCAATGACGTACTTTAAGACAACACAGAGAACAACTCAAATTCCTTTACAAGGCTGATGCATCAGGCTTGTAAACAACTTTATAGCTCCATCTCACTATATTCCTGTGGTTGTTGCCTTTTTTTGAAGGCAACAAGGGGGGGGAATGTTATCCATGGTCCAGCACTCCTGACTGTACCCCCGTCTCATGGACAGCAACATATATGTAGGTACATGTACTAACCTTAGGGCAGGGACACTTATTGTATAAGCTTAAGTGTCAGGATCTGTGTTCTACTGTATTTTACCAATGCATATTATGCTCCATTATGTTTTACCAATATATCTTAGCCCTGAGAGATGCCTTTCACTCTATTTTTACTATATTATTATAAGTAAGGCATAAGTGCCATCTTTAGTGCTTGTGCATCACTGTAATTGCAACGGACCTTGGGACTTATAGATATCCCGTTGTATTACTATCTATGCAAGCTAAGCACTTTCTCATATTAGTTGGGAGAGTTACTCAGGCCATCTGTTTTTGGCCAATTATATACCTTTTATGTATCTTCTTTAGTAGTTGCTATGGAAATTATCGGGGTATAAGACCCTGTGTAGCACGTAGCTTCTCTGAGATGAGGGACTGCATTTACCTAGGTAAGGAAAACTGGAACTTCTCCCAGTGCTTTCACCATTGGTAGTAAGCCTGTTTTATTTGCCTGTAACAAATTTCATTTATTGCATGCATGCCACCTGTCTGTTGTCTCTTCCTTTATGCTGTTCCACCAAGAACCTGAGAAAGGTAATTTATTACCACCTTACAGTATCAAGGGCCCCACACTCAACTGTGGGTCTGGTCCCAACATGCACTTTGTGAGCAAAATCATTTTGATTTGCTTACTGTATACTGTAGTATAGTAGGTTGCATCAGACTAATGTTGCTTAGTTCTAGGTTGACATCTTCTGGTACTATAAGTCCCAGTATTCCCTGCAGCTGACATCAGAGTAGTAGGCAGCAGGAGATTCAATAGCCTGCAGTGCACGTTAGAGTTTATGTAAGCTCTAGGCTTTTGTTTGCTGGTCCTGCTGTCCTTCCTGGGCCAAGTACAGTCACAGAGGACTGTACTTAGCCCCTGGAGAAAAGCAGACCCAGAAAACATCTCATCATAGATTATAAAAGCTCTAACTCTGTGAGCAGTAAGCCTAACACAGAGCCGTGATGACCTCTACATTGCAATCATTCCCCTGAACCAACCAGTCCACTACAGACCAATGTATGAGGCAAATATTGCAGTTGAAAGTAGCATACACAAAAAGCACAATAGTGGGGCATTATGACAGAACACCTACAGTACAACCCAGAGCAAGCCATCATGTGTATATAAATTAGAGTTGTGCAGAATAAGAAAATTCCACATTCAAGAAATTCCTATGGAATGCTATGAAATTCTAGTGGAATTCCATGATTCTGTGAAATTCCATTGAATTTTGTCAGAATTGAGTAGAATCTTTGAAATGTATTAGGTTGGTCATACCCCAGCTGTATATTAAGCTGGAGACCTAATATTTGGCAATTTTACTGCTTTAGACATTCTCTAATTGTGTGCCAAATGTTATGACATTAGGATGCATTGTCTCAAAACTATAGGTGCTCAAAGTCTGTCATTTTATTTTTTAAAGAAATGTCATGAACATTTTTATCTGCATATAACTAAGGCAACTTTTGAGCTAGAAATGAGAAACTAAGTACATATATGAATGAAGTAATAACCTGCATACCTGCACAATTTTGTAACATTTTGATAAATGATTTCAAAATGATGCTGACATAACTAAAATCTATATTTTGTCAAAATGTTTGGCTACCTATAGCACAGCTCCCTTTAAAACTTGAGACTGAAAACTTGGCACAAGTACCAGTGTTGTACATTTTTCTAAATCCTGAAACCGTGGGGAAATTTGGATAAAAAAATTCAAAATTAGATGGAAATAACTGGAAATCAGATTTTGATTAAATGTTTAGTCACCTGTAACTCAGACCCCTTTCAATCTAGGACTCTGAATTTTGGAACACTTATGAAATCCATTAGTAACTGTGTACCTGCTAAAATTGGTATCATTTGGATATATGCTGTGAAAACTAGACCAACATAACTGAAATTTAAAATTTGGTGAAATTCTGTAGACTTTTTTGAAATGTATTAATTATGTATTGATTTGGTCATAACTTAGCCATCTATTGAGCTAGCGATCTGAAATGTCATATGATTACTTGCTAAAAAGGTATTCTAATGGTGTTTTGAAAATGGGAAATCTGGAATGCCCATTTTCATTGGCTGAAAGCACCAGCCAGCCAGTCCGATATGAGGTAACAGAGACCAGGAAATAATGTGTTCTAGTCTCTACTTACCTCATTTAGATGTAAGAGTACTGAGCCCTTAGAACTTTGTAAAAAGAAATGCATCCATGTTGTTTTACTCCTGCTTAACAAGCGAGAGCTTTCATCCCCCCCAACTCACAGTGGCAACAGGCACAAGTGCAGTAACAGCATGTCACCAAATTTCAGGCAAATAATGTAGACAGCAAAACATTTGCAAAACCAGCATAGCAAAACACAATCTTCAGGTCCATTAGTGCTGCTTATCTATCTAAGCACTGTAAATGTGCTGAATGTGAGGTTTCAGTAAACTCCCCATCCCAACCGCGATTGACCTATGAATAAGAATACACCCCCCAAAAATTGATTTTTTGGTAAGGTTGAGATGACTGCAGTGTTGAACTGGCTATCAAGCTGTGTACTCGTTTTATTACTTTATTACTTTTGCTTCTGCACTTTATTCTGGGGGCTATACCCTATTTTAATAGTAAGACAAGTAAGTGTCTTTGGTTTTAAATATGCAGTAGAGCTTTCACCGAGTTAGGTGAGGGGAGGCGAGCTTTTATTTTTGGCAGAATGAAGTCCCCCACCAGCTGCCAATATGACGCAAATATTGCAATTGAAAGTAGCATACACAAAAGCATGTAGGCGTTCTGTCATACTGCCTCTGTATTATTGTGCTTTTCATGTATGCTATTTTCAACTGCACTATTGGCTGCTAGTGGAGGACTTCAATCTGCCAGATATGGATTAGAGCATCCCAGCTGCAGCTTCAGCTAGGAGTAGGGACATCCTTGACTCCTGCAGGGGGCATTCCTCAGGCAACTAGTAAGGGAGCCCACTCATGAGGGAGCAGTGTTGGACCTGCAACTCACCATTGGGGACAGCTTTGAACATGTCAAGGCTGGTGACAACCTGGAGTCCAGTGATCACCATACGGTGTGGCTCAATATAACTACTGAGCCAGAATTGAACCACACTAAGGTGAGGGTCTTGGATTTCAGGAGGGCCAAATTTACAAAGATCAAAGAATGCCTCAGGGGTGCCCTGGCAAAGGGGGGGGAGTACATGGGTGGAGTAGAGAAACAGTGGGCAACACTAGAAGGTGCCATAGGGAAGGCAACAAAACTTTGCATCAGGTAGGTAAGCAAAAGCTGTTTGTTTAACTACATCTATTTCCACCCCTCACCGACCCTTTCCTTTGTTCTTCCCCCACCCATAAACCTTCAGTTGTCATTCCCTTACACTTACCCTACCTGGTATCCCTCATCTTATTGAAAGGTTGTGACCTTTGTCTGAATAATCCCTCGTCTTGAGGGAATCCTTTATATATACAGTCAATTATCAACCCAGATAGTGTTCACCATATGTACTCCCCAGCCCGGATCTTATTTGTTTCTCTGTAACTGTCTTTTATTTGCTCATTGTGTGTACACTGTATATCTGGTAATTTTGCTGTAGTTGTATATGTCCTACTTGTCCAGGACCATCTTGCAGATGAGCTTGTTCAAGGATGATTTTGCCTGGTTAAATAAAGTTTTGATTGATTGATTGAAAAACAAGAGGAAAAAAAGACTGGTTCTCAAAAGAGGTGGCTGGGAAGGTAAGGTTAAAATAGATAGCATTCAGGAAGTCCTAGGAGAGACAGAGGGAGTAGGATATGGAGGTTTATCATGAGATGTAGAAGGAAGGGAGGAAGGGAAAGCAGACAGGAATGCAAAGGCGCAAACAGCGGAGAAAACAGCACAGGAAGTAAAGAAAGGGGTTAAGACATTTTTCAGATATGTAAGCGTAGGGAGAGAAAACAGGGGAAGGATTGTAAGGCTAAGGGGGGAAGGGGAGGAGCATGTGGAGGGGACCAGAAAATAGCAGGCATCCTGAACAAATGATTTTGTTCAGTGTTCATGGAGGAAGGGGAGGTGAGGGACCACAAGTGACTGGAGTATGGAAGGAAGGGAGGTGGACACTAGTCCATTTACAGAGGAGAGAGTCCTGAAGGAACTCACAAATCTGAAAGTGGACAAGGCAATGTGGCCAGATGGGATACATCCAAGGATGTTGAAGGAGCTCAGAGAGGTGCTGACTGAACTTCTGATAGTCTTGTTCAACCACTCACTGGAGATGGGAGTGGTCCTGGAGGACTGGAGAAGAGCAGATGTAGTCCCACTTCACAAAGCGGTAGCAGGGAGGAAGCTAAGATTTACAGGCCAGTCAGCAGAACTTCAGTGGTGGGAAAATTAATGCAATCACTGCAGAAGGAAAGGATTGTGGAATTTCTTGATACCAGAAACTTGCAGGATCCGAGGCAGCATGGATTCACAAGGAGGAGGTCATGTCAAACAAATCTGATATATTTCTTTGACTGGGTGACCAGAAAAGTAGATCAGGGTGGAGCAGTGGATGTGGCCTATCTAGATTTCAGTAAGGCCTTTGACACCATTCCACATAGGAGACTAGTAAACAAGCTGGGCAATCTGGGAGTGGGGACAAAAGCTGTAAACTGAGTAAGGAATTGCTTTGGGAATAGGCGTCAGAGGGTGGTGGTAAACGGAGTCCACTCAGAGGAAGGGAAGGTGACCCGCGGGGTGTCACAAGGATCAGTAGTGGGACTGGTCCTCCCTAATGTATTTATTAGTGACATTGCAGAAGGACTAGAAGGGAAGGTGTGCCTTTTTGCAGCTGACACTAAAATCTGCCATAGATGTCAAGGCTGGTGACAACCTGGGGTCCAGTGATCACCGTACGGTGTGGCTCAATATAACTACTGAGCCAGAATTGAACCACACTAAGGTGAGGGTCTTGGATTTCAGGAGGGCCAACTTTACAAAGATCAAAGAATGCCTCAGGGATGCCCTAGCAAAGGGGGGGGGGAGTACATGGATGGAGTAGAGAAACAGTGGGCAACACTAGAAGGGGCCATAGGGAAGGCAACAAAACTTTGCATCAGGTCGGTAAGCAAAAGCTGTTTGTTTAACTACATCTATTTCCACCCCTCACCGACCCTTTCCTTTGTTTTTCCCCCACCCATAAACCTTCGGTCGTTGTTCCCTTACTTACCCTACCTGGTATCCCTCGTCTTATTGAAAGGTTGTGACCTTTGTCTGAATAATCCCTCATCTTGAGGGAATCCTTTATATATACAGTCAATTATCAACCCGGATAGTGTTCACCATATGTACTCCCCAGACCTGATCGTATTTGTTTCTCTGTAACTGTCTTTTATTTGCTCATTGTGTGTACACTGCATATCTGGTAATTTTGCTGTAGTTGTATATGTCCTACTTGTCCAGGACCATCTTGCAGATGAGCTTGCCCAAGGATGATTTTGCCTGGTTAAATAAAGTTTTGATTGATTGATTGAAAAGCAAGAGAAAAAAAAGACTGGTTCCCAAAAGAGGTGGCTGGGAAGGTAAGTTTAAAAAAGATAGCATTCAGGAAGTCCTAGGAGACACAGAGGGAGTAGGATATGGAGGTATATCATGAGATGTAGAGGGAAGGGAGGAAGGGAAAGCAGACAGGAATGCAAAGGTGCAAACAGTGGAGAAAACAGCACAGGAAGTAAAGAAAGGGGATAAGACAATTTTCAGATATGTAAGCGTAGGGAGAGAAAACAGGGGAGGGATTGTAAGGCTAAGGGGGGAAGGGGAGGAGCATGTGGAGGGACCAGAAAAAAGCAAGCAGAAGTGGGGTCATTAAGGAAAATGGAGAATAATATTGAGCCAAGTATAGAGCCCTGTGGGACACCAGAGGTGATAGGGAGGATTGAGGAAAGTGAGGGGTCAATCCTGATGGATTGCATTCTGCCTGTCAGGTAGCAGCAAAACCAAGATGTGGCAGTGGAGTTTAAAACAGCAACAGCGAGTGTTTGGAGGAGAAGAGCATGGGATACTATGTCAAAGGCTTTTGCCAGATCGACAAATGTGGCCAAAGTTATGTGACCCAGATCCATCTTGGAGAGTATGAAGTCTGTGAGGTGTATTAGGGAGGTGGTGGTTGAATGGGACTTGTGAAAGTCAGGCTGGAAAGGTGTGAAAAACAAGGTGGAGTCAAGGTAGGGAGTGAGTTGGGCAAGGACGATGCGTTCCTGAAGTTTTGCTAAGATTGGGAGTAGGGAAATAGGGCAATAGTTCTCAGGTAAGGTGGGCTCACCACCTTTGGGGAGGGAAATGACTATAGAATGTTTCCAAGTGGTGGGAATGGAGGATAGTGAAAAAGAAAGGTTTAGAAGAGAGGCCAGAGGAACAGCTATAGCAGGTGCAGAGAGGTGGAGCAATTTGGGGTCAAGGCCATGTGGGCTCTTGCCTTTAGAGGGGTTTAAGTCTAGGCAGGCCTTGAGGGCATCATTTGGAGTTATAGAAGAGAAATAAAATTGGTTAGGGGTGCAGGGGTTAGGAACAGCTATGGGGGACAGGAGAGACAGGAGGCAAGCAAGTGGGAAGGGAGGAGAGTAACGAGGAGGCACAGGATGTGAAGAAAGTACTGCAAGTAGCTGCAACAGTTTGGGGATCAGAGATAGTTGCATTACCATGAGCAAACATTGGGCTTGGTGGACTGGTAGGGGGTGAGCATAGAGATTTGACTACCTTCCAGAAGTTTGAGGGGTGGTTTAGATTGGTATGAAAAGATGTGGAGAAGTATTCTGCCTTGGCATATCTGGTGGTCTTCATACAAGCATTTCGGTGTTGCCTGTAATGGAGGATGACAGTGGGAGTTCTATTGTCTGTAGACCTTCCAAACCAGATCTGTGGCATGCATACATGCAGCAGTCTGGCACTAATCCAGGTAAGGTGGGATCCTTTGACCCTGGTTAGCTTAGTGGGCTCAAGATGATCCCAAATTTCAAAGAACTTAGAGTGGAAGTTGCTGAAAGCAGCATCTCTGAAACAAGCTCTTCACAGCAATCTCTCACCGAGACAGTTCAGCAAAAAGTACTTTTTCCAAGCAAACGTTATACTCATCAGCTTTTGTAGCTTAGAAGATGTTCTTTTTCTGTTTTGAGGCAGTCCTAGAGCTAGCAATCCACTCAGGGCCCGAAGTCTCTCACAGGGAGGCAAAGCAAGACTTTCCTCTGCGACTGTCAGCTAAGTCAAACAGGCTCTCACCTCTATGAGAGCTCAAGCTGATCTGAACACTGTTCAAAACAGACCCAGCCTGAAGACTGGGATTCCTGTATTCCGTCTGGCTGCCCATGCTCTCAATCACTGTCCTGGAGCTCCGATTGGTTAAAATAGGCACCAAGCAGGAAAGTTCACAGTTTCTTCCAGAAGGCACTGTAATGAGGACCCCTAAGGACCTATAGAGTTCTGATTGGTCCAAAAACAAGCTCCCAGTCCAAACATGGTGGCTTCCATGCCAAAGAATAATAATAATAATATAATAATAAGCTTTATTTATCTGCGCCTTTCTTAAAACCAAGGCGCATTACAATAAGATACAGGATAAAACATAATAAAACATGTTAAAAACTGAATTAACTACAGGACAATTGGCAACCAAATTATCACCGAATGCCTTACTCCATAAAAAAGACTTAAGGCCCTTTTTAAAACCCTCCACCGTCGTGCACTGTCTAATCCAACATAGTAGAGAATTCCAGAGGGTCGGCACCACGAACATAAAAGCTCGGGCGCCGGAAGATTTTAACATTACCCTCGTGATCTCTAGCAACCCCTCATTGGCTGAGCAGAGTGGTCGCGTTGGTAGGTAAGGCACCAGAAGCTCTTTCAGGTAATCAGGGCCCAACCCTTGTAGGGCTTTGTATGTCAGAAGTCCGACTTTAAAGGTGATCCGCCACTGAATCGGCAGCCAGTGCAAATCTCGGAGCGCCAGTGTAATATGAGAGGAACGAGAAGTCCCCATTAACAACCGGGCTGCCGAGTTCTGCACTAGCTGCAAGCGGCGGATATCAACCCCAGGAAGCCCAAAGTAAAGGGAGTTGCAGTAGTCCAGACACGAGGTCACGAAGGCATGGATCAACGTAGGTAGGTCGCTGGATGGAATAAGGTGCTTGATCCTGGTGATGTTCCTGAGATGGTAAAAGGATACCTTAACAACCGCCGACACTTGCGCACGCAATGTCAGCTGATCGTCAAGGATCACCCCCAGGTCTTGCACCTATTCAGAGGTCGGGAGCTCCACATCCCCCAAGAATAAACCAGAGGTTTGAAGTGTCCCCAACCCCTCAATCTGACGGCCAGGATCCACAACCAGCACCTCCGTCTTCCCGGAGTTCAACTTCAACCAGCTGGACCTCATCCAATCCTGGATCTCACTGAGACAGTTGTTAAACACTGAGAGTGCTCTATTCTGGTCAGGCACAAAAGACAGATAGAGCTGAGTATCATCGGTATAACAAGGAAACTCCAGCCCATATTATCTAATAATGTCTCCGAGGGGAAGCATGTACACCACAAACAACATGGGGGACAGCACAGAGCCCTGAGGCACCCTACAGGTCAGAGCAGTAGGATCGGAGGAAAAAATCCCCAATACCACCCTCTGAGTTCTGCCTGTGAGGAAAGTAAACCATCTGTGCATCAAACCCGACAACCCACAGATGCATCTCAGGGGCTCAAGCAACACCCCATGGTCTACGGTGTCAAATGCTGCTGACAAATCCAGAAGGACCAAAATGGACCATTTTTTCTGGTCTCTCGCCATCAAGAGATCATTGATGACCCGAACCAGTGCAGTCTCAGTGCTGTGCCTCTTTCGAAAGCCTGATTGAAGAGGATCGTAGATGTTATGGATGGTAAGATGGTTGTCCAGCTGGGCTACCACTCCGATTACCTTCCCAACAAGGGAAGTTTGAGATAGGTCTGTAGTTTGCTAGGGAGTGGGGTCCAAAGATGCCTTTTTCAACACTGGTGTCACCACCGCTTCCTTCAGGGAGCGGGATATTCACCAGAGTCTAGGGAGCACCAGACTATCCTAGCTAGAACCGGAAGATAACCTCCCACAGCCCATGATCAGGCCTGTGGGACCCAGGTCTAAACTACAGCTTGTGGTATGCATACGCTGGACAATCCTCATAACATCCTCGATTTCCGGCCTTTTGAAGGAACTCCAGGTGAACGGTGTGCTTGTGACCATAGGCTGGACCACCACAACTCCCATGGAGGGGGCGGCGCAAATCTCGGCCCTGATGTCGGCCACCTTATCTGCAAAGAATCGAGCAAGCTCCACACATTGCATCTGTGAAAAGGCTCGACGAACCTGCAGACAGGCTGGGTTGCACAGCCTGTCTATGGTTCGAAAGAGCTGGGCTGGTCTATTCTGAGCAGCAGCAATTTCTCCAGACAGGAACACTGCCTTCTTATGAGTGATTGCTGACTGATAGAGTTTATAATGCTCTTGGAGTCTAAGATGATCGGCATCTAAGCCAGACTTCCACCAACATCTCTCCAACCTGCGACCTAATCTCTGCAACTCCCTCAGATCCCGATCAAACCAAGGGGATCGGGGGCGAAGGGAGAGAGGCTGCACACAGGTGGGAGCAATTAAATCCAAAGCGGAGGTGACAGCTTTATTATAGGCTTGCACCATCACTTCAGGATTTAAACTCAACCCAGGAAATTCTGATAGGTCAAGAACCACAGTTAGACTGTCGGGAGTAACATCCCGTAAAGGGCGGTACTAGACCATCTCCACTGGGGTAGGTCTACGCAGAGGGGTGCAAAAATTGAACCTCACAGTGTGGTGGTCAGACCATCCGACTGGTTCCACCCCCACATCAGAGGCCTCTAACCCCAGCAGGAAGACCAGATCGAGTGAATGGCCATGTTTGTGAGTGGCAGAGGTAACCACCTGTGAGAGGCCCAATGAACACATCAATTGGATGAAGTGCTGACCAAATTGTGAGAGTTTGTCATCGATCCAGACATTAAAATCACCCAGCACCATCAACCTGGGCGATTCGAATACCAGGTCGACGACGAAGTCCGCCACTTTCTTTAGAAATAGTTTCTCATCACCAGGTGGACGATAGACGAGCGCTATTCTATAGCCCCCACCTACCACCACAACACATTCAAAGGATCTGGTCTCCTCCACTGGAACACTAGTGAGGTCCAATTCAGTCTTGAAACAGACCGCAACCCCCCCACCCTTGTGATCTAATCTCGGGCGGTGAATCACCAGCCGGAATTGCTGCCTCAAGGACTGGGGCAGCATTACTATCCAGCCAGGTTTCGGTGATGTAGGTCAGGTCCGCCATGCCAACCAAGTCCGCTACAATGGCAGTCTTGTTCACAATGGACCTGGCATTGCACAACACTGCCCGAGTTGGATAGGACTCCTGGGAAGCCCCGACCACCTGCCCACCATTTACAACAGTGGTGGTGCCCTTGGGTATGGGGACCAAACAGGAGGGTCCACGTTCAGCACCCCATTTCACCCCAGGGCATCTTCTGGACTTAACCACTCGAACACGAGCACCCCCCTCAACCATCCCCCGCTGTTCACGCCCCCCGCCCCTCCGAACCCCACAACGCGCAATTCCCAAAGCCCTACAGCGTTGGTAAATGGGGAAAAGCAAAGGGAAGGCAAAGAAAGGGCGGAGGGCATGAAGAGCGGCAGATGAGTAGTGCACGACGGGGGGGGGGTGGGATAACAATATCTAGCGTCATCCACAGACATCAGGCCAAAACAAGGATCTCTGAACTCCCAAGAAATCCCAATAAAATTAAAAACAAAACACTACAACTTGAAAACACAAATCAACTAACATAAATTATACAATCAAACTATGTAAATAAATAAACAATAGCAACAATAAATACTTAACAACAATAACCCGGTTCAAATAAGTATTAAAGAGTCAATTTGAGACAGTGGAGCTCCCACCTTCCACCGCAAAGATGTCCAAATATAGAACCACGGACTCTCACTCCATGCTTCCAATAACCAGCGAAGCAAATTAAAATTAAAACAAAACCCAAAAAGGCAAAAAGGAGCCCCCCCCCAATTTGGACCCCCTGAGGAACTCTCACCACCCAGGAGGAGTCAGAAAAGGCAGAAAAATTATCCAAAACAGTGTACTGAGGTCAGCAGGTCCCGGAGAGTTAATGAAAATACAGAGTACAGTACAATCTACAATCCCTCATGGGCTCTCACCACCGTGATGAACTACAGCTCAGACTGTCTCCTTCTTCAAGATCCCCACAGGAAACAACTCCACCTCTGGAAGGATTAAGCGGCAGCAGCGTAATAAAGATCTTGCTTTAGGATAGGCTTTCAAAGTTAAATCCACGGAGAAAGGGACCAAAGGAGCCTCTGCCGATACCAGGGACTTACCCTAGGAACAACCCGCCTCTCTCAACAGACCTTACCACCTCCTGGTCAGCTCTCCAGCTGATCTGGAGTGGGTCAGAAGAGCCAACATTTAAGTTAATTTTAAATGCAACAGTACTGATTTAGAAATAAACATTTACCCATTCCAACAGTGCTCTCTCTACTCTATCAAGCGAGTGCAGAGTGGATGCAGTCAGGGTTCTGCTAGACTGATCGTGTGCCTTGATTCACTCAAACCCAGCCCAGGCTATGTACACTGTACACACAGGCTTAGATTCTTAAAGGGATAGCACAGTGGCATGACAGTGCACACTCACAAAGGATCAGTAGCACTACAACACTGTATGTGGATTTTCCTTCTTTATTGGACATCAGCCAGGCAGTGGGCATTTTTGTTTCGAACTTGGCGCCTCTTTTGAATAAGGACACAGTCTACTCTGCCAAGCGCGGAGGCCTTTAAGTCGGCTCAGATGCACAGATAGTTTTTTTCAATCACTATTTTTTGCACCCTGAACTGTTTGCCAAGCAATTTTGATGTTACTTTAAGAGGACTTGCACAGCTAGACTTACAGCTACCATTCTGATGTTACTTTAAGAGGACTTGCACTGCTAGACTTACAGCTACCATTTTTATGTTTGCTTGCATGCATGTGCCAGAAACATAGTGTCATCATCCGAGTTTTCGGAGGTGTGTCACCCCCTCTTCCAATTCAGTCAGTGTGTTGGCAGGCGCGGCCCCTGTCCGCCAATGCATGCTGGAGCTGTCTATGACAAGCTCCAAAATGCAGTGGCATACAGTTGAAAGGGGGAGCTATGCTTCAGTGAGCAGTGATAAGACATCAGCTGCTCATGCGCAGCTCCCCTTAGACACACACACACACACACACACACACACACGCCGCAGCATACTGTGTGCTCCCCCCAACACACACTCTATAGGCAGCCAGGGGTGCCCAATCCCCGTCGCCTGTGCTCGCCCCAAAAGTCTTCAAATGCCACACTGGGTGCCACCCAGCATGGCAACACAATGGTATAAGCCGACAGGGGTGCCCAATCCCCGTCGGCTTCACTGTCTCCGCCCCGAGTACAGGGTGCCATGCTGGGAGCCCACCCAGCGTGGCAACAAATACCATGGCCGACGTGGTGCCCAATCCCCATCAGCTCCACGCCCCCAGCCATCCTTCTGCCATGCTGAGGCCCACTCCCAGCGTGGCAAACGTCCCGCGGCGTCTTTTTTTTTTTTTTTAAATACCTGCAAAGAAAAAATGGTCCCACGCAGTCTTCCTGCCCCCCTCCCCACAACCCGCACCCACCCACTGCGCATCCTGCCTCCCCACAACCTGGCCTCACCCCATACTTACCTCCGGAGCTCGGTGTGACGATCTTCGGTGGACCGGGAACACGTCTGCACTCTTCAAAGTCGACCGTGAACTGAGGAAATGCCGGTAAGCTGTATAATGGGATAGATAGGGGTTTTTCAACTTTGTTGCATATCTCAGACATTTTTTGGAATTTTTGCAGCAAATTTTCAACATAGGGTTTTGGGACCCTTCTCATGAATGCTGTCACTGTCATGGCGTTATTCGGACTGAAGGGGTGATTTGGCGGTCACTGCACAAAATCACCTTTGGGACTGATTAACGAAACGACACTGCCAGTGTTCATAAGGTGGGCTCTCAAAAGCCTATTTTGAAAATTTGGTGAAAAATTCAAAAACGACTGTTTTATGAGCGGCTATGAAATTCCTATGCACGTCAGAATTCGTAATTTTCAATATTTTCACTACAGATTTTCAACATTGCCATTTTACCACACCTTCTTATGAGTAGTACAGCTGTCATTTTTCACATCTCACCCAAAATGTGTTTCCGCCCATGTAGCGCACAATGGCACAGTCGATGTGCGAAATCAATGTATGGGACACATTAAGAAAATCATAGTGACACTGTTCATGAGCAGAGTCTTAAAATGGCTATGTTGAAAATTTGGTAAAAATTCCTAAAATGACTGTTTCTGAGCATCGTTGCGCAGTTCCTATGCATGCTTCGTAAGTTTCAATTTAATATTTTCACTGCAGATTTTCAACATTGCCATTTTATTACACTTCCTTATGAACAGTACGGCTGCCATTTTCATATGGCCTTAAAATGTGTTTCGTACATGTAGCGCACAATGGTGCTGTTGGTGGTCTCGCAACAATGTTTGGGACAGATTAAGAAAATCACAGTTACACTGTTCATGAGCAGAGGTCTTAAAATGGCTATGTTGAAAATTTGGTGACAAAAGTCCATAAAATGACTGTGTTACAGTGAGCATTGTGCAGTTTCCAAGCACCCTCGTAAGTTCATGACTTTGTAATATTTTAAGTCAGATTTTCACCAGTGGCATTTTCCACACTTCCTTATTTACAGTACAGCTGTAATTTTTTCACAACATGGCTGAAGTGTGTTTCACACTTTCAAGCGCAGAGATGCGTGGTCACTGTGGAAATCATTGTTCGGGACAGATAAAAGAAAATCACAGTGACCTCTTCATGATCGGAGGCACCAAAATACCTGAGTTGGCAATCTGCTGTAAAAATCCCAACCTAATTATATTACGGTGTCGTTGCACAGTTTCTCCATCTTCGTGACTTCACCATTTTTAAATATTTTTACTGCAGATTTGCAACATTGCCATTTTACACCTCCCCATGAACAGTACAGCTGTCATTTTTTACATCCTGTTTGGAATGTTTTTGCACCTGTGGTGCTAAATGCCGTAGTCGCTGTGTATAAGCAGCTTTCGGCTAACAAACTGATATTCCCCCTGTTCATGAGGTGGGGTCACAAAAAAACCATATTGAACATTTGGAGTGAAAATACCAATGAATGCCTGAGGTATTAGGGTTTCCAACCATAACGCCCAACCCTGTAGAGAATGACAGGCATCAGGGGTGTGACTTGGGATTCTTGCCTGTAATGCTCATACCATTCCACACCCTGCAGCCAGTGAGAGGCATCGGGTATGCCTTGGACTCTTGACCCCAAAGTTCACCCCATTCTCCTATATCGCACCCATCTCACGTATTTCCTAATGGAATGGGAGTGCGCGCAAAGACAAAGACCCCAAGGCACACACGTGACACTTGTCAGTGTCTGCAGGGTGGGGTGTGGTGAAATGGTTTGGCTGTTATGCCTGATGACCCAAGGCACACCCCAATGCCTGTCACTTTCTGCAGGGGTGGTGGTGGGGTTGGCTTTAGTTCAATACTTCACTGCCATTCCTATTACGCAGCTCTGTAACTTATACACTACCACTGCCAATGCCAGCAAGCAAACATTCAGCATTGACAAATGCTTGTTTTGCAACCTTTTGCAACCTGATCTGTTTCCCAATGCCTAAATTCTGCTGTTTTCTGTAAGGGGTTTCTACGAATGTACTTATTTACAAGCATTGTTGCTATTCTGTCCCTACCAATGTACTACTGAAGCCAGTCTTTCTATTTCTGTTCCTTAAGAGCAGTCCAGAACAATATTGCATTTTCCTCTGAACTGCTTTTTTGTTTCCTGTTTTTGACCTTCCCCACTTGCTATCAGCCTCCCCCTGTATTAGCCTTGCACAATCTGCCTCTGTCTACTCACCTGCATCACCACGCCTCCCCAACTGTCCCTATTTAACCATCGCTTTCTCCTTTCTCCACAGCTGGTAAACCAAGAGGGCACAGAGACGCCTGCCCTCCCAGCAAGGAAAGCCTGGGTCGTCAGGGTCGCTGAGTTGCGTGGACGACCCCCCCCCAAGTCGCAAGGAATCAAGAAGGTACGTGACAATGCACTGCGTATGTGGTGAGCCTGCTGGATCGGTCGGCACATGGTCTTGGCCCCGCCGGCGCTGGCGTTTTGTTTCGAACTTGGTGCCTTTTTTGAATAAGGACACAGCCTACTCTGCCAAGTGCGGAGGCCTTTAAGTTGGCCCAGATGCACAGATAGTTATTTTCAGTCACTATTTTTCGCACCCTGAACTGTTTGCCAAGCAATTTTGATGTTACTTTAAGAGGATTTGCACAGCTAGACTTACAGCTACCATTTTTTTGCAACCTTTTGCAACCTGATCTGTTTCCCAATGCCTTAATTCTGCTGTTTTCTGTAAGGGGTTTCTATGAATGTTCTTATTTACAAGCATTGTTGCTATTCTGTCCCTACCAATGTACTACTGAAGCCAGTCTTTCTTTTTCTGTTCCTTAAGAGCAGTCCTGAACAATACTGCATTTTCCTCTGAACTGCTTTTTTGTTTCCTATTTTTGACCTTCCCCACTTGCTATCAGCCTCCCCCTGTATTAGCCTTGCACAATCTGCCTCCGTCTACTCACCTGCATTGCCATGCCTCCCCAACAGTCCCTATTTAACCATCGCTTTCTCCTTTCTCCACAGCTGGTAAGCCCAGAGGGCATGGAGATGCCTGCCCTCCCAGCAAGGAAAGCCTGGGTCGTGAGGGTCGCTGATCTACGTGGACGACAACTCCCCCGAAGTTGCAAGGAATCAAGAAGGTACATGACCGTGCACTGCGTGTGTGGTAAGCCTGCTGGATCATTCAGCCCGTGGTCTTGGCCCCACCAGCGCTGGAGTTTTGTTTCGAACTTGGCGCCTTTTTATGTTTGCTTGCACGCATGTGCAAGAAACATAGTGCCATCATCCGAGATTTCGGAAGTGTGTCACCCCCTCTTCCAATTCAGTCAGCGTGTTACAGGTAACGGTTTCGTAAGCTGGTCGCATGCTGGAGCTGCTCCATGACAAGCTCCAAAATGCAGTGGCATACAGTTGAAAAGGAGAGCTACGCTCAGTGAGCAGCGATAAAATATCACATGCTCATGCGCGCTCCCCTATACACACACACATACACACAGAAATGCACACATACTGCGTGCTGCCCTTCCCCCGCTTTTGCAAAGCCTTAGCCGGCAGAGGTGCCCAATCCCCATAGGCTGTGCTGCACCCCAAAGCCTTCCAAATGCCACGCTGGGTGCCCACCTCAGCGTGGCAAGTCGATAGTAAAGCTGACCAGGGTGCCCAATCCCCCGTCGGCTTCACTGTCTCTCCCCTCCATGCTATCACCATGGGGTGCCCAATCTCCGTCGTCTTCACTCCTCCCAGTACAAGGTGCCACGCTGGGAGCCCACCCCAACATGGCAACAAATGCTCATGGCCGGCCAGGGGTGAACAATCCCCGTCAGCTCCACTACCCCCAGTCATTCTTCTGCCACACTGGGAGCCCACCCCAGCGTGGCAAACATCCCACGTCGTCTTTTTTTTTTTTTTACCTGTAAAGCAAAAAACGGTCCCACGCAGTCTTTCTGCCCCCCTCACAACCAGCACCCACCCACTGCGCATCCTGCCTCCCCACACCCCCCGCTCACCCCATACTTACCTCCGGAGCTTGGTGCGACGATCTTCGGTGGACCGGGAACACGTCTGCACTCTTCTAAGCCAACCACGAACTGAGGAAATGCCGGTAAGCTGTATAATGGTCTAGATAGGGTTTTTTCAACTTTGTTGCATATCTCAGGCATTTTTTGGAATTTTTGCACCAAATTTTCAACATAGGGTTTTGGGACCCTTCTCATGAATGCTGTCACTGTCATGGCGTTATTCGGACTGAAGGGGTGATTTGGCGGTCACTGCACAAAATCACCTTTGGGACTGATTAGCGAAACGACACTGCCAGTATTCATAAGTTGGGCTCTCAATAGCCTATTTTGAAAATTTGTGGAAAATTCCAAAAACGACTACTTTTACGCCATGCTATGCAGTTCCTACGCATACTGTAGTTCACGAATTTTCAATATTTTCACTCCAGATTTTCAACATTGCCATTTTACTACACCTTCTTATGAGCAGTAGAGCTGTCATTTTTCACATCTCACCCAAAATGTGTTTCCGCCCATGTAGCGCACAATGGTGCAGTTGGTGTGCTAAACCAATGTATGGGACAAATTAAGAAAACCACAGTGACACTGTTCATGAGCAGAGGTCTTAAAATGGCTATGTTGAAAATTTGGTGAAAAAATTCCTAAAAATGACTGTTTTACCAGCGTGCGTTGCGCAGTTCCTATGCATGCTTGTAAGTTTGCGAATTTAATATTTTCACTACAGATTTTCAACATTGCCATTTTATTACACTTCTTATGAACAGTACAGCTGCCATTTTTCATATGCCGCAAAATGTGTTTTGACACATGTAGCAAATGGTGCTGTTGGTGTGCGAAAGCAATGTTTGGGACAGATTAAGAAAATCACAGTTACACTGTTCATGAGCAGAGGTCTTAAAATGTCTATGTTGAAAATTTGGTGACAAAAGTCCATAAAATGACTGTGTTACGAGTGCACATTGCGCAGTTTCCAAGCACCCTCGTAAGTTCATGACTTTGTAATATTTTAAGTCCAGATTTTCACCAGTGGCATTTTTCCACACTTCCTTATTTGCAGTACAGCTGTAATTTTTCACAACATGGCCGAAGTGTGTTTTCACACTTTCAGCGCAGAGATGCATGGTCACTGTGGTAAATCATTGTTCGGGACAGATAAAGAAAATCACAGTGACACTCTTCATGATCGGAGGCACCAAAGTGCCTGAGTTGACAATCTGCTGTAAAAATCCCAACCTAATTATATTACGGTGTCGTTGCACAGTTTCACGCATCGACTTCACCATTTTTAAATATTTTTACTGCAGATTTGCAACATTGCCATTTTTACACCTCCCATGAACAGTACAGCTGTCATTTTTACATCCTGTTTGGAATGTTTTTGCACCTGTGGTGCTAAATGCCGTGAGTCGCTGTGTATAAGCAGCTTTGGCTAACAAACTGATATTCCCCTGTTCATGAGGTGGGGTCACAAAAAAACATGTTGAACATTTTTGGTGAAAATACCAATGAATGCCTGAGGTATTAGGGTTTCCAACCATAACGCCCAACCCTGTAAGAGAATGACAGGCATCAGGGGTGTGACTTGGGATTCTTGCCTGTAATGCTCATACCATTCCACACCCTGCAGCCAGTGAGAGGCATCGAGGTATGCCTTGGACTCTTCGGCCCCAAAGTTCACCCCATTCTCCTATATTGCCCCCATCTCACCGTATTTCCTAATGGAATGGGGTGCGCATAAGGGCCAAAGACCCCAAGGAACACCGTGACACTTGTCAGTGTCTGCAGGGTGGGGTGTGGTGAAATGGTTTGGCTGTTATGCCTGATGACCCAAAGGCACACCCCAATGCCTGTCACTTTCTGCAGGGTGGTGGTGGGGTTGGCTTTAGTTCAATACTTCACTGCCATTCCTATTACGCAGCTCTGTAACTTATACACTACCACTGCCAATGCCAGCAAGCAAACATTCAGCATTGACAAATGCTTGTTTTGCAACCTTTTGCAACCTGATCTGTTTCCCAATGCCTAAATTCTGCTGTTTTCTGTAAGGGGTTTCTACGAATGTACTTATTTACATGCATTGTTGCTATTCTGTCCCTACCAATGTACTACTGAAGCCAGTCTTTCTATTTCTGTTCCTTAAGAGCAGTCCAGAACAATATTGCATTTTCCTCTGAACTGCTTTTTTGTTTCCTGTTTTTGACCTTCCCCACTTGCTATCAGCCTCCCCCTGTATTAGCCTTGCACAATCTGCCTCTGTCTACTCACCTGCATCACCACACCTCCCCAACTGTCCCTATTTAACCATCGCTTTCTCCTTTCTCCACAGCTGGTAAACCAAGAGGGCACAGAGACGCCTGCCCTCCCAGCAAGGAAAGCCTGGGTGACGTCAGGGTCGGCTGGAGCTTCCGTGGGCGGCTAATGCTTAAGGAATCAAGTGCGTGACAATGCACTGCATGTGTGGTGAGCCTGCTGGATCGGTCGGCACATGGTCTTGGCCCCACCGGCGCTTGCGTTTTGTTTCGAACTTTGTGCCTTTTTTGAATAAGGACACAGCCTACTCTGCCAAGTGCGGAGGCCTTTAAGTCGGCCCAGATGCACAGATAGTTTTTTTCAGTCACTATTTTTTGCACCCCGAACTGTTTGCCAAGCAATTTTGATGTTACTTTAAGAGGATTTGCACAGCTAGACTTACAGCTACCATTCTGATGTTACTTTAAGAGGACTTGCACCGCTAGACTTACAGCTACCATTTTTTTGCAACCTTTTGCAACCTGATCTGTTTCCCAATGCCTTAATTCTGCTGTTTTCTGTAAGGGGTTTCTACGAATGTTCTTATTTACAAGCATTGTTGCTATTCTGTCCCTACCAATGTACTACTGAAGCCAGTCTTTCTTTTTCTGTTCCTTAAGAGCAGTCCTGAACAATACTGCATTTTCCTCTGAACTGCTTTTTTGTTTGCTATTTTTGACCTTCCCCACTTGCTATCAGCCTCCCCCTGTATTAGCCTTGCACAATCTGCCTCCATCTACTCATCTGCATTGCCACACCTCCCCAACAGTCCCTATTTAACCATTGCTTTCTCCTTTCTCCACAGCTGGTAAGCCGAGAGGGCATGGAGACACCTGCCCTCCCAGCAAGGAAAGCCTGGGTCGTGAGGGTCGCTGATCTACGCGGATGACAACCCCCCCCCAAGTTGCAAGGAATCAAGAAGGTACACGACCGTGCACTGCTTGTGTGGTGAGCCTGCTGGATCAGTCAGCCCGTGGTCCTGGCCCCACTGGCACTTTGCGCCAGCGCCCCTCCGCCCCCACCACCACCCTTGGTCTGCTCATAGCTTTATAGGTATTGTCACGTGTTAGGGAAGGCGTTGGAAACAATCAGCCCACTTTTCCATTAGCAGGCTATCTGCTATCTCCACTAGTGGCTGCTATAGCCTGCCTGCCTGACTGCCACAGAATAAATATGCTGCTCCTCGCCCTCTCGCTGTGCTTTCTTGCTTTCCCAATAGCCTCCCTTCCCCCAGCCTCTAGCCCTCTAAGGCAACCACTGCCACATCTCCACCACACGGGCATAAATACTGAGCTATCACGCTCTACCACACTCCCACATTTAACTCCTTCTAGCCCCCCCTTAACTGGAAAATTGGATTATCCATTCTCCCCCCATCTCTAACCCCTGGACTATCTGTGATGTGCTGTCTCTAGGCTGACATTCACAGGACAGCACCTTGCTCTCTCAACTGCAATCGCAGGACCAGGGATACCCGATACAAGCTTGCTCATCTTACTACACTGCTCCTGTTACTAGCTGGGGATGTAGAACCTAACCCCGGTCCTACCCCTCCCAAAACACCAACCCCCCCGGCTCTACCAAAGGGACTGAAAATACTGCACCTAAACATTTGCAGTATCCTTAACAAAACCCCTGAACTATAATTATCAGTCCTAACACTGCGTCCTGACATCCTGATACTTTCTGAGACATGGCTCAAACCCCACCACCCGGACTCCACTGTTACCATTCCAGGATACTCCCTAACTAGGCAAGACCATATGGGAAAAAAAAGGGGGGGCGACCTCGCCATGTTCATTTCTGCCAAGCACCGGTTCACTCCGGTACACATCCCTACACCCTCGCCTCAAATTGAGTCCCTAACTGTCAAAATGACACTACCATACTCCACCCCGGTGTTTATAGCTGGAGTCTACTGCGCCCCTAACACCCCAACACCTAGTATACTAGACCACCTGGCCAAATTAAAATCCTCCGCCGCAACAGGAGAGCTCTATGTCCTAGGGGACTTCAATCACAACTGGCTTGCAACAGACTGTGCCAAGCTGCGCTCCAAAGTAAACGCCCTGAACCTCGCACAACAAATTTCCCAACCCACCAGGCTGAACCTAAAAACGCACAACCACTCCCTCCTGGACTGGGCCCTGACCACACACCCCCATAGGTCGATAGGAGCAGGCCTACTCCCCGACGCCCTAAGTGATCACCGTATGGTCTACTTAGTCCGAAAAGTGCATAAGCCCCTCAAACACCCCTCCCGGACCCTGCTAGCCAGGTCTTTCAAGTCACTATCTCTAACACCACTCCTATCGGACCTGGCTATGGTTGACTGGTCCTTCATCCCTTAGGCCCCTATGATAGACGTTGCACTAGACAGTTTTAAAAATAGCTTCCTGAGTGTCTGGGACTAACATGCACTGCTAAGAAGAACCAGAGTTTGGGGTTCCCACCTGCCCTGGATATCCGCCGATATCATCAGCCAATGCCGCTCCAGGGACCTGGCCTGGAAAAAGTACAAATCAACTAGCTCCCACCAAGACCTACTAATTTATCGTGCCCTTCGTAACTCCTACACTAAGTCGATTCGCCTAGCCAAACAGAAATACTTCACGTCGGCACTTTGTGCAAATCTTAACCACCCAACCCATTTCTGGAAAACCATCAAATCCCTCCTATCCCCACCTGTACAACCACTTACCCCGGCACTGTCAATCAGCGGCTCAGCCATCACTGACCCACATGAAGTAGCCACGGCATTCAACACCTTCTTCACCAACAGTGAGGCTTCCCTGGTACATAGTCTCCCCCTTCCCCACCCAAGATAACTACCGCTCCAAATTCACAGTCCACCTCCTCCCACCCCTCCTTCTCCTTCTGTCCTGTCTCCCCAGCTGAAGTCTACCAAGCACTGTGTAACCTAAACCCTAACAAGGGCAATTGCCCCTCTGGCATGGACTCCAGACTACTACAGCTATCAGCCCCCGTGATAGCCGCTCTGTTAGCTGACTTGCTCAACCTCTCCTTCTCGACGTCTGCAATACCCACCGCTTGGAAGCTGGCAACCGTCATCCCACTGCCTAAGGGGGGCGACCTCTCCTCTCCAGGGAATTACCACCCCATCTCCCTCCTCCCAACTCTGGCAAAAATACAAGAACAATTTGCCCTTGCTCAGTTCTCCCAACACTTAGTTGATTCCTCCTTTTTCACCCCATACCAATCAGGTTTCCAAAAATCACATTCCACCATAACCTCCCTACTAAGAGTAACAAATGATATCCTCTCAGGTATGGATAAAGGACTTATCACCTCGGCCATTTTTATCGATCTGGCCAAAGCCTTTGATACCATCTCCCACACACTCCTTATAGATAAACTAAAGGCTTCCGGCCTCTCCAACCATGCTACTAACTGGTTTCGGGCTTACCTGTGTGGCAGACACCAAGCGGTGAAAATTGGCCCCCACATATCTACCCTGCTCCCCATCACTACGGGTGTCCCACAAGGATCAGTCTTGGGCCCAATCCTCTTCTCAGTATTCCTAAATGAACTCCCGCTAGTCTGCTCCCACTCATCCATCCAAATGTACGCGGATGATACCGTGTTATACAACACTGGCCCCTCCATGGCAACAGTACATGACCAACTTCGGCAGGATTTCAACGCTGTACAACACTGGTTTAGATCAAACCAGCTATTCCTAAATGCAAAAAAGACAGTCTCATTAACTTTTGGATCGCAACCGCGTCTCTCCCAGCTCTCCAATCACCCTCCTTTCCAAACCCAGGACCTCTCTTCCTTAGAATCCTGCAACTCGTTCTGCTATCTAGGCGTTTGGCTCCACCAATACCTAGATTTCTCAATTCATGTAGAATCCCTTCATAAAAAACTGCATCCTAAACTTGGGGCCCTCTATCATAACAAAGGCTGCATGTCCACCCTGGTCAGGCGTGAACTCGTACAAAAAATGATACTCCCGATATCTGACTACGGGGATGTGGTCTATGGTGCCGCCTCACCATCAACTCTGGCCAGCCTGGACACCCTTTTTCACTCCTTCTGCCGTTTCATACTGGAATGTCCAAAACTGACACACCACTGCGACCTATACAGCTCCCTGGCCCTTCCCTCACTCTTGGCCCGCAGACTAATCCACTGCTCCAGAGTCGCCGCTAAATACTGGTCCCATACCCTCCCTCACTACCTGGCTTCTTTCTTAACTTCTTTACCCCCATCGGCTTACTTGCTATGTCACTCAGATACTAGGCTATTCCAAATCCCTCTTATGTGCACCTCTATGGGTCTGGTGGCTTAAGCTACTGCTACCCAATCATAGACACTTCAACACCCGTCCTCGAACATTTCAGGTCTGCTTCTGCTCCTCGCCTACTCAGCAGGCCTAAACTCCTGTTGGCCTACTTGCATTTTATAACAAATTGCCTGCGTATGCACTGTGCTCGCCTTCTTCTCCTTCTAGTTCTGTAACTGTAGTTGAGTACATTTTGTTACTATGTACGGTTATTCACTTGGTTTTAGTTTTGTATAGTTGCATGTCTGCCCTAGTACGTATGGTGTACCTAGTGCCTCAATTGTACAGAAATTATGTGTGTTCTTCCCCTATGTCCCTCCCTGTTCCCTCCATCGTATCTGAAATGAGTGGCCCGGTCAGTATGCCGCTTGGTTAAACTTCAATAACTAAATAAATTTTATTTTCTCCATACAATATCCTAGGTGCAGTATTGGCTGTCCTGAATTTATCGGGCCTCACTGTGCCCTGGGCCAGTTCAGTATATCCCAGTACTGCCCACCTTGTCAGGTATTATTGCTTGTGCCAAATATCATGACGTTAGGACACTTCTAAAAATTACAAGTGTTCAAAATCTGTCATTTCACTTTTGTGGTACATTTCATGAACATTTTTATCTTCATTTTGTCTTTTATACCTCAAGTACCTTTGGAGCTAGAAATATGAAAAGAGGAACATATGTAAATGCAGTAACATAGAAACTGTCAGCAGATAAGGACCGCTAGGCCCATCTAATCTGCTCATAAGCCTTGTACTTGATTACAACTTCTGACCCTCCATCTGCTTTATGGTTTCCCTTTGCCTGTCCCATACATGATTAAATCCAACCACAGTGCTTGCTCCCACCACCTTCTGTGGCAGACCATTCCATGCGTTCACCACCCTCTCTGTGAAGAACTTCCTCACATTCCCTCTTAACCTGCCACCTTTCAATTTCATGTCATGCCCCTTTGTTACTGTACTCCTCCTGTAATGGGAGATGTCTCCCCCCTGCACCTTGTTTATGCCCTTGAGGTACTTGAATGTTTCTATCATGACCCCTCTCTCTACCTCCTCTCCTCCAGTGAGTACATATTGGGGTCCCTTAACCTCTCCTCGTAAGTTTTTTGGTGCAAACCCTGTAACCATCTTAGTCACCCTTCTCTGGACCGTCTCTAGCCTATTAATGTCCTTTCAAAGGTGCAGCCTCCAGAACTGCACACAGTATTCCATGTGAGGCCTGACCAGGGTTTTATATAATGGCATCACTACCTCCTGTCTTCTGCTGGTGATACCCCTGCCTATGCACCCAAGCATGCTACTGGCGTTCCCTGCTGCCCTTGTACTCTGCTTTGACATTTTCAGGTCATCTGAAATAATAACTCCAGGTCCCTTTCTTCCTTGGTGACTGTCAGCAACTCCCCCCCCCCCATCCTGTAGCTCTCTACAGGGTTTCTATCCCAGGTGCATAATTTTGCACTTTTGAATTAAACCACAGTTGTCACTCCTCAGACCATTTCTCAAGCTTCCCCAGGTCCTTCCTCATTTCTCCACTCCTTCTGGAGTATTCACCCTGTTACAGATCTTGGTGTCATCTGCAAACAGGCAGACCTTTCCTTCTAGCCCATCTGCAATGTCACTAATGAAGACATTGAACAGGACTGGCCCAAGGACTAATCCCTGAGGTACCCCGCTGGTCACCCTCCTCCCCAGATTGTACCCCATTTGCCACACCTTCTGCCTCTTGTCTGTTAGCCAGTTTCTGACCCAGTTTACCACTTTGTCTCCTATGCCCAGACTATCCATCTTGTTAACCAGCCTCTGATGTGGGACGGTGTCAAAGGCTTTGCTGAAATCGAGGTAGGCGACATCCACCCCTTCTCTGAATTACTTCCTTCATCACCCAAGTCAAAGAAATCTATCATATTTGTCTGACATGCTCTACCCACTGTGAAACCATGCTGCCTAGGATCCTGGGCACTGATGGCTTCCAGATGTCCCATTATCTTTTCATTAAGCAGTGCCTCCATGATCTTCACCACTACTGAGATGAGGCTGACCAGCCTATAGTTCCCCACCTCCTTTCTCCTGCTTGATTTGTATAGATGGACCACATGTGCCCTCTTCCAATCCTCTGGCACCACTCCAGTGTTAAGCGACTTGGTGAACAAGGCTGCCAGAGGTTCTGCTAGCTCTCTTCAAAGCTTCCTTAATATCCTCGGGTGTATGCCATCTGGCCCCATCGCTTTGTCCTCTTTCAATTTAGTGATCTCCCACAGGACTCTCTCCTGTGCATGGACTGCTGTCCACCTCCCCCCCCCCAGCATCTGTTGCACGGCTGTGGTCCCTTTCCCTTCCCCTCTTCCATGAATATCGAACAGAAGTATTTATTCAGTATTTCTGCCTTATTCATGTCTCCCTCCTTACACTCCCCTTCCTCCCCTTTGAGCCTAACAATCCCCCCCCCGATTTTCCTTCTTTCATTGATGTACCTGTAGATTGTCTTGTGCCCTTTCTTTACTATCTGTGCTAATTCTTCCTCAGTCTACACTTTTGCTCTCCTTACCACCCTTCCCTCTTCCCTTAGACACTCTAGGTACACATCCCTGTCCTCCTCCCTTTGGGTCTCCTTACATTTCCTGAACCGTGCCCTTTTAGCCCTCACTTTGTCTGCCACCTCTTTCGAGAGCCATAGTGGCTTTCTCCTTCTCTTGCCATTTGATACCAACCTGATGCATTAGTTTGTCACTTCCACTATGGCTCCTTTTAGGTGCTTCCACGCTTTTTCACCCCGCCCCATCCCCCTTTTCTCCAGGGCTATTTTGATACCTCTCCCCACTTCAGTGAAGTCTGCCTTTTTGAAATCCAAAATCTTTGACCTAGTGTGACTTGATTGAGTCTCCGTCCCCATGCTGAGCCACACTATATGGTGATCGCTGGATCCCAGTTGCCTTTCTACCCAGATATCAGTGATTCTGTCCCCGTTGGTCATCAATAGATCCAGAATCTATTGATGACCAATAGATCCAGTCCTGTTTCTGGTGGGATCAAGCACAAGCTGCCTGAGTCCTGCCCTCCTGTATGGAATCTAGGATGCCTCTACTTCTGGCTGAAGCAGCTGCCTGGGTGGTCCAATCCACATTCAGCATATTGAACTCCTCTATCAGCAGAATTTCACCTTTCATTGCCATCTCATATATTTCATCCACTAGCTTCCTGTCCACTTCCTCCCCCTGTCCTGTAGGCCTATGTATTACGCCTGTGCATATTGCTGTGCCATTTCCAGGTTCAAGGGTAACTCATTCACTCTACAGGAGCTCTTTGAAAGTTCCACCCCTTGTGCTCAGTACACTCTTAACACTGCATCCTGGGCCTTTCTAAGCAAAATCAAGCCATAATCAGCATGCCACAAACAAATGCAAATACCTCATGAACCGTAAGTGCTACACACAAAGTATGAGCAGCAAAGTTGTTCAGCACAAAATTACCTTTCCAATGGTCCTATGCAATTAATTATAAGCAATTTCTTTTTTTTCTATATTAGTCGAAATAGCAAAAAAAGTGTTTTTTTGCAATAAAAAAGTCAACATAAACCATTTTTGGTAGGAAAATATGTAACATATGAACACCAAATTAAGCATCCATACATAAGATGTATGTACAACTGTAATTTTGTACTACAAAGCAATTTTTCTGTTATAAAACATGTATTTTTCCCATTCTATTTAGGTTGCTTAGGTGAGGCTTGAGGGACAAATGTCAGCCACACACACCATCCCATAAACAAATGTGAATAACTCCTAAGGTATGCGTGATACATACAAAGTATCAGTGGCGAAGTTGTTCAGCACAAAATTACCTTTCTAATAATACTATGCAGTCAATTATAATCAATTTGGTTTGCAAGTAACACAGAGAAATAGTGCTGATGACCTGAGATGTGTCCAGAGCACATAGGAAGTTTTTGTCTCCCTACTGAAGTCATTGTGGGAGACAAAGGGGATGATTTGGCCACCACCTACAGACATTTCCAGGAGGTAATGAGGCAGCCCACAGTGCCTTGGCCTCCTCTTGCATACCCTGTACCTGTGTCACCTTTATACCCTCCCTGACATACAGGGTTACCCCCCCTTTTTACTCACCTGATCCCTCCTGAACAGAGCATACCCGGTACATTGATTTTCCACCCATGATTTGCAGTGTACCAGGTTGCAGTTATTGCTACTATGTCCGGGTCTGCTTCTACTATCAAGGCTTCCAGGTCTGGGAGTTTATTTCCCAGGTTGTGGGCATTAGTTACCATGGCCTTCTATGTTATGCATTTTAGATTACTCCTTCTGCCCCTGTTACTGCTCTCCTGCTTCCTTCCTCGACCCCAGTTACCTTTCTTGTGTGGTCCTGATTCTATCACTTTGACTTCCTCTCTGACAACTTCAGTTGTACTTGCTGTCAAATTATTTTCCTGCATGTGCCCTTGGTGGGGGGTGTTGCTAAGCCTCCTGACCCTCCTGACTCCTCACCCTTGGCCAGTTTGAATGCTCACTGCTGAAGCAGTCAAACTTGCTCACATCCATCCAGGCGGAGCCCCAGCCCCCCCCATGAAGTCAAACCCCTTCCTTCCTTCCACACCATTCATTCAACCAGGAGTTTAATTTCTGGATGCAGAGTATCCTATCCTGCTCCCTGTCATGGACAGGCAGATCCTCTGAGAAAGAGACAGAGTGTGCTACCTGCTTCAGGCTCCCCCCCAGCTTCCTGAAATCATCCTGTATTCTGACTGCCAGTTAGGAAAACACATCAATTTCAAGCTACACTAATGCCTTGAAATGTGATGCCTGCACTTAAGGTACAGACTCAGCCAATTAAAAACAGTCAGAAACTCACCATCAAACTGAATCCCCTAGTCCTGCCCAAACAAAATGAGGAACACATAGTAATATCCCATATTCCTGCAAAATTGTATGACAGTTTGATGAATGCTTTCAAAATTATACTAAAAAAAGAAAATCTAAATGTTGGCAAATTGGCTACCTATATCACAGCCCCTTTTAAAGTTGAGACTTAAAAGTTGGTGCATTTGCCCATGTTGCACATTTCTCTAAATCCTGAAACTGTGAAGAAATTTGGATCAGGAAATGTTAAAATTAGATGGAAGTAAATGAAAATTAAATTTTGATTAAATGTTTGGCCACCCGAACTCAGCTCCCTTTCAGTCTAGGACACTGAAACTTGGCACACTTATCCACACTTTGGAAACTAGACCAAAATAACTGAAATTTAAAATCTGGTGAAATTCCATGGAATTTTCATGCAAATTCCTCAAACTTCCATGGAATCAGAATGGTAATTCTGCGGGTATTCCACTGGCAGAATTTTATATTCCACATAGCTCTAATATGAATCCTTGGGGGATCAGCTAAATAGAAAATGATTCAACTGGTACTTCTGCTGACCATGTCACTACACAGACCTCACCACAGCCTACTCACAAACTATACATAACAATATTCTTGACAATCTGCACAAAAGCATATGCATGGCAGCAATAGGGACTTAATCTATTGCTTTCTGCCTAAAAAATGAAGTTCATAGCCCTTATGTTCCTCAGTTATACCATTTGAAAGACAATTTCTTTGATATGGGCTAACTTTGGAATGGTTAGTGCTAGGAACTTAATTTTTAAATGAAAGCTTACAGCCAGTGCTACATGTCAAAGCAATGTCAAGTCACTTTACATGTATCACTATACATTGTATTTGTATTTATTTATTTTACCACAAAAGCACCGCTGAGCAAAATTCATATACAAGGAGGTCCTGGTTTGGACAGGTTACATACAATAAGGTAAAGAGGCAATTAACACAGTACAGGAAAATTAAAAAACAGTTTTTGGTCATGGGCCAAAAGATCAAAACTAAATAAAAAGACAGGGAATAGCAGGAGTATTTATATACAAAGCTTACGGCAGAGTAAATTCATACAGAGAGCTACTAACAAATGCCATATCTATCATACCATTGAATACATAGTATATTAAAAACATGTACATTTATTGACACAGAATTGACCAAGCAGGACCGTGAGAAAGAGAAGGAGCTGACAAGCAAGCTCAGGTTAAGCAAATCTTGTAAGGCATTCCAAAAAGTGGGGGAAGCCCAGCTAAATGCCATTTTATCAGATTTTAAGTAGTGTCTTTGGACATCAAGCAGGATGAAGTTATGTTTTCTTAGGTTGTACAAATCTGTTGGTTTCTGAATGGGACTTGATATATGAAGTGGCAGTGAGTTATACATAGCTTTGAAAGACCACATGTGTAAGTTTTTGAGCTTTCTAACCTAACTGAGGACCAGCCCACTGCTGTATAGAGGTTACAGTGATGTGTTCTAACATGTCCTTGTAGGCCAGAGATAAATTGGAGTGGTCTGTGATACAGTGCATCTAATTTGGAGAGGTGAGTAACTGTGGCACTTCTGTATATGACATCACCATAGCCTTGTAAGAGTAGGAAGGTTGCCTGAACAAGGGCCAGATATTCAAAACTTTGCACCAGGCACAAACCGATTGCACTGTGATTGCACCACATTTGCACCAGATTGCCATATTCAAAAGGCCAAATAGCACCAGTGCAATGTGATAGTGCCGGCACTAAAAGATAGTGTATGCACAGGGCAAAGTGAGGGGTTGGGGATTTACCCATAGCGCTTCGACAGCGCTAGCGCCGACATCCCCTACAGTGACAGCTACAATGCCGACTGTCAGCACTGTAGCCACAGGGATGTCGGCGCACACAACTGGGATGCTGCACCCCCAAACCCTCCCTTGTAGGGGACTCTGCCCCCCCCAGCCCCCGGTCTCTAGGATTCTAACTCTGAGTCAGAGTTGGAACAGGGGAGGACAATCACTCAGCAATGCAGTCCTGATTGCCGCAAAGGCCAGCACAGTGACTGGTAGGTTTTGCTCGATTTCTGGTGCTGTGCTGGTCTTCACCATCGGGGTGTCACTGCAGTGATGGTATACAGGGGTGGGGACATGCATACAGGCGCAATGGTATATGTAGAAGTATAGCACCACTCAACGTGTTAGCACAATATGTAGTGCGATGCAAATTACAGTCTTCAAAATGGTAGTCTTAACTCCGGGGAAACCTAGGATTGGGGATGTGGACACAGCAGCAACAGGGAGCAAGGCTGAATACAGCCAATGAAGAGGCAGTGAGGGTGGATGGCCCCCTGGGCCACTCCATATGCACAGGCACCCAAATTGTGGAATACAATGTCTCAACATTGCTTAGAAGCTAACAATCATGTGCAGTTTAAAACTGGGCTAAAACTCCACTTGCAGCAACAAACCAACTTTAATGGTTTGTAATGTGAAACCATGTTGCTATTTGTGAAGTGTGTGTTGGTGTACATTGTGTATATTTATTGTAATTGTATCATCTAAGCTGCACATGTAGTGGCTTTGAGTCGTTCCTGCAAATGGGCCTTGGCCCAGTGTGCTTACCCAGTCAACAAAGTGATATACAAAAATAACAGTAATACAGTAATGGAAGAGACATGCTGCACACACATGGCACTGCTGATGTTATCATCATGTGGAACTAGTCCCAACCCTGCCAGGCATTAGTGGTGCCCAGCACCCAGTGGTCAGCATGGCAGTGTATCCATAAAGCACACACCTCCAGTCTGCCCATTGGGGTACACCAATACAATCCGGCACAGACATGCAACACTGGGGGAATGGAGGGTGTTGAGGGTTGGGTGTACAGGTGGCCAGGCTGCACCACATGGTAGGTGCTGCCACAAGACTGGGGCCATCCACACAGTGCACATGTTCCAGTGATGGGAATACCCCAACACCACTGTGCCTGTCTGATGGTATGTGTCACCCCACAGGGCACATACTACACACTTGTACAGACACCATGTCACACATGGCCAGCCATGTGTATGTTACTGTGAGTATCCCATGCCACACTGGTGCAACATATGTGGGTCACAGGACAGCATGACAGTGGTGTCCCCTGTCAGAACACAACTGCCTGCTGGGCCGAACACTGTGTAGAGAGCAGCAGTCATTGATGCCTGACACACCATAGGCATTGCTGTGTCCCTCACATTACTGGCCACTATCTTACTATAGCATCTGCTATGCACTGTAGCAGGGACTACATTATGTCCATGGCATGCAGCACCGCCACTTCCTGCAGAATATTGAAAGCTACATTAGGGGTAGGGCTAGAAATATACAACACGGTGTCATCAGCTTAGAGGTGTAACTTTGCCTTTACAATATTAATACCAAGCTCATTAGTGCAAATCATGAGTAATAGAGGTCCTAATATAGATCCTTGTGGCACTCCTTTGGACATGTGGGTATAGGAGAATGCCAATGATTTCATCTCAAGCTGCCGTTGTCTTCCAACAAGGTACTCCCTGAACCACTTTATTGCATCTGTGCCCAAGCCAGTATTCGTAGGTTTACTCAGTAGAATCTTGTGGTCCACAGTATCGAATGATTTAATGAGGTCTAGAAATACTGCCACGTTAGTAAGTTTTAGATCAAGGGCAGTAAACCAGTCACTGGTAACTTCAACTAAAGCAGATGTCATACTGTGTTGAGCACAAAAGCCTGTTTGCACTGGGGAAATAATGTTGAATTTATCAAGATAATCTCTGATCTGCTCATTTACTAGTTTTACAAGCATTTTTAACCAGGACCAGGAGGACGGAGAGAGGTCTGTAATTATTAATTAGGTAATCAGGTAGTGAAAGAAATCCTCACTAAGATGATTTTGCCAATTTTCAACTATGGAGACATTGTTTACAATGTTGCTTCAAAGTCTACTTTAGCTAAACTGGATCCTTGCTTTTTTTCCTTCTGTCACTTTGGCTTTGACAAGCCCATAGGTACTCATCATTGTACCTTGTATTCTTCCTCCTCCCTCCCCTCTTTTGATGCCAGGTGCTTCACCCACTGCCTCATTTATCTCCAAATTTTGGTTCGTCTCTCTCCCCTAGTATCTTACCTCTGTCCTCTCACTCCCCTCTTTGTCCTCCTACTCTCTTCGCGGTGCTTGCTCTCACTCTTTTGCTCTCCCTCAAATGAAATCTACTGCTGGCCAAGCTGCCTTCTCATTTTGTTTCCCTCTACTTTGGTGTTCACTTCCCCCTTCTATTCACTTGGATCCTTCCTTTCCTACTGGTAAATCTCTGCTCCATGAGTTCGCTGCTCACTTCTGCAGTGGCTTCAGACTTTGGGTTTACTCCTTTGCCAGTGATTGACATAACCCCTGACCTTCAGTAGTTTCCCCACTTCCCTAGTATCATTCACTTCCCCCATTTCTTATTAGTCATGTTGATAACTATTGTTCTTTTGTTCAGTTCCACAATTTATTGCATGGTAACATTGTCAATTTATTCTCATACATGATTGTCCTGTTTATTTTGACATACTTATTTCCATTCCATGCATTTTATATTCTGTATGTTGTATCTGTTATATTTTCCTCTCTTCCTTAGGTGGAAGTCAAGAGCTTAGGCTGATTAGGGCCTGCAGTGTCGCTATACAGTAGGTAGGAAAATAGGGCAGACTAGGTGGGCCTGGAGGCCATCGTCTGCTATCAACTTCGTTTCTATGTTTCTTCCCCTTCCCCCAGGGCACATCTGGAAATGAGCTGATACCAGCTCAGTATGTCTTTCCTAGTAAAACCTTTGAAATAAATAAAATAAATAAATTACTCAATAAAGCCTTATCTCTCAACTTAAATAACGGAATAATGTGAGCAGTTTTCCACAGTAATGGGATTTCACAGTTTGCTATTGAGAAGTTGAAAAGATGGGTTATAGATGCAGAGAGAAATAAATACTCAATTTTTAGGAACACGGGCTCAATATTATCAGCACCAGCACTTTTTATAGGCTGCACATTCTGAAGGAGCTACTCCACCTGCATAGGGAACTGGACTAGATCTGAGCTTGTTGTTGTCAAACTGGGTGATTTTTGGTCAGCTACTGGAATGTTTGCTAAGGAAGAGCTTTCAAAAGTCTTTCTGGCAGCAGCAACATGCAAGTTTAATTCCTCCACTGTTAGTTGTTTGTCTGTTATTGCTTTGTTTCCACTGTTAAGCTGCCTAGGTAGTGTAGACAGAGCAGAACTTCCTGCCATGTCCTTTATGGTTTTCCAAAATCTGGAGGGATTTATCATTTTCATCCAGCAAGGTTAACTAGTAATTTGCCTTGGCCAAGCAAATTAATTTGGTACATTGGTTTCTCTTTTGCTTAAAGGTAGTCCTGTCCTGAGTAGCCTAGGAAGTCCTGGCTTTAGCTCAACGCAGATCTCTGTCCCTCAGATCCTGTTTTAACTCACTGGAAAACCAGGAGGCAGTTCTCTTTTTGTTCTACATTTAGTAATTGGAGCAAGCAAGTTTATAACTTCTAATACTAGTAATGTAAATATTTCATACGCAGCATGTACTGATGGAGCTAAATAAAAGTCCTGCCAATTTATGGCAGCCAAATGGTGGAGATATTTTTGTTCAGTAAATTGTGCAAATGAGCATTTATGAATGAACGAGGGCTTGCTATATGACTTTTTTACCCCTCTGGCACATGCCACCACATCATGATCACTAAAAACATTATCATAAACAGCAGTGGCTATAATTGTCTAGGGTCTGTTTGTGAGAATAATATCTAATATGAATGAGTTAGAAAGGTTTTGAGGGGTTGGTCTGGTAGGCTCCAAGATTAATTTGGTAAATCCAAATTCATCACTTAACTTCTTTAAGTCATTCGACTTTGGAGTCAGCCAGTTATAGTTTACATCCCCCATGGTAAAGGCTTCGTCATTATTATCGGCAGCAAACTTAGACAGATCGTTGAGAATGTCTGCACCAGCAGTCGGTAGCCTATAGCAGCCAATCACATTGATTGATTCACTTCCAGAGATGGATACAGTAACAGTAATAAGTCCAAATTCAGTCGATTTAGATAATCAATTAAAAAGGATACAATTTCTTCATTACATACAGTACAATTCCTCCACCACAATCAGACACCGCAAGCAGAATGACCCTGCCAGTATAGATCATACTGATAGTAAGATCACAACAGCACATGTGGGTTAGAATGGGCCACCCACATTAAAATGTACTGATACATATTACCGTATATTGACATCTTAAATGCATAGTGATACATAAAAAGCGTATGTATTGACTACAAGTAGTCTTAGGCATGTAACATAGAAACATAGAAACATAGAATTTGATGGCAGATACGGACCGCTTGGCCCACCTAGTCTGCCCATTTCCCTACCTAACCCTAGCACTGGCTCCAGGCTTTTTTTTTAATTTTCTGCAATCTTACTTGCCCATCAGCCTCACTCTCCTTCAAACCCCACAGACTGACCCTCCAAACCTACCATATCACTCCCCAGTGTCGCTGATGCACCCAACCTGACTTTCAGTACCTTCAGCTTCTAGAGGATAGGCTTGTCCATGCCAGTGGCTTACTCTGGCTGGCTTGTCCCTGCTGAGGACCTACTATGAACTCCTCCATTGCTGGTGTATCTTTTCCAAGGGCCTCCCACTGACCTAGAGGAGGGAACATCTTATCAGAAATCCCTGCCGCTGGCTGAATAGGTCCCAACAGTGAGCTGGAGGGCTGCTGGAGTGGGGGGCAATAATGGGAGCCATCATTAAGCATGCTGTGTAGCATTTACACCACTTTTCTTCCCACTCCTCCCTCGGTCACACACATGCTCACGGTTTGCCCGTGGGGTGCCTGACAAAGTGTTGTCATCCACCTCATCTGTGGCACCACCACCATGCCACCACCAGAAGTCACTGTTAAAGCCATGCAACAAGTCTCACCCTCAGGAAGGGAGTATCCATCAGATTCTCTGGCGCCCTCCCTTCTGACATCCTAGTTTTGGAGAGTGAACCCGTGTCACCAGTATGCCACAGCAATACCCCATCACTTGGTACCATAGAGCCAACAAAGCTTTTATTTAAAAAAAAAAGTTCCTAGGACACACAGGGTGGTAATGGGGCAGTTCTCCTCCCACCCACAAGATCTGTTCTGTGGTGTCCCCCAAGGATCAGTCCTTTTGCCCATGTTGTTTGCAGTTTATATGCTAACACTGGGAAGGATCATCAGGCTGTATGGAGTTGGGTTTCACTGTTACGCAAATGATACCCAACTCTGTCTTTTACACCCTGGGCAAGAGGCGTGGTAGATGTGCTTGATCAGTGCTTGTCTGAGATCGATTACTGGATGTTGTCAAGCTGGCTAACATGACAAGACTGAAGTGCTGATAGAAACATAGCCTTTGATGGCAGATAAAGACCGCTTGGCCCACCTAGTCTTCCCATTTCCCCACCTACTAGATAAGCTGCAGATCCTAGTTAACCAACAGCCTATTTCTTCCTACCCTCCACAAGAATTGCCTTAAGTCTGTCCCATGCATTCTTGAATTCTCCCACATTTCTAGACCCCACAACCTCCTCAGGAAGGCGGTTCCATGTGTCCACCACCCTCTCTGTGGAAAAATACTTCCTCACACTGCCCCTGAGCCGTCCCCGTTTTCTCTTCAAATTGTGTGCCCTTGTACTTACACATCTCTTTTTCTGAAAGATGCTACCCTCTTGGACTTTGTTGATTCCACTGAGGTACTTAAAAGTTTCAAACATGTCCCCTCTTTTCCTCAAGGGTATACATATTAAGCTCCTTTAGTCTGTCCTTGTATGGCTTCTCTTGCAGACCCCTGCACCATTTTAGTTACCCTCCTCTGGACTGCTTCCATCCTTTCTATGTCCTTGCGGAGATGGGGTCTCCAGAACTGGACGCAGTACTCCAGGTGGGGTCTCACCAACTGTCTGTACAGAGGGATAACAACTTCCTGTTTGCTGCTGGTGATGCCTCTTCCTATACATCCCAGTATCCCCCCAGCCCTTCCTACTGCCTTCTCACATTGCTTGCTAGCCTTAAGATCATCTGATATGATTACCCCCAGGTCCCTTTCCATTTTTGTTGTTGTTACTACCTCCCCCCACCCATTGTGCACTCTTCCCCTGGGTTTTTGTTTCCCAGGTGCATTATTTTGAACATCTTTGCATTGGGTCCAAGCTGCCATAATTCTGACCATTCCTCCAACCTTGCCAAGTCCCTTCTCATCCTTTCCACCCCCTTGTGTATCAACCCTGTTGCAGTTCTTTGTGTCATCTGCAAAGAGGCATGCTTTTCCTTCCAGTCCCTCTGCAATGTCACTTATAAAGACATTAAAAAGGACTAGACCCAGTACTAGACCCTGCAGTACCCTACTAGTAACCCCCTTTCTTCCAGAGTGGACTCTGTTTACTAGCCCTTCTGTGTCCTGTTGTCCAGCCAATGTTTTACCCAGGCTACCACCTTGGGACCCACTCCCAGGCTGGCTAATTTGTTTATTGATCTTTTGTGGGACTGTGTCAAATGCCTTGCTAAAAGTTTAGGTAGTCCATGTCCACAGCCCCTCCCTGGTCTACTACTTTGGTCATCCAGTCAAAGAAATCAATTAGATTCATCTGGCATGACCATCCCACTGTGAATCCATGCTGCCTTGGGTACTGTGCCCCACTGGCCTCTAGGTACTCAACAATTCTTTCCTTCAGAAGTGATTCCATCATTTTCCCTACCACAGAGGTCAAACTGACAGGTCTGTAGTTTCCTGCCTCTGTCTTTCTCCCACTTTTGTGAAGGGGAATCACATCCGCCCTCCTCCAGTCCTCAAGTACCACACCATCCTCCCATGATTTGTTAAAAGGGTAGTCAGTGGTGTCACTAGTTCTCCTTAATTCTTTTAGAATTCTGGGGTGAATCCGACAGACCCCATTGCTTTGTCCACCTTCAGTTTTAGGAGTTCTTTCAGACCCCTTTCTTCTGTGAAAGGACTGGGATCGACCCCTATCCAGAGTGCTTCTGTTAATTGGATTAGGTACCCCCCCCTCCTCTTTTGTGAATACTGAGCAGAAGTATTCGTTCAGTGTACCTGCTGTTTTACTGTCCCTCTCTGCCCACCCACCATCCATTCTATTCAGCCTCACTATCCCTCCCTTTGTCTTTCTATGCTCCCTAATGTATCTATAAAAGGTTTTATCCCCTTCTTAACCGAGTTGGCTATCTTTTCCTCAGTTTGGGTCTTTGCTATTCTGACTGCCTTCCCTGCTTCCTTCTGCCTTAACTGGTACAGTTCTCTGCCCTGCTCCTTCTGTGTTCCCTTATACTTCCTAAATGCTATCTTTTTCTCCCTAACCTTCTCCTCCTCCTCTTTTGAGAACCATAGTGGCTTTTTCTTTCATTTTGATTTGTTTATTTGCTTCACACAAAGGCTTGTTGCCTCTGTGATGGCAGTTCTGATGTTTCCCCATTGTTGCTCCACCCCTTCTTCTTGCCTGGCTGCTAGTGCTTTTCTAAGGCACTGTCCCATTTTGACAAAGTCAGCCCTCCTGAAGTCCAGTACCCTCACTTTTAAACAGCTTGACTCTGCAGCTGAGTATATCATGAACCACACTGTTTGGTGGTCACTTGTTTCCAGATGGTTACCCACTTCTAGATCTGAGATCCTCTCACTTTCCCCATTTGAGAGTATGAGGTCTAAGATTACTCCCTCCCGAGTGGGTTCCAGCACTAGCTGTCTGAGGCATGCCACCTGTAGGGCATCGAGAATGGCCCTGCTCTTGGATGTGGCTGCAGCAAAGGTGCTCCAGTTAACATCTGGCATGTTCAGGTCCCCCAGCAACAATATCTCCCCCTTCTCTGCCATCCTAAAGATGCCTTCTATTATATTTTTGTCCATTCCTTCCCCCTTAGATGGGGGTCTGTATACAACCCCTGAATGGATTGTAGTGCCATTTCCAGTCTCTATGGTGGCCCACAGTGCCTCCTCTCCACCCTGTTTATTCTTTTGTTCCATTGCTTTTATCCCTTCCCTTACATAGACAGTGCTACTCCTCCTCCTCTTCTACCCTCCCTGTCTCTCCCGTAGGTCATGTACCCTGGTATGTTAACATCCCAATCGTGGTTCTCTGTGTAACTTGTTTCTGTGACTGCCATGATACCCAGGCATCCCTCTTCTATTAAGGCCACCAGTTCAGGGAGCTTGTTGCCCAGACTACGGGCATTGGTACTCATTACCCTCCATTTCTTGATGGCCTTACCCCTTTTTGCCCCATCACTGTCCTTACTGCCTTTGTCATTATCTCCATTTACCCCTGCCCTTCTCCCTATCGATGTCTCTATCTTGGTGTTTACCTCACTAATTACCCTGATATTTTTTTTGGGGGGGCTAGGATCTCCCTGCTCCTTTCCAGTGCCTCCTGCCTTGGCTAGCTTAAATGCTTGCCAATGAAGCATTTAAGCCTATCACCTAGGATCCTGGTTCCCCTCCTGGACAGATGCTGACCATCGAGCCAGTATAAGCCTACATCACTCCAGGTGGACCCCCAGTCCCCAATGAAGCTAAACCCCTGAGCTCTGCACCAGTTTCTCAGCCACTGATTGAATCCCATGGTGTGGAGCACCCTAGCCTCACCAATGCCATAGACAGGCAGCATCTCCAAGAAGGTTACCATGCGTGCGACTTGTCTAAGGCCCCACCCCAACTCCACAAACTCCTCCTGCACTGTTCTGATCCCTTTCCCAGCCAGGTCATTTTTCCCTAGGTGGAAAATGACATCCAGCTCCCTCCCCCGTGCAGCTGCTCCCGTGACCCTGAGGATTCACTCCCTGTCCCTCCAAGCCATGGCGCCTGGCAGGCACCTTACCTCCTTCTCCCCTCCCTCCTGCAGTTCTACCCTCCTCATAATGGAGTCCCCCACCAGAAGATGTTTCCTTCCCTTGTGAGGTCCCATGCCACCCTCCTGTGGGTCTCCTTTGTGGAAGTTCCCAATATCCTCCTTGGTCTCCACTGTGGGTGCCTCTATAGAGGAACCAGACTCTGCCAGAGTGGCATACGAATTGTGAAGAAGTACAGCTGGAGAGATGTACCTCTGTTCCACCACCCTCACCCTCTCTGAACCCACTGTGGTCCAACTGCTCCTCTTTCTTGCCAACCTCTGAGGCAGCAGTGGTGGCCCTTGTGGTCCCTGGGTGGGAGAAGAGGTCCCCCAAATCCTGGCCAACTCAGCCTGGAGATGAGAAACCTCCTCCCTCACCCCAGAGAGGTGCCTGTAGATGGGACAACACTGCATCCTCCAGAATGTCTCCCAGAAGACTGCTGCTCCAAAGCCACTGCACTACACCACTCCTATCATGTCATTTCTGGACCCTTAACTGTTGTTTTGAATATTTACTCTTTATTCTGTTTATTTTAATATATATATATATATATATATATATATATATATATATATCCCCCCACTTACTGCCTCCATACCCTTACTGTAAAGCTCCTGATCTTACTGTTCTTAGACAGGAAGTTCCTATATGATCCAGCCAGGTCATATGGGGATGTAGCAGCAGCCAGGAGGGAGACAGGTCTATGCCTTGATGTTTCCAGGGTCATAGCTTTGGCTAAGGTTAAGAATCTTGGTGCCAATCAGGTTGAAGGGCTGACATTCGAGGCTCAGGTGTTGGTGGTAGTCCAGAATATCTTTTACCATTTTAGGAATATCACCCAGATTCAGTCCATTATCCCCTCTGATGACCTACCCTCTCTGGTGCATGCATTTGTGACCTCAAGACTCAACTACTGCAATGCTCTTTACCTTGCTATCCTGTAAGGATGGCACCAAAAAGAGGGTGTTGGAATATGGGCATTGACATTAGCGTGTAACTGTTTTCAGTATCCGGAATATTTCAGCATCTGTTACTGTGAGCGTGTTGGGGGAGTTATCGCCATTACTTAATTTTTGTCTTACCCCAACATCTGCTGCCTGGAGTTGTGTCCCCCAACATAAAATCACTGAGGCAGAAGCCACTTCTGCTCCCATAATTCCTGTGGTAATGTCTGCATGGCGACACAAGTTCAAGTCACTGCATTGACATGCACCATTTTGGTTGCACTGTTTTTTACAGCAATCTGTTTAGTTTAGCCCTAACGTAGGTGAACCCTTTACCACAGGGTCAGCAAAGGTACATTACAGTACAAAACACAGTTAACAAGCACTGCAGAGGAAACAGTCCCATGGGCATGCAGCTGTAAATGCAGCTAATATCAAGTCAATCACAGAAAAACAGCACTCTCCACAGAAGATGCTGCAAAAATCAGTTTATTTACCAGCCAACTCCAGCTAGAAAATAACCCCAGCTATGTATCCCAGATGCTGTTTTCTGTGATTGAAGGTGCCTGCAGCTGGTGCAGAACACAGAGGCTAGGATGTTAATTGGCCTTTCTATATCAGGACACATTTCCACAGTGTTGTGTGAACTGCACTGGCTGCCAGTGAGGTGAGGTATCTCTTATAAAATTGGTTTTCTAACCTAGAATGTCCTGCACGGGCTGGGCCCTTACTACCTGCATGACCCCCCGCATCCCTATAGGCCCATGCATCCCCTTAAATCCACTGAGGAGGGTCTCCTTGCGGTCCCCAGGTCAAGATTGCAAACCTCTGGGGACCGAGTTTTTAAAGTGGAAGGCTCTGTGTTATGTAATTCTCGTCCAAGGGTCATAAGGGAGGCCACCTCAGTTAAGAGTTTTAAAAGGGACCTGAAAACTTTTTTATTTTCTCAGGCCTTTGGGACCTAATTTTTTATTGATATTAATAAATGAACCTCTAGCTGTGTGCAGTATAATTTATTAATTTATGAGCTATCTTACTTGGGGTTGTTTTTATACTTTTGTTTCATATTTTTTTGTGACATTAGTTTTTGATAGTTGTTGCTTTATGTGAATTCTCTGTACTGGTGCCCTGGGTCTCTGGGGACGGGTACCGTAAATAAATAAAATCTACTAGTACAACTACCAACGGTTCCAACATTGTCCTTATCAAGGAGATTGTCTTTCCAAAGATATCTTTGGAACCATTATGGCTAGCAACTGTATTTTTGTAAATAAAAGCTATGAAGAGTGCTACATCACGATGTCATTTCAATACACTTACTATAACATATATTGCTGTATGAACATGTTTTTATAGGTTTCAGGTTATTCACCTCTCCAATTACAGTTTAAAAAGGCAGCATGGAAAATTATTTTTGTTTAAAGCAGTCCTGGGATAAATGTATAGCGATACATTTTGGTGCATATACTTAGCAATATGATGAGACATGTTGTGCTCACTCCAGGCTTTCATTTAAAAAAAAGTTGTTTTTTAAGTTTCAAGTTTGTTTATTTAAAAACAAGAATAGGAGACAATCAGCCAATTGAGCAAAAGCTAATTTTCAATGGCCTCCTGAAGTTATTTCATAAAACTGTATCTAAAAATACAATACATTACTTTACATTTTGTTCTGCTGCTTTGCAGCAAAGCTGGTAAAATATAATAATTTTTCAACTTACATATAACAATACTCAGTAACATACAGTATTGTACATGGAATCCAGACTCACACAGTTTTTAGCCCTAACAGTTCCAAAGGTTTCCCTTATCAAAGAAATTATCTTTCAAAGGGTATAAAAATTTGGAACCGATAGGACCAGGAACTTTTTCTTTTACAATAATGACTTGAGTCAATGCTACATACTCGAGACTTACTCCTACACTTACGTGTATTACTATGAACTAAAATGTGTTGAGATGCATCAACATATATCAATAAATATACGGATACATTTTAATACATAATTATACCGAAAAAGTATATCAATATTGCTCAGGCATATAGAGCTTACTCCAAGTTTTATTTAAAAAAAGAAAAGTTCCTAGCTTAAACAGTCAATATGCTATTGTTATTGTATTCCCCCACCCCCCACCCTGATGCTCCCCAACAAGCAACTTCCTCCACCATCCATCTCTATAGGGATAAGGTGTACATTCCACTTCCTGCATGCAGAAAATTCTTCTTGAAAATAATCCCTTCAATTTTTGACTATGATGACATTGTTTACAGAATAGCTCTCTAGTCCATGCTAGCCAGCCTGGACCCCCTCTTTTGCGTTTCTCCCATTTGCTCTGGACTGTCCTCCTCTGACCCATCATTGCTCCCTCTACTCTTCTTTCTCTCTCTCTCTCTCTTTCTCTCTCTCTCTCTCTTCATCCCCTTCCTTGATGCCAGACATCTCACCCACTGCACTTCTGTCATCCCCAAATTCTGCCTTGGCTTCCCCCACCTACCTTACATCCCTCCTTTCACCCCCCTCTGCCTCCACATACTCCCTTCATAACACTGACCCTCACTCCCTCACCCTCCCTCACATGAAATCCATTGCATGCCAAGCTGCTTTCTCCTTCTGCTTCCCAGAGCTCCAGACTTCCATGCCCCTAGCTTTCCACTCTACTTCATCCTGTTTTTACTCAGATCCCTGTTCCCTGACTTCTCTATGCACTCTTGTAATTACCCTTGACCACATAGTGCCCCCTTGCTCCTAGCCCTCCCAGTGGTATCCTCCTTCACATTTAACATAAGTCTGGAGTTTGCTCGTTATGCTAGTGTTGAACCTGCTATTTAAATGAGTAGCTCCCTGTGTCATGGTTACTGCTAGTTTATGCTGTATTTTTAGTTTCCCCTTTTGTACAATATTTGTAACTCACTATTTATTGTAAACTGTTTTGCACCTTACTGTTTAGTCGTACTATTCTCCTCTTCTCCCCAGGATGCATCTGGAAACAAGCTACCAGCTCAGTATGTCTTTCCTGGTGAAACATTTGAAATAAATGGCACCGGGAGACAAGCAACTTGTTGCTCAGCGTGCCTTCCTGGTGAAACATTTCAATAAATGAAAATACCACAAGCATACACTATAGCTAACATCTTGATGGAGTTGCTGGACAAAACTGATACTTGGCTGCACCCATTACCCTCAAAAGGTGATTTCATAGCTAGAAATAATGAACAAAATGGGATTAAAGTCACAGAGGATGGTGGTTTCTATAGAATTCCATCTATGGCACATTGTAGTAACCTGATACTACAGCCAAGCAGACATGAAAACGTTGCTGCATATAGTACAGGTTGTTGGATTCGAGGATATTTTTCCTGCTTTTCCAAAACAATGCATCGGTAATACGAGCACAAAAAAACACACAAAAAAAACTGGCTCAGCACCACATGAAGCACAAGTGGTCATATGATGGAACTCCTCCCCCCCCACACACACACACATGATTCCAACACTACAAGACTCATGGGTTCAATGATTTTTATTGACATCTCAGTCAAAGGCTTTTACAATATGCAATACAACAATCACATTACAAAATACGAAAGCAATATTTAAATGCAAACAAATATAATCAAAAAAGAAACAAAAACAGGATTGAAAATGTAACAGTCTCCAGCAAAATAAAATACAGCCAACCTCCTTATTTAGCCTTTTAAAGGATTTCCAAGTTTAGGAGTAGTTTTCCTTACATATTCTAAATATATTACTAGTTACTTGAACTGCAAGTTCCATGACAAAATAATATTAAACCTAGATACAAGACTCTGTGTGACTATACACTCATTCACAGCACCCATAATAACTTATGAGCTTCCATAAGCTTAACAACAGACTAGTGGACTCTCGTGGATGACGTGATTCTCATCTTATGGCCTTTTGAATATGTCACCTAGGCAGTAAGTGGCCATGCAGTATTCGTAAGCCAAGTAGTGCCACTTCTGCTGTGCCAAGGCATTATTGAACAAAGTGCAACAGCACCTAGGAATAGGGGATCATTCTGCTAGCTCTGCAGTCATATAACACATACAGTAGTCACTGTTTGATAAGAGTATCTCCCTTCAATCCTTCCCACAGAGTACAAAGTTGCCATCTTGTTGTACCCTCGGTACAATTGTGGATTTCTTAGAGGGGGAACACCAAGATGCTTACCAGCAGATGAAGAACCACTTAATTAAACAAGCATTAGTCAATGCCAAATGTTGTCTTGCTGGCATTGGCACTGGTAGTGCAGAAGTTAGAGAGATACATAATAGGAATGGAAGTGAAGTACTGAAGTGACGCCAACCTGACCCCCACCCTGCAGAGACTGACAGGCACTGGGGTGTGCCTTTGGGTCATTGGCCATAACGCTCACACCATTTTGCTTCACCCTACCCTGCAGACACCGACAAGTGTCATGGTGTGCCTTGGGTTCTTTGGGCCTTAGGCTCACCCTATTCCACAAGAAAATCTGCTAAGATGGGTGCAGTATAGGAGAATGGGGTGAACTTTGGGGCTGAAGAGTCCAAGACACACCTCAATGCTAGCCAGTGGCTGCAGGCTTGGGGTGGGATGGAATGGCATGAGCATTACAGCCAAAAATCCCAAGTTACATCCCTGACACCTGTCAGTCTCTACAGGGTGGGGTGTTAGAGTTGAAAACCTTAACTCCACAGGCATTTACTGGTATTTTCACTCCAGATTTTCAGCATGGGCTTTTTGTGATCCCACCTCATGAACTGTGGCACTATCAGTTCATTATCCAAAAGGTAATTTTGAACAGCAACTGCACCATTTGGTGCCACATGTGTGAAAACACATTTCAGGCAGGATACGAAAAATGACAGCTGTACTGCTCATGAGGAGGTGTAAAAAATGGTAATGTTGAAAATCTGGAGTGAAAATATGAAAAACTGAAGTCATGAGCGTGCATAGAAACTGCGCAACATACGCCCATAATGCAATTATTTGGGGATTTTTTTTAACCAAATTTTCAACATAGGCATTTTGGGACCTCTGCTCATGAACAGTGGCACTGTGATTTTGTTACTCTGTCCCAAACATTTATTTCCCACGGCAACCACGCCATTGTGCACCAGATGTGTAAAAACATATTTGGGCAGGATGTGAAAAATGGTAGCTATACCATTCATAAGGAGGTGTGAAGAAATGGCAATGTTGAAAATCTGCAGCGAAAATTTTAAAAATTCTCAAAGTTATGAGCGTACATGGAAACGATGCATTGCACGCTCATAACGCAGTCATTTTTTGGAATTTTTTCACCAAATTTTCAACATAGGCGTCTTGAGTCCTCCACTCATGAACAGTGTTTCTGTGACTTTCTTAATCTGTCCCAAACATTGATTTCCCACAGCAACCATGCCATTGAGCGCCAGATGTGCGAAAACACATTTCAGGCAGGATGTGAAAAATGACAGCTGTACTGTTCATAAAGAGGTGTGAAAAAATGGCAATGTTGAAAATCTGGAGTGAAAATATTAAAAATTCTCAAAATTACAAGCGCGCGTGGAAACTGCACAATGCATGCTCATAACACAGTCATTATTTGGAATTTTTTCATGCAACCTAGGCTTTTTGGGAGCCCTCCTCATGAACAGTGGCACTATTGTTTCGTTAATCGGTCCCAAAAGGTGATTCTGCACAGTGACTGATTTCATGAGGTGTGATCCCAAGAACCCCATGTTGAAAATCTGGAGCCAAAAGTCAGAAAAATGCATGAGATATCCACCTAAGTCAAAACCTCCCCCATTGATGCCATGATACAGCTTACTGGCATTTCTTCACTTGGTGTTCGGCTTTGAAGAGTGCAGACATGTTCCTGCTCCACCAAAGATTATGGCACCGATCTCAGAGGTAAGTATGGGGTGAGGGGGGTGTGGGAAGGTGGGGTGCGGTGCGCAGAAGGTGGGTGCGGGTTGGCGGAGGGGTGCCACCAGCAACGAGGGACCATTTTCTTTGTTTCAGGTACTTTTAAAAAAGGGAACACTGCGGACAGTTTTCTTTCTTTACAGGTGTAAGAATAAAAATGTTGTGCACACTGGAGTGGGCTTCCAGTGTGCCCTACAACTTGGGGGAGTGATGTTGCCCACACTGGGGTGAGCTCCCAGCGTGGCACACAATGGGTGTGGGGTGGGGGCAGTGACATGCCAATGTGGTCAGCTTCCGAACACCAAGGAGGCACACTAGGGTGGGCTCCCAGTGTGCCACATAATCTTGGGGGGTATTAAACATGCCGATAGGGGCATTGGGCACCCTGAAGTTGGCTTTCTAGGGATTGTGATGGGCGGACAGTGCAAGACGCTGCTATGTTTATTGAAATGTTTCACCAGGCAAGGCACGTAAGAGAGGCATGTCATTTGTGCCGCTGCATGATGAGCTTGTCTCTGATTGCAGCAGCAAATTTGGTTCAAGTTGGTGGCACTGCATAAAACTTGTGTCACTGCTAGCATCTTCTTTAATTGGTGAATGAGGGATGCACCTTCTAAAGCATGCCCTGCATTTGCCAAAACTGACACACCTCTGCATTTCTCCTACTACCCTCTCCTACTGCCACAAAATGTTGCTTGCATATGCACAAGACAACATAAAAAGGTGTACACCATGCACAGTAACTAAAAAGAAAGCTAGTCACACTGAGGATAAGGTAACAATACTAGAAAGCCCAGTCTTTTCAAATGATCTCAACACTGATGCTGACCTGGCACATCATTGGAAACATACACCAGCATTCCCACCAACAACAACCCCAAAGGCACCCTGGTAGCAGTTCTAACTCCATGGACACTGTTATCACAAGTGGGTGTTTAGGTTGTGGAATGGAAGGAAAAGGAGGACGTTAGTCTTAACTCTGCAGAACATATGTATGGTAGTGGCTGATTCAAAGTACTGGAACACTGATGAGGAACCACTTTTGTTTGGCAAAAAAGGTTCAGAAATTGCCATCATTATGTTGCTTGCATGCATGTGCAAGAAACATAGTGCCATCATCGGAGATTTCGGAGGTGTGTCACCTCCTCCTCCAATTCAGTCAGTGTGCAGGCAGGCACGGCCCCTGTAAGCCAATGCATTTTGGAGCTGTGTATGACACTCTCCAAAATGCAGTGGCATACAGTTGAAAGGGGGAGCTATGTTTCAGTGAGCACTGATAAGATATCGGCTGCTCGCAGCTCCCCGGCAGGCTGCTGCGCCCGCACACTGTATAGCCGGCGGGTGCCCAATCCCCGTCGGCTGAGCTGATTCCCTGCTCCCCATAGAGATGCCATGCTGGGAGGCCACCCCAGCATGGCAAGCAGTCCTTTTGCCGACGGGGTGCCCAATCTCCCGTCAGCTGAAAGCCCCTCCCCTCCGTCCTTGTGCCAGCTGAGGCCCACCCCAGCGTGGCAATCCCTCCATGGCCGATGGGGTGCCCAACTCCGCCGGCTGAATGCCACCCCATTCTTCTTGTGCCACGCTGGGAGCCCATCCTAGCGTGGCAACCAACCCACGACGCCTTTTTTTTTAACCTGTAAACAAAAACGGTCCTGGTGCGCCTCCCAACCCTCCCACAACCCGCATCCACCCACTGTGCACCCAGCCTCCCACCCCCTCACCCATCGTACCTCGGACTCCGGCGTGATGATCTTGATGGACCTGGAACCGTCTGCCTCTTCAAAGCCAACCGTGGAGCTGAGGAAATGCGGTAAGCTATATAATGGGCTAGATAGGGGTTTCAACTTTGCTGCATATCTCCAGGCGTTTTTGATTTTTTACCAAATTTTCAACATGGGATTTTGGGATGCCTTCTCATGAATGATCATTAGTCATGGCGTTATTCGGGGCCCTGAGGTTGATTTCGAGAGTGACTGTGCAGTGACTGTGAAATCACCCTTGGGCCTGAATACCACCATGACAGTGACATCATTCATGAGAAGGGGTCCCAAAAACCCCATGTTGAAAATTTGGTGCCAAAATTCCAAAAAATGACTGTTTTACGAGCGTGCGTTGCGCAGTTCCTATGCAGGCTCGTAAGTTCGTCGAATTTTCAATATTTTCACTACAGATTTTCAACATTGCCATTTTATCACACCTTCTTATGAGAAGTACAGCTGTCATTTTCATCTCTCACCTAAAATGTGTTTCCGCCCATGTAGCGTAGAATGGCGCAGTCGGTGTGTGAAATCAATGTATGGGATAAATTAAGAAAATCACAGTGACACTGTTCATGAGCAGAGGTCTTAAAATGGCTATGTTGAAAATTTGGTGAAAAAATTCCTAAAAATGACTGTTTTACGACGTGCATTGCACAGTTCCTGACATGAATCGTAAGTTCACAAATTTTCAATATTTTCACTCTAGATTTTCAACATTGCCATTTTACCACACCTCCTTATAAGCAGTATAGCTGTCATTTTCACATCCTGCCCAAAATGTTTCACCATGTAGCACACAATGCGCAGTCGGTGTCACGAAATCAATGTGGGACATTTAAGAAAATCACAGTGTCACTGTTCATTAGCAGAGGTCTTAAAATGGCTATGTTGAAATTTGGTGAAAAATTCCTAAAAATGATTGTTTACGCTGCTTTGCTGACAGTTCCACGCATGTCGTGGGTTTGTGAATTTTCAATATTTTCACTACAGATTTTCAACATTGCCATTTTTCCACACCTTATGAGCAGTACAGCTGTCATTTTCACATCCTGCCCAAACGTAGCCTCCATGTAGTGCACAATGGCAGTCGGTGTGCAAACTGAATGTATGGGACACATTAACAAAATCACAATGACACTGTTCATGAGCAGAGGTCTTAAAATGGCTACGTTGAAAATTTGGTGAAAAATTCTAAATGACTGTTTTACGAGCTATATGCTATGTAGTTCCTACGACTTCCTCAGAAGTTCGCAAATTTTCAATATTTGCACTCCAATGACTTCCAAATACCTAAACAGCACATAGAATCAAGCAACATTCGGCATTGACAAATGCTTGTTTTCTTTTGTGACAGTACACCATTTGAGCTGCCCACCATCCAGTGTCAGTTCCTACTTTATACTTTATATTACTGATAGAAAGAAAATCTCAACAGAAACATTAAAGGGACACCGTCAACCTGTTTTTCATCATATTATTTCTAGTTAAAAACCTACTTTTTATGATTGCTTACCTTCTCTAAAATTCATTAATGTTGCTGTTTGTTTTGTCTGTCTCCTTGTTTAGTGGAACTGAAATGCACGGTAGTATATATTTATAAACCACCTTGTTTTGTTTACAGTCCTGGATCTGTTCTTACTGCATACTTCCTGGGCATTACAAACACACCCAAACAATGCAGTCACTCATGAGGCAGTCGCCTTCTAAACTTCCATTGCATCATGAGGGGCTAGACTGTGTTGTGGGTGTTCCCAAGTCCAGAAAAGATGCAGTTGGACCTGATCAAGGAATGTAAACAAACCTGTGTTTGTGTGGTAACACCAGTATGGTGGGCAGTCTGTTTTTAACTTTTTTAAAGAAAAAAGAGTCAGAATCAAACTACCAGCTACATCTTCAATCTTTACAGAATGTTGGCAATCATAAAACGTGTTTTTTAAACTAAGGATACTTCGAGACCTAAGAGGGTTGACAGTGTCCCTTTAAGATCCATAACAATTCATTCTTACAGGAAATCCTCTTGAGAAGAGAAATATATTGGTCAATATAGTTTTTATTTTTTCAAGTGTAATTAGTATACAGACTGAAACTATTAAATCCTATAAAATGGAGAAAGAAAGTCCTGCTTTTTTCATTGGTTATTACCTGTGCATGAAATCCATTCCATGCACAGGTAATAATAAGTTCCTAAACACCAGACTGCACTAAAAAAAAAGAAATAAATGAGCTGTTAGACTGTATTATTTTTAAATGCTGACATTTTTCTTCTACTGCTAAGGCAGCTCATCTACAACTTGGCAGCCATTCTGAAAACTGGAGAAACTGTCAGCCACTGTGTCAGCTGTAATCCCTGTCCACTTGCTCCTCCTGTGCTGCATTGATTTGTGGGTCATTCTTACAAAACATCAATTTATTTTTTGTGTTGTTGTTGTTGATGTTTCTCTGCCTCCTGCTGTTGCCATTGTGCTTGCGGTCCGGTGCTTTTAACTTAAAAAAAAGAAAGCTATTGCCTCAATTTTTTTCGTTTAACATTTCTCCCACGTAGAGTCAAATAAAGCATCTAGTAACTGTATGCTGCATTTTATTGTACCCGATCGCACTGCTAGTCCCATAGCAAATCTTCTCTGTGGTGCCAATCATGCTCCCATAGAACAGCTGCTCGCTGTGTGTCACTGTGTATGTGTATGTGTTTGTGAAGGGAGGAGCTACATGTCTCTTCAGAGCAGTTTACATTTTAAAAACAGAATAAAAAAGAGCGAGAGAGAGAGAGAAGGAATAAACACTGTATCTGAGTATCACAAGTGCCTGTGTGTTGGGGTGAGGGAAGGTGAGGAGTCTAAAGAAGTGTGTGGTAGCCATAGCAATTCGCCTCAACCATGGTGGCCACAGTGGGACAAATGTCATAGGGGGTTTTAAAAAATGTAATACTGTATTACAGGCAGAGGAACTACTGTGTTTTACATAAAAAACATTTAAGATTGTAATTTTTATCTATTTAAAAGATACAAATTTTCATTTTTGCATGTATGTAAAATACAAAGGCCCATTTTATAAGCATAATAAGACACTCCGGGAGAGTGCATGGAACAAATTTTACAGCACTTCCAGGGGCTGAAGGCACACAGCCTGCTGCCTTGTGCCTCACTACGTCCCTTGGCATGTGGTAAAATCCGTTCCATGCACACCCTGTCGTGTCTTATTGCTTATATGGGGCATTAAAGTACTTAATTCTTTGATTATCTTGCTTTTTGCTCCAAGCTCTTTCATCTATCATTTTAGAAAATTCAAAATAAGTCTTATTAGCTGATAACCTGTATCCACTAGTTTAACAAAAATTAAATAAGTACTATTCAGAATAAGAGAGTGAAAACTAAATTAATCTAAAGCAAAGTTGTTACCTCATCATAGTTTTGTTTCTAATCTTTAGGTTCGGTCACAGAGGTACAGTTTTATTATTTAAAATTAATTTGATCTTTCTGTATGAATTTTTGATCGTGTGGAATGTATCATTCACAATGTACTTCCATTCACATTTCCCCAATCTGCAAGATATCAGGATTTTTTTTGTGCCATTCATTCTGAAAAATATAACTTCACATGGTACAGGCTTATTACCTGTTAGCTCAACCGCAGATCCACGTCCCAATACCTCTGCAAATTCATGAGGAAACACAAAGCACATCTCTCCAATATGGCTCTCAAACTAATGGTGTACTCATGCCTGCACGAGTCAGACAATTTTTACAGTATGCAGCACAATATTTTTACAGTTTCTGCCACCACTGCATCAAGACAGAATATTTCTTGTCATATATTCAAGATTCTAGGTCATTTGATAGCCTCCTGCTATGAATCCTACATTCGAGATCCAGTAAAATAACTTTGGCAAGCATTTAGTCTCCTTTCCTCATAGTAATTCCAGAAGGAGAGCAGACCCAATGCTGTGGTTCCACAAAGGGTTCCACATAGGAGGTTTTCCTTTGCTGAGTGCATTGGGTCGTCTCTATGAATTGGGGGAGGTGGTTCGTTGTTATGGCCATGACGTGATCCTTTGGCCTTTATTCATACTCAGCCATTTCTTTTAGCCTCAAGATACCTCCTCTAGGCACTTCTACTGAGGATGAAAATACCTAGCACGAGCAAGGCCAGAGTTAAAGTCACATAAGCATTACAGCACATGAGCGCCACACGTAGCTACTGTAGCTGCCCCATTGAATGGAAAGCTTGCCTGCAATTCCGTAGGGCAGCTGGCTTACTCCATCCCCAGAACTATTAAAGGCAGGCAATCCCAGACCTCTTTGTCTTAGTTAGCTCCATCCCCTGACCCACCCATCCTTATTTTCCAGTGCTCTCTATTCTGCCCTTGGGCCTTTTTCATAGGTAATCATTTCCTTTAGTTTCAAGATACCATCTCTTGGCACATCTACTGAGGATGGAAATACCTAAAGGGGAGCAGGGACAAAGTTACGTTCACATAAGCAATACCTCACATAAGTTCCACATGTAGCCAACTGTCACACTTAACCATGTGATCAGCCTTTTGCACACCATGTGACCTGCCTGCTCTCCACCCTACACAAAGTAGTGCTGATGTCACTGGTGAAGTACCTCACATAGTCATGTGAAGTGCACTTTGCCCTAAATTTGGCAGAGTGGGGTCAGTTCATGAGGTCTTTGTGATGGGCAAAATTCATGACATCACAACATTTTCACTGTTGAAGGGAAACTTTGCAACACCTCTTTTAAAACTTTAATGTCATGGGAGCTTCTGGGTAGTTTTTTCACAAAATGCTGTACTGTACTGAGCATTTATTTATCCTTAGTCAGAACATGTGTACTACTTTGTTCAGGCTTATGAAGTTGGCTGCTTCCTCCACTACTGTGTTCCAGTTTTATTTTTTTAGTTACTATCTATAGCCAGGATGGAAATTTTCAAGTTGGTCTAACCTTGCCACTTGCCTCTAAACAAATTTTCCTTTCTCACCCCAGTGTGAGATTCCTCATCATTCCAAACCTTAAAGGCCTCATAAGAGTTTCCACATAACAATCCTTGACATGAAGGACCCACAGATCCATCCATACTTAGGTGAAGCACTTTTCTCTGCTCCACATTGTGTAGCTTCAGTGTCTTTATCTCCCCCCCTTCCCCCAGTGCTACTAACCTCCCTTGTCGGAAAAGAAAGCTGAAACTCTTGTGTCCTCTTGGAGACCTCACTAGCAACAACCACTGCTACAATCTTTTTGGTTGGCTGTCAGTGTATCTATTAGGCCTGAAACTGTGAAGTCTCCTGGATTAGCTGCTCCTGCTCTCTCTCTCTCTCTCTCTCCCTCTATCATCTGCTCCATCTCTTCTTGCCCCCCAACTAAAAATAAATCCTCCCTCCCACCCTCTCCTAAATGTACGAAGAGTAGCACAATGCCATCTGGAAGGGACAAAAATATACCATAACACAGCCCCAGTATCAATGGTGGAAGTGGCTACACAGTAAATATGTAAACTAATAAATACAGAACACATGTAACACCCTTTTTTCAAACAGTTTTTTTTTGGGGGGGCTTACTTTTTTAATCATGATAGTGCCAGCTTGTTCTTTCCAAAATGCAAATGGTTAAATTGTACATCATTGTGCAAGTGAATTTAGTTGTTTGCTGTTCTGTGAGCTCCTTTTCTATGAAACATGGTGCTTTCGGGCATAGTCTTTATCTACTGGCCTGGCAAACAACAGGCTTACCATCCTGACTGGGTTGTCCCGGCCAAAGACGTAAAATTTGTAGGACCCCGGACAGAAAATAGGGAGAGACCTATCGATCCAGAGAGATATATGTTGAAGAAATTGGGTTTGCCCAAATTGCAGCTCCATCTGCAACTGATCGGGGGGAATAGCCATGCTTGAGAGGAGGCAATAGGTCTCAATTCAGGGAGTGGCACTTGTCATCTCTACACTGAGTCTCCAGAGTCTTGTATCCTGAGTGGAGACCTCACTGGGAAGGTGGAGGCCTATTGGTGGTTCTGCCTAGGGGTCCTGCCTGATGGCTTTCATTTGCACCAGAGAAGTGGCTCAGCAACTGACAGTGGAGGCCAATGGAGAATAGTTTGCACCTCAGTCAGAATACCAAAGATACTCTGATTTTAGGCTGGCTCCAGATATTGAGAAGGAGTAAGATCTGTTTCATTTCATCTAATTGGCTGGGTAATGTGGTAAATTTGTATTACTCATCAATCGTCAGCTGGAGAGGGGTGCTGTCCAGGGTCAGAGTCCTTTGTAACTCAGTATGCAGATTTTTAACTGGATTACTGTTTAGCACTCTCTCCTCTTTGTAAAAGCTGGCTGTCTTTCTTTTGATAACAGGTGTATAAAGCAGTATTTCCCTACATAAGTTTGTTCTCCGACAATTACCAATGTGCATTCAGTCACTTTTTAGCAATACTACTGTAGATCTCATAACCATTGGACATTTGTGGTCCCTTTCAGAAAGAATTTACATGGGTAGAGGGCACAGACGTGCAGGGCCACTAGTTGATACAACAATATTCCATGATCTGTAGTGTCCTGTAATACAATTTAAAGTTTTAACCTTTCTTTGTACAATATGTTTTTGTCCCAGTCATCTTGTAATTGTAAGTAGTTTTATTGTATATTGTGACTGACATTATTTCTTGTTGCTAATACCAGACACATATGAAAATGGCTCCTTTGGTCACATTTTGGCCAGTATAATAAATAAAAAAGAAATTAAATGTAAGTTAAAGCAGCAGCATTTGCTAATCGGCAAAAAGATTTCATCATAGAGTTTTTTTAGCAAAAATGTGTTTCTAACATCTGTAGATTCATCCTTGGTGTACATTTAGTTTTGTCAGGTATTTTTAAAACAGCTTTAACAGCTAAATTTGTAATGATTGACTCACGCTATTAAAAATTGATTTATTTAGTTTTGTTTACCAGATGGGTGCACTAGGCAAAGATAGCCACCATTGGCAATTTTTAAAACTCTCTCCACTTGAAGTTACCTGTTGAATGTACATATTAGATTCATATTGTGGATGTATTAGTATGGTGTCACCATGCATCTGTTAATGGTACACATCACAGCAATGTACAAAGATATTCATTTTTTTTTCAAGAGGGCACGGCATGGGAATTGGAGCTTTTAGAAACTTCAAAAATCCTGTATCAGTTCAGGAATGAAAGAACATCAAAGGAAATATGGGTACACTGATGTTTTTGTGACAAAAACATTATTGCTGAAATAAATAATGATATGGTGACTGGTAAGGGATATTACTTAGGAGTACCTGAATCCTAATTGTCCAGGGTACCAGTGTACCACTCTGCATGTTCAGGTAGATTGCTGCTTTGACTTGTCGAATATAACCCATAGCACAAATGTGACCAAGCTACCCTTGGGCACCAGTGAAATGCGATTAAAACTAATGTGTTGATTTAAGTGCTTGTTTCTAGGCATGTGCACAGCCTTTGTACCTTTGTAAGTAAAGTTTGTTGTTTGTGCAACTCTTAAGTCCGAGTATACTATTCCCTGAAGTAGAATGCTTTATCCTGGGGACAGCGATTGATTTTCTAGGGCCAGTTACGGAAACTAATTCTCGATAATGGAACACTAGTCCTTTATATGGAGGGTGAAGCCAGTCACCTGATTTCTGAAGCGTGCCCAGCCTCTGCCACTGAAGGCCTTAGTGGCATCTCCCCTTGCCAGCACCAATCCCTCCCAGGGACCATCATGCCATGGCTGTTACTGTATAAACAATCCTGCTCAGTTGTCCCTGAGTGCTACAGTGTTCTGGAGCACTCTGTCTTTCCACAGGTGGAGGCAATGCACTGTCACCTTTTAGTATTTCCTGTCCCCAGTGAACCTCGAGAACCCAGGCCAGCCCCCTTGGTGTAGTAGGTTGCATTCCCAGGGGGCCCTGGTATGGTACTACAGATGGCCCAACACCCCATCACTGATGGGTACCCTGCTACAGTGGAGCTACCACTGTGATCTGGTGGCATACACCTTGGCATGCTTTGCTGCCTGGCATCCTGGAGGACCCATGATATGGGCAGGGGATTAAAAGTGTTTGGACTTGAACACCCAAATTCCACTAAGCTTGTTGAAAATGTACATTCTATGGGTGACTAGATTTATTTTGAGACACCATATATTTGGCTATAGTGGCACCCAAAGTGTTTACTAAAACTGTGTTAAGATGTCTCATGTGCCTGCCAGAGACAGTAAAGAAAGAAGCACCTGCTGCATGTGAACAGTGGAGGAGTGTTTGATCCTAGAGTATCTTGTGCCAGTGTGGGATTTGTCTACCCTTGCAATGACATATGCACATGGCAGGCCCACAAGAGCTGAGACAAAGGGGCTAGTATCTCATCCTGCCACTGAGAGTTGGCCCTAAACAGGGGTCAGCATGCAGGCTATCCAGTGTTGGGGCTTTATTATTTTTGGGGGCCATAGTGACCTGCCTTATCTTGACAGCTGTAACATCAGCTCATATCTGATGTATTATATCTTGTTCCATTGAGTCTTTTGTCACTTTTACAATGACTGTTATACTATTTAAACCCATAAAGTGTTCCATCCATAAATTTGCTAAGTTTCCTGGCTCAATTTTATTGTAGCACCTACCCAAGCCTGTGGCTATCATTTCCCCAAATTTCCTGGCATCTTTTTTCAATAATTTCCTGGAACTCACTCCAGAGATGCTGCTGATATTCTAACTTTGTATCATTGATCAGTTTTATGAACTAATGTACTCACCCTATCCAAGATTTGAACCCTGTACCTTCAACACCAAAGGCAGTGACTCTACCACTGCTCCATCCAGTCCCTCACTTTTCCCATGACTTTTAACATCCTTATCCCCCTCTGCTCTGAGTGTCCATAGCTTTGCCTTAATCCCCCAGCTAGTCATGCTTATCTCCTCTCTCCTTCTCACTCCTCTGCTTCTGTTTCTCTGCCCACTTTGGTACCCGTTGTTAACTCTCCCCCCCCCCCACACAGTGCCATTTACTACTGATGACATCTCACGTTGCTCTCCCATCTGGCATGGCCAGTGCAACCTTTGTCACTAGTCACCCCCATTTATCTCAATGCATCTGTTCACTGTGCTTTTCAGTTCTCACTGTTCCTACCCCAACTAATCCTCTCTCTCCCTATACCTTCATCTTGCAGTATGAACCCTAGTAGGCACTCCTTGCCCACCTCTAAACTGTTAAAACATGTACTTTTCTACTATGACCTGCTGCTTTTGCTGCTATCTGGGAATATCCACCCTAACCCCGGGCCTGGCTCAACTCCCTGTCCCGCCACTCAATCATCTGCTGGCCTCAAGACTGCATCGGTAAACATTTGTAGCTTGCAGTTAAAGTTTGACTTGCTCCAAGCCTGGGTGGTTCAACATAAACCAGACATCCTTGCCATTGTGGAAACCTGGCTAACCCCTGACATCCCTGACTCTGCTATTACACTCCCAGGCTACTCAGTGTTCAGAGTTGATAGAATGGGCAAGCGAGGAGGGGGGGGAGCTGTGCTCTGTATCTCGTGGACCAACCCCAGGGTCTTGTTCTCAATGCCTCTATACCTCCTGTTGTCGCTCAGGCACTGGCCATTAAAGTTGCAATTGGCAATGCTGGTAAATCCATTACAGTACTATCCGCACCCCCCACCTCCCTCCCATAATACCAAGTCCGGATTTGATGCCGTTCTTGAATACTGCGCAACCCTACCAAATAACTCGGAGGTGATCCTCTTAGGGGACTTCAGAATTAACTGGTTGGCCCCTGTCTCAGCCCAGCACAGAGATGCTGCATCAGCACTCAACCTCACACAGCTTGTCCTCTCACCTACTAAAATAAACTATTAAATGGGTACTAGTACCCTAATTGGCCTAATACTCACCAACCGCCAGGAGTGACTTGCAAACATCACGGTCCTATCTGATTCAATGTGTGATCATTCCCCCACTCTCTGCCATTGGTCTAACTGCTACAAAAAAATTCCCCCTGAAAACCACATATCAATATATACTTAAAAAAGGCATGCTAGGAAAATTCTGGGATTTCCTTCTCGCTAGTGACTGGTCTCCCTTAGATTCTGCCACCAACAAAGATTATGCCCTTAATTTTTTCATCTCCACATTTAGTACAGGCTGTGATATCTTCACTCCCTACACAAAGCATATGATCAAGAATTTGAGTAATCCCTGGATTACCCTTTTTTTACTTAAACTAATGTCTGACAGGGATAATCTGTGGCATAAGGTCCTGACCTCTGGAAAACCTGCCAACAGGCAAAACTACAGAGCTGCATGAAATGCCTGCACCAGAGAAATTCGCCGTGCTAAGGCTGATCACTTTAAAGAGAACCTTGCCTCCATAATGGTAAGTAATTCTGGGCTAATATAAAGGAACTCATGAGGAAATCTAACACTGACCCCCCCCTCCTTAAAATTAATGGAGCTATCACCCAGGACCCTTAAGTTACAGCTGATACCTTCAACCTGGCCTTTACTGATCTGAGGGGTACTTCCTTCTGACTTCTCCAACAAGCCAGCCAGTCTCTCTCCTTTGGCTGCTCCGACCTACTCCCCCCCCCAACCATATCAGGTTGATCTCCACTACTGAAGAAAAAACTTACCTTCGGAGAGTATTGGGTAAGTCGCGGTTCAGCGATGACTCATTAGACCTGAAATTACCACATCTGGCCCTTGAAGCTGTACTTCTCCCCCTCACCAAGATCCTTAATCTTTCCCTTCACTGTAGTCGATTCTCTACCATATGGAAATCTGCTTTTGTCACTCCTATCCACAAGAGTGGTGACAAAACTGCCCACAGCAACTACCACCCTATTTTCATCCTTCCCCCCATCTCCAAAGCATTGGAAAAAATTGTATCAGATCAACTGTCTGACTACCTAGTGGAGCACAACCTCCTGTGCACCCAACAGCATGGTTTCTGAAAGGGACACAGTATCACAACTGCTCTCTTGGAATATACCGGCTTTGCCCACAAAGCCCTTTATCAGAGACAATTGGTAGATTCTGTGTACATTGACATGACAAAGGCATTTGACATGGTTAACCATGTTCTCCTGGTCTCATCCCTCCATTCAATCGGCCTCTACCCTGAAGCTACCTTCTGGCTTGCAAATTATCTCAATGGTCATTCCCAGCAAGTGAAAATCATTAACACCCTCTCCTCCTCATTACCTCTCCATTCTGGGGTCTCACAGGGGTCTATCTTTGGGCTTCTCCTCATTAGTCTCTTTCTAAATACCCTCCCTCTAGCCTGCTCTGGTGACCTATTATTTTACACTGATGTCACCATAGTCTGTACTTGTCACTCGGACCCATCCATACTACAGAGCTCTCTTCAGGCTAATTTCTAGGAGTTAGAGCCATGAGTCACTAAACACAAGCTTATCATAAACTATAAAAACACAAAATTGATGTTATTTGCAAACGCACAAAACAAACACAAAAAGGCCCCCCCCTCACAATTCTTAATGACCACCTCCAACCGTTAGAACGGGTCAGCACCTTTAAATACCTTGGGGTTACCCTTGAGACCACCCTTTCCTTTTAAGGCCATGTTGACTTAGTCTGCAAAGCTGTTAATACTAGGATTGGCCTCTTGTATGTGCATAAAAAATGCTTAACTAATGACACCCTCCATCTTGCTGTCACCAGCTCAGTACTCTCCGGAGTAGACTATGGCATAGTAATCTATGGCTCCGCACCTGACACTTTCCTCAGCAGGATCAAAGTCTCTCTTAACAAAGCTTGCTGGCTTGTTCTTGGAGTCCATCGGCTTATCCACACCTGTGAACTTTACCAGCAAACACACTGGTTGGACTTTAAAGGTCGGCTAACATACCATACTTGCTTAATAGCAAAGAAAGTCTTGTCCTGCCAGTACCCCCCTTCATCCTTCATTTTCTGACTCCCACCCCCTCTCTGCACACTACCAGGAGCATCTTAAAAGGCTTCTACCTTGTTCCTTTCTGTAAAACCACTCTTGGGCATGTTGCCCATACTGGGCCCCCTACCTGTTTATCAGCCTGCCCCATGATATCCTGGCCACAGATAAACTTGGCCCTTTCAAAACTAAACTTTGCCAGCACCTCCTCTTGATGAACTGTTGCAATTGCCCATAATTCTTCCCCACTCCACACTGTCTCCACTCACTGTTCTCTTACTTCTCATCAACCCCCTCTCTCCCTCACCCTCCCACTTGCCTTTTTCTGACTGCCTTTGTATTCTTCTCTCTCTCCCTGATGCACTTTCCTGCCCACTGATGGCACTTGATTGTAAATATAAATTTATGTACTTGTTTAGTATTGTTTTATGTACTTGAACTGTATTTTTATACTGTCTCTGTTAGTGGCTAAGCCTTTCCTATGCACTATATCTTGGCTCTTCAATCTATGTTTTTAGTCATGTCCTTTTGTATCACTGTATTGCTGTAGCTCAATGTTATTACCCTGTGTATACCTATACAATGTCCTGAATTCCAGTGGTTGTCAACCTTTTTTGGTCTGGGGACCCCCTGGCTAACTGTCCACAATGTTAGGGACCCTGTACCAAAATTCCATAGAAATTGTACCATGTTTAGTGTTTGTACAGCATTTATACTACTACCCTTTATAAAACACAAAAACACAAAAAGTCATGTGGTGAGGGGAGGGTTGAAGCATTTAAAAAACAATAACACTAGCATCATTCTGTGCCACTGCTACATAAAAAAATGATAAAACAAGCATCTGAAAAACAAAAAACACCCCACATAAGTATCGGGGGGGGGGGCTGAAGTATTCAACTGACTGACTTAGCCATATAAGCATCATTCTGTTCCATTCACCTGAACAAAGTTAACAAAATGAGAAGATAGCACATGTAAGTAAAATAAAATAAAATAGGAGTACTACTGCTGCTGATATACATACAATACTGATGCCATTGCTTACCCAGGCAGTTATTAAAGATTAATTCAGAGAATTCTGATTGACTTCCATGATTCCATGAACACACGAGTCCACTGACCAGAACAGAAGTGGACGAAAGTGTGTAATAAAAACCGGCAGCTTCCTTACTGTTTTATTTTATTTTAAAACGTGTAGTGTGATATCAGTGAGCAATGAACAAGAGAGAGTGGTGAATTTTTTGAAAGATGATGATGGGAGTGAGGAGCGAGGATCAAAGAGAGCAAAGACCAAACAGCAACTATCAGCTTGAGCAAATAATGAGAGTGGAGAGACTGAATACGGACCAACAGAGAATTATTGTGTCAGGCAAGTGAAGACAGATTAAACAAATCAAGGAATTAAATATGCTAATAATAAGGGAATTGAATCAGTGCATAACTCATGGGTTCTCATGATTTAAAATCAACTCTAGGGGCACCACCTGCAAATCGGGAGCAATTAAAGTAATTAACACCCATTTACTGAGTAGAGTAAAGTAGGTTACTGTGCTGACAAGGTGCTAAACACTGTTTTAATTTTAAAATTTGTCCTGTTAACTCACGGTTACAATGTTACACTGTCATTGTAAAAAAATATATATATTTACCGCGCTTCACATTTCTCGGACTGTTCTGTGGACTCCCAGGCTGGCGCTAGTGGACCCCTGTGGGCCGTGGATCCCAGTTTAAAACTACTGCTGTATTCTGTGTTTAATGTGGAACCCCTGTAAAAGAGCCTCTGGCTCAGAGGTATATCTGATATTTCAAATAAAATTTTAAAAAAAATTATTTTTGGCCTGTGTGTAAGCCCTCCTATTTTCCATGGCATCTGTCTTTTTGGTGCATCTTCTGTCCCATATGTGGCCTTCCTACTTATTTTGCACTCTTGGTCAAACCATGGGGCATTTCTTCTACTCCCCCCGATGACTTGTAGTTTTCATTTTCATTTAAAAGTAAAACCTTAGTGCAATCAGTTATTTTTTCAAAAGCATCGATTTAAGAGAGAGGATTTTCTGCAGTCTGCATCGTACAGTTTAAGTTTGACAGTTGTGTCCATTTCAATTAGCTCTTGAAATGTGGAGTCTGCCAAACATGACTATTTCAATTTATTTGCACATTGGATAGCACTAGATTATCCTCCATAATGCACACAGGGTTTTTCACTTTTTTTTAACAATACATTACTCACATACATTTTTACAGACAGAAGGATATTGCCCCGTTCCAAAATTCTAAGACCTCATACGATTTTACAGCCCTAAATGTAAATGCATCAGTGAAGCCGGTTCCATGACAGTACAGTGAATGCATTACAGAGAATGCAATTTCAGCAAATTTAACACAGCGAGGGTAAATCCAGCAACCAGGAACGTCAGTGACAGCATTTTCAGTGCATATTACTAAATCTGCAATATACCTCTTGTATATTGCTAGACACTGCTGTATGTGCCTCTAAATGGCCTGCCCAAAATGAAAGAAGCAGCCATGTACCTGTGCAGAAGGGAATGCAGCCATCACGGATCTTATTGCAGCCTTCCTGAAATTGAACATCACACTCTGTGATAGCCCTGCCACACATGCCATCAATCCGTCTACCTGTTCATGATGGGAGGCTACATCCTCCCTGTACCCCCCATGGGGGACTATGCTCCCAAACCCCCATATCTAAAATAGCCTACTCCGAGTTGCTCATTGACTCCCGAATATTGCAGTAATGTGCCATCGCTGAACTGCTGCAGTTGTTATTAACGCGATCACCGATACTGACTCACTGAAATGCTTTCGCTGTACTGTGTGTGCAGTAATGACATACTACTGTGAAGCACAAATTAATAACGGACAGATCAAAATAATTGACAAAGGTTATAGCACCCTCATGGTCTCAATATACTCTGCCATTTAAAAGTCTCTGGTTGTATTCAAAATCCCAGTTCATGAGCTTTTCCCCCTCTATCATTACAAGCAAGATCAGTGGATTGTCTTAAGGGGATGCCAAAGACACCATCAATATCCCATTGTTGGGAAACAATTTCCTACATAGTGCCAATTCTAGCCTACAAATCACCACAAAAGTAATAGGAGTGTCAGGGTAGTTATTTTGAATAAATTGAGATACCTTTCTAAGGAGATTAACTGGTCTTTTTTTAGGTAGGCTAGTGGAGGCAGGGAGTATGTACACATTCATAATTACCATGCAAGAAGCACAATTTGTAGCAATTATTAAATATCGATAAAAGGAAAATCCAACTGCAACATATGACATAGCAGTTATTAAACATAGATAAAAGGAAAATCCAACCTCTTACATATAACACAGCAGTCATTAAACATAGATAAAAGGAAAATCCAACCTCTAACATATGGCAAAGCAGTTATTAAACATAGATAAAAGGAAAATCCAACATATAACATAGCAGTTATTAAACACAGAAAAAAGGAAAATCCAATTTCTAACATATGGCATTCCAAGTTCATGGTTGCTGCAAGTAATATAGATATGTCCCCCACTGGGAGGCAAATCTTGCTTGATGGCTAGCCAGGTTTCCTGAAATAGTATGATATCATACTTGCTGACCTGTCGCTCCCGTTTTTCATTATTTTTCTTTGTTTCTAGACCAGCTGTATTCCAGGATAAAATTGTCAAACTGTAAGCATTATTGTCAGTCCCTCAGTCTTCAGACTCCTCTAAATTAATCACTACTGACAGACACAGATTCTAACACTATCAACTCCCCTGAACTGAAGGAACTGTCTATTTCATCATACTGTTCACTGTCACCGCTTAAAATCCTGAGTCCCATTTTTTTCCTGTCTCTAATCCTTCGGGTTTCTTGTAGCTCATCTTCACTGCCAAAAGAATGGTTAGTTTCAATAAGTTTCAAGTAATTTGTTATTCTTTGTTGTATTTCACTTCCTTTGGTTTTTCCTTTCTGTTAACTGCACTTTTGTCTGATTTACTTTTTGTTTGGGGGGGGGTGGATCTATCTTTTAACCAAATGCCACTCCCTACCTGTTTCATCAAGACATTTAAATTTACCCCTAATTTTCCAAATTTATGTCATGTGTTGAGTAATGTTTCCATAGTCTCTGCATTAGCCAGGGTAAGGTAAATCCAGCCTTTGGTTTTACATGGAAACTATATACCATTCTGAAGTCGGCCCAGGCAAACTTTTTACCTAACATGCCCATGCAAAAACTGTAAACCACAACATAGAAACACAGAAACGTACAAGTTGTTAGCAAATAAGGACCTCTTGGCCTACCTAGTCTACCCAATTTTCCCTGCCTACTGTGTCACTGCAGACACTACTCGCTCTCCAGTTGTCTGCTCCCCTTGCATTACTACCAAGGTCCTCTTGTATCTGTCCCATGCATGCTTGAATCCTGTCATGGTTTTGGCACCTACCATCTCCATTGAAAGGTTGTTACAGGCATCCATCACCCTCTCCATGAAGTATTTCCTCACATTTCCTCTGAGCCCCCACAACTTCATAGCATGACCCTTTATCCTCAAGCTTTTTTCCCTATGGAAAATGCTACCTTACTGTACCTTATTAATACCGTTAGGTATTTGAATGTTTATATCATATCCCCATTTCCCTCCTCTCCTTCAGAGAGCACATATTCAGTTCCTTGAGTCTCTCTTTGTAGGCCTTTTGATGCAGGCCCTGCACCATTTTGGTAGCCCTCGTTTGTACCGTCTGTCATGGGGTGAAGAAATGACTTTTACCAGAAACAGCAAATTGAATACAACATACCTTACAGGTCTGATTTTTATTTAAAAAAAATCAAGAAAAATACAAACAAATGACTTTTTGTTCAAACAGAGTAAACAAATCAAAAGAAAATCATAAAGCACAGCTTGGCTAGAAAATAGAGAACTATCTTGTCAACATCTATCTGTGCCTGACCTCTCACAGAGCTCTCCCAGGGAGAACCACACAGGGCCTCTCCCCACGAACATCTGATCTGGGAATCTCAGCTAAATCCTTTTTATATGCTTGTAGCTCCTCCTATAATCTAAAAACACTCCCATCAATTATTTCAAAGACATGTATTATTCCCAAATAACATCAGTATTTTATTACAAAATCATTTTACACAGATTTGCTTTTACAAATAATCAAGAACATTCTATACTTAGAGAAAACAAACATTTGGAGAAACTTAATTTTGCTCTTAATATACTCATATGGGCTACATTACTGAAATTCCACCCACAAGAGCAAGGGGAGGAGAGTTCCTGACCAGATAAAAGGAGAATACCTAGGGCTGCCCATCCCCTATACAGGCTCAGAACAAGGCAAGCTTCTGAACAGACACATGACTAAAGAGTGAGCTCCATAAAGGCTTGTGTTAAGGAAACTCAGGTATTTAGATATCTTTATTTTACATTGTGTAATATCTGTACATAAGCCTGAGTTAGTACATTAAAGAAAAATGAACTAAAAATGAACAGTCACTCAGAGAAGCTGCTGTGTAGTTCAAAGACAAGCAGACCCTTCTCAGTGTACAGTTCAGCTAGAAAAAACAGTAGTTCTCAGCACCCAGCTAAGTTATTTCATTTAAGTCAAGTGTTTGGCTGAGCTTTGTCAGGATTCAGGACAGAGTTTAATTTCCAGACTGCTGAGGGCAAAGACGGGAAGGCAAGTCTACCATTTAAATTCTATACTTCAAAGAATATGAGGCTTAAAGGGTTACTTTTCCACTCAGGGCAGAGTTAAAGTTCCCTGTTTGCAACTGTGGTTTTGCAGACCTTTGCAATGTGTGAAAGGACCCAACGTTACAAAAGATTAACAGAACCTTTTTACTTAGCTGGCAAAGTTACGAATGGGGGAAAATAATTATCCAGCATGTGAGTGGTTTTAGAATGGACTGCCAGTCCATAATAGTATTTTAACCCACCCCCTTCCTGAGCTCTATCAGATATCCAGTGCTAAGGGTTCCTGAAGGCAGAAATGAAACAGGAGCTGAATAGCAAGTGGCCAACACACTTTTATAATAAGAATGATAATAGCTTAGCAAGGAAGTAAAGAATAAGCAAAAAAAATATATATTTAAAATTGCTGTTCCGCAACAGACTTAGAAATGTAAATAAAAGAGTTATAGAAAAAGAGAAAAATAAAGACTTCAGGTCCTGGACTGGTTCTGAAAAATGCAGGGGCCGGGACACCATTACAATATCCCCCATTCAAAAACAAACCAATCTGTACTGGTTTGTATAGAGATCAAAATATCCACATTCCAGTAGGAATGAGATGGGGTTTCCACCCACCCTCACAGAAACCCCACCCCAGGGCATCCTTAACAATACAAGATTTACGTAGATTGCATATTCTACATAAATATCTAATTTCTTCTACATAAATGCATTTGCCCTGGGGTTTAGCAAATATTTAACCAGGACCATACTGAGATAAGAAATCAGCATTTTTATGTTCTGGCACCAAGTCGATGTTTGATTTCAAAAGTATATGGTTGTATTGCCAGATACCATCGGAGAATACAAGCATTTTTATCTTTCATTTGTTGCAGCCAGCAGAGAGGGTTATAATCAGTAACAAGCGTAAATTTGTTGCCCCACAAATAAAATTTCAGAGCTTCAATGGCCCATTTGACTACCAAACACTCCTTCTCAATTGTTGCATATTTATGTTCTCTTGGAAATAATTTCCGGCTGATATAAAGGATAGAATGCTCTTGTCCTTCGATGTTCTGCAACAATACAGCTCCTAACCCAGTATCTGAGGCATCAGTATGAACCTCAAAAGGTTGGGTAAAGTCAAAAGATTTCAACACTGGTGATGAACACAAAGCAGCTTTAATAGCTTGAAATGCTTTTTCACATGCATCAGACCAAGGAACAATATTGGGGATTGATTTTTTTTTTAGTTCCGTCATTGGTGTAGCTAAGGTAGCAAAGTCAGGAATGAAACACCTGTAATATCCTGCAAGCCCTAGAAAAGATCTTACTTCCGTCTTTGTCTTAGGAACAGGACAGTTTGCTACCGCTGTCACTTTACTGACTTCGAATTATAGCTCCATTACCAAGAATGAACCCTAAATATCTTGTCTCCTGTATGGCTATGTGGCATTTTGAGGGATTAATAGTGAGCCCTGCTGATTGGATGGTCTGGATGACTTTATTCAAATGATCAAGGTGTGAGGAACAATTTTTGCTGTACATTACCACATCATCCAAGTAGGCAGAACAGTACTGTATGTGTGGAGCTAACAACTGGTCCATGTACCTTTGAAACATTGCAGGGGCCCCGTGTAAGCCAAAAGGCAAATACACAAATTGGAAGAAACCAAAGGGTGTACTGAAAGCAGTCTTGTTTTTAGAATCAGCCATTAAGGGAATCTGCCAGTAGCCTTTTGTGAGGTCTAAGGTGGTAATATAACAAGCCTATTTAGTCAATGATGTCATCGACTCTGGGTATGGGGTAGCTATCAAATTCTGATACCAAATTCAGCTTTTGAAAACCTAAACAGAGTCGGATACCCCATTCCTTCTTTGGAACTATTACCATTGGAGATGACCATGGACTTACAGATGGTTCTATAATTCCTATTGCTAACAGCTTATTTATTTTTTCCTTGACCTCTGTACATAGTTTGTCAGGTAATCTATACGCCTTCTGGCGTATAGGATTAGCTGTTGTTCTAATCTGATGTGACACATTACTAGCTTGTCCTGGCTTAGTAGTAAATACAGCAGAAAATTGTTCTAGGAGTTGGTCAATCTCATTTTTTTGTTGTTCATCTAATTGCGAATTAATAACCACATCCTGAAGGTTTTCTGTTTTTTCCAATCTATAGTATGCTGTATCTAACCCTGTATCCTGACCATCAGAGTAAACATAGCAACAAGCTTTTGTCTCCATACGCTCATACCATTTTTTTAACAGGTTGACATGGTAGACTTTACTCAATGAACGTTTTTCTGGGGTCTCTATTCTGCATGTGACAGGTCCAGTCTGTTCTACAATATTATAGGGCCTTGCCACTTCATCAATAACTTGTTGTCTGATGATAGTAAAAGAAGAAAAACTTTATCACCCAGAGTGTACACCTTTTCCTGTGTTTTGATGTCATCAAATTCAGATTTTAAACTCTGGGCCAAACATTTGTCACAAATCCTGAAATAAGTGCAGGTACAGGTTGTGTATTTGACCCAGACAGTAAACTGTTTTCTGTGTTTATCTTTGTTTGCCTTAAAAGGCAATTCCAAACTTTCTCAGGAAGTGATTTCATCACAGAGACTTAATTCAGCCAATAGCTTTGGTAACAGACATGAGAAGAATAATATTATAAGCAAGTGTTTATAGCAGACTCATCAGAACAGCTAATATTTTTCCTAGCCAAACTATCTCTTGTTGGGAGCTGCAATATTGAACATAGGATTTGCAAGAAAGTGAGTTGTGCTCACAACAGAGGGAGGGGAACCTTTCAATTGTCTGTGGTTTGTAGCAGATATACTGCAGGTGGAGGCTGCTTCTAACTGAAAGGTGAAAGAAGGAATTTACAATTATCAGGAAAAGACAGTCTTGTTACAATTCTTAAGATTTTCAGTGCAGGAAGAGTTCAAAGCACAGCTGACTTATTTTGGGGCTGACTGCTTTTCAGAGCACAAACCACCAGGCTGTTTTGGGGCTGGGGAGGTTTACCTGTGTCTGACTTGGATGTCTGGATTTTCTCTGTTTGATTAGCAGGGATTTTCTCTGTCAAATTGTTGTGTATAGTATCTTGCAGACAGGAAGGCACTCATCGTAGCGGTGGGTCAGAGCTCTTAGCTGATTGTTTTGTGAGGGCACAGTTTAGGCCCAACCCCTTCCCACCCTCACCCCCGAAATAGTTCCTTTATACCTAGGGTTCTGACATCATTTCTCAAGAGTGCGTAGGTGCATATCAATGTCATATCCTCTAGCACACAGCACTGAAAATATACGACACACATTATATAATATATATATATTTCTATATAACAAACCAATCACACACACAAGCACACACACACACACACACAAAAAAAGTACATAGTCATGTGGGAGTAGTGCAATGTAATGGCTGTGGGGCAGCAGTCTTCCGGGAGTCTTTCTGGAGGCTGAGATGCTGCCCTACTTGCAGACAACTCTCTGCCCTGAGGGAGGAAGTTGCCCGTCTTCAGGCCACACTGGACAGCAGTAAGAGAACCTTCCCCCAGGCCAGACTTGATAGTAGGAAGGGAACCCCCATCCAGGGAGCACCAGAGCCACCACCACTACCTCAGAGGTTGCAAAGAAAGCACAGCAGTTGGACCACAGTGGGCTCAGGGAGGGTGAGGAGGGTGGAACAGAGGCACACCCAGTCAGTTGTTCCACTCCACAATCCATACACCATTCTGGGGGAGCACAGCTCCCCTATGGATGCACCCACGGAGGAGATTAAGGAGGCTGAGGACACCTGTCACAAGGGAGGCCCACAGGAGGCAGGCAAAGGATGCCACAAGGAAAGGAAGCAGCTCCTGGTGGGGGACTCAATTATTAGGGGGATAGAACTGGGGGGAGCAGGGAAAACTGAAGTAAAGTGCCTGCCTGGTGCCATGGCTTGTAGGGACAGGAAGCGCATCCTCAGGATCACGAGAACAGCTGCACGGGAGTCTGAGCTGGATGTCATTGTCCACCTAGGGACAAATGACTTGGCTCAACATGAGATTACAGCAGTGCAGAAGGACTTTTAGAACTGGGGAGGGCCTAAGACAAGTAGCACACACAGTAACCTTCTCAGGTGCTGCCTATAAATGAGTATGAGTGAGGCAAGGGTACTTGCACCATGCAGTTTAATGAGTGGTTGAAAAATGTGTGGAGCACAGGGGTTTGGCTTCATTGGGGACTGGGGTTCCACCTGAGGGACACCAGCCTATACTGGCAGGATGGTCTGCATCTGTCCAGGAAGGAACAAGTCTTTTGAGCAATCGTTTAAATGCTTCATTGGCAAGCTTTTAAACTAGTCAAGGGGAGGCACTGATGAGCAGCAGGAAAATCCAGCGTCTCCTACAAAACAGGGTACTAAATGAGAAAAAGACCTAGGTAGAAAGGTCAGTGGGGATGCTGCAACAGAAAGTAAAGCCATCAAAAATGGAGAGCAATGAGTACCAATACACGAAGTCTGAGTAACAAGCTTCCTGAATTAGTGGCCTTGATGGAGGAGAACATCTGATATCGGGAGTCACAGAAACATAGTTCACACAAATAACAGACTGGGACATAAACATACCAGGATACACTATCTACAGGAGGGACAGGGAGGGTAAAGGAGGAGGAGGAGTAGCTCTTACATAAGGGAAGGAATCAAAGTAACAGAACAAAAGAGAAAACAGGGAGGAGAAGAAGCACTGTGGGTAAATTTGGAGACCGGCAATGGCACCACAATCCGCACAGGGGTTGTATACAGACCCCCTTCTCAGGGGGAGGAAATGGACAAGGAAATGATAGAAAGTATACTTAGTATGGCAAAAAAGGAGATATTGCTGATGGGTGATCTGAATATGCCAGATGTTAACTGGAGTGCAGTTGCTACAGCCACTTCGAAGAGTGGGGTTATTCTAGATGCCCTACAGGGGCATGCCTTAGACAACTAGTATTGAGCCCACTCGAGAGGGAGCAATTCAGACCTGGTTCTCTCAAATGGAGATGAAGAGAGATCAGATGTAGAAGTGGGTAGCTATCTGGGAACTAGTGACCATCGAACAGTATGGTTCACAATAAACACAGCAATAGAGTCAAGCCATACAAAGGCAAAGGTACTGGACTTTAGGAGGGCTGACTTTGCTAAAATGGGTAAGTGCCTAAGGAATGCACTAGCACATGGGCAGGAAGGAGGTGTAAGAACAATGGGGAATAATAAAAACTGCCATCACAGAGGCAACAAGCCTTTGTGTGAAGCAAATAAACAAAACTAAACAATGTAAGAAACCACTATGGTTCTCAAAGGAAGTGGCAGTGAAGGTTCAAGAGAAAAAAAGCTTTCAGGAAGTACAAGGAATGTGAAGAAACAGGACAGAGAACTGTATCAGTTAAAGCATGAGGAAGCTGGGAAGGCAGTCAGAACAGCAAAGGCCCAAACCGAGGAAAGATAGCCAACTTAGTTAAGAAGGGGATAAAACCTTTTATAGGTACATCAGGGAGCGAAGGAAGACCAAGGAGGGATAGTGAGGCTTAATAAAGGGGAGGGGGGCAGAGGAGACTGTGAAAGGGCAGAGATACTAAACAAACATTTTTGCTCAGTATTTACAAAGGAAGGGGGTACCTAGAACAAACAGTAGAAACACACTGGATACAGAAGTTGATACCAGCCCATTTACAGAAGAAAGGGTTCTGAAAGAACTCTTAAAACTGAAGGTGGACAAAGCAATGGGGCCTGATGGGATTCATCCCAGAATTCTAAAAGAACTAAGGGTAGAATTAGTGACACCACTGACTACCCTGTTTAACAAATCATGGGAGGATGGGGTGGTACCCGAGGACTGGAGGAGGCAGATGTGATTCCCCTTCACAAAAGTGGGAGCAAGGCAGAAGCAGGAAACTACAGACCTGTTAGTTTAACCTCAGTGGTAGGGAAAATGATGGAATCACTTCTGAAGGAAAGAATTGTCAAGTATCTAGAGGCCAGAAGGGCACAGGACCCAAGGCAGCATGGATTCACAGCAGGAAGGTCATGCCAGACAAATCTGATAGATTTCTTTGACTGGGTGACCAAGTAGTAGATCAGGGAGGGCTGTGGACATGGCCTACCTAGACTTTAGCAAGGCATTGACACAGTCCCACACAAAAGATTAATATACAAGTTAGCTAGCCTGGGAGTGGGTCCCAAGATGACAGCCTGGGTAAAATTGGCTGGAAAATAGGACACAGAGAGTAATAGTAAATGGAGTCCACTTGATGAAAGGGGTTGTTAGTGGGCAACGCAGGTTCAGATGAGGACCAGTCCTGTTCAATGTCTTTATAAGCGACATTGCAGAGGGACTGGAAGGAAAAAGTATGTCTCTTTGCAGATGACACAAAGATCTGCAACAGAGTTGATGCACAAGGTGGGGTGGAAAGGATGAAAAGGGACTTGGCAAGGTTAGAAGAATGGTCAAATGTATGGCAGCTTAGATTCAATGCTAAGAAGTGCAAGGTAATGCACCTGGGAAACAAAACCCAGGGAAGAGTACACAATGGGGGTGAGATACTAACAACAACAAAATGGAAAGGGACCTGGGGGTAGTCATATCAGATGACCTAAAGGTGGGCAAGCAATGTGAGAGGGCAGCAATGAGGGCTGGGATATTGGGATGCATAGGGAGAGGCATCACCAGTAGAAAACAGGAAGTTATTATCCCTCTGTACAGACAGCTGGTCAGACCCCATCTGGAGTACTGAGTGCAGTTCTGAGACCCAGTCTTCGCAAAGACATAGACAGGATGGAAGCTGTCCAGAGGAGGGCAGTTAAAATGGTGCAGGGTCTGCACCGGAGACATATGAAGAGAGACTAAAGAAGCTTAATATGTATAGCCTCGAGGAAAGGGAGGAGAGGGGGACATGATAGAAACTTTCAAGTACCTCAAGGGAATCAACAAAGTCCAAGAGGGTAGCATCTTTCAAAAAGAGGTGTGCAAGAACAAGGGGCACAATTTGAAGATAGAGGTGGGCAGCTCAGAGGTAATTTAAGGAAGTATTTTTCACAGAGAGGTTGTGGATGCATGGAGCGGCCTTCCGAGAGGTCGTGGAGTCAAAACAGTGGTGGAATTCAAGCATGCTTGGGACAGTCATAAGGCAATTCTAGGGGATGGGGGTAGGAAAAAGTAGGCTGCTGGTTAACTAGGATCTGCAGCTTATCCAGTAGGCAGGGAAATGGGCAGACTGGGTCGGCCCAGCGGTCCTTATCTGCCATCAAATTCTATGTTTCTATGTTTCTATGTTTTCTGTTTTGCCTGGGCTTCCACAGTATTTTTATGAGCCTGTTGGGTGTATAAAAGCAATCTCTTCCTTAATTCTTTCATGTACTCTAAAATGTTCACATGTTTAATATGGCGATCACCCTCCCAGGCTTCTTTCACTATATCCAAGGGTCCACTGGGATTCTGACCATACAGTAACTGAAATGGTGAAAATCCCGTAGAAGCTTGGGGAACTTCTCTGTAAGCAAATAAGAATAAAGGTAGGTAGTGATCCCAGTACTTTCCCTCATCATCCACAAACTTGCACAACATACATTTCAAGGTTTGATTGAACCTCTCCATGAGACCATCTGTCTGTGGATGATATGGGGTTGTTCTGATTGCAGTAACACCCAACAGTTTATGGAGTTCTCTGAGCAGCATGGCACAAAAATTGGCACCTCTGTCAGTGAGACTCACCTTATGGATCCCCAACCTACTACAGTAGTCCAAAATCTTTTCTGCTATTTTTGTAGTTGAAATTGTTCTCAGTGGGTAGGCTTCTGGACATTTGGTTGCATAACCACAAATAACCAGAATAAATCTGTTCCCTTTAGTACTTTTACTCAGGGGCCCAACAATGTCCATTGCGATACGTTCAAAAGGTTGGGAAACTGGTGGTAAAGGTCTAAGGAGGGGCTTGTTCTTTTTTGGTTATCTAACTTTCTGGCATTCAGAACACCCCTTACAGTAATCAGCAACAGATTCATGAATACCCAGCCAGAAAAATAGTTGTAAGAGTCTGACTAAAGTTCTCTCCCTCCCAGCATGTCCTGCACTGGGAATATCATGAGCAATATATAACAAATCTGCTCTGTACTTCTGGGGGACCACTAATTGTTCAACCTTTTCTTGTGTGGTAGAATGTACACAGATTCTCTATAGAATATTGTGTTTCAAAATTATAGGGTTTCTAATAGTACCATCTAACCCTATCTGAGAAAACATAGAAACAAGGGTAGCATCCTCCTTCTGTTCTTGTGAAATGTTGTACATCTGTAATATGGGCATTTTATCTATATGTCCCTTATCTTTTTTCCATTGTTTTTGTGCATTTCTCTTTTCTGCTTTAGATTTTCTTGCTTTCCCCACCTCCCCAAATATCTCATCCTAAAAGGTAAAAGGTAGGTTAATTTGGTCATTTACCGTAGAACAATTGAAATCTAGTAGAAACAGCCACTAACTTATTAATACTAACATCCTGACAAGAAGACACAATTTTGGAAAAACATTGGTTAGTCCTGTCCCAATATAAAAGGAACAGGTAGAGTAGGAACCACCCCCACAACCACTTTGTCCTCATGTCCATAAATATTAACAGTCACTGTAGTAGTTGGATATTGATGGATGTCTCCGTGTATGCATATCACTCCTGTTGTAGAGGCTGTAGGTAACAGGGGGACCAAGTCTGCCTGAATAAGGCTCTGCTTGCTACCTGAGTCCACAAGTCCATCAACAATACGTCCATTAACACAGATTGGAATAATGAAGTAACCCAGGTTTAAAGAAGCAAAATAAACCAGTTCTTTCTTTTTCTTAGGGCAGAATCTAGCAATATGTCCCATACCATGACAGTAAAGACATTCCACTGTTGTATTCGTTACTTTGGTAGGAGTAGGTAATCCCTCCTTTTTAACACCCGTAGTACTTTGATTAGATGGAAATGATGGTCTTACCGGAGTTGTGGTAGTTGCAGGATTACTAGCAGGGAAGCCATCAGTTCCCCGATATCCTTTCTGTAAGGGTTGTCGAGCTGCTAAAAAGTCCTCAGCCAAAGTAATAGCAAGATCTGCATTGTCTGGATTATGTTCCTGAATCCACAGCTGCACTTCGGAAGACATGATCTATATAAATCGTTCCAAAATAAACATGTCCACAATGGCATTAACAGTTTTCCCTTCTGGCCGGATCCATTTATTACATAAGATGTGTAATCTGGTGTAGGTTTCTCTTGGTGGTATGTGAGGGGCATGTTTTAAAGTCCTAAATCTCTGTCTATATGTTTCTGAATTGATGTCAAACCATTTCAAAATCTCTTTTTGACTGTTGTATAATCATTAATGGATGCACTGTCCATATTAGTGTATACCAGTTGAGCTTTACCCGTTAAATAAGGGGCAAGGCGAACCACCCAGTGAGTCTGGAGCCAATTACAGGCTTGGGCTACCTGCTCAAATGTTGTTAGGTATGATTCAATATCATCAGTAAGTGTCATTTTTGTTAACTTAATGTCCTTTGTGGTTTGTACACCTTGTCCTGCCCCTAGTGTCTGAAACATCTGTACGGTGTCTGCTCATCTCTGGTCCTGTCTCTGACGTTCTATTTCCCTTTCCCGGTACTCTCTTTCCTGTTGTCTGTCCTGTTCTACCTGTCTTAGTGCTAGCCACCTCAATAGTTCTTTTAAGTCCTCTGGGGGTACATCTTCGGATCGTTCCTCTGGCTTCTCCATATTTACAGGCTGCATCCAATTTGTAATTTCTTCTATGTCCCCAGTACCCATACCAGTCCTAATCTTGGGCTTGGTTACAGGAGGAAGTCCAGACAGTAAAGGTTCCCCAGTGAAGGCAGCCAGGCTTCTTGTTGTAGTTCCATAGGACTCCTCCATCTTATGAGCCACGTACCTACTGTTTCCTCAAAAGTCACAGATACTAAAGTGCAGTATCTATTCTGGGATCCCTTTTTAGTTTGGATCACCAGTACCCCACTTCTGGTACCTACTTTGTCGTGGGGTGAAGAAATGACTTTTACCAGAAACAGCAAATTGGATACAACATACCTTACAGGTATGATTTTTATTTAAAAAAATTAAAAAATCAAGAAAAATACAAACAAATGATTTTTTGTTCAAACAGAGTAAATAAATCAAAAGAAAATCATAAAGCACAGCTTGGCTAGAAAATAGAGAGCTATCTTGTCAACATCTATCTGTGCCTGACCTCTCACAGGACTCTCCCAGGAAGAACCACACAGGGCCTCTCCCCACAAACATCTGATCTGGGAGTATCAGCTAAATCCTTTTTATATGCTTGTAGTGCCTCCTATAATCTAAAAACACTCCCATCAATTATTTCAAAAACATGTATTATTCCCAAATAACATCAATATTTTATTACAAAATCATTTTACACAGATTTGTTTTTACAAATAATCAAGAACATTCTATACTTAAAGAAAACAAACATTTGGAGAAACTTAATTTTGCCCTTAATATACTAATGTGGGCTACATTACTGAAACTCCACCCACAAGAGCAAGGGGAGGAGAGTTCCTGACAAGATAAAAGGAGAATACCTAGGGCTGCCCATCCCCTATACAGGCTCAGAACAAGGCAAACTTCTGAGCAGACACATGACTAAAGAGTGAGCACCATAAAGGCTTGTGTTAAGGAAACTCAGATGTTTAGATATCTTTAACATAGAAACATAGAAACATAGACTTTGACGGCAGATAAGGACATCTTGGCCCATCTAGTCTTCCCATTTCCCTACCTACAGGATAGGCCGCAGATCCTAGTTAACCAACAGCTTATTTCTTCCTACCTCCCACAAGAATTGCCTTATGTCTGTCCCATGCATTCTTGAATTCTCCCACAGTTTTAGACCCCACGACCTCCTCAGGAAGGCTGTTCCATGCATCCACTACACTCTCTGTGAAAAAATACTTCCTCACATTGCCCCAGAACCCCCCCCATCTTTAAATTGTGTCCCCTTGTTCTTGCACATCTCTTTTTCTGAAAGATGCTACCCTCTTGGACTTTGTTGATTCCACTGAGGTACTTAAAAGTTTCTATCATGTCCCCCCTCTCCCTTTTTTCTTCAAGGGTATACATATTAAGCTCCTTTAGTCCCTTCTCATACGGCTTCTCTTGCAGACCCTGCACCATTTTAGTTGCCCTCCTCTGGACTGCATCTATCCTGTCTATGTCCTTGTGGAGATGGGGTCTCCAGAACTGGATGCAGTACTCCAGATGGGGTCTCACCAACTGTCTGTACAGAGGGATAACAACTTCCTATTTTCTGCTGGTGATGCCTCTCCCTATACATCCCAGTATACCCCCAGCCCTCCCTACTGCCTTCTCACATTGCTTGCTAACCTTAAGGTCATCTGATATGATTACCCCCAGGTCCCTTTCCTTTTTTGTTGTTGTTACTACCTCCCCTTCCATTGTGTATTCTTCCCCTGGGTTCTTGTTTCCCAGGAGCATTATTTTGCACTTCTTTGCATTGAATCCTAGCTGCCATACTTCTGACCATTCCTCCAACCTTGCCAAGTCCCTTCTCATCCTTTCCATGCCTCCTTGTGTATCAACCCTGTTGCAGATCATTGTGTCATCTGCAAAGAGGCATACTTTTCCTTCCAGTCCCTCTGCAATGTCACTTATAAAGACATTAAAAAGGACTGGACCCAGTACTGAAACCTGCGGTACCCCACTAGTAACCCCTCTTTCTTCAGAGTGGTCTCCATTTACAATTGCCTTCTGTGTCCTGTTGTCCAGCCAATTTTTTACCCAGGCTGTCATCTTGGGACCCACTCCCAGGCTAGCTAACTTGTATATTAATCTTTTGTGGGGGACTGTGTCAAATGCCTTGCTAAAATCTAGGAAGGCCATGTCCACAGCCCCTCCCTGGTCTACTACTTTGGTCAGCCAGTCAAAGAAATCTATTAGATTCGTCTGACATGACCTTCCCGCTGTGAACCCATGCTGCCTTGGGTCCTGTGCCCCACTGGCCTGTTGGTACTCAACAATTTTTTCCTTCAGAAGTGACTCCATCACTTTCCCTACCACAGAAATCAAACTGACAGGTCTGTAGTTTCCTGCCTCTGTCTTGGTCCCACTTTTGTGAATGGGAATCACATCCGCCTTCCTCCAGTCCTCGGGTACCACACCATCCTCCCATGATTTATTAAAAAGAGTAGCCAGCGGTTTCACTAGTTCCCCTCTAAGTTCTTTAAGAATTCTGGGGTGAATTCCATCTGGCCCCATTGCTTTGTCCACCTTCAGTTTTAGGAGTTCTTACAGAACCCCTTCTTCTGTGAAAAGACTGGGATCGACCGCCCCCCCCCCATCAAGAGTGCTTCTGTTAATTGGATTAGGCACTTCCCCCTCCTCTTTTGTGAATACTGAGCAGAAATATTCGTTCAGTATCCCTGCTTTTTCACTGTCCCCCTCTGCCCACCCACTGTTCATTCTAGTCAGCCTCACTATCCCTCCCTTTGTCTTTCTATGCTCACTGATGTACCTATAAAAGGTTTTATCCCCCTTAACCGAGTTGGCTATCTTGTCCTCAGTTTGGGCCTTTGCTATTCTGACTTCCCTCCCTGCTTCCTTCTGCCTTAACTGGTACAGATCTCTGTCCTGCTCATTCTGTGTTTTCTTATACTTCCAGAATGCTATATTTTTCTCCCTGACTTTCCCAGCCAACTCTTTTGAGAACCATAATGGCTTTTTCTTTTGTTTTGATTTATTTGCTTCACACAAAGGCTTGTTGCCTCTGTGATGGCAGTTTTGATGATTCCCCATTGTTGCTCCACCCCTCCTTCTAGCCTGTTTGCTAGTGCTTTTCTGAGGCTGTCTCCCATCTTGCCAAAGTCAGCCCTCCTGAAGTCCAGTACCCTCACTTTTGTATGGCTTGACTCGGTAGCCGAGTTTAACGTGAATCACACTGTTTGATGGTCACATGTTCCCAGATGGCAACCCACTTCTAGATCTGAGATCCTCTCACTGCACCCATTTGAGAGTACGAGGTCTAAGAGTGCTCCCTCATGAGTGGGTTCTAAAACTAGCTGTCTGAGGCCTGCCACCTGTAGGGCATCGAGAATGGCCCTGCTCTTGGATGTGGCTGCAGCAAATGTGCTCCAGTTAACATCTGGCATATTCAGGTCCCCCAGCAACAGTATCTCTCCTTTCTCTGCCATCCTAAGAATGCCTTCTACCATACCCTTGTCCATTCCCTCCCCCTGATGTGGGGAGTCTGTACACAACCCCTGTGCGGATTGTGGTGCCCTTTCCAGTCTCCAAGGTGACCCGCAGTGTCTCCTCTCCTCCCTGTTTACTCTTTTGTTCAGTTGCTTTTATCCCTTCCTTTACATAGAGAGCTACTCCTCCTCCTCTTCTCCCCTTTCTGTCTCTCCCGTAGGTTATGTACCCTGTCTCTGTTCTCTGTGTACCATGTTTCTGTGACTGCTACGATATCCAGACATCCCTCTTCCATCAAGGCCACTAGCTCAGGGAGCTTGTTGCCCAGACTACAGGCATTGGTACTCATTACCCTCCATTTCCTGATGGCCTCACTCCTTTATGCCCCATCCTTGTCCTTCTTGCCTTTGTCACTTTCCCCATTTACCCCTGCCCTTCTCCCTATCGACACCTCTATGTTGGTGTTTACCATAGTTACTACCGTGATTTTTTTGGGGGGGCTAGGATTTCCCTGCTCCTTTCCAGTGCCTCCGTCCTTGGCTAGTTTAAAATCCTTGCCAATGAAGCATTTAAACCTATTGCCTAGGATTCTGGTTCCCCTCCTGGACAGATGCAGCCCATCATGCCAGTGTAGGCTTGCATCACTCCAGGTGGATCCCCAGTCCCCAGTGAAGCCAAATCCCTGAGCTCCACACCAGTTTTTCAACCACTGATTGAATCCCATGGTGCAGAACACCCTAGCCTCTCCTACACCATAGATGGGCAGCACCTCTGAGAAGGTTACCATGCGTGCTACTTGTCTAAGGCCCCTCCCCAATTCCACAAACTCTTCCTGCACTTCTCTAATCCCTTTCTTAGCCAGGTCATTTGTCCCTAGGTGGACAATGACATCCAGCTCCCTCCCCTGTGCAGCTGCTCCAGCAATCCTGAGGATTCGCTCCCTGTCCCTCCAAGCTATGGCACCAGGTAGACACCTTACCTCCCTCTCCCCTTCCTCCCAAAGTTCTACCTTCCTAACAATGGAGTCCCCCACCAGGAGTTGTTTCCTTCCCATGTGGGGTCCCCTGCCACCCTCCTGTGGGTCTTCTTTGTGAAGGTTCCCAGCATCCTCCTTGGTCTCCACTGTGGGTGCCACCATAGAGGAACCACACTTTGCCAGAATGGCATAGGAATTGTGGAGAGGTACAACTGGAGGGATGCACCTCTGTACCACCACCTTCACCCTCCCTGAGCCCACTGTGGTCCAACCGCTCCTCTTTCTTGCCAACCTCTGAGGCAATGGCAGTGGCACTGGTGGTCCCTGGATGGAAGAGGAGGTCCCACAAATCCTGGCCAACTCAGAATGGAGATGAGCAACCTCCTTCCTCAGCCCAGAGAGGTGGCTGCAAATGGGACAACTCTGCATCCTCCAGAATGTCTCCCGGAAGGCTGCTGCTCCACAGCCACTGCACTGCACCACTCCCATTATGTTTTATTTATGGCTCCTTAACTGTTTGGAATCCTTACTCTTTCCTCTTTTTTTTCTCTTCTCTCTCTACTTACTTTCTGCCTGTGTGCCCTTTAAGCTCCTGATTGTCCTGTTCTGAGACAAGAATATCATATATTTCTCAGTAGACCCCCTTACTTGCTCAGAGGCAGACCTCCAGCAGCTAGAGGGGGCCAGAGAGCTACTCTTGCCCTTATAGGATGGTGGGTCTTTGGTGGCTCTGTGATCATTCTCTTCCTGCTCCCAAACAGGAAGTTCCTGTTGTCAGTAAAATCCTGTGCCTATAAAAGTAGAACTAGCTTTGAGTGGGAGGGAAGGAGGGCAATATAGTCCCAGTACATTGCATATTTTACATTGTACAATACCTGTACATAAGCCTAAGTTAGTACATTAAAGAAAAATGAACAAAAAATGAACAGTCAATCAGAGAAGCTGCTGTGTAGTTCAAAGACAAGCAGACCCTTCTCAGTGTACAGTTCAGCTAGAAAAACCAACAGTGCTCAGCACCCAGCTAAGCTGTTTCATTTAAGTCAAGTGTTTGGCTGAGCTTTGTCAGGATTCAGGACAGAGTTTAATTTCCAGACTGCTGAGGGCAAAGACGGGAAGGCAAGTCTACCATTTAAATTCTATACTTCAAAGAATACGAGGCTTAAAGGGTTACTTTTCCACTCAGGGCAGAGTTAAAGTTCCCTGTTTGCAACTGTGGTTTTGCAGACCTTTGCAATGTGTGAAAGGACCTAAAATTACAAAAGATTAAAAGAACCGTTTTACTTAGCTGGCAAAGTTACGAATGGGGGAAAATAATTATCCAGCACGTGAGTGGTTTTAGAACAGACCGCCAGTCCATAATAGTATTTTAACCCATACCCTTCCTGAGCTCTATCAGATATATAGTGCCAAGGGTTCCTGAAGGCAGAAATGAAACAGAAACTGAATAGCGAGTGGCCAACACACTTTTATAGTAAGAATGATAGTAGCTTAGCAAGGAAGTAAAGAATAAGCAAAAAAATATATATATATTTTAAAATGCTGTTGCGCAACAGACTTAGAAATGTAAATAAAAGAGTTATAAAAAAAGAGAAACACAAAGACTTCAGGTCCTGGACTGGTTCTGAAAAATGCAGGGAAGGGACACCATTACACCGTCTTCATCTTATCAATGTCCTTCCAGAGGTGGGGCCTCCAGAAATGGACACAGTACTCGAGATGGGGTCTTACCAGTGATCTGTACAGGGTAATATTTCCTTCTTCTTCCTACTGGTGACACCCCTTCCTATTTATTTATTTAAAAGTTTTATCAGGAAGGCATACTGAGCAGACTACTGCTCAATTCCAGATGCATCCTGGGGGATGGGGGAAGGGATAATAATACAGTGTACAGTTTACAAAAACAACATGCAAGATGAATAAGAGCTATTATTACAAGTAGGTAGTTGCACAAAGGTTGAGACGTACAAGATCAAAATAACCAGCACTTGTTCTAGAAATTTAGGGAGAGGCTTAGCCCTAGTGACAGGTCATACTTTAGGCACACAAACAAGTGGAGGAGAAATGAGCTTTGAGGAGGGTGTTGGGGTGCTGTGAGGGGTGGGCATGCCGAATGTGCTCAGGAAGGGAGTTTCACAGTTTAGGCATATGGTATTTAAAAGCTGCCTGTCCTGCAGACATGGACATGTGTGGGACAGCCAAGGAACAGGAGTCACTGCTCCTGAGTATACAGGAAGTGATGGAGTTGTCAGGACTGAGGTGAGGTAAGGAGGTAGAGACTTGGATCAGAACTTAGCTGTGATCCTAGCACAGTGAGATTGTCTCCACTCCTGAAGCGATGGGAGGTTGAGGGTCTGGTAGAGGATGCAGTGATGGGTGGGGAGGAGACAAGGGCAAAGCGATAGAAGGAGTGAAAGAGGGGGTTCAGTTTGGAGAGGGTGGACTTAGGAGTGGCACTGTAGACTACATCTCCATAGTCAAAGATAGGGAGAATCATTTTCTCCACAATAGAATGGCAAACTTGTAGTGGGATGCAACCACGATTGCTGTATAAGGCACACAGTCTAGGGTGCAGCTTTTTGTGGATGGGATCAATGTGACCAAAAGGGTTGAGGTGCTGGTCTAGCCATACCTCAGGACGTCTAAAGGAGGAACAGGTCTCCAGGGTAGTCCCACCCAGGATGTGGAAGGTGTGGTTGGAGGGGAGCCGAGATAGTCTCTGCCTTGTGCCAAAGGTTATGGAGACAGTTTTTTGGCATTGAGGAAGAGCTGATTTGAATGAAACCAAGGTTGGACATCATTGAAGTCCTGCTTGAGTCTGTTCGCCATGTCAGTGGATGTGGGACCAGCTGTATAAAGAACCATATCATCCGCATACATGTGTACGGATGTGTGTGGGCAGGCCGAGGGCATGTCATTGAGGAAGATGGAAAACAGGAGTGGACCAAGGACATAGCCTTGTGATATGCCGATAGTGACCGGGATGGAGGCAGAGGTGATGTTTCCAATTCTTAGAGATTGGGACCTGCCGATCAAATAGGAGTGGAACCAGTTGGTGACCTCGTTGGACAGCCCAGCACAAGTTATTTTGGTCAGGAGGAGTGTGTGGGAGACAGTGTTGAAAGCCTTTGCCAGGTCTACAAAAATGGCTGTGGTGACATGGTCATTGTCCATAGCTGTAAGGATGGAGTCTATGAGCCTTAGGAGGGATGTGGCGGTGTAGTAGAACTTCCTAAAACCAGACTGATAGGGTGAGAAGAAAGAGGAGGAGTCAAGACAGGAGGAGAGTTGAGAGAGGACTAGGTGCTACTGAAGTTTTGCTAGTATGGGGAGGGGGGAGATAGGGCAATAGTTGCCAGAAGAGGAGGGGTCACTGCCCTTGGGAAGGGGTATGACTGTGGAATGCTTCAAGTCAGATGGTATAGAAGCAAGAGAGAAAGAGAGGTTGAAAAGTGAGGCCATGTGGGAAGCAATGGCAGAAGCCGACAGGTAGAGCATTTTTGAGTCCAAATCCGATGGGCATTTATCCTTGGAAGGATTTAAGGTGAGCAGGGCAGTGAGGACCTCAGATGGGGTAACTTGGTAGAAGGAGAAGGAGGCGATGGGGTAGAGTCTTGGGCAGGGGTTGTCCTGGCAGTGGTGGTTTGTGGGGCTGTGGAAGACAGGACAGAAGAGATGAGATACAGTTTGTGAAGAAGGAATTAAATTCAGAGGCCACTGCAAGGGGTTCCGTGACAGTAGAGCCACCATCAGTTAGGACAGGGGTTGGGGGCTGAGAAGGAGGGAAGAATAGTGTTTTTGCTACCTTCCAAAACTTAGCAGGGTGGTTTAGGTTAGTGTGGAAGGAGGCTTTGAAATAATTAGCCTTTGCCTGGTGGATTAGTCTTGTGCAAATATTTTGTATTGTGCAATACTTTTGGTGGGCCTCGGGAGTGCCAGTAATTTTATGTGCCTTCCAAGCCTGGTCCCTGGCTCTGAGATGGCCCTGTATGTCCATGGAGATCCAGGGCAGGTGAGCACCCCTCAACTGAGTCCTCCTTAATGGGGCGCGGTTGTCCCAAACAGTGATGAACCTGGTCTTGAAGTACTCAAGGGCCGAGTCAATAGAGGTGACCTAGGAGATGAAGGATCAGTCTGTGTTTGCAAGGTCATTTAGTAACGAGGTAAGGTCAAGGGCTTTGTAGGACCTGGTCAGGAGGGTTTTAGGGGGAGGAGCCTTAGGCTTAAATATTTTTCTTACGGAGTACATCATATGGTGATCACTCAAGGAGTTCAGTAAGAGGCCTGCAGCAAGAATCTGATGCGGGTGAAAGGTAAGGGACCAGTCCAGGAGGGAGTGGTTTTGAGAGTTGTGGTTTAAGTGAGTGGGCTCAGTAATCTGTTGATACAAATGTAGTGTGACTACTTGGTTTTGAAACTTGGTATTAGTACTGGAGAGCCAGTTCAAATTAAAATCCCCAAGTATATGGAGCTTTCCACTGCTGTGTGTGCCTTTAGGGAGCCCAGGTGATCTAAGATAGGGGGCATGGGTGAGTCATGGGGGCAGTATGATCCTGCTATAAATATGGGAATGGAGTCAGGGTGGGAGAGTTTTATCAACAAGGCATCGATGGACTGCGTGGCCAATGATAGTGGGACAGGGGTAAACTGGAGCAAGAAGAGATATACATGGCTACTCCTCCACCATTTTTGGTACCAGGACGGTCTTGATGAATGATTGTGTAGCCAGGTATAGAGATTTCAGTGTCCTGGTTATGGGGCTTTAGAGGTCTCAGAGATAACCAGGATATCAGGCCTTAGGGATAGGACAATCAGTTGCAGCAGGGTTATTTTAAGTAGGAGGCTGCAGATGTTTAGGTGGGCTAATTTTAAGCCCCAAGGGAGTTGAGAAAGCAAGGAAGCGGTTTGGCCCAGGTGGTGGTCTGGACTGGGGGGGTGCGGGTTGGTCCAGGGTTTGGCTCAACATCCCCTGCTAGTAGGAGCAATAATGTTAGTAGCATTTTTGCTTTGGGTAAGGTCCACAGAAGCTTTCAGTGGTAAATAGGTGAATGGAAGGTGTGTGTTGAGGTGACTTGGGTGGGGAATTTTAGGTCTAGCAGCCCAGCATGGAAGGTGGATAGGAGAATGGTAGGTCCAACTATTTGACTGTAGTGCAGAGCTGCAGGTAGCAGTCAACCTTGAGAGGTAGCCCAGGAGGGCAGAAGGACAGGCAAGGTGCTGATTGCATGAGAAAAAGTCTGTGGTTTGGGGTAGATGTAGGAGGAGAGGTATGCCAGAGGTGCAAGCAGAGACAGTATTACTATGCACAGAGGTATCATGATGAGGTGAGGGAGCTAAGCTTGTTGTGGCCACTAGTGGTATATGAGGATAAGCTGCAGATAGAAAAGTGGGCTGATTGTTTTTTAGTAGCACGTAATACTTGCTGTATAAGGGGAAGTTCACAGAGGGTGGTGGTGGGGGCGGTGGGGCAACTGACGCATCGTTGGCGGGACCAGAACTCCATTTGAAAAAAATCATCTGCGTCCTGGGCCAGAATGTCATACCTGTTTTGGTGGGGTCTTGCAGCTCAGAGGAGGGCAGAATCCATGTAGCCCTCCTGGCATCGGGAGAGCTAAGGACAGAGTAAAGCGAAGCATTATAAGGAGGTAAGAGGAGGAGGAGGGGCTGAGCAGGAGGTGGAGATCAGCATTAAGCAGAAAATTAAGTGGTCTGTCTTACTTTCTAAAGTAAACTACAAGAGGCTGTGCAAGATTTAAACTGAAACACTTTCAAGCAGCACACAGGGGAACCAGTAAGTGTTTTAAATTAAAGTTAAACTTAGTTCTCCTGTTGTGAGAGTTAGTGTTAGCTGCAAGTAAGGTTCTGACTGGCCTCCTAGACTGTAAGGAACTATGCTGTAATTAAGCTAAATCATCATTGTTTGTACAACTTCAGGATGTGCTAATAAAAGTAAAGTCATTGCACTGTCCTGGGGGTTTAGAGTACCAATAAATGTACTGGAAACAAGCTCTCCTATTCAGTGGAAATAAAGTCTAAACACAGCACTTCAGTCAGGCTACCTATACCGAGGTGACAGAGATATAAAGGTAACCAGAGCTAGGGGCTAAAGCACCAAACATCTTTAATTAATTAAATTTAATTTAAAGGACTCCGGAGCAGTGGAAATGAAGTCTAGCACAGCACTTAAAACAGGCTCCCTGCTCAGGTTACAGAGGTCTAAAGGTAATCAGAAGCTAGGGGTTAAAATACAGTAGCTTAAAATTCATTTAAACTAATTAAAGTACACTGTAAAATCAGAGATAAATCAGCATTTGGGCATTCTGATAGCCTTCCCCACTGCCTTATCACACTGCTTGACTATCTTCAGGTAATTAGAAATTACTATGCCCAGGTCCTTTCCCGTTTGGTGGCTGCCAGTACTTCCTCTCCCAATTGGTACATAGCCCCCAGGTTTCTGTGTCCCAAGTGCATGAATTTGCACTTTTTTGCATTGAAATCCAGCTGCCAAACCCTTGAACATTCTTCCAATTTTTTTAAATCATCCCTCACCCCCCCCCCCAGGTGTATCTACTCTGTTGCAGATTTTTGTGTCATCCACAAACAGGCATACTTTCCCCTCTAGCCATTCTGCAATGTAGCTAATAAAGACATTGAAGAGAACCAGGCCTAGTACTGAGCCCTGAGGCACCCCAACGGTCACCTTGCCTTCTACAGAGTGGACACCATTTACCACTACCTTTTGACTCCTGTAGCTTAACCAACTTCTTACCCAGTTTATAACTTTTTGACCCACTCCCAGACAAGGCAGCTTGTTCACCAGTCTTCTATGTGGAATGGTGTTAAAGGCCTTACTGCAATCCAGGTAGGCCACATCTATTGCCCCTTCCTGGTCCACTGCCCTGGTCACCCAGTCAAAGAACTCGATCAGGTATGTCTGGCAAGACATCCCCCCTCTGAAACCATGTTGTCGTGAATCCTGTAATCCACTGGTTACAAGGTATTACACTATCCTTTCCTTCAGTAGTGTTTCCATTACTTTGCCTACTACAGAAGTCAGGCTGACAGGTCTGTAATTTCCTACTTCCTCCCTGTTCCCACTTTTGTGAAGTGGGACCACATCTGCCCTCTTCCAGTTCCTCAGAACCTCTCCTGTTTCTAATGATAAGTTGAACAGAGTTGTAAGAGGTGCAGCCAGCACCTCTTTGCGCTCTCTCAGTATCCTGGGTTGCACCCCATCAGGTCCCATTGTCTTGTCTACTTTTAATTGTGTTCAGTATACGAACATACAAAATTTGCCAGCTGATAAAGGCCTAGAGGTCTATCAAGTATGCTCGAATGTGCAGCTAGCACCTCTTATTCTGCAGCTGCCCCTCCCTTCCATCTTTCCCCTTCATTGACCCTCCCCCTTATCCTGTCCTATCCCCTTTTGAAGCAGTCCACTATTCTACTGGATACCACTTCTGCAGGTAATGCATTCCACCCAGCCACCACTCTCTCTCTGTAAAAAAAGTGTCTCCTCATCTCCCTCCTGAACCTTCCTCCCTCCAGTCTCATATCATGGCCCCTGGTGTCCCTCCACTCTCTTACTTTAAACAGCCCCTCTGTACCCATCTTGTTTATTCCTTTCATGTACTTAAAGGTTTCAATCATGTCCCTCCTCTCCTCCAGCGAGTACATGTTCAACTCCCTCAGCCTCCTCTCATATGATAAGTCCCCCAGCCCCTTGATCATCTTTGTTGCCCTGTGCTGCACCCCCTCCAGTAACTTAATATCCCTCTTCAGATATGGGCGCCAGTACTGCACGCAGTACTCCAGATGCGGTCTAACTAAAGACCTATACAGTGACAGAATCACCTCCTCCCTCCTCAAGGATATGCCCCTTGCAATAAGGCAATATGTCTGCCTTCTTTTGGTCCTCCTCCTCCTCGCGAACACCTTCTTCCCCTTTTATCCTTATTATTCCCCCTTTGATCTTCCACTTCTTGTTTATTTATCTAAAGATAGTTGTATCCCCTTCTTTTACTGATTAGACAATATTCTCCCCTGTTTGTGTGTTTGTGCATCTAACTTCCTTCCCTGCCTCCCTTTTTTTTCTTGGTAGGTTTCCCTATCCTCCTCTTTCTGTGCCTTTTTGTGCTTTCTAAATGCTAGTTTTATCTGCTCTTACTTTTTCTGCAATGTCTTTAGAGAACCATAATGGTCTCTTTTTTCTTTTGCCCTTGTTAACCTGCCTGACACAGAAATTTGTTGCTTTTTCAGTGCCCCCCTTTATTTTTGCCCATAGTTCCTCGATGCCCCCAGATCCTTTATCCCTGCTAGGGTGTCCCTGAGGCATTATCCAATTTTCTTATAATCAGCCTTCCTAAAGTCCAGGACCCTCATCTTAGTGCAGCTCAGTTCTGACCCAGTTCCTACACTGATTCACACTGTACAGTGATCTCTGGACCTCAGGTTGTCACCCACCATGACGTCAGCAACACTATCCCCATTTGGCAGTACCAGGTCTAGTATCACCCCCCCATGAGTGAGCTTCTTAACTAGTTGCCTGAGGAACGCCACTAGTGGGGAGTCCAGGATGTCCTTAAAGCTGACTGTTGCTGCAACTGATAGGCCCCAGTCTACATATGGTAGATTGAAGTCCCCCACCAGCAACACCTCCCACTTTCATGCCTTCCTTTGGATGGTTTCTAGCATGTCCTTATTCACCTCTCCCCCCCCCGTGCTGGAGGTCTGTAGCTCACTCCTATGTGAACAGTGGCCCCCTTACATGTTTCCAGGGTGACCCACAGTATATCAGTTCCTCCCTGCTCTCTCTGTATTTCTGTAGCTTTTATTTTGTCCCTAACATAAAGAACCCCTCCTCCCCCCTTTTTACTTACCCTGTTTTTTCTGAACAGAGTATACCCTGGTATGGCCACATCCCAATTCTAGTTTTCATTACACCAGGACTCAGTAACTGCAACCATATCCAGCTCTGCTTCTGCCATGGTGGCCTCTAGGTTTGCAGTCTTGTTGACTAGACTTTGAGTGTTTGTACACATGGTTGTCCGGATTGTGCTGCCTCCCCCCTGTTGTTTCCCATTTGCCCCTATTTGTTTCTTCCACTATCTATCTCATTATCACTTGCCTTCTAACCCCTGGATTCCTTTGTCATATGGTTCTTTTGGGGGTTTCATCCCTTCAGGATTCCCTTGTTGACCTAGTTTGCCTGTTGGAGGGGGAAAATATATGTCTCCCTTCGTCATTCTGCCTCATCTCTTGGCTAGTTTAAATGCTGGCTAATATAGCATTTAAACTGTTCACTGAGGACCACAGTACCCTTCCTGGACAGCTGCAGGATGTCACCCCTGTACATGCTCTTATCCATCTAGCTGGTGCCCCAGTCCCCAATGAAGCTGAAACCCTCCTCTCTGCACCATTTCTTCAACCATACATTGAAGTTCCTGGTGTGGGGAATCCTGTCCTCCTCCTGTCATAGACAGGCAGCACTTCCAAGAAGGTCACAGACCATGCCTGCTGCCTAAGACTCCTCCCCAATTCCATGAACTTCTCCTGAACTATTGCTGGCTCATCCCTCACCTCATTAGTCCCTAGATAGACAATGATGTCTAGCACTCCCTCCTTTCCTGCTGCCCCAGTGATCCTTTGGATCTTCTTTCCATCCCTGCAAGCCATGATGCTGGAAAGGCAATGAATTTCCCCTTTTCTCATCCTTACCTGTCGCCAACTCTATCCCCCTCACTATGGAGTCACCCATCAGGATTCACTTCCTCCTCCTCCTCCTCTGGGGTCCTCTGCCACCCCCTTGGGGACTAATTTGGGTGCCTGTGTGGAACATTCCTGCTCTGCCAGTGTGGCATAAGAGTTTTCCAGTGGAACCGGGTGTGGGATGTGCCTACACTCCACCACCCTAACCCTCCCTGAGCCCACTGCTGACCAGACGCACCTCCTTCTGGGCAACCTCTGAGGTAGCAGCAGTTGACTAGGTCATTCCTGAGTGTGGGAGAAGATCCTCCAAGCCCAAGTCAACTCACCCTCGAGTCTGGCAACCTCCTCCCTGTGTCTGTGTCTGCTGTTCTTAGCCTTTGCTGATTGTATTGTGGGGCCTTTCAGCACCATGCAATTCTGCTTAAAGGTGAGCCAGTCCAAATTAATTTATGGGCATTTGCATATACTTCCCATGATGCTTTGCATTATTGGGGTATATGCAATTTTTTTTTTTTAAATTTGGTTGTATGGTTGTTTGGTTGTAAAAAAATTATTTATCTATCCACCGGGATAACCCTTGCCCCATTGCATTTGCTCTGGGGTTCTTTTATTATCAGATTGTGCTTGAAACCTCTGCCACTTTGTAAAACTGTTTTGACCCTTTGTGCCACAGGTGCAAAAACACGTTTTGGGCAGGTTGTGGAAAATGAAAGCTGTACTGCTTTGAAGGAGGTGTGCAAAAATGGCAATGTTGAAAATGTGATGTGAAAATATTAAAAATTGGCAAAGTTAGGAGTGTGCATAGAAACTGTGCAATGCACGGTCATAACACAGTCATTTTTTGGAATTTTTTTCACCAAATTTGCAACATGGGCTTTTTGGGACCCCACTTCATGAACAGTGGCACTGTCATTTAATGAATTGATTCCACACAGCAATTGCGAAATCACCTTTCAGGACTAACAAAATGACAGTCACAGTTTTCACAAACTGGGGTCCCAAGAACACCATGATGAAAATCTGGGGCAAAAATTCCAAAAAATGGCTGAGATATCAGCATAAGTTGAAAAACGCATTGAATGGCAGTATAACATGCTTGCCTTTGATTGTTCAGTTCGCAGTTTGGCTTTGAAGAGTGCAGATGTGTCCTGGTCCAGAGAAGATGACAGGGACGATTCAGAGGGTACCGGGTAAGAGGGGTTTGGGGAGGTGAGTGCTCAGTGGAGGGTGGGGATGGGGAGGGGACTGGATCGATGATGAGGAATTGTTTCTTTTTACAGGAGAAAAAAAGACTGGAGCGATGACAAGGGACAGTTTCTATTTTACAGGACAAAAACATTTGGCATGACTGGGGTGGTGTACATAATGCTGACATGGGGATTGGGCACCCCGATATCAGTGGCGGTAAGTGGGGGGAAGCTAGGCACTCCGGGGTGGGCTCCCAGTGTGCCGCATGACTGGGGGGGGTGCACATAATGCTGACACAGGGAATTGGGCACCACAATGTTGGTGGGTAAAAGCAAAATCTTTGGGCACACTGGGGTGGGCTCCCAGTGTGCCACATGAGTTTGGAGGGCACAGAATGCCACAGAGCTGGTGGCAGCTGACATGGGGATTAGACACCCCAATGTCAGTGGGCAAAAGTAAAAACTTTGGGCACACTGGGGTGGGCTCCCTGTGTGCCACATGAGTTTTGGGGGGCCACAGAATGCCACAAAGCTGGCAGCAGTGCCACAGCTGTACATGTGCACCAATCATGCATGCACAGTTGTGGTGAATGGCCTTTTGCCATACATAATGATGCCAGCAGAACTGCACATGCATGCAAGTTGCACATGCGCATTTCATGCCACTGGAATGTGGAAGTCACAGCCAAAATAATGCGGCTGTTATTCCGTAGTGACCAATTGTGGTGGAGGGGTTCAAGCTCTGTTTTAGAGCTACTGAGCGATTGCAATAGCATTGTAGGCTCCACCCACAGCCCTATAAATTGGCTGCAGACAAAACTCATAAAAAAAATTATTTATTGAGGAAAAACTTCATACCATCAAGCCTATAAAAGTGGTCACTCCTCACTGAGCTGCCAGCAAGGCATCTGCAGACTCCAACTGGTTTTGTCCACTAAAGCCTCATCAGGGACTGCAGCAATAGTAAGAGTATCCCTACTTAAACTAAACATATTTAAAGACAAAGTACACCATAAATAATTGCATTAAAAAGGATTAAAGTAACAACGAGTATGTTAATCAGTCATAAATCTGTGATTCCATAACACCATTGATAGGAAAAGAAAGTCTACATAAACATTGGACTCTCTACCACAGTAAAAGGAAGATCATATTATTTCTGCAATTTATAAAAAAGTGCCTCTTAAATCAGCCACTGATTCCAGTATCCTTATATTTAAATAAAGGTGCAAAACATACAAGTTTAGCATAATGACCCAAAAATATTAAGGCTCAATAAAAACCATAGTACAAAGCAAGGTGGGGTGCTGATGCAAGGTTGAGGCCAAAACACCTCATAAGATACAAATTGAGTGTCCCTTGCAACGCACAATATCCCACAAAAAAAGCATGTGTACTACTTGGTTAATAGAGAAGAAAAAGGATGAGGAATAAAGGGGAAATCTGTAAATATATTATAAACTACATAAAAAGATGAGCAATGCAAAATACATCTGTTTTGGTGATGGAATGCACACTACAGTAAATTTGACATCATGATATCAGTTTCATAAAGCAAATACACAGTAACATTGTGACACTACTACTGCCAATAGGCCAGGTTTCTGGGCTGAGAGTTCTAGTTTCTTCTCATTGTTGCTGCTGTCTGCCTCCTAATCCATGCAGGCTCCATGGGTTGAGAAAAAGGTGAGTGTAGCAGCAGTTTGTCCAAATGTGACACCAATTAATATTCTGGTCACTGGAAGTGCCCTAGTTCATTATTCCAGGGAGGTATGGACACAATGACAGAGATCCAGTCCTCCAAACAAGAGTCCAGCAGGGAACAGGTACAGTTGTTGACCATGCTGGCATCAGAAAACAGCAGAGGCTCACCCACTGAGGGTTGGTGGCACCCTAGAAGATGAGTGCCAGCAGTGTTAGTGGTATCTGAAGAGTCCATACTGCAGCATGCACGCTGGTTCTGAATGGCTGTATCATGGGCATGGCATCAGGCACACCTGCAGGGTATACTGTTGAAGGAAATGGTGCTCTGACTCCATCCTAACAGTATATCTCATGGTGGATCTCCTCTCCATTGAGGACACTGGGATAGTTGGGTCGTCATTGTGAACACAGTTAGATGGAGGGTTGCAGCCAAATGTGTCAAAGTGATCTACTAGGTACTCACCAGACAAAATGCCAGTGGGATTTAGTTCAAGAGTCATTAGGGTATTTACTTCCGTGTTGAGTTTTTTTCTCAATAAAATTGTATTATTTTAAAAATGTTATTGATTTTAAAAAAAATAAACACAAATAATATATAAATTTACAACACTGAGCATATGTACTTCCAAAGAACATTTAAATCATTTAAAAAATCTAATTCATCCCAGAATTCTAAAAGAACTAAGGATAGAACTAGTGACACCACTGACTACCCTCTTTAACAAATCATGGGAGGATGGGGTGGTACCTGAGGACTGGAGGAGGGCAGATGTGATTCCCCTTCACAAAAGTGGGAGCAAGGCAGAAGCAGGAAACTACAGACCTTTAGTTTAACCTCAGTGGTAGGAAAATGATGGAATCACTTCTGAAGGAAAGAATTGTTGAGTATCTAGAGGCCAGAGGGGCACAGGACCCAAGGCAGCATGGATTCACAGCGGGAAGGTCATGCCAGACAAATCTGATAGATTTCTTTGACTGGGTGACCAAAGTAGTAGATCAGGGAGGGGCTGTGGACATGGCCTACCTAGACTTTAGCAAGGCATTTGACACAGTCCCACACAAAAGATTAATATACAAGTTAGCCAGCCTGGGAGTGGGTCCAAGATGACAGCCTGGGTAAAGAATTGGCTGGAGAATAGGACACAGAGAGTAATAGTAAATGGAGTCCACTCTGAAAAAAGGGGGGTTAGCAGTGGGGTACCACAGGGTTCAGTATTAGGACCGGTCCTCTTCAATGTCTTTATAAGCGACATTGCAGAGGGACTGGAAGGAAAAGTATGTCTCTTTGCAGATTACACAAAGATCTGCAACAAAGTTGATGCACAAGGTGGGGTGGAAAGGATGAGAAGGGACTTGGCAAGGTTAGAGGAATGGTCAATATGGCAGCTTAGATTCAATGCTAAGAAGTGCACCTGGGAAACAAAACCAGGGAAGAGTACACAATGGGGGTGAGATACTAACAGCAACAAAATGGAAAGGGACCTGGGGTAGTCATATCAGATGACCTAAAGGTGGGCAAGCAATGTGAGAGGGCAGCAAGGAGGGCTGGGGGGATACTGGGATGCATAGGGAGAGGCATCACCAGCAGAAAACAAGAAGTTATTATCCCTCTGTACAGACAGCTGGTGAAACCACATCTGGAGTACTGTGTGCAGTTCTGGAGACCCAATCTCCGCAAAGACATAGACAGGATGGAAGCTGTCCAGAGGAGGGCAACTAAAATGGTGCAGGGTCTGCACCGGAAGACATATGAAGTGAGACTTAAGGAGCTTAATATGTATAGCCTTGAGGAAAGGAGGGAGAGGGGGGACATGATAGAAACTTTCATGTACCTCAAGGGAATCAACAAAGTCCAAGAGGGTAGCATCTTTCAAAAAAAGATGTGCAAGAACAAGGGGGCACAATTTGAAGATGGGGGGTGGCTCAGAGGTAATTTAAGGAAGTATTTTTTCACAGAGAGGGTTGTGGATGCATGGAACAGCCTTCCAGAGGAGGTTGTGGAGTCAAAAACAGTGGTGGAATTCAAGCATGCATGGGACAGTCATAAGGCAATTCTAGGGGGCCGGGGTAGGAAGAAGTAGGCTGCTGGTTAACTAGGATCTGCAGCTTATCCATCAGGTAGGGAAATGGGCAGACTGGGTGGGCCAAGCGGTCCTTATCTGCCATCAAATTCTATGTTTCTATGTTTCTATGATATGCATGTTATGTACAATGTTAACATATATTTCCCTGCGACGAGGTGCCTTTGTAAATGAGTCCTTGACTGAAAGGTTATAAATCCGATTCTTTAAATAAATAAATAATTAAATATCCTAATATCAAACAGAGTTTAATCTCTGACTCTAATGTTTTCTAATAGTTAAATCTGCTACTTTTTTTTATAAAACTAAAAGGGAAATCCATACCTTAACTTGAATGATATTCTTTCTCCTGGAAGCATTTTGAATTCCTGTCAATGCAAGGTCTTCAGATAAGAAGAAAAGGAATGAGGTGTAGAGAAAAAGAAGAATTAAAGAACAGAGAGAGTGCAGGGTGAAACATTTTTCCAGAGTTCTAGAACCCACGCTCACTGACCTGATACAAAAGAAAGACTAGCAAATAGAGTAGTTATTTTCTCTTTAATATGCTAATGTTTTGTTTATTTAGGCACATTCCATGTTTTTATCAAATTTATTCTTGTCTTGAAGAGTATGTTAAATAAAGTGTGCCCATTTTTGATAACTATTTTGTTGTCATTTTTTTAATCCTCTTGCCAATTTTTTACTTCTAAGAGCTTGCAATCGTTTGTTTTTCCATTCATGAAACGTGGGAAGCCTCCGTTCTATCCATACCTTTAAAATATTATTTTTGCTATCACTGATATTAGAGCTAATGTGTACTTCTCTTCTTGACTTATATTTAGAGTATCAAATAAATTGCCTGTTATACAAGTTTTAAAGATCATTAGTCTGGTTACAGATGGCCTTTTCCTTAGAAAACGTTTGATTTGCTCCCACAAGTTTTGAATCTCACTGCATTCCCAAAACATAGGATTTAGACTTGCACTGGAGGATGCACATTGTGGGCATTTATTATCATGTGGGATTTTCATTTTGAACATATGACTGGGAGTGAAATACAGATTATGTAAAATCTAATACTGGATAAGTTTGCTTTTAATGAGAATTCCTGTTTTTTTTATTCTCTTGCCAGTGGTATGCTTCTCCTTTTATATGAGCCCATCTTGCCTTGCACTCCATGACCTCCCTCCTAAGAGCATTTCTCAAGTACATATAGAACTAGGATATTGATGGCTTTATTTTTAGAGTGGCTAACAGAATTGTTGTGTAAGCCCCAACCCCTGCCTTTTTTGCAAACGACAGGTGGCACGCTGTTGAAGCTGACAGCAGTACCGGGGGTGGGGACTGGGTTCGGGGAGGACTAGGTTACTCGGCACAGGGGCTTAGATTTGGCTACTCTGCACAGGGGCACCCAAGTAGATCCAAACACAGGAAGCAATAACTGTAATGTCCAACACCAGGAATGGGATTCTAAAGTGTGGCTTTTATTCACATCCAAGCTGAACAAACAAAGCATAGATGGACCCCCACGGTGCTACATTCCTGGTAATGCAGATAAGAGAAACAGAACATTTCCTCAACACTTCAGCCCTCAGGCTCTGGACCTACCAGGCACACAGCCCGGACTTGCATGCTGCTTTGGGTACACAGCCCGACTTGTACACTATTTGGGTATTCCCTGGCTCAGCTCCACTGCCGGCCACTCGAACCCCATCCATATGACATGGACACATTTTCCTGGTGGCTCCCTAAACCACCTTAGAGCCTTCGACTCCTTAAGGGAAATTTCCTTTCAATCCCACATCTGGGTACTTCCCTCAGCACTGGCCAAGTGTCTGAGGCAAAGTAAAAGGGCCACAGAGCAAATCTGTAGAGGTGAACCTGGTTACTAAAGATGGGAGGTCTCCTACCTCTAGCTTCCACAATCCATACCTGGCCATTTCTCTGGACATTAAACAACTCTTTCTGAAAAGCTTGGCAATGCAGATTAAAGGGTAAATGCATAGCATATTTCCTCTACTTGTCTTGACTTTCCCCTTGTACTAGACTCGAACATACTTTTACTTTAGCTTAGCCTATTCCTCTAGGCCTCCCACTGATTAAGCAGTCCAATCCCCACTTTACAACAGTTCAGGTGAAACATAGGCCCCATGTAAGAGCAGAACTCACCCTTTGGTTGCAGGTGCCCCACAGGTGATTCTTGACAACTTCTGTTGCCGCAGCACAACTTAGAAAAATAAGGCAGCTTCATCCCTAGCCGGAACCAGGAGGCTGCCCCTGGAATAACAGGCAAACCTTTTACCCCCATCCCCTCAGTGATGGGGCACAGAGACCAGTAACAGCGGTCTCCACGACTTCACAAACAGCTTACTGTGTTCCTCTTTTGGCAGAAACACACACCTTTCCCTAAAAGTAGCTCTATAACAGAGCTTTAGGCTCCAAGAGCCTGTGCACAGACTGCTGTGCTCCTCTCTTCAAGACTGCTCACACACAACTGCTCCAGCTCACTGTTCAGAAAACTCCCAACATTCTAACCTAACTCCCAACTGCAGATTCCAATGTGGTTCATGCAGCTGCGATAGTTCTATGGTGATGTCATCCCTCAGTCTCAGCTAAGACTGAGAACAGAGTGAGACAGTGTGAAATCCATTTAACTGGAGTTTCACAAGCTGCCTTCCCTGCCTACCACTAGGTCTTACTGGGATTCTAGTAACCCTGGGTAACAGGGGGTTACCGTTGTAATTGAGGAGACAGTAAGATCAATATGATTTCTGTTTTTTCAAGATTTTGAACACAGTTTAGAAGAATGTTTGCTCTCTGTGTTTATTCCTTATTGAAGTGGAATTCCCACTTCTATTTCTTCAGATGTCTTAAGTTTCCCTTTAGATAATATATCTATCAGTAGGTTTATGCCCTCCATTTCATTAAAATTTAGCATATTGCTGTTTACTACTATGTGTGGGTTTCCCCACAGTGGTTGGTAGATTAATTCTATTTTAAGATTTTTTTGTAAATTGAGAGATACATTTTAGGGATTCTGAGATTATACTGTTTTTGATTTTTTTGGTTTTGTAAACTACAGTACTGATTATTTTGTACCTATTTCTTCTGAGATTTCTGTTTCTGTTCATAACAGCATGATTTTTAGGTACATTGTGGAATGTCTTTAATCCCGTATGCCAATTGTTGAAGTCTAGGCATGATAAAATATAACAAGAAATCAGGTTCTTTAAGACCTGCCTGTTCCTATGGTGCTGACAATGTATAATATACTTGTCTAGGCTATTTATATGTCCAAATAAATGTATTGATCTTATTTTGTATACTTATAAACCATTTTCTTAGAAGGCATTTTGTGTCATATTAAAATATGTAAGGCTGTTGGAAGTACCATTATCTTTGTGGACTCTGTGGGCCCGATTCTCAAAGCCCTGCATCTGATGCAAGGTGCTTGCACCAAACAGATATGGTGCAAGGTGCACCTTGAGTCCAGGGCAGCCTCCATGCAATTCACGAAGGTGGCCTGCATCGACCGCAGGCTGCCTGCCCTGAACAGGTCCTGCGCCACCCTTGCACCCAGTAACGGGCTGCAACAAGGTGCAAGGGTACCCTGCACTAGATGCAAGCAGCCACAGCCCAGAGAAGCAATTCACAGACAGCGCCCAGAGAAGCAGAATTTAAGTCCCCGTTGACCAGCCTGGGCTGGCATAAGGGGAATTAGAAACTGCTGCCCTGTGTGCGCAGCTGGGTGCATAGTGGTGCGGGCACCTGTGCTCCACTCCCTGATGTGTCCCACAACAGCAATCGTGGTGTGACCCCCCCCACCAGCTCCCTGATTATGCCATCAGTGGCATACAGTGTACTCCCCCATCAGTGGCCCCGTGCCTTCCACCCCCCCACCAACTGCCTGTAGTGCCCCTGTCACCTCCCAGCATCGAGCAGGGCCAGGGACCGGCGATGCCCTCCACACACCTCCACACCCCGACTGGACTGCATGTGCAGCAGTTTGTCCCATGTGATGTTTGCTCCCCATGCAATATGGATCCCATAGGTTTGGGCAACATCCGTACCGGCATGGGGCACACTGGGTCGCAATGCTGCAAAGGGCCTGTGGCAAGCCCTATTGATGTGTCATGCATTCGCTGCAAGGGCAGGGTTGCTGCAGGCATGGGGACTTAGGCACCAGTACTCCTCCCATATGAGAATTGGGTGCAGAGTCTTTGGCACACAGGGCATCAACGCAAGCTGCTGTTTTCTGCAGCTTGCAATGGATGGAGGCCCCTTTGAGAATCAGGCCCTGTGGGTTATATTCTTCCCCTCTATCCTAATGGCAAGTTATTCCATAAGAATATGTCCTTTTCTAGTTTATGTCTAGTTTCTAGGAATTATCTGTTCCTGACTTAATCCAACTTGGGCTAATGACTGAGAGGGGGATGCAAAGGTTGTATGTCTATGACACACACATGTAATGAGCTTGCGTATTGCTGACTACTCAGCTTTATCATTGCTGTCAATTTGGTGTTCTAAATGGCCAGGGTAACAAAAGCAAATAAATCAGCTTCTTACAAGTGCACTAGTGAATTGAATATGTTTTTTTTCTGAGGAGTGGGTGATGATATGCTGCCAAATCGTGGTTATGTACTGCTCTATATTTCTATGTTCTATATTTGGATTCTAGTTTGAGACAACACTATCTGAGGCACATTAAAGCTAAGTTTGCACAGAAAATTGCTCTACATATACAGTAGTTTGTTGCCATACAGAGTGATAGAACAGTTTTTATACCATTTGCCTTAGAACTGTGAACTAGCTTGGAAAATCCAGCAGCCCTGAGTTTGATTCCCACAACCTCCACTTGCAAACATTCCCCACATCCTCCCTGGTCATTCATGTCCAGTGAGTGAGTAGAACAGGTGACTGGCATCAGCAGGCATTAGCTGAAGGAAGCAGAGAACTCTGTCAGTTGACGTAGGCAAGGTACCTGTTCACTACAGTGCAAAGTCATTGCTGGGAATGGCAGAATGTCAAAGGTAGATCGAAATTGGGAATAAGAGCAACACCAATCTAGGGTAGGAGAATAAAAAGATTGAAACGAGGCATGGAGGAACACAAACAGAAACAAACAAACAAGTGGAAAACTAGAAACACCCTATCAGGAGTAAGGTACAAAAGTATTTCCAGGTAACACAGGGAGAACAGAAATTGAGAATGCTGGGAGTGGTGCAGTGCAGTGGCTGTGGTGTGGTAGTTTTCAAAGAGCCCTTCTGAAGACTGCAGTGCTGCCCCATCTATACATATCTCTCTCTGTGTTGAGGGAGGAGGTTGATAGACTCCAGGCTGAGTTGGCTAGGATCTGGGAGACCTCTTCCCCCACCCAGGGGTCAATAAGTCTACCACTGTTGCCTCAGAGGATGCCAGGGAGGAGGGATGGCTGGACTATGGTGGGTTCTGGAAGGGTGGAGGGCTGGGTAAGAGGCACTTTCCTCAACTGGGACCATTATGTAATACCGGTGTAACCCCCCTACAAATGGGGGTTCCCAAAAAGTCTTCATTGAGCTTGCCTAAATGCTCACTGCCAGGCTGGTGTCCTGCATTTTAGCAGTTTTAAATGTGATTACCAAAGCTTGTATTGCCTCTGTGTACTGTCTCTTTAAGAGCTGCCTAATTGCAGCTTAAGTAATCTGAGAGGGAGCTCTGTTGAAACATGTAACTATTTAGTGAATATCATTTAGAGTGATAATGATAATGTAGTTTGTCTAACCTGCTTTCTTTGTAGCAAGGACTGTTTTGTTTGTCGCCACTATCTTGGTACTGGACTGCAAGTTGGACCAAACAGTACTAGTGGGACCTAAAATGTAGCAGGACCACAGGAGCTGTCTGAATTCAAAATCTGTAGGAACTTTAGTTTGGAGGGTTTTTTCGCCGTTTTTGCAATTGAAAGGGGAGCTCTTGCTTTGACTGACAGCCAGATCAGCCAACCAGATCTTTTGAATCTTGGGGAAGTCCTGGGCTGCTTGCAGTTTTCAGTTAGAACTAAGCTGGAAGCTGAGCAAGAAGGAGCTGAAGTGTTTCTGAGCAGCAATCCTGAGTGGATTCTCATGAAAGAACTCTGAAAAGGCTACGTTTTTGGCCTGCATGCCAGTGTGCTGCTCCTGAGAGGGAGAGAAAAGAATGATTTTGGACTAAATCTAAGTTTATGTAACTAAAGTAAGCTACTGAAGTGGGCCAGGCTCAATCTGAAGAAGACCGAATATTTTTGCTGAATGCGATCGGCTTGTCAGGAGTTCCAGCTACCCCTAAGCTCCCGGTGTGTGCAGAGACTTTGCAATTGTGCCCGGGGAGCATTTTGCCTGGCACAGTAGAATTCCCGTACATGTGAATGTGCAAGGAGCTGCTAGTGGGTTGTGAGTTAGTTCCCCACTGTGTGAACTGTGTTCTAATTGCTGGAAGCTGTATTCAGCCCAAAATGAACTGCTTCCGAACTTGTCTGCATGCAGTCTGGGCTTTGCCAGACTGGCCCAGCCAGACTACCCACTGCCCAGAGAAGCCATCGACGAGAGACCTGCCTGAGGAGCAGCCCCCTGCTCCACACTTGAACAGAAATGATGCCTCTGTGACTTGTGTGGGCCCTGCTTCTCCTGGCATTCCAGAGCAACCTGCAGTCTTGATTTTCGTCCAGTCTGTGTCCAGTCTTGGGTGTTGTGAGTAAATACCAGGGTAGCTCTCTACAACAACAACAGCTTAATCTGAGTGTGTCATCTGATTGTCTTGTTGTTTCATTTCCTTTACAAACTGAGCCCCCTGGCTCCGGATTACAAATATTGTGTTCTGTGCATGTTGTGTTTTCCATCACAGGGCCCCAACCAGCTGCAACCCCGGGCAACTGTCCTGGCTAGCCCATCTCTTCTCTACCTGGGTACCCAGAGGTGGACTGTGTGGGGGGACTCAAAGCGCATGCATAACTGCTTGATTGATATACCTTTTAAGCTAATTAACCTGATTTTGCCCCTCCCTTGTTCAAGTCTCCTGAATAAATCAGATCTAACTTTTTCTGCATGTAATCTGACTGTGGTTCCAGTTTGTGCTCAAAGGACTGTACTGTTGCTATTTGCTGTGCTTAACCTTGTTTTACAGGGGGGTCCCTGGGGTTGAGCCAGAGCAACCAGCCCTGGTGGTAAGTGCAAACAGTGAGGGTACTTGTGTGGTGTACCAGGGGTATTGTGAAAGTGATTATTGTACAGTGTTCAGGCCACCAGAGGGGAAAGAGGGGGGTTACAGTGTCCCGGAGGACTGTGCCCAGGTTAGCTTGATCACTACCAACCCTGGCCTCTGGGTGGAGGCACCCATTTCAGAACTCAGGGCCCTTAACCTGCTACTAGCCAAGCAGGCAGGGGTAGTATCCCTTGGGATAGCACCATGTAGGGGTTACACCAGCACCAGTCTGGTGGCGTGGGACTGCCAGTAGGAGGCACATGCAGTAGTGAACAGGGAGGATGTGGGTCCCCTCCATAGTGAACACCCCAAGGAGGGTGGTAGAGGACCCCAGAGGAGGAGGAAGCAACTTTCAGTGAGGTACTCGATTGTGAGGGGGATAGATTTGGGAACTGGAAAGGGGAGAAGAAACAGGTTAGGTGGCTACATGGCACCATGGCCCAGAGAGAATAGAAGCGGATCCTGAGGCTCACTAGGGTAGCAGGATTGGAGGGAGAGCTAGATGTCATTGTCCACCTGGGGACTAATGACCTGGCTAGGGATGGGGCCGGGATAGTGCAGGAGGAGTTTAGAGAGGTGGGGAGGGGTCTTAGGTAGTGCACTCAGTGGCTTTCGCTGAGGTGCTGCCAGCTTATGATAGGGGACAAGAGAGGGTGCTCTGCCTTAGGAGCTTCAACTCATAGCTGACAAAATTGTGCAGAGAAGAAGGGTCTGGATACATTGGGAATTGGGGATCCACCTGAAAGAATAAGGGCCTATATAGAGGTGATGGCCTGTATCCATCCCAGAGGGGAACCACAGCTCTCAGCGGGTGCTTTAAACATTACTTTGATGAACATTTAAATTAGCCAAAGGGGTTGGCAGAGGGAATTGGGAAGTCAGAAACTCCCCCCACAGGCTGAAGTGGACAGTAAGGAGAAACCAAGGGGAGAGAAATCCCCCAGGGTGCAAATTAATAAAGGATGCAGGGTGGTAGAGATAAAGGGGGAAAAGGAATGGGAGCATTAAAAAAGAAGGGGGAAGGAGGGAGGACAGAAAGGAAAAAAAGTGGGGACAACAAGCAGAGTGTAAACAAAATCTAGAAGTTCATATGTAGGAAAGCTAGAAGTCCAGGAGATAAGATTCCAGACATAGAGGCCATCATGACAGAGGCCAACCTAGGTATTTTGGCATTACCGAGTCATTGTGCACTGAAAACTATGACTGGGGCATGGTCATACTGGACTACATTCTTTTCAGGAAGGACCAGGTGGGACAGAAAGGAGGGGATGTGGTGCTTTATGTGAGGGAAAGCATAAAAGTGACAGAGATGCAGGGAATACAGGGGGAGGCTGAGGTACTGTGGGTCGCCCTGGAGATGGGGAATGGGGCCAGTGTTCACACTGGAATGATTTACAGACCTTCAACACAGGGGTGGAATTAGATAAGGTACTAGTGGAAGCTACTGGCAAGATGACAGAAAAGGGAGAGTTGCTGCTTGTGGGGGGCTTCAACCTACCATATGTAGACTGGTGACTCCCAACAGTGGCTTTGGCTAGAAGCAGGAGCATCCTGGACTCTGTACAGGAGGTCTTCCTCAGGCAACTAGTCAGTGAACCCACTCATTATGGGGCAATCCTGGACCTGGAACTCACTAACAGGGACAGTGTTGCAAACATCAAGGTGAGAGGCTACTTGGTGACTAGTGATCACCATACAGTGTGGTTCAATACTAGGACTGCTGTGGAATTAAACCACACAAGGGCAAATGTCCTAGACTTCAGGAGGGCAGATATAAAGATGGGTGAATGCCTTAAGGATGACCTGGGGGGGGGGATGGCCTGGGTAGGGTGGAGGAACAATGGGCGAAGATGAAAGGGAGCATATTAAATGCAACAAACCTCTCCATCAAATAAGTGAGCAAAAGCAAGAGGAACCACTATGGTTCTCGAAACAGGTGGCTGAAAACCTAAAAGCAAAAACATTATCATTTAGAAGGCAAAAAGAGATGCAGAGGAAGGATGCTAGGGAGACATATCAGGAGAAACAGAGGGAAGCAGGGAAAGCAGGAAGGTGCGCATAGGTACAGACTGAAGACAGAATAGCCTAGGAGGTAACAAAAGAGGTCAAGAAATTTTTTAGGTATGTAAGAAAAAAGAGGAAGACCGGGGGTGGGATTGTAAGGTTAAAAGCGAAGGGGAGGAGGGACTGTGCAGAGGGTGACTAAGAAAATGCAGACATCCTGAACAAATACTTTTGTTCAGTGTTTACAGAGGAAGGAGAAGGGGAAGGGCCACAAAGTACTGTAACACAAGCTAGGGAAGGAGGGAGGGAGAGAGGTGGACACTAGTCCTATTTGGAGATGAGAGTCATGAAGGAACTTGCTGATCTGAAGGTGGACAAAGCAGTGGGGTCACATGGGTGCACCCCATAGTATTTAGGGAGGTCCGGGAAATACTGTCTGCACCTCTGACAGTTCTATTTAACAGCTCACTGGAAACAGGAGTGGTTCCAGAGGGCTGGAGGAGGGTAGATGTAGTCCCATTACACAAAAGTGGTAGCAGGGAGGAGACTGGCAATTACAGGCCAGTAAGCCTGACATTGGTGGTGGGAAAGTTAATGGAATCTCTGCATCACTGCTGAAGGAAAGGATTGTGAAATATCTTGAATCCAGTGGGTTACAAGACCCAAGGCAGTGTGGTTTCACAGAGGGGAGGTCATGTCAAATGAATCTGATAGATTGCTTTGCCTGGGTGACTAAGGAACTAGATCAGGGTGGAGAAGTGGGTGTGGCCTACCCAGATTTCAGTAAGGCTTTTGACACTGTTCCACATAGGAGACTAGTAAGCAAGCTGTGTAGCATAGGAGTGAGTCAAAAGGTGGTAAACTGGACAAGAAATTGGTTAGAGGATAGGCGACAAAGGGTGGTGGTAAATGGAGCTCATTCTCTGAGTAAAGGAGGGTGACCAGTGGGATGCCTCAGGGATCAGTGCTGGGACAAGTCCTCTTTAATGTCTTTATAAGTGATATTGCAGAGGACCTACAAGGGAAGGTCTACCTCTTTGCTGATGACACCAAAATCTGTAATAGGGTAGGCATTTTGGGGGGGGGGAGGTGGAAAGGATGAGCAGTGACCTGAGAAAACTAGAGGAGTGTTCAGGGGTATGGCAGCTGGATTTAAATGTGAAAAGATGCAAGGTAATGCACTTAGGGCACAGAAACCCAGAGGCAGAGCACAAAACTGGTGGAGTGGTATTGATAACTACCTGGCAGGAAAGAGAAATGGGGTAATCATATCAGATGACCCAAAGGAGGCCAAGCAAGCAGTAGGGAGGGCTAGTAGGATGCTCTGGTGCATATGGAGTGGTGTCACCAGCAGAAAGAGGGAGGTGGTGTCACCTGTGTATAGATTGCTGGTAAGACCCACTTACAGTACTGTGTCCAGTTCTGGAGACCATATCTCCAGAAAGACATAGCGTGGAGGCAGTCCAGAAGAGGGCAACTGAAATGGTGCATGGAGGTCTGCATCAAAAGTCCTTTGAGGAGAGACTAACGAACCTCAATATGTACACCCTTGGCATGGGGGGGGGGATATGAGAGAGACCTTTAAATACCTAACAGGAGTAAATAAGGTACAGTACAGGAGGGGAGTACTGTATTTTTAAAAAGAAAAGGTGCTCAAGAACAAGGGTACATGCTATGAAGCTAAAGGGGGGGTCGATTCAGGAGGGATATGAGGAAGTACGTCAGCCTTCCAGTGGGGTGTTAGAGGGCAAAAGCTGTGGTGGGATTCAGGAATGCATGGGATAAGTTCAAGGGAATCATAGTGGAAAGGAATACACGGTCTGTAGTAATAGTGTAGATAGGAAGAAACGGGCAGATTGGATGGGTGAAGCAGGCCTTATCTGCCATCAGATTTTGCGTACTACATTTCATAGATTTATAGAAGTGATACGAGTTTGGAGGTCATGGACCTATAGAAAAATCTTGCCACTGTTTCTCGTGGATGTAGTTAAATTTACCTTTATCCATGTGTCTATCCAGAGCCAGTTTAAAGGCCTCCATAGTTTCACATGTTATAACCTACTCGGGGAATGAGTTCCATGTAGGTATAATTCTTTGTGTGAACCACTTAGTTCTTTTAGAGGTATTTGACACTTCACCTTTTAGCTGTAAGCTATGAGACCTAGTCGTTCTAGACGTTGTTCTCTGTGTTAATCCAATGCTTTCCATCAGTGCTTGGGTAAATACGTAATTCTGTGCATGTTCCTACCTTACCTATACCACCCTGTCTGTATATTTGCTATTTGTATATAAGGATTTTGACTACTCTAATATGATTGTATTGAACATATATATGTGTAACTTCTACTATTACTGTATCCTGCCTATCCCTTATTGCCCCAGGGTGCATCTGGAATTGAGTGGTACACTGCTCAGTATGCCTTCCTGGTAAAACTCTTAAATAAATAAATAAATAAAAATTGTTTATAGCCATAAAAATCATGCACAAATCTCCCCTTAGCTTTCTGTACTGCATTGAGTACAATCCAAGGCTATTCAGTCTTTCTTTATATGTTTTGTCTGTGCAATTTTTGGTTTTTTTTGTTAGTCTTCTTTGCACTCCCTCTGTAAGGCTCTGTCCCTTGTTTCTATACTGTGCGACTCTGAGCAAGTCACTTAACCTCCCCAGTGCTTCCAGGTCACCCCTAAAAACAGGCATTGTGCATGGTGGGCCTTATACAGTTCCCCCAAAAAATTGTATTCCATGAAGTATTAAATAATGTTCTTTAGGTCTTCAGTGAAACTTACCAGATAAAAATGTATTTTTCTAGAAATCAATATCAATATCCCTGCCTTTTTGTTATTATCTCCTGCTCTGTATATTTGCCCAACCCCTTCTCTTTTCATTACTTTTATACATTCAGCTTTTAGATGTGATTCTTGCAGAAGGGCTACATCTGCTTGTAGTTTTCTTGAAATGTTTTAATTCTTGCTATCCCTTTACTTGTTCGTTTAACCCCCTGATGTTTCATGTAATGAATTCAGTCGTATTAGCCATAACAATTTCTTGTTGAAATGCAATGTAGATTTTTTTCATACTTGGAAGATGAGATCATGCCTTCTTGGTGCTGCTTGCTGCATCTGGATGGAGTGCTTAGAGAAAGAACAAAAAATAGCAATAGTGGAGAAATTAAGCCAAAAGTAAGACAGATAAGCAAAAACTGATTAATGGTCCCAAAACAACTTAAAATTGCATGAGTTAGCTCCAACCCACCCTCAGTTCTATTTCAATGAACCCCCTTGTTCATTAGTTCTATGGATTAAGGAAAGCCCCCCTCCCCCCACACGCCCACTAAACAGTGCTGTAAGATAAAAAAAAAAATAGTCACTCCAGATTTATCCTTCGTTATCTGTTGTTCCATCATTTATAGCCCCTCCCGCACCCACCACTGTGTCCTCTACCGATCCCTAGGTTTCACATCCCTCAAAAATTGCCGCTTACTGCACTGCTCAAAATTTGCCTCAAAATTCTGGCTTGGTGCCCTCCCAGCCTACTTTAATGGCTTACTAGCCTCACCCCCACCCCACCCATGCCCTTAGATCCTTTGACTCCGCCAACTATTAATCCCATGGCGGAGATCCGCCTCCGGACAAGCAGCATTCTCATACCACTTCCCTTTACTCTGGAATAAGCTTCCCCCTCAAATCCTCCTCTCCTCCTCTGCCCACTCCCTATCTACCGCCCTAGTTAATTACCTCATGGTAAATTATTCCTGCACATGATCCCTTGCTCATGCTAACACGAGCCCCCCTTCCCCCAATTGCCTGACCAACAGCAGCTAGCTTATGTTTGGATGCTGGCTTATTGCATTAACCTCTGCATTTATTGTTGCAACCTCTGCACTTATCGTTTTGTCTTCTGTCCTATCATTTTTGTCCATTTGTTCCCTTGTATTAAATGCACCAAATGTTTTTACCTAGGTTGTATTGTGCCCACGGCAATCCCTTGTAAGGTGTTCTGAATGTAATCCTCCTCTCATTGGCAATCTATGTAGTTTGTGTCTCATTTGATAACCTGCATGTTATCCTGTCCCCCATTCTCCCTCCCCCCAGGTAGCACCGGAGACGAGCAGATTGTTGCTCAGCATTTTCAATAAATAAATAAATAAATGTCTAATGAGAAGTGAAAGTGGACTGTCATTCAGGTTTATTATCCATGAGATTAACCACTTTATGTGAAAGCCAACGTACATATCTTCTATAACTGTATCTTTGTATGTTAATATCCAAATGTATAAACCTGTAAGTTATAATCAGTTTTTTATGAAGTTACCTCAACATCTACAATATGATGTCCTTTTTTTATTTTTTTAACCACTGATAAATTCAGAGTATTCCTGTCCCTGTTTATTAAGTAGCTATCTTATATCCACATAATTTGTGAGTGTCTAATAATAGCCACATATAGAGCTATAGAGAAAACTCTAATTGGCAATTCTTTTAGTGTTAGACCTAAAGCAGGTGACTGTAGTTAATCATCCAGTCACTTCCCATTTATTTGTGCAGTACTGAGCTTGCGTTTTAACATTTATACCTTATTTTCAATTTGTATTTATTTTCAGCAAGCCCATGTTCTATTAGGAAGCAACTATATTAAATTTAATGTATTGACTGCTAGCACAGTTTAGCTGTATTATTCAATAAAACAGAAAAAAAAATAAAAGAAACCACTTTACCTTATCTATGAGTTAAGCTTTTTAAAGCTTCTTATTCCAGGATTACTATAATTTCTCTTACAAGACCATTTATTTTATTGCCCATGGGTTTTAAGGTAATTAGAAAAGCAGATCAACCCTAAGGGCTGCTAATATCTGATTTTATGCAAAAATATATCATGAAAGATCGAACGAGCGTCTCTATTCTTTGTTACTGCCTATCATTTTACTTGGCACTTCCACTTGGCCAAGTTTGTTTACTTTCCATTGCATGGGCTTTAGTGTCAGGTAACAGTCATGTTCTCTACTACAGGATAGTACACATGCTTTTCCTTATGAGTTCTAAAAGTTTGAATTTTTTGGTTTGAAATTTCTTTTTATTGAGTTGTCATGAAAACACATTACAAATATATTCCTGGTAATACAATATACACTACAAACAATACACAGTAATGTAATCAAAGGTGAGCCATCGCATTGATTACCTTTGGTACTATACTGGGGGGGGGGATACCATATAAGTTTAGTAAGAGAAAAATGGCTGAACATTCTAACAGACAGTCATGATACTTCTACAGTGGTCTACCCCACTAACATCTATAAAGTTTTCACACAGAATATTGTGATACTCCTAATAAATCCTAAAACATCTTCTTTATAAACATATCACACTGAAGAACAAATTGTACCTACCAGCTACTGTCTAGCTAGATTCCCTTACATTAATTAAGAGAACATTTCCATGAATTCCCTCTGTAAAATCTTTCTTCTGTTCCCCCTTAAGACACAGGGCCCAGTTTAAAAGCTCTAGCGGACGCCACACCTCTCTGACGCACCGAACATGTGGCGCGTAGGGGGGCTTGCAGCATTCCTTCGATGCAGATCGTGATTTTCTGTCAGGGACACCAAATGCCACAAGTTAGACCACCTCCCTCAGGTCTAATTTTGTGCCATTTGGGGGCCCTTTAAGTTTGTGCCAAATATTTGGTGAAAACTGCCATAAAGTGTAGAAATTTGTCAGAACTGTGCCAAATGTACAGAAATTTTGGTGTTATGCAAAGTGTTTGGCCCAGTTATGCTATCACTGGGGTTGACACAGGGCTTCATGTAAGCCTTGTGTCAACCTTTAAAAATTGAGCCACAGAGTCAGTTCAGTACTGTCTCAGATACATACAGCCATTAAACATTGTCACTTTCAGGGGCACTAGAAAGTGCAAGGAAATATCTGAAAAGTCTACCCATTTACTTTTCTTCAGGTCTGTCTGAGAAAGTTTCAGACAATCTGGCAGTCTATTATTTAGCACAACCGTCAGTGACTGAGCTGTTATTTATTATTATTAGTCTATTATTTAGCACAGCCGTCAGCGACTGAGCTGTTATTTATTATTATTAGTCTATTATTTAGCACAGCCATCAGCGACTGAGCTGTTATTTATTATTATTAGCCTTTTATTTAGCACAGCTGTCAGCTAGCCTATTATTTAGCACAGCAGTCAGTGACTGAGCTATTATTTATTATTATTAGTCCATTATTTAGCACAGCCATCAGTGACTGAGCTATTATTTTTTATTATTAGCCTATTATTTAGCACAGCCATCAGTGACTGAGCTATTATTTATTATTATTAGTCTATTATTTAGCACAGCCGTCAGTGACGGAGCACTTATTTATTATTATTAGCCTTTTATTTAGCACAGCCATCAGCCAGCCTATTATTTAGCACAGTGGTCAGTGACTGGACTATTATTTATTAATATTAGCCTATTATTTAGCACAGCCATCAGTGACTGAGCTATTATTTATTATTATTGGTCTATTATTTAGCACAGCCGTCAGTGACTGAGCTGTTATTTATTATTATTAGTCTATTATTTAGCACAGCCATCAGTGACTGAGCTGTTATTTATTATTATTATTAGCCTATTATTTAGCACAGCCGTCAGTGACTGAGCTGTTATTTATTATTACTAATCCATTATTTAGCACTGCCGCCAGTGACTGAGCTGTTATTTATTATTATTAGCTTATTATTAGCACAGCCGCAGTGACTGAGCTGATATTTATTATTATTAATCCATTATTTAGCACAGCCAGTGACTGAGCTGTTATTTATTATTATTAGCCTATTATTTAGCACAGCCGCCAGCGACTGAGCTGTTATTATTTTTAGCCTATTATTTAGCATAGCCGCCAGCGGCTGAGCTGTTATTTATTATTATTAGCCTATTATTTAGCACAGCCCAATGACTGAGCTGTTATTTATTATTATTAGTCTATTATTTAGCACAGCCGCTGAAGGCTGAACTGTTATTTATTATTATTAGCCTTTTATTTAGCACAGCCATCAGCTAGCCTATTATTTAGCACAGCGGTCAGTGACTGAGCTATTATTTATTATTATTAGTCCATTATTTAGCACAGCCGTCAGCGACTGAGCTGTTATTTATTATTATTAGCCTTTTATTTAGCACAGCCATCAGCTAGCCTATTATTTAGCACAGCCGACAGCGACTGAGCTGTTATTTATTATTATTAGTCTATTATTTAGCACAGCCATCAGCGACTGAGCTGTTATTTATTATTATTAGCCTTTTATTTAGCACAGCCGTCAGCTAGCCTATTATTTAGCACAGCAGTCAGTGACTGAGCTATTATTTATTATTATTAGTCCATTATTTAGCACAGCCATCAGTGACTGTGCTTATTATTTTTATTATTAGCCTATTATTTAGCACAGCCATCAGTGACTGAGCTATTATTTATTATTATTAGTCTATTATTTAGCACAGCTGCAGTGACGGAGCACTTATTTATTATTATTAGCCTTTATTTAGCACAGCCATCAGCCAGCCTATTATTTAGCACAGTGGCTGTGTGACTGACTATTATTTATTAATATTAGTTTATTATTTAGCACAGCCATCAGTGACTGAGCTATTATTTATTATTATTGGTCTATTATTTAGCACAGCCGTCAGTGACTGAGCTGTTATTTATTATTATTAGTCTATTATTTAGCACAGCCATCAGTGACTGAGCTGTTATTTATTATTATTATTAGCCTATTATTTAGCACAGCCGTCAGTGACTGAGCTGTTATTTATTATTACTAATCCATTATTTAGCACTGCCGTCAGTGACTGAGCTGTTATTTATTATTATTAGCCTATTATTTAGCACAGCCGTCAGTGACTGAGCTGATATTTATTATTATTAATCCATTATTTAGCACAGCCGTCAGTGACTGAGCTGTTATTTATTATTATTAGCCTATTATTTAGCACAGCCATCAGCGACTGAGCTGTTATTATTTTTAGCCTATTATTTAGCACAGCCGTCAGCGGCTGAGCTGTTATTTATTATTATTAGCCTATTATTTAGCACAGCCGTCAACGACTGAGCTGTTATTTATTATTATTAGTCTATTATTTAGCACAGCCGTCAGCGGCTGAACTGTTATTTATTATTATTAGCCTTTTATTTAGCACAGCCATCAGCTAGCCTATTATTTAGCACAGCGGTCAGTGACTGAGCTATTATTTATTATTATTAGTCCATTATTTAGCACAGCCGTCAGCGACTGAGCTGTTATTTATTATTATTAGCCTTTTATTTAGCACAGCCATCAGCTAGCCTATTATTTAGCACAGCCGTCAGCGACTGAGCTGTTATTTATTATTATTAGTCTATTATTTAGCACAGCCATCAGCGACTGAGCTGTTATTTATTATTATTAGCCTTTTATTTAGCACAGCCGTCAGCTAGCCTATTATTTAGCACAGCAGTCAGTGACTGAGCTATTATTTATTATTATTAGTCCATTATTTAGCACAGCCATCAGTGACTGTGCTATTATTTTTTATTATTAGCCTATTATTTAGCACAGCCATCAGTGACTGAGCTATTATTTATTATTATTAGTCTATTATTTAGCACAGCCGTCAGTGACGGAGCACTTATTTATTATTATTAGCCTTTTATTTAGCACAGCCATCAGCCAGCCTATTATTTAGCACAGTGGTCAGTGACTGGACTATTATTTATTAATATTAGCCTATTATTTAGCACAGCCATCAGTGACTGAGCTATTATTTATTATTATTGGTCTATTATTTAGCACAGCCGACAGTGACTGAGCTGTTATTTATTATTATTAGTCTATTATTTAGCACAGCCATCAGTGACTGAGCTGTTATTTATTATTATTATTAGCCTATTATTTAGCACAGCCGTCAGTGACTGAGCTGTTATTTATTATTACTAATCCATTATTTAGCACTGCCGTCAGTGACTGAGCTGTTATTTATTATTATTAGCCTATTATTTAGCACAGCCGTCAGTGACTGAGCTGATATTTATTATTATTAATCCATTATTTAGCACAGCCGACAGTGACTGAGCTGTTATTTATTATTATTAGCCTATTATTTAGCACAGCCATCAGCGACGAGCTGTTATTATTTTAGCCTATTATTTAGCACAGCCGTCAGCGGCTGAGCTGTTATTTATTATTATTAGCCTATTATTTAGCACAGCCGTCAACGACTGAGCTGTTATTTATTATTATTAGTCTATTATTTAGCACAGCCGTCAGCGGCTGAACTGTTATTTATTATTATTAGCCTTTTATTTAGCACAGCCATCAGCTAGCCTATTATTTAGCACAGCGGTCAGTGACTGAGCTATTATTTATTATTATTAGTCCATTATTTAGCACAGCCGTCAGCGACTGAGCTGTTATTTATTATTATTAGCCTTTTATTTAGCACAGCCATCAGCTAGCCTATTATTTAGCACAGCCGTCAGCGACTGAGCTATTATTTATTATTATTAGTCTATTATTTAGTACAGCCGTCAGTGACTAAGCTGTTATTTAACACAACCATCAGTAACTGAGCTATTATTTATTATTCATCTATTATTAACACAACCGTCAGTAACTGAGCTATTATTTATTATTAGCCTATTATTATTATTTAGCACAGCCATCAGTGACTGAGCTATTATTTATTATTATTAGTCTAATATTAGCACAGCCATCAGTGACTGAGCTGTTATTTATTATTATTAGCCTATTATTTAGCATAGCCATCAGTGACTGAGCTATTATTTATTATTATTAATCTATTATTAGCACAGCCACCAGTAACTGAGCTATTATTTATTATTATTAGTCTATTATTTGGCACAGCCGTCAGTAACTGAGCTATTATTTATTATTATTAGTCTATTATTAGCACAGCCGTCAGTAACTGAGCTATTATTTATTATTAGTCTATTATTAGCACAGCCGTCAGTAACTAAGCTATTATTTATTATTGTTAGTCTATTATTAGCACAGCCATCAGTAACTGAGCTATTATTTATTATTAGTCTATTATTTAGCACAGCTGTCAGTAACTGAGCTATTATTTATTATTATTAGTCTATTATTTAGCACAGCCATCAGTAACTGAGCTATTATTTATTACTATTAGTCTATTATTAGTGCAGCTGTCAGTAACTGAGCTCTTATTTATTATTATATGTCTATTGTTTAGCACTATTTATTATTATTAGTCTATTATTAGCACAACCATCAGTAACTGAGCTATTATTTATTATTAGTCTATTATTTAGCACAACCGTCAGTAACTGAGCTATTATTTATTATTAGTCTATTATTTAGCACAGCTGTTGGTTGACTGAGCTATTTAAAATGTTGCACATTTATACTTAATTTGGCTGAATTGTGCCGTGATTATTACCAATTGACAAGAGATGCAACACATTTGTGTCAATATCTACATCAGAATGATGGAAGTGATTGTTTTACTCACCAATCGAGTGCATTGAGGAAGCAGGTTGAAACCGAATCTCACAAGTGTCCCCCACATCGAGAGGGTTCTGCCTTCCTCCATGAAGGTGGGCCGGTAAAATGGTCAGAATATTTTCCATCTAATTAGCTATTTTTCCTTCTTTTCTTTTTGAAAACCTTATATCCTTTCATTTTTCTGACCTACTGTAAATATTGCTTCCTGTTGATTGGAACCATCTAGGCACTTCTCAGAGGCAGCTCAATTGTTTAGGCAGATTCTGGGTAAGTCTTTCCAGAGACCTGATTTTGAAAGTCATAGAGAATAGCAAACTGTATCTTATTTTTGCCGCTCTGAGAACTTTCATTGGCATGAAGGCTACATATTTCTTAAGCAAGTCTGTTGGCAAATTATTAAATAGTTTAATCTTATAAGCAAATCCCAGGCTTGTCTCTTAGAGATCTTTGCACAAATATTTTTTGTGGACATTTAAGAAGTTTGAATGTAATGGCTATTGGTTTCTCTTAGTTACTGGGCTTCAGGTGAAATTACCTGTGATCTCTTTCAATGATATACTGAGGACCATCCGGGGAAGGCTGGCTATCTGAAGTACTGTAGAAGTTTTGTAACAAAGTTTACTGCATTAGTCCCTTTAATTCCCTTGGGTAGTCCAGCTATCCTTATGTTGTTGTTTCTCTTTCAGGCTTCCTGATCTTTCACCTTTTCTAACAGTTTTGCGGTTGTTTCTGAATTGGACAGTTTTTTTTTGTTTCCCCTTATAGCACCATCCTCCAGGCTACAGATCCTTGCCTCAGCATCTCATATTCTAAGTATGTGCTGTTGTAAATCATTTGTTATGTCCTAAAGGATAAAACTTAAATTGGAGATTACTTTTCTAATTGCACTGAACATGAAGCACTCTAACTGTTGTGTGGTAAGTGGTTGATAATGTTCAGATTCTTCACCATCATTGAGAACTGCTTCCATTAGTGGACTTTTGGAGTTTTTATTCTCACCATTTGATATGTTTTGCTGTGCAATGATGGTAACTAGAGGTGCTGTTGGTGTCAGTGGCAGTAAAGAAGCATCCATATTGTTCTCTGATGTGTTGCTGCCTTCCATCTTTCTGCGGTCAGCTTTGTGAAGAAAGATTTTTGTTAATTTAAAATCTCTAGCTGGTTTTACCACACTGGATGTTGATAAAGAAGTTGAGCAGCCTAGGGGGTGGACTCCAAAGTGGTAAACTGGGTTAGGAATTGGTTAGTGGACTGGAGACAGAGAGTATTGGTGGTTAACAGCATGCACTCTAACAATGGAGGAGTGGCCAGCATGGTGCCACAGGGCTCAGTACTGGGATTGGTCCTGCTCAATGTCTTCATAAGTGGTATTTCAGAAGCACTGGAATGCAAGGTATGCCATTTTGCAGATGATAAAATCTACAATAGGGTCAACACTCATGAGGGGCAGACAAAATGTGTAGGGATCTCAGGAAACTCAAAAAGTGAGCAAAAGCATGGCAGTTGGGGTTCAGTGGCAAAAAGTGCAAAGTCATGCATCTATGGCATAATTTATTAATTTCAAATGTTTTACTTGGAAAAACTTACTGAGCTAAACATCTCATTTCCAGATGTGTCCTGGGGGGAAGGGGATGAGGAGAGTGCAGTTATAAGTTGCATGAATAATGTTTCAGTTATAATAATGAAAGTAAAAGTACATAGCGGACAATTAAGAGTAAGCACAGTGTTCCAGTAGTGGAAAACATTGCATATGAAAAGCATCAGTTCAGCTAAGTGCAACTGGCAGTAAAATGAGGAAGGGTAGGGAGGAGGAGGAGTGAGTACGGTGGAGACATGTTCTGAGGGGGTAGGTGACCACAAAATGAGGGTAGAAGGGAGAGGGAGTAATGCAGGAAGAGTAGCAGCGGTACTAGCCTTGGAATCAGTAGCAACTGCAGGAGAGAGTAATGAATTCATGGAGGAGGGAGTTTAGTGAACAGGAAGAGGGATCATTGTGAAAAGCAACAGGGAGGGAGCGCCAGAGTTTGGGGAAGAGGAAGGAGAAAGCAGCTTTACCAGCAGAGGATTTTACAGGGGGAAGAGTGAGACAGCAGATGTCAAAGCAGTGAAGGGAGTAGGAGGTGGAAGGTGGGGAGGAGAAGAGGGAGGAAAAGTAGGGGGAGATGGAGCCAAGACAGAATTTGGAGGAGAAGGTTGCACAATGAAAGAGGCACCTGGCATCAAGGGAGGCCAAGGAGGGGGAAGAATATAGCGTACAGTGGTAGGTTCTTGGGAGGCAGTTCAGGGCAAAGTGGCAGAAGGAGTGACTAGTGAATGAGTTGTCTGGCCTGGCAAGGGTGGACTTGAGAGCAGTGCCATTTAGTGTACAATGTCATCATAACTGAAGATAGGTGGAATCATCCTCATGACAATCTCTCTACTGGCAGGAAGCAGGATACTTACTTTGTTCCTATAAACAGCTGCATGTTTAGGATAACGTTTCTGGTGGAAGGCATCCACATGAGCAGAGAAGTTAAGATGACAATCCTACCATACCCCAAGTTATTTAAAAGAGGAGATATCCTCAATCATAACACCATCAAGGGTCTGGATGAAGGTGGGAAGGTAGAGAATTGCAGGTCTCTGCCTCGTGCCAAAGGTCATGGAGACTTTTTTTTTGCATTGAGAGATAGCTGATTGGTCCAAAACTAGTGCTGGATGACATGGAAATCCAGTTGGAGTTAAGCCATGAGGTTGGAGGCCGAGAAACTAGAAGTGTAGAAAACCATATCATCTGTGTATATGTGAATGGACACAGAGAAGCAGGCGAGGAGAAGTTTGTTTAGGAAAATGGAGAATAAGATAGGGCCAGGAATGGATCCTTGGGGGACACCAGAGTAAATAGGGAGAGGAGTGGAGATGGTTTTACCAATATGGATAGTTTGGGACCTACCCTCAAGGTATGAGCAGAACCACTCAACAGAGGAGGAGGAGAGCACAGCTACTTTTAGCTTGTCCAAAAGGATGGGGTAGGTAACAGTATCAAAGTCTTTTGTCAGGTCAATAAACATGGTGGAGGTGACCAGCCCCTGTTCCATGCCAGAAATGATAGAGTCAGTGAGCCTGAGGAGGGAGGTGGTGGTGGAGTGGGATTTCCTGAAACCAGACTGGTTCAGAGTGATGAAGAAGGAGTTGTCAAGGAAAGGGGCGAGTTGGGAAAGGATCAGGTGTTCCTGAAGTTTAACCAGGGAGGGGAGAAGGGAGATGGGGTTGTAGTTTCCAGGTAGGGAGGGGTCTCCCCCATTAGGATGGGGGATGACAGTGGGCTTCTTCCACAGATCAGGGACTAAGGCAAGTTACAAAGAGCATTTTAGGAGCTAGGTAATGGAAGGGCAATGGCCAGGGTGGAGAGAGACAAGAGTTTGCTGTCAAGGCTATTGGGGCTCCCTTCTTTCTGCAAATTAAGGGCAAAATGGGCTTTGAAAGTCATAGAGGGAGTGGTACAGGAAAGGGAAAAGGGATGGTGGGGTAAGAGCAGGTTGAGGCAAAATGGGGTATGGGGTAAGGGAGGTGAAGGGGAGGAAGGAGAGGGCACACTTGGTGGAAAAGGAATTAAAAGATGAGATGACTGCTTCAGAATCAGAGATGGGGTAGTTGCCCACCTTGAAGATTGGAGAGGGGGCTGGGAGGGTGGGGAGAAAAGAGTGTGAACGACCTTCCAAAACTTTGAGGGGTAGTTAAGGTTGTTCTGGAGTGTGAATGCAAAGCAGTCAGCCTTTTATAAGTCTAGTAGCTCTGGTACAGGTGTTACAAGTTGACTTTAGCAAGGTCAGTTGAGGAGCAAGTTGACTTGTGGGTCTGCCAGGCAAGGTAATGTGCACAGTAACAGGGCAGCAGCTCAGCCAGGATCCAAGGGAGGTTTGAACCTCAGACACCAGCTTTTCTCAAGAACTTGATGATCACAGGCTAACAAGAATCTGGAATTAAAAAACTTGAGAGCTGTGTTAATGTTGCTGGCAGGTAGTATGGGGGACCAGTCAGTTGCCATCAGGTTAGCAAATAATAAGGATAGATCCAGGGATTGGAAAGCTCTAAGCTAGATGCATTTTGGGGGTGCTTTGGGGTGGTGGATTGTATGCAAACAGTAGACCATATGATGATTACTGAAGGCATCGGGTAGGGTACCAGCATACCAGCATCCACAATATGGTGGGGGTGGGAGGAAAGAATCCAATCTGGAAAGGACTAGTTATAGGTTTTGGAGTTAAGTCTGGTGGAACCTGAGATCAGTTAGGTAAGCTGGAGAGATTTTCCATTTTGGCATAACTATGAAGAGACGATGTGAGCCAACTGATATTGAAGTCAACTAAGATGAACAACTTACTGGTGGAGATAGGGGAAGACAAGATGATGGGGACTTCAACAATGGGGAATGGGGGGAATATACCAGGCCGGCAGTAGACTCCAGCAATGAATACGGAGACAGTGAAGGGGAAAGAGAATTTCAGGAAGAGCATCCCATAGGCAGAAGGAGGAAACAGACAGCATGGGTTCAAATTGGGTACAAGAGGAAAAGTAGATGTTATACCCAGTGACAGTGCTGGGGTTTAAAACATGGGTCAAATTGGTGTAACAAATGTGGGTCTGAAGAGGAACCTACTGGGTCAAAACATAATCAGTAGCAGATTTTCAACAGTTCACATTCCCTTCCTTTAGATATTGTTATAGAGTAGGTACATCAATTTGGACCCACTGGCTACAGAAAGGTGGGTACATTTTGGAAAGGATGCAACTTTTTCCCTTTTGGTGCATGTTAGCACTGCCACTGGATGTACCTCTGCCCCTTTTAGTATGATCCTGGCAGATGACTGAGAAGTCATGGATGGCTATGGCAGCAGCAGGGATCTTGGGGAGTGCCAAGACTCCAAGATCACCGGGACATCAGGGTTGAGGTTCACCATTAGGGGTTTGTAGAAGTTTGGTTTGGGGGAGGAGACTGAGGATAATATAACATAGGCTAATCTCAACCCTTTGGGGAGAGCAGAGGCAGTTGGCAGGGCAGGACCAGTGTTGAGTTCAACATCACCTGCTAGAATGAGTAGCAAGGATACAATCAGCTTAAGGGAGCCTAAGAGATGTTTGAGTGAAGTGGCAGAAGGGGAGGGAGATGGGGAGGGAGGGATAAGGAGGAGGGACTGGCAGGGGGCCCCTGAGTGTGTCAAGGTGGATTCATAAGAAAGGGAGCAGGTTACACCCAGGAGTCCAGGGCAGTGTCAGAGCAGGGAAGGGAAGACCAGCAGAAGAGAGGGTGGTAGAAGAGGAGGGGAAGGAAAAAGTAAGAGAGGGTGGATAGGAAGGTAGATGGGGTGAGGGGAAGAAGGGGGCTTCAAGGGGGAGAAGAGTGAGGGTAGTTAACAGCATGATGGAGAGGTGGTAAGCAGTTGTCCTGAGTATTAGAGCAGATGTATGGAAGCTGTTAAAACAGTAGGCTATACCCAGAAGGGAGACCTACAAAGGGTTGGGGGTGTAGTACATTCAGGAGAGGCAGGTCAATCTGGTGGGGAAAGATTATGGGAGCTACACCCAGGTGGGGGTAAGTTAAAGTAAGGATTACACCCGGGAGGGGTGGCAAAACCAGTACAGTTGACTCCACTTATACTGCCCGCGGCTATGGCGGGCAATCGGTTTTAGCGGGCAAATTTAAGTTACCGTTTGCCAAATCCATAGGCTGCAATGTTAAGAATGGTGGTTATAACATTCTATGCCCGCCTTCTATTGTGGGCAGATTAGCTGCTAGCTAGTGTCAGTTAATGTCAGTTCACACTTCAGCATGCAGTTTGTCAAGCAAGCCAAAGTGTGAACTGACATTAATTAGCTGTGCCTCTATTTACTCCATGCCATGTGCTCATCCTGAGGTTCTTCTCCTACATCTCACACTCGAGACCTGGGGTTTGGATGCCTAGTTTTTTCAAGGTAGGAGTAGCTTTCAGCAGCGAGGGGAATACTTTCGCACCAGAGTCCATGAAAAGCTTCAGCCGAGCCGAGAACAAAACTTGGGCTTTTATGCCTTTTTTATCTTTGAGCTTCCTTATGATCCCTCAGAGTCTTTGTCTTTTGGCTTGAAGTAGTGATGAGAAGTCTTGGTCAAACCAGATGGTCATTTTCTGATATTTTAAATTGCGTTGCCTCCATGCCTCTCAGAGAATCCACTCTTTAATCTGAAAATGCAACATCCTAAAAAGAGCAGGGCTTCACTTTAGGATCAGTTGGTTTTGCGACCAGCGAGCAGTGCGCTCTATCGATCTCTAGGATGAGATCACCGGGGACAGACAGCACCGATCTGATGACTTGCTGGATGAAATCTCTCACTGATGCAAAGCTCTCCTCCGCTCCCTATGTCATAGATCATTTGCCGACACTTTTTTATCCAGGGCTCGAACATCCTTTCTAAGGTCTGTAAGTTCACTGTCTATTTTATTAACAGTGTCTGTGGTTTAATTAAAAAAAAGCTTTTTGGTTATAACGCCCACTCCGTATAATGGGCAAAATCAACTTGCACGGATGTGCCCGTTATAAGCAGCTTAGACTGTAATGAGAATGAAGATGTGAACTGCACCCAGATAGGAAAAAAATATAGGTAATACTAAAGAACAGAGTCAGTAGGGCAATGAACTACCACTAACCTGCAACAGACAGTATGACTGAGCAATAAATTGAAGGGCTGGTTGCTGAAGTGGAAAGGCACCACAAAGGGCCCCACATTCAAGTGTGGGGCTGGTTCCATTGTGCACTTTGAGTGCAAAAACCATGCTGGTTTACTTACTGTTTACTGTAATATAGCATATTGTATCAGACTAATTGTGTTTACTTCTAGGCTGACATCTTATTTTCTGACAAATCCCAGAATCCCCTGCAGCTGACATCAGAGCAGTAGGCAGCAGTGGGATTTTCAGTAGCCTGCAGTGCATGTTAGAGATTTTATCATCTCCAATCAGACATTTTCTTGGTCTGATTTTCTCCAGGGACTAAATACAGTCCCCTGTGACTGCACTTAATCCAGGGAGGAAAACAGAACCAGCAAACAAAAGATCAAAGCTTTTATAAACTGTATTATACAATGCCAATTCAAAATGTAGAAATTTGATTGGCTGATTGGGACTTTTATCCATGAGTAAATTCCAGCATAACCCATGGATAAAGACCCAGTCAACTGCATGTAGCAAAAATCAGTCCAACCTGCAAAATTAAAAAAAAATGCTGCCATATTAACTCCCCGCTAAAGTGTAACTGCTGAAAGCCCTAGAATATTCGTGCTCACCTCCCATGATCCCCGTTCAGCTCTTGACAAATTTTAACCATCTGCTGAATGCTGAATGGGATAAACTCTCTGTATATTGAAAACTAAGGCTACAACTTACAGAAATCACAGTCAAACACTGGAGCCGTTGATAGTGGGCATGCACTTATGCATATGCATCAGTACATGCCCACTATCAACTGCTTTACGCTTTCACCTGTGATTTCTGTACGTTGTAGCCTTACTTTTCAGTAAATAAAGAGTTTTCCACATTCAGCAGATGGTTAAAATTTGTCAGCAGTTGAACGGGGATCACTGGACGCGAGCATGAATATTCTGTGACTTCAGAGAGCTCCAACCGACAAACTGTCACCGTAGACTTTCAGTTTGTCCGGGGATCTATCTTCCATAGAAAGCAAAGTAAAAGTCTGCAGTGCAGAACAGATTAAAGAGTTATTCCCATTCAGCACTTGGCAGATAGTTAAAATATGCTGAAAGGGGATCATGTGTGTGTGTGTGTGTGTGTGTGTGTGTGTGTGTGTGTGTGTGTGTGTGTGTCTGTGGTTTTGGGGGGGTCTCGTAGCTTTAGTGCTCTGACCAGGGAAACTCTTTGCCACGTTTGGCTCCATCTGCTGCAGTCAGCCAGAGCTGTTTATTAGGCATTTCTGAGCAACAAGCTACTACTATGAATTTACATGCAGGCAGCAGAGACAGAGCAGCTTTCAGAGCTAAATTAGGGAGGTCAGTAGTAATCAAAAAGACAGCTGACAGATATGATTAGAAGGGACATGCTGAGGTAGGAAGATTGCCTCCCTATCAACAAAGGACTATTTTTTCTGGCAGACTTACAAAATCATTAAAAACAATTTAAAATGAAAAAAACTCTTTTTCTTTCTTTCTTTTTTTTAGATACTAAATAAGTGGCACATTGTATAATCGCAATAAACCACTCCAGGGTGGGGGTTATGCTGGGATTTACTCATGCCTGGTGCGGATTTGGTCAAACCACACCAGGCATGAGTAAAGTCCAGCATAACCCACACGCTGGAGTGGTTTATTGCTTAAACATACACTGCAAGCTATTGAATCCCCTACTGCTGCTTACTGCCCTGATGTCAGCTGTAAGGGATGCTGGGACTTGTAAGAACAGAAGATGTCAGCCTAGAAGTAAACAAAATGAGTCTGATACAATATGTTATATTAAGTAAATCCAAATGTTTTTACACACAAAATGCACATTGAGACCAGCCCCACACTTGACTGTGGGGTCCCTGGTGGTGACCATTCCCCTTTAACTACAGTAAGAACATGATACTAACCAGCAGCAGGCAGAATCATTAGCAGTATATTAAATGACCGGTTACTGAAACATAACTACAGCAAATTACAATAATCAGCAGCAGGCAGAAATCATTAGCAGCACGTTAATGGATCAATTACTGAAACATAACTACAGCAAGAAAATGACATTAACCAGCACCTGGCAGAATAATTAGCAGTAAATTAAAAGACTGGTTGCCTAGCCATAGCTGCAACAGGGAAGTTGCACTACCAGCAACAGGCTGTATAATATGAGAAGAAAGGGAAGAAGATGGCAACTTAATCAACAGAGAGAGGAGCACGGAAAGTGATAACACACTCACCGAAATGGACAGAATGGTCAGCCACTGACTGCCTCTGCGGCTGACTCCTCTGCAGGCTACATAGTCTCCCTTTGCATTTTGGCCCTTTACACTCCAGAACACAGTGTTTCAGACCACTAGGAACAAAGAGCTTTTACAGAGCAGGCAGGGTTTGAGGGCTGGAGCTGACTAGCAGGTGTGGCACAGGGAAGTGGGTTTGTAGGTTCCTGCCCATCAGCAAGGGAACAACCATCATAGAGGTGATTGGAGGAGGGTAGGATGGTTAGAGATGCGTGCTCACTGTCTCAATCCCTTTTCTGGAAAGATAAGTGCTGAAATGGCAATGGAACTTCCAGGAGTCTTTGTCTGAGGCTTGGTTTTTAGCAGACTTTTTGGTGCCCACCCCTTTGCCCAAGGGTTTGAGCTAATTGGCTGGTCTGGTACAGGAGGGCAGGTTCATAGGTCTCTCCTGATTGATGAGGGAATGGCCATCATAGAGGTGATCAGTGAGGGGGAGGGTGGGTAGAGATCCTTTGCTCACCCTTTCAGACCCTTTCCTGGGAGGTAGGTGCTGGGCATAAGAAGCCAGGAGATAAATATAGGATGGGTGGAGGTACTGACAGTCACTAAACAGGAACGTGACCTTGAAGTTATCATATCTAATGACCACAAAGTGGCAGAACAGTGTGACAAAGCAGTGGTAGGGCTGGTAGGATGCTGCTGTGCATATAGAGGGGTATCTCCAGCAGGAGGATGGAGGTGATGTTTCCATTGTATCGCTTGCTGGTAAGACCCCACCTGGAGTGCTTTCTCCAGTTTTAGAGACAATATCTCAGAGGGGACATAGACAGGGTAAAGGCAGTCCAGATGGGAGCAACAAAAATGGTGCAGGGATTGCACGAGAAACATATGAGGAGAAACTGAGGGATCTCAAGATGTCCACCCAGAAAGAAAAGAGAGCAAGAGTTGCTATGACAGAGACCTACAAGTACCTCACAGAGGTGAACAGGGTGCAGGAGGGGAATCTTTTTCAAATGAAAAAAGCACCATGACCAGGGGGCATGTGATATAGCTGGGAGGGAGGAGTTTAAGAAGGGAAGGGGAAATTGTTTAACCAGGAGAGGCACACTAAACCAAAGCTTGTTTCCAGGTGTGATCTGGGAGTAAAAGGAAGTTAAGTGACTTGCTCATGGTCACACCGTGAGCAAGTGCGAGCTGATGGGATCTGAACCCAGATCTCCAGGTTTGCAGGTCAGTGCCCTAAACCACTATGCTATACTGCCTCCTTAAGAGAGTTGTGAGAAAATATTTCTTCACTGAAAGGGTGGTAGACACTTGGAAAAAAAATTCCAGCTGAGGTAGTGGAGGTAAAAACAGTGTTGGACTTCAATCATGCATGGGTTAGGTAGAGGAGTATATTAGAAAATAGACAGAGAGGAGGGAGGATCACTGGAGTCCAGCTAGGATCTGGGCAGACAGATTAGGCAGAGAACATCTGGACAGACTGGGTGGGCCAAGCGGTCCTTTTCTGACAACAAATTCTATGTTTGTACGTTTCCATGTTTAGGAATGCTAGGACACAGTGGGCAACACAGCTCAGGTGTGGGCAGTCAGGTGACTCCAGCGGGCCTGCAGGCATGCATAGGCCCTCCTCTGCCAATCACAACCTCACTAGCCCCCATGAGGTGAACGTATTGTACCACTGAAGCAGATTACACATTACATTTTGGGCACTATAGTGCCTGTACTCAGTGTCTGGAGCGCAATCATTTAACAATATTGCAGATGAGGCCTGCAGCTCTTTTAAAGTTCTTTCTAGCTGCCCTACTTGGGATCACATTAGTTGACAGCTTCCTTCACTTCTCTTACTGGGTCTGAACACAGTACAAGGGAAACTGGGTGAGCCAAAATATAGAGCTGGAGAGTTCTCCTTCCTCTGGCCCTGGAGCCAACCAACTCTACTTGTTTCTACCATGAATTTTGGTTCCAACCTGATCTCTGGACTGCAGCACAACAGAGATGCCCAGTCTGGCTTTCCCCCCTCCTGCACAGGGCCCCATTCAGAGAACATCCAAAGTGAGGAATCATAATTAAAAGATGTTGGTGTGAAAGCAACCATACAATTGGGGACTTCCCAAGGATTCTGGGGGGATAAACTATGGAACAGCCCACCAATGAAGACAGTAGACATGAAGACAGTGCAAGCCTTCAAGGTAAAGACAGACACATTTCTGCTCATCAAGGTAATCACTGGATACCCTGAGTATCAGAGTTGGTGGGACCTCCCCTCCAAAGCAAAGTCATCACATAGTTTTGGGGCATTAATACATTTCTGACATAATTAGATTCATCCTCAGTATATTTTTATTTCTATAAGATGTTTTTTACATATGAACATACGAAAGCACCAACAGAAACAGGCCCCACAATCTATTGAGTCTGCTCAATTGTGCAGCTAGCCCCTCAACTTGCAGCTGCACCACCCACCCCATCCCTCCTCACAACTTCACTCTCCTCCACTCTGTCCCATCCTCTCTTAAAACCATCTACTGTGCTATAGGCTACCACCTCCTCCGGCAGAGTATTCCACTTATCCACCACCCTCTTAGTGAAATAATGTCTCCTGACTTCCCTCCTGAATCTTCCCTCCTCCGATCTCATCTGGTGCCCCCTCATGACCCTCCCCCTTCTAATCTGGAAAATTTCTTCTTTACTAGCCTTGTTAATCCCCTTTAAATATTTAAAGGTTTCGATCATGTCCCCCTGTCCCTCATCTCCTCCAGAGAATACACGTTCAGCTCGCCCAGCCTCTCCTCATAGGAGTATCCCTTTAATCCCTGGATCATCTTTGTCACCCTCCACTGTACACCTTCCAACAATCTGATGTATTTCTTCATTACCAATTTTATAATTAATGACTCACATAATTAAAGATGCAGTCAGTAGCTATGTTAAAAAGTCCCTACCCTTGAGCTTACTTTTTAACTTGTCATAATACATAGATACTGTGGATGTATTAGGAGGGTGCTAACAAACATGTCTTATGGTATACAGCACAGAACCACATCAGCATGTTTCATTAAATTATTAGGGGCATGGCCAGAGAGCAGGAACTTTCAAAAAGGAATTACAATTAAACAAAATTGTATATTAATGTTTTTGCCAGAAATACATTATTACTAAAAAAGACAAGCATTTGTCAATGCCGAATTTTGGCTTGCTGGCATTGGCATTGGTAGTGCAGGAGTTAGACAGATGCATCATAGGAATGGCAGTGAAGTATTGAACTGATGTCAACCCACCCCCACCCTGCAGAGAGTGACAAGCATTAGGGTGTCCCTTTGGGTGTTTGGTAGTGCAGTGCAGGAAAACACGTCGGGCAGGATGTGAGAAATGACAGCTGCATAGTTCATAAGGAAGTGTAAAAAAATGCCAGTGTTGAAAATGTGGCATGTAAATATACCAAATTTATGAAGCTACTAGGTTGTGTGGAAATATGCAATCGCGCTGCAACACTGCCATTTTATAGGCTTCGGCATCACATTTTCAACATAGGCATTTTAGCACCTCTGCTCCTGTACAGTGTCACTGTTATTTCTCAAAGTGTCCCAAGAAGTGATTTCGCACAGCGACCACGCTATTCTGCACCAGAAGTGCGAAAACACATTTTGGGCACGATATGTCAAATGACGGCTGTACTGTTCATCAAGAGATGTGGAAAAATGGCAATGGTGAAAATCCAGACTGAAAATATCACAAATGCACGACGGTGTGAGCATGCGTGCAATCTGCCAACGCATGCTCGTAACACAGTTATTTTATGGAGTATCATCACCAAATTTTCAACATAGGCATTTTAGGTCCTCTGCTCATGAACTGTGTCACTGTCATTTTCATAATCTGGCCCAAACACTGATTTCCCACAGCGACTGCGCTATTGTGCACCAGAAGTGTGGAAACACATTTCGGGCAGGATGTGGAAAATGACAGCTGTACTGTTCACAAGGAGGTGTACAAAAATGACAATGCTGAAAATCCGGCAATAAAATATTGTGAATGCACTAAGTTACGAGCCTGCGAAGCAACTGCGTAATGCACGCTCACAAAACAGGCATTTGTTGGATTTTTTCCACCAAATTTCGGACTTAGGCTTTTTAAGAGGGCACCTCATGAACACCACCATTGTCATTTCGTTAATGGGCTCCGAAAGGTGATTTCGCGCAGTGACTGCAAAATCACCTTTCGAGGCCGATAAACACCATGACAGTGACAGAATTCATGAGGAGGGGCCCCAAAAACCCCATGTTGAAAATTTGGTGCAAAATTCCAAAATGCCTGAGATATGCAACAAAGTTGAAAAAACCCTATCTAGCCCATTATACAGCTTACCAGCATTTCCTCAGTTAGCGGTCGGCTTTGAAGAATGCAGAGCGTGTTCCCGAGTCCAGCGAAGATCATGCGGCTCTGAGCTCGGAGGTAAGTATGGGGTGGTGGGTGTGCTGAGGCAGGAGTGCGCGAGTGGAGTGCGGGTTGTGGGAGGGGCAGGAGAAGCGCCCGTGGGACCGTTTTATTTTGCAGGTAAAAAAAAAAAGACGACGGGGGATGTTTGCCACACTGGGGTGGGCTTCCGGCATGGCAGAAGGATGGCTGGGGGGGGCGTGGAGACGATGGGGGATTGGGCACCCCCGTCGGCCATGGCATCAGTTGTCACGCTGGGGTGGGCTCCCAGCGTGGCACCCTGTACTCGCGGGGGACAGTGGAGCCAACGAGGGATTGGGCACCCCCATCGGCCATGGCATCAGTTGCCATGCTGGGGTGGAATCCCAGCGTGGCACTCTGTACTGGGGGGGGAAACGGCACATTATGTAAAGTGGACATAACTTGTAAACAAAGTGCCGCTGCATGACGAGCTTGTCTCTGATTGCAGCAGCATTTTGTTTAAGTTTAATCACCCCACATAATGTTAGTGTCGCGCTAACATGCCAGCATTATGGGGAATGAGGCGCGCCTACTGATGCTGCACTGCATTCGCCCAACAGCAGCTGCGCCCCCAAAGCTGCACTCTCCCAATATGTTGACTGCCACGCAAGCGCGGCATGCCAACATAAAAACTATATGATGATTTTTTTTGCTAACAAATACTGCTGCTTTAAGTTAATACATGCTTACACAGCATATGTATTCATATCTACTTATGAAGTGGTAATGGTGGACCAACAGTCCCTTCTGACCTTAAATTACTATGTCAATCACCATGTTTACATGCAGGTAGATATCTGATTACTTCCTGACACGTAAACGTGGTAACTGTGTTACAACTGTTCTCAGATCTCTCGGCTCCAGGAAGCCCTATTGCCTGGCAATATTATTTTAAAAGCAACTCTCTATCATAATAAAATGCTCGAAAACATGAGCTCTACACCATTTATGTTTTACTGTTTTATTTTCTAGTTCTTTGGGTTTTTTTCACTTTCCCCTGCTGTTGCTCAACTTCATATCGTGTCATGCTGCAATTATTTCACTGAGTCTTTCAAAATGTATCTAACTCTCCCCTACTAACCACACAATTGTTGTTTGTAACATCACAGTCTGTTGTCATGGTGAGCACTATGATGTCATAAACAAAGGCACTGTGAGGAAAATGTTTTTAAATGTTTTCTATATATGATGGACTACCAAGATGTGCGGTAAATCTTGGAAAGGAACATTGTACATGAAAAAAAATGTATTCTCTAGTTACCTGCAACAGATGAAACATCTAAGCACTGCTGAAGTGTAGAGTTGCTCTTTAAATGGTAAAAGCATCATTATGAACTGGTGATTGTAAATGCAGCAATCTGATTGGCTCACAGCTCTTTAAAGCCATGATGATATCGGGCTACATCATCACGTCTTTAAAAAAGCTCCAGCCACCAGCCTCCTCACTCTCTGCACACTGTTCTCTTCAGTTGTGCCCACAACAGAAGGCAGCAGAACGAAAGCTGCTCACATAAATAAGAAGCGAAAGTGTCTCAGAAAAAATCCCACGCTCTTCATTTCCTCGCCAGCATCCATGTAACCTAACCCAAAATCAGTTAGTATCTAAACAAAAATCAGTTAGGATAAGTCCCAACCCATCACGACTGCTCATTTTATTTTACCTCAGCTTGGTCCAAACATTTCCCCCTGCTCAGCCGCACCTGTTTGTCTCTGACAGTGAAATCACTTTTTTCTTACCGGCCAGAATCCGAACACAAAAATCAGTTTATATGTTCACGTTGATGTTGAAAATATAGTTTATTACTTGAAACAAGGTTTTTTAAACATCGAAACTGCTATTCAAAAACTAAAGCCGCAACGTCGAGCACCCACATTTGTGACAGACACTAATGTGCATGCTCACAATCATGGCTGTAGTTTTCAAAAGCAGTTTCCGGCTAAAATAAGCCTTGTTTCACACAATAAACTAGTTTTCCAACATCAACATGAACTTAGAAACAAATTTTCATGCTCGAATAGCAGTCATTAAAATAAGTCATTTTGCAGCATGAATGACCGCGCTGGGTTGCCGCTGCCACGTCTTACTCGGGAGACAAAACCTTTTCACTCTCAAAAGAAAGCAACTACAAGTTTACACAAAACAAATGAAAGAAAAACTCATTTAACTACCAAAGCATTACAAGGAGGACACCTGCTGCCCACAGCAAAAATTAAATGAACTATATTTTATCAATGTATCCCATTAGAAAATGTAATACTAAAACAATTTAAAACATTTTTTTTATATTTTATTCACATATATGTGAGATCCAGTTCATAATAGCAATAAGGAACTCCAGGGTGTGGTATATCATGGGATATCGTCACGCCTCGGGTGGTTGGGCACGAGGCCGCATACCACACCCTGTCCTGCCTTATTGCTTAATTTGACAATGGCCAACAGCTGGATGTCTAAGATCAGTCTTTTGTTGACTGTTATTTTCCTGTTTTTAAACTACCTTTCCAGCCTCCAAAGGCGCACCATCAAAGCTGGGCAACCAATTATGATTTTCAAAGTGTTCAAAACTGGCGCTGGGGGCTATTTTAAATGTTCTGCAATTTGAAGGAACCCAGAGGGAGTTGGATAGTCACATTCTTGGAAAGGCCATCATTAATCTGAGCTTTTTTTGGCATGACAAGCCCCTACTCTGAGGGCTAAACTCCAGGGCAGGCACTTCAGTCTTCAGGTTCAGAGACTGTTTTGGTTCAGAATCCCTGAGAGGAACTCTACTTATTTTGTTCATCCCTGAGACTGAGCTGAAGAAATCATGCCTTCCCCATGTCCTCCTTCTTAAGCAGAGTCTGAAGATAGTATGGGAAGATGCAGAAAAATAAACAAACCAGGCACCAAGAGCTGCAGTGTCTATTGGCTAAATCAGACACTCAGAGGAAAGAGAACTCTCCAAATGATGCATTTTCTCACTCTACCAAAGCTTTTGTTGCAATTACATAGTACTGTGTTTCAGTGGTGTACACTGCTTTTACTACTAGATTGCGTTGTTATATACAGACTACCTTTTCTCACAAAAAGCAACTATCACAACCCTAACTGTTGGGGCTAACCAATCCCAGGGCTTGGGTATCTTTTCTAATTCTAATGATAATCCAGAAATGTTCTAAAAGGTTCTTATTTATTTACCTCAATTATCCAGTTGTTAAAACAAACTTGACTGGCTAACAGCTGTGGGAGCATCCAAGTATATATCCACAATAAACAAATATTTTTCAATGCTGAATGTTGTCTTGCTGGCATTGGCATTGGTAGTGCAGGAGTTAGAGAGATGCATAGGGAAGCAGTATAGCACAGTGGTTTAAGGCTCTGAGCTGCAAAGCTGGTGACATCCAGCAGATCAGACCTGGGTTTGAACCCCACAGCTTCCACTTGCATACTGTGTGACCCTGAGCAAGTCACTTAACTTCCCTGTACTCCCAGGTCACACCTGTAAAAAAGCTTTCAGCTTAGTGTGATAGTCCTGGTTAAATAACTAACAAAACATAAATAAATAACAAGCATAATAGGAATAACAGTGACATATGGAACTGCTGCCAACCCCTTCCCACATGTGTGGAAACTGCACAATGCACGCTCATAACACAGTCATTTTGTGGAATTTTTTCACCAATTTTCCACATAGGCATTTTGGGATCTCTGCTCATGAATAGTGTCACTGTGATTTTCTTAATCTGTCCCAAACACTGATTTCCCACAGCGACCACACCACTGTGTGCCAGTTGTGCGAAAACACATTTTGGGCAGAATGTGAAAAATGACAGCTATACTGTTCATAAGGAGGTGTGAAAAACTGGCAGTGCTGAAAATCTGGAGTGAAAATATTAAAAATTCTTGAAGTTACGAGGGTGTGTGGAAACTGTGCCACGCATGTTCATGACACAGTCATTTTTATGTTGCTTGCACACATGTGCAAGAAACATAGTGCCATCAACGGAGATTTCGGAGGTGTGTCACCTCCTCCTCCAATTCAGGCAGTGTGCTGGCAGGCATGGCCCCTGTAAGCCAATGCATTTTGGAGCTGTCTATGACACGCTCAAAATGCAGTGACATCCAGTTGAAAGAGGGAGCTACGGCTAGGTGAGCAGCGATAAGAAGCTGCTCACGCGCAGCCCCCGCAGGCGGCAGGCCCGATGCACTGTATAGCCGACGGGTGCCCAACTCTGGCCGGGCTGAGCCGCGCTGGCCCCTCCCTCAGAGTTGGGTGCCATGCTGGAGCCCACCCCAGCATGGCAATCAGTGCTTTGCTGACCGGGGTGCCCAATCCCCGTCGGCTGAACACCCCTCATCCTTGTGCCACGCTGGGAGCCCACCCCAGCGTGGGCAAATGGTCCCATGATGTCTTTTTTTTTTTTTACCTGTAAGACAAAACGGTCTCATGGTGCGCCTCCCGACCCCCACAACCCGCACCTACCCACCGCGCACTCCAGCATCCCCACACCCCCACCCTATACTTACCTCCGGACTCTGGCGCCGACGATCTTCAGTGGACTGGAACATCGCCTGCACTCTTCAAAGCCGACCGTGAACTGAGGAAATGCCGTAAGCCTGTATAATGGGCTGAGACAGGGGTTTACTTTGTCATATCTCAGCCATTTTGAGAATTTTGCACCAGATTTTCAACATGGGGTTTTTGGGACCCCTTCTCATTAATGATTTCACTGTCATGGCGTTATTCAGGCCCGAAGTGTGATTTTGCGCAGTGACTGTGCAGTGACTGCAAAATCACCCTTTGGGCCTGAATACCACCATGACAGTGACATCATTCATGAGAAGGGGCCCAAACCCCCATGTTGAAAAATTTGGTGCCATAATTCCAAAAATGACTGTTTTATTTAGTGTGCATTGGCGCAGTTCCTACGCAGGCTCGTAAGTTTGCGAATTTCAATATTTCACTCCAGATTTTCAACATTACCATTTTACCACACCTTCTTATGAGTAGTACAGCTGTCATTTTTCACATCTCACCCAAAATGTGTTTCCGCCATGAAGCTAGAATGGCACAGTCGGTAAGCGAAATCAATGTACGGGACAAATTAAGAAAATCACAGTGACACTGTTCATGAGCAGAGGTCTTAAAATGACTATGTTGAAAATTTGGTGAAAAAATCCTAAAATGACTGTTTACGTGAATTCTTGCGCAGTTCCTACTCACGCTCGTAGGTTTGCGAATTTTCAATATTTCCACTCCAGATATTCAACATTGCCATTTTTCCACACCTTCTTATGAGTAGTACAGCTGTCATTTTTCACATCTCACCCAAAACGTGTTTCCACCCATGTAGCACACAATGGCGCAGTTGTTGTGCGCACTCAGTGTATGGGACACATTAAGAAAATCACAGTGTCACTGTTCATGAGCAGAGATCTTAAAATGGCAATGTTGAAAATTTGGTGAAAGAATTCCTAAAAATGACTGTTTTACGAGTGTGCGTTGCACAGTTCTCACGCATGCTCGTAGGTTTGCGAATTTTCAATATTTCCACTCCAGATTTTCAACATTGCCATTTTACCACACCTCCTTATGAGCAGGACAGCTGTTATTTTTCACATCCTGCCCAAAATGTGTTTCTGCCCATGTAGCACACAATGGCGCAGTCGGTGTGCAAACTCAATGTATGGGACACATTAACAAAATCACAGTGACACTGTTCATGACCAGAGGTCTTAAAATGGCTATGTTGAAAATTTGGTGAAAAAAAATCCTAAAGATGACTGTTTTACGAGTGTGCGTTGCACAGTTCCTATGCACGCTCGTAAGTTCACAAATTTTCAATATTTACACTCCAATGACTTCCAAATACCTAAACAGCACATAGAAGCAAGCAACATTCGGCATTGATAAATGCTTGTTCGGGATTGTTTCACCAAATTTGCAGCATAGGCTTTTTGGGAGCCCATCTCATGATCAGTGACACTGACATTTCATTAATCGGTCCCAAAAGGTGATTCCGCACAGTGACTGCGAAATCACCTTTCAGGACCGAATAACGAAATGACAGTGACTGAGTTCATGAGGTGGGGTCCCAAGAACCCCATGTTGAAAATGTGGAGCCAAAAGTCACAAAAATGGCCGAGAAATCCATCTAAGTTGAAACCCCCCCATTGATGCAATTATATAGCTTACCGTGAATTTCTTCAGTTCGCGGATGGCTGCGAAGAGTTCAGACGTGTTCCTGCTCCACCGAAGATCATCACGCCGGTTCCAGAGGTAAGTATGGAGGCTGAGGCAATACGGGGACGTGGATGCACAGAAAGTGGGTAGGGGTTGGGGAGGGGCATCATGACCACGAGGGACCATTTTCTGTTTTACAGGTTAAAAAAAATGGATGTCACAGGAAGGTTTTTTTTCCATAGATTTGCTTTGGGCACACTGGGGTGGGCTCCCAGTGTGCCACCTGTGTTTTTTGAGGAGGGGGGACTGAAGCCAATGGGGATTGGGCCCCCTGTCAGCAAAGACAGCATGCCTGTGTTTGGGGGAGCATGATTCCAAGGGGGATTGGGCACCCCACTCGGCAGATTGGGGACAGGGGACTGTAGCCAATCGGGGTTGGGCCCCCCATCAGCAAGCGTGTCAGTGTTTTTTGGGGAGGGTGTTGCCAAGGAGGATTGGGCACCACCCTTGGCAGACAAAACAAAGGAGAACATATGCTGACGGGGATTGGGATACCCTGTCTCCAAACGAATTGAGGAGGGAGCATGCTGACAGGGGAATTGGGCATCCTCAAAGTTGGCTTGCTGGGGATTGTGAGAGGTGGACAGCAAACAGCCGATGCCATGTTTATTGAAATGTTTCAGCAGGCAAGGCACGCCCTGCAATGACAGGAAGCTTCCTCATTGCAGCGGCAAATTTCTTTTAAGTTGGTAGCATGCTTCTGAACTGCTGTCATAGACAGCATGCTATTTCATTGGTGCCACAGAGTCCAGCCCAAAAAAGCAGTGGCCCCATTGGCCACAACATGACCGTACCTCCACAACCTGCTGCTCCACCAAGCTGTCACAAAATGTTGCTTGCACTGCACATGCAAGACAACATAAAAAATATCAGGCAACAGCCTTTGTTCTTGCCTTCATAGTATTCCATCCTCCTCTGCCACAGTTTGCACAGACATAATATGGCAGCCCTGGCATCTATTCCTCACTGCAGTATTTGAAAAAAAGTCCCAGATTTGGTCAGTACAACCACTGCTGTACTTCTCTACCAGTCCCAGCTTTACACCTCCAAACTGTCCCTGATTATGAAGGATGTCCCTCATTATACCCCTTAAAATTGCCCTGTCCCAGCCGGCCCGGTGGTGCTGAGGGTTAAGGTGCTGGATGCCACGCCTCACTCCATGCCAGCGACCCAGGTTCAGAAATGGACTTGGGTCTCTGGGGGTCAGCTGGGGAGGAGAAGGATCGAGCATCTGGAGGACTACTCTCCTCTGCTGGGGAGGGAGGGAGGGTAATGCACCTCACAGCACGGCAGCTCCCAGTGGAGACTGGGAGTAGCGCAGCTGATGGGGGCACGTAAACAGGTTGGGGAGTGTCGGTGGATGTCCTGTGCCCGGGTGTGGGAGCATACCTGTCACTTGCTGGACATCATTGCACATCCCTGCCCCTGGGACACGGAACAAAGGAAAAGCCCTGGCACCCTGGAAGGAGATAGCAGGACCCACAAATGGCACCCACGCTCATCACCGGACCCTCCCTGCCATCCTCCGACTCTCTCAATCTCTCTCCAGTTGCTGTCTAGATTGCAGACAGAGAGCTGGGGCAGTTGACAGTCCCACCTCAGGGGACTCAGAGCCAGGGAGTCGGTTAGGTCGAGGATGAAGTGAAGGAGATCCCGGGACAGAAGTTTGGCAGGAGGTTCTTAGCTGACCAGGAGAAAGCTGGATCCCAGCGCCCACACCTGAGAGAAGTCCTAAGAGGCCAGTGAGTAGGCGGTGAAAATAGAGTTAATAAAAAAAAAAACTGCCCTGTCCCTCTTTCACCAGTAATGGAAACTGTGCAGCCCACACAGAGAATGTGCAGTAAATTCAGACTTTAAAACAACAATTCATATCATTCTAAGATGCAAAATTGAAATAAAATTTTGTGCAAGTAAACACAATTGTTTCCACAGTGTTCTGAGCTTGTACCTCCATTGTTGAGGATGTGTCCCTCATTCTGAGGGTTTGTGTCCCTCACTGTCCCTCATTTTGAGTGTCCAAAAATGTCCATGTCCCTCATTTCAGTGACAAAAGGTTGAGGGGTATGCCTAGCTTTCCAGCATGCCCTGACTGCTGCTGCTTCACTTTTAGGCTCTGGACTCCCATCTCATAACAAGAACAGGCTGGCCAATTTACAATACAAACTCAGTCAACACTCCTCCTACCATTACCACCCTGCTTCCTGCTCTGCTCTCCTCTCCTCGCTTATTGCGCCTGCTACTGAAATGTGGTCATATAATAAAGGAACTATTTTTTCCAAATGTACACCTGCACTGATATTTTCCAAGTGTTTTTTTAATATTTATTATGTTCCCCCAAACAACCTTGGATAATAGTAATAATACACTCCAGGGTGTGGTATATAATGGGATATTGCCCTTTCTCAAGTGCACGGGTCACAGCCCACACAAGGGGCAGCAATATCCTATGATATACCACCCCATGCTATGTAGTACTCCATTATTCTCCAATGACTGAATCAAATACTCAGACTTGATTAACTAACAGCCATGGGGATATCCCTACACACACCCACCATAAAAAAAAACAAAAAAAAACAATGATAACCAACAACCTTTTCACTTGTAGTCATAGCACGCTGTCCTCCTTTGCCCACACATATAGTATACTGTATGTCTATCCTGGCATTTATTCATCGCCACAGATCAGGCCCTGATTTGGCCCGTACAACCACTGCTCTACATCTCTCCTAGTCCCAGGTTTCCAACACACCTTACCTTCTACTACTTTGCACTCTTGGGCTCTGGGCTCTCGCCACATAGTTAAGAACAGGCTGGATAGCTACCATCAAAACTCCGATTAAGTCCCTCCTTCTACCATAATCAAACTACTTCCTGTCCTTCTCTCCTGCGGAACCTACTACAACAGCACCACCTACTGACTACAGTATATACTGTAACAAAGTAAATGAACATCTTTTTCTTTATTTTTTTATGTACACAAAAAACCTTGAATAATAGTAATACAACACTCCAGGGTATGGTATATCATGGGATATTGCCACTTCTTGGGTGCATGAGTTACTCAGCCTACAAACTTATGACTCACAAAGCACCAAAATTGTGACACAGACTTATGACTCACAATACGCCCAAATCATGGCACTACCCATGATATACCACATCCTGTCATATATTATTCCTCAGTTATAAAATGTGTTGGAAAAATCCAGTACTATGATTGGTGCATCTGATCACATGACTGTGGTAAATCTTACAACCACCAAATGGTCTGGAGTCTTGCATTGTTCTTGCATTCCATTCAGTAAGGATATATTTCTCCTTCTTTTATCTTTTTAAAAACCTTTTAAAACTTTGACCCATTTGACAGTTGCAATAAGACACTCCAGGGTGTGGGTCTTTGTAGGACTAACCTACTTCTTGGGAGCCCAAACCCCAGACTAACCCATGCCAGTTGTACGTTATTGCCTAAATTAAACCTGGTAATAATGTATAACTATTAGCATATTAATACCCTGCTAAATCCATGCTAATAAGCCTTTTCCATTTAAAACTGACAGAATTATTTTTAATGGGAGGTCCTTGTAGGTTCTACATTTTGGAGTCTGCCAGATCAAATGGTGTTCTTTTGGGTTCTTGTATAACTGGTTCTACCCCTCCTTGAGGAATTTCTGCAGCAGGAGTTTTCTTTTGCACAAGCCCTTAAGTGAAACTCAAGATGCGTGATCAGGGAATCAGATACTTCCTCAAATATGTAAGCATTTCAAAGCCGGCTATGCTTCGCCTAATCTCAGCGATGAGGGTTTCATTTTTTTCAGCTCAGTGAGTGAGCCCCCTCAAATGAAACCAACCATGAACACACCGTAACAAAAAAAGCATACAAGATGTTAACTTTAAAAATCAAATATTTAACTTTGTCATAAAAAGTCCTTTTACACTTATTGTGGTTCATTCCTTTCAGCTTAGGGAACACTTTCCAAACTATCAGCCTCCCACTTCAGCTTAGAAAGGGGGACTGACAATGTCACTTTAAGTTACAGACTCATTCCAACTAAGGAGGAAGAGTCCAGTGCTGCTCCTCTCAAGTTTTATCTCTTACTGGTTGGTATCCCTATGTAAAACTGAAGGTCAGATGTTCCTTATAACCAGTGCCAGATTTATTTATGCCCATGCAAAAATGGAAACACAGCTCCATACACTGGTAGAGACCAAATCTTTGATTCCGAGATGCTGTGAGTGGAATTTAATGGATAATTTACATGCCTGTCACATTTAATCAAATGATTGCAGAGTTTGCACTTCCTTTAATCTATAAAAAGTCTGTTCGCTCCAGAACTTCCCCTTCCATTTGTGGAGTAGACACTCCTCACCCCACCCCCCTCCAATCTGGTCACTACATTATGTAATGCAACTGAAAGGATCACAGCTTATCATATCATTGCCCTTCCTTATTTTTATCTGAAACTGAAAGTTGCAATGCTGTAGTCAGAGTAATAGCTGTGTTACTGCAGTGTACAGGAGTTTATTATCTCCATGAACATGAGACAAGAAGAGAAACACAAAGGGATCAGAAGATGGGTTGAGACTAAGAGATGGCCTGTAGGGGATATCAGGGTGAGAGACAAAGAACATTAGAGACATATGTAAAACAGAGCTGAAGAACTTGAGAGAGTGAGTAGGAGAGACTGACAAAGAAAAGCATAGAAAAGGAGAGCTTTAGTGGGAAAGAGAGAGGTAGAAACAAGCATTTGTCAATGCCGAATGTTGTCTTGCTAGCATTGGCATTGGTGGTGCAGAATTAGAGAAATGCATAATAGGAATGGCAGTTACATATTAGTAAACCCAGAGACTGAAAGGTGTTGAGGGGTGTGTCTAGTAGTCGTACATAACGCTGAAGCCATTCCTCTTCACCCCACCCAGCAGACAGCAACAGATGTCGCGGTGTACCTTGGGGTTTTCAGCCCTTCTGCTCACCCCATTCCATAAGGAAATAGGATGAGATGGGTGCCGTATAGGAGAATGGGGTGAACATTAGGGCTGAAGACCCCAAGGCACACCTTGATGCCTGTCAGTGGCTGAAGGGTGGGGGTAGAATGTCGTAAGCATTACGGCTGACGAACGCAAGTCACATCCTCGACGCCTGTCAGTCTCTACAGGGTGAGGGTTATGGTTGGAAACCTTAACACCCTGGGTGTTTGTTGACATTTTTACTCTAAATTTTCAAAATGGGCTTTTTTGGACTCCACCTTATGAACAGTTGCACTATCATTTTGTTACTTAATCCTGAAAGGTGATTTTGCACAGCAACTACGCCATTCGGTGCCACAGGTGTGGAAGCACATTTTGGGCAGGATGAGTAAAATGACAGCTGTACTGTTTATGAGAAGGTGTGAAAAAATGGCAATGTTGAAAATATGGAGTGAAAATATGAAAAATTCTCGAAGTTACGAGTGAGCGTAGAAACTGCACAATGCACACCGTAACGTGGTCATTTTTTTACAATTTTTTCACCAAGCTTTTAAGATGGGCTTTTTGGGATCTCCCCTCATGAAGAGTGGCACTATGATTTTGTTAGTCCATCCCAAAAGTTGATTTCGCACAGCGACCACGCTATTATGCGCTACAGGTGCAAAAACACATTTCAGGCAGGATGTGAAAATTGACAACTGTACTGCTTGTAAGAAGGTGTTAAAAAATGGCAATGTCGAAAATGTGGAGTAAAAATATTAAAAATTGGTGATGTTATGAGCGTGCATAGAAAATGTGCAACGCATGCCCGTAACATGGTCATTTATTGGAATTTTTTCACCAAATTTTCAACATGGGCTTTTTTGGACCCACCTCATGAACAGTGGTAATGTAATTTTGTTAATTGGTCCCGAAAGGTCATTCCGTGTAGCGACTGCAAAATCACCTTTTGGGACTGAGAAACGAAATGACAGTGACATGTTCACAAGGCGGGGTACCAAGAACCCCATGTTTAAAATTTGGGGCCAAAATTCATAAAAATGGCTGAGATATTAACCTAAGTTGAACCCCCCCCATTCAGTCCTATTATACAGTACTTACCCAATTCCTCAGTTCATAGTTCGGCTTTGAAGACTTCAGATGTGTCCCGGTCCACAGAAGATCACTGCTCCTGACCTCTGGAGAGTAAGTATGGGTGAGGGTGGGGCTGAGGGAGGGGTGGCAGGGGAGGGTTAGTGGTGGGGGGGACTGGGGAGATGACGTTGGATGTTTTTTCTTTACAGTTTAACAAACAAACAAAAAGCCTCTGAGGGACTGTTTTCTTTATTTATAGGTAAAACATTGAAAAAAAACTTTGGGGCACACTGGAGTGGGCTCCCAGTGTGCCACGTTAGTTTGGGGGGGACATGACGCCAACGGGGATTAAGCACCCCCATAGCAAGCTTGGGGGGAGGAGAAACATGATGCCAATGGGGATTTGGCACCCCCGTTGACAAAGAAATTGAGCTGGGGGGGTGGGAGGCATCCAACACCATGAGTGGGCATCCCTGTGTCGGGAAAATAAAAAAAATGCCTGGGCACACTGGGGTGTGCTCCTAGTGTGCCACAATGTTGCTGGGGGGGGTACATGCTGACACGTGGATTGGGCACCCTTGATGTTGGCTTTGCAGGAGTGTGTGGCCAGCAGCAGGACCCATCATTGTGGAAAGCCATGCCGGCATCTGGTTTATTTATTTATTGAAATGTTGTGCTAGGAATGGCACACCGAGCAACTGCTCATAACTCTGGCCATGCACATTACTGTGCACTGTAATGCACATGGCTGGAGTCTTGTCATCTGCCGTTGCAATGAGAAAACTGCACTTCATTGGAGTGGCAGATTTCTTTCTTTATTTATTTAGTTTTTGTTAACCGGGTAAGTGCACTAGCCATAGCAATGACTATTTTCAGGCACAACCCGGGACAGTAGAAAATGAGAAATACAGGCAAAGACATTACAACATTGGTTTGACATATTTGACAATATATTACCGAAAGATACTGACAAAGTAGGGCATTAACAGTAAAGAAAGAGACATGGAACAACAGTTCAAGTTATAAGGCTACAATATAAAACCAAAATTGAGGACAAAAGTAACAATTAGTAAATATAGAAATATTCAATCGGTAATGAAAAATGGGGAGTAAAGGGAGAAATAACAGTGGGGGGGATAGCTGTAGCGAGGTCGGAAATGGGGTTTAGGATGAGGCAAAATGTGATATAGCCCTGGTTCTTCGACTAACGCATGGGTATGCCCCCTGATGAATATCAAGTGTTGGTCGAAGTGCCAAGGCTATGACACAGCCTCAAGCTGTGCACATTTCAAGGTTTTGGCTGTCTTTGAAGTTTGCTGTCATGGCCAGCATGTTCACTGATTGGCGGCTGAGGGACGCACCCACTAAAGCGTCCCCTGCATTGGCCACAACACTGACACACCTCTGAAATGTGCTACTACCACAAGATGTTGCTTGCGCATGTGCACGCCAACATAAAAAGGAGGGAGAGAGGGAGTGAGGGTGAGAGATGGGGAAATATCTAAGCTTGGAGAATGTCTGTAGTGTTTTTTGAAATTCACAGAGAGGAACAGAGCAAGAGTGAGAGAGAAGTTGAGACAGAAAGAAAGGGAAAGAGTCAAAGAAAGAGAAAGAAGGAGAAAGAGAAAAAACAGAAAGAGATTGAGACAGAGAGGGAGCGTCCTGTTTAATTTTGGAAACAACACTGGAAATAATGAGATACTATTATGTTGTTTGTTTTTTTTGTAACTGTCTTTTATTAACAAGTTCAAATTTCATACATAACAATTTTCCGATGTACAAATCAGGGTATAATTCAATACATTCTCTAGTATATTTTTTCCATTCTTCAGTCAGAGCACACATACTGTCTCATATCAGTAAATTTGTTGAGACAGTCACTGCTTGGAGTTTTCAAGACAGTTGTGTTTTAGATCCATGCATTCCTTAGCTGGATCAATGATCTCGTTCTATCTCAAATGCGGGTTAAGACTGACGCTCTGTGGATAAAGAGTGGCAACCTTGGGAATGGTTCTGCTGTGATATTCTGAAGTTTTTGTGTAACTGGTCCTCCCTAGGAGATTATCCTATAGACACAGTAGGCCAAGTTGGGTGTGGATTCAGGTCTGAACAATTTAGAACTCAGGCTGAATCATTCTTACCAAGATGGCCATAATTTCACGCTGTGCAGATTTCAATGTCCTCACAGAGAAATAACGGTTAAAGCAGTGAAGATTTTATTTACACAGACTTTTAGCATACATGAGTGAAGAACTATAACCTCTCTCTGGAATTGAACATAGGCCAAATAACAAAGGAAGCAGCACTAATTGCACAGCAGCTCAATGTGTACAGCCCGAGGACGTGATATAGCCCTGGTTCTTCGACTAACGCATGGGTATGCTCCCTGACGAATATCAAGTGTTGGTCGAAGTGCCAAGGCTATGACACAACCTCAAGCTGTGCACATTAAATGTTCTGCAGTTAACTAATGCTGCTGCCTTTCTTCTTGACCTGAGTTCAGTTCCAGTTCCAGGTTATAGTTCTCGGCTGTACTGTTGGGCTGGCCACCTGAATTGAAACCACCTCTGATTTCCTTGATGCACTGTTCATCTGTGTTACAGCATGTATGTGTGTAATAATTAATATGTTCCTACATATGGTCCCACCAGCACTCCACCTCCAGGGAGGGAGGGAGGGAGGGAGGACGTTGGCACCCGGAGCTTGAGCAACACCCAGCAGTGGCTGGGTGTACACCAGGCCATGAACATACTGTAGGGATGGAGATAGTTATGGATGTCTATATGGCGTGTCTGGGAGCATGCCCACATGCACACATGCATGCCGTCATCGTTGTATGTCCTCATCTCTGGTAGAAACAGCAAGCATGGAAAACCCTATGCCTCAGCTGCACCGTGAAGCTCCCGCTCTCCATCTGAATGATGCTGCCGGCATAAGCATTAGGTGGGAATGAGAGCTCTGCCATAGGGGGGTAAGTTATGGGGTCGCCATCCTGGACAGCAAGGGGAGGTGCCAGGTAGGGGGTTCAAAAGGGGATCTGATACGGGGTACATCCCTGCCTTAAGCATGGAGATAAACAAAGTTGAAAAACAAATATAAGGAGGGAGCTCTCTGCTAACTGCAATATCTGAACCAGGATAGCTACCTGATTTAAAGCTGCTAAATATTCCTAAATTATCGGGATTTCCACCGACTACCATCTGAGAAGGAGCAAACATTTTGCTTTCACTCCCACTATACTGAGCCATCTGACTGCCTGATGTGAGTGAGAAAAAGCTTGTGGGGGACACCATGCAGGAGAAGTTGTGGAGACAGAGGGAAAGAGCTCCCTACTACCTTGGTACATTCCTTCATAATGGCTGTCCAAAAGTGGGTCAGTGTGGGACAAACCCAAGGGATAGTGTGCAGATTCCCTCCCAGAGAGTCACACCTCCAATAGGTGTCACTGGGGAAGAGCCCTAAGGAGTGAAGTTTAGATGGTATTCTGTACCACAGGTGGAGTGTTTTATTCTCGATCAGCAGTCTCTGGCTGTCAGAACAGGCCTCATGAGCCATCAATCAACATGCGTCCCAGTCCTGGTTCAGCAGGGGGCCTTAAATGCCTCTTTTCACTGCTGATGGTCTTTCTGTGTTTGGTCAGGAAACACATCCCTAATATAAGCATGAATCATTACCACTCACCCATTTTATTTTGTATACAAATTTGTTAGGGGGGGCAGGGAATGCAGTTGCCCACCAGAGAGATCATTTCCTGAGCAAGAAGACACTAAACTGTGCAACTGGAGGAATTTCCAAAAGTCAGTTCTTGGAAGAGAGTAGTGGACTTGTAGCCCCGAAAAGAACTCCAGTCCAGGTGACTAGTATCCAGAATCATTAAGTCTCAAATTAAGTAAATGCCCTTCACTTTCCAGAAAGACCAAGTGAACGATTTCCGATCAATAGAAAGGGATGGGTTACCCCACAAAGATGACCATTCCACTGGAGTGAAAGGGGTTTTTAATCAGCTTATATAGTTGGTGCCGTACCCCTATTGAGGCTGGAACTGTGGGCCATTGAGTCATAGCATGGAAAAGAAGGGAATACAGGTAGACAGCTGGCAAAGAGTTACCAGAGAGGGTTGCCTTCATCTCCAGCCAGAGAGGGGGGAGTGATCCCCCAGCAATGAACCACCTACATGTTTGCACCCCTAATAACACCTGGCAGTAAGCATAGAACTGGGGAGGTTCCAACCTGCTTGATGCAAATGTGAGTGTAGTTTCACCCTGCATATCTAGGGGGTTTACCTTCCCATAAAAAGCACTCAATCAGGGCATCATTTATCTGAATCAAGTGGGATGGAATAGTTAGGGGAAGGAGGTAGAGGAAATGGAAGAACTTAGGGTCAATTATCATTTTTATTGTGGCTATTTTGACAGCGATTGAGAGTCAGGCACGAGGCTGCTCCCACAGCCGTGTGAAAGGGCCAATTGGAAGGCAGCCTGGAAGATGAGCCCTTTGTCTGCCTGTTTCCTGTTTCTTCCTGTTTAAGTCCTCATTCACCAAGTGGCCCCCCAAATGCTAAGAACCCATGCAACAAGGATAGCATGAGTGGAGTCTGCCCTAAGTCAGCCCAGGAGACAGCCGACAGCCAGGGACCCTGTCCAGTGGACCTAAGGTAAGAACTGTATTGCTGCAGGGTAACAGTGAAAGGGGTGAGGGGGCTTACTTGTAAGAGTTGTTGAGGAAGGGGGAGTACAGGAGGCATGCTAGATAGGCATTTCAGACAGATAGGTGGGCGACCAGGTGAAAACTGTTCGGGATGAACTGCAGTGAAAGGACACAGAAACCTAGGGGTAGGTGAAACTTCCTATATAACTTCTTATATAGGGTAGGGAACAGGTGAGAAAAGGTGCAGCACCCTATACTGGGCTAAAACTATACTAGGGATCAAAATGACACAAAAATCTAGGGGTCCTTGAAAAATCCTATATAGGGTAGGGTAACAAAAGGAATTTAAAAGGGTGAATCAACAGTAGAAACAGATATGGTAGGATGAGAGGAGTGGTGCATTGCAGTGGTTGTGGGGTGGCAGTCTTCAGGGTGACTTTCTGGAGGCTGTGTTGCTGCCCTATCTGCATACACCTCACTGGGCAGTGTCCTGTCAAAACAGTGCAGCCAAAATGGCAAAGACAATATCAGTTCAGCAGTATGAGCACTGGGAAAGACAGCAACTGGAAACTTCAGCAAGGGATCGGAACAGTGAGACCTTTCTGTGATGTATAGTGCATCTTCAAGTATGTGTATTTAAGTAAGTGGGGGTTAGGGAGGTGAAGCTCCCTGCATGTAAACTTTTGTGTGGTGTTAATTTCATTTTCACTATTCTGACCCCTCTGTGAAGTTTCCACTCGCTGTGTTTCCTGGCGCTCGTACTGCAGGGCCGAAATTGTCGTTGCTGTTTTTGCCACACTGTTATCACATGGAATCTCACTGGGCTGAGGGAGGAGGTGGCCAGACTCAAGGCTGAGTTGGTTTGGGCTCAGAGGACCTTCTTTCCTACCCAAGGACCACCTACTGCACCGCTGCTAACTCAGAGGTTGCTTAGTCTGAAAAACGGCTAGATGACAGTGGGCTCAGGGAGGGTTAGGGTGAGCATAGGCACATCCCACAACCACTTCCACTGCAAAACCCCTATGCCACCCTGCTGGAACGTGAATGTCCCATCAAGGCACCTGTAGTTGTGACAGGGGTGGATGTGTGGTCCTCCAGAGTGGAGACCTTAAAGGGGGGGGGGCAGAGGACTCCCAGAGGAGGAGGAAGCAAATCCTGGTGGGGGACTCCATAGTAAAGGGGACAGAACTGGAAGTAGGTAGAGACAAAGAAAGGGAGGTTCAGTGCCTTCCTGGTGCCACAGCACATAGGGATGGAAAAAGGATCCAAGGAACCACTGGGAGAGCAGGATGGGAGGGGAGAGCTAGGTGTCATTGTCCATCTGGGGGATGAATGACCTGGCTAGGGATGAGTCAGCCATAGTACAGGAAGAGTTCAGGGAGTTGGGGAGGGGTGTTTGGCAATAGCATGATCTGTGACCTTCTCAGAAGTGCTACCTGTCTATGAAAGTGGGTCTGTCAGAATTATCTGCACCAGGAACTTCAACACATGTGTGCCCCCCCTGCTCCCCAGCCCCATACGTCTAAGGACATAAAAGAAACACAATCTTTCCGGGGAGGCAGGCAGTCCAGCACACAGAAATCCTCCAGACATAATCCCCAGGTTCAAAAGCATGTGCAAACACATTAGGGCCTACCTGAAGACGTCTTCAAAACAGCTAGGACAACTTCAGAGGATGTGGCCCCAATCTAACTGGGCACCCCAACTCCCAACTGAGATCCATGGCTCTGGACATCTTCCGATTTCATTCCACCATGAAGATCCCCACTGACCCCAAGACCAGAGATGCAGGATGGCTAAATAAAAAAGCTCACTGAAAAGAAACTCATTAGCAGCTTAAACTTGGGATTGTTAAATTTGTTTTGACCCTTATTTACAAATGGCATCGACTCTAATTATTCCCATCAGAAACCGATCACTTTATTTCTTGTGTGCACAAAACAATTTAATATGAGCACAGGGGTTCATTCATAGCTTGAATAAACAATCTATAGCTCCATGGGGCTAAACATTTTATACAAAGAGAATTGGCAGCACACTTTTCGGCAGAGCAAGATCTTTACACAGCTCACAACTAGGGCTGCATGAACCTCCAAAAGTTCTACCTCATGAACTTTCTAAGTAGAACCCAGAAAAGTTCTACCAGGTTCTACCTGGTTCTACCAAGTAGAACCAGGTAGAACAGGGTTCTACCAAGTAGAACAGGGTTCTACCAGTTATAACCAAGTTCTACCAGGTAAAACCAAGTTCTACCAAGTAAAACCAGGTTCCACATGGTATTACCAGGTTCTATAATATATAACCAAATTTTAATTGGTTCTACTTAATGAAGAAATCCACAGAAGTATTTTTCAGCATGTCTGGGAATGTAGATGTAGCACTAAGAATGGTACGTTTTGCAAAGTTTTGGTGCATAGGATTCTGTCTCAGTGCATCAACATTTTATAAAACTTAACCATTCTTGAAATCTTAATACTACATGTACTTTCCCAAACATGCAAACTAAGTGGATTTTTTACTCAAGTAGAACCAGGTAGAATTTTGTTTTATATTATAGAACCTCCCTGTGTTTTCACTACTAAAACAGCTTAACTTGACACAGCCAGCAGTTAGGGAATACATTGTCCTGGTTTTGGTGCAGCTCCTCAACAGAGCCAGCAGTGCTGTACTGACTGGTTTGGTAATAGAGCTCCCTGAATTTTATTTATTTATTTGCTTTTGTTTACCAGGTAAGCACACTAGACAACCAACTGCCTATTTTTAGGTGCGACACGATTTGCACTTAGAGATGCAACCAGCATTTGCTCTAAAAATATTTTAATCAGGAGCATTTATAAAACCCATCATGGAAAGACAGGAAGCATGTGCATCAGACCCTTTACGCAAAACCATGGGTGGTAAAAACAAACAAACAGTAGCAGCACTTCTCAGGCAATCCAGGGAATAGTGAGACTAGTACAGAAAATTCAGGACATTGCTGAAGAAACCCCGTCGTGGTACTCAGAGGATGAGCAGCATAAGGGCCATCATAGTGCAACAGCCAGTATTACAGGGAGATGTATTCCCAAACAGGTCAGTACAGCACTGCTGACTGCATTGAGTAGCTACAAATTCAGGGAGATTATCCAAAATAGGTTAGTAGTAAAGCACTAGTAGGTGCATTGTGTACCTGGAAACACAGGGAGATTTATTCCTGGCAAATAGGTCAGTACAGCACTGCTGGTTGCATGACTTGTGTCAAGTTTGAAAACACAGGGAAATTTACCATAGGTAAGTAAAGCACTAGCAGAAGTAAAATATAAGAGAAAGAGGAAATTGTTTAACCAGAATGGCACACTAAGTCGGAGCTTTCCAGGTGCGACCTGGGAGCACAAGGAAGATAAATGACTTGTTCTGTGTCACAAGGTATGCAAGAGGGAGCTATTGGGATTCAAACCCATCCCTCCAGCTTTGCAGTGCAGCTCAGTCTTGTACAACTGCTGCTGTTGTTAGCCTTTAAGGGATCAGATTTAATCAGCAGTGAACACAGCACTAGCACTCAGAACTGTCTCTCAGGGATGCTTTTCTGTTGAGCTTGCCTTTCCCTTTCACTCCCTGCAGTGACTGCACTCCAAAATATATATATTTTTTTATTACGGTGTGATCTGCAACCCATAAGCAGGACTGGTACAGCTCCTCGGGGTTGCCTACCCCAAACACTAAGAAACACAAAACAAAGGGCAGTGCTGCAGTCATATAGCCATGCTGGACACAGCAAGTTTGAAATTTTCAAATGCTTCATTTTCCCAGTCAGTCCATTGACCACCAACTAGTAACAGACTACTGCCACTCAGACTGCCAATCTTTGAGTGGCAGTAGGCTGTTACTACTACTAGTTGATGGTGAATAGACTGAAAATAAAGCATTTGAAAACTCAAACTTGCCTGTATCAGTGTGCCTATTTTTCCCCATTGTTTAACCAGGAGTGGCACACTAAGCTGAACGCTTGTTTACCGGTGTGACCTGGGAGCACAGGTAAGTTGAGTGACTTGCTCAGGGTCACACAACAGTATGCAAGTGGAGGCTGTGGGAGTCAAGCCCAGGTCTTCAGATTTGCAGCTCAGAGCCTCAAACCACAGTCCTATACTGCCTCCTTAAATGTGACTGCAGCATTGCCCTTTACTTGCTTTTTATACCAAAACATTGTTTAATTTGCAGTTACTGCTGTTTGCTGATCCTACCCTTCTCTTTCACTCCATGCAGTGAGTGCACGCCAACGTTTTTTATTCCTAGACTTTAATTTGCAGTTAGTGCCCCCACACTACCACAGACCAACAGAGAATAGTGCAAATGTGCCCCCCTCCCAACCCTGCCCTTCTGTACACTTTCTAGCTCCTTCCCTCAATTTATTAACTTTCTGTCCTAGTGAAACACCAAAGCCACAACAAGTTCACATGATTGACTTTAAATGAGAATGATTATCTTGATGAAGCAGTGTAACTTTGTTTTGCACAGTTAGTGCCCTTACAGTAGCCCAGTTCAACCCACAACTGCATCACCCTGCCAACCCAGCCCCTCTGTACTTTTTCTCCTTTTTTTCCGTCCCTTGGTGAAACGAGGTCACCGACACTAATTATTTATTTATTTTTTTTGCAGGAATTGCCACAACACAAGTTCAGATGATCGACGTTGACTTTGACACATTTATTTATTTATGTGAACAGTAACAGAACGGAACATTTAAGCCCACTGTCCACCACTCGGTCAGTCCCTTGCGTGTCTCTCTGACATACTTTGCTATGACTGGCTGGAGGGGCAGGCTCAGCAGTCAGCATCCCACAATGTGCATCCTGCTGCACAAATGGTAGCCTGTGTTGCTGCCTAGGACCCTCCCTTCCTCCAATCACAAGGAGTGACACTACGGGTGACGTCTCTCTGCTGGTCTGGTGACTCTCCCTCTCCTGCAGTGCTGTACCACATGACGAGTCCACTAGAGAGCTCTAGGAGCATGCGTGCAACTGGTAGGGATTGTTTTGTTTTTTACATGTTGGGGTCGAACCTAGCGAACCAAAGTTAGCATTTTTACAAAAAATGTTCGCGTTCTGCAGACACCTGCGAACACGGGAAGTTCGCCTATTTTAAGAACAAGGTTGAACCGAACTTGCAGCCCTACTCACAACCAGCAGAACTGATTTTCCCCAGGAACCTAAACGACCTCTCCTCCTGGAACTTGAAGCTCCATAGATACTAAATGGCACTGGAAAGTACCTGCCAGAGCTTCCTACTCGGTTTCAACAATGGGGGGTTATAACAAACTCCTTTAACCCAGGGCAGCATGCAGCTTACTCCCCCACCATTCCTTGACTTCCCTATAATGGCCTTCCAGGAATATGATTGGTGTAGTACCAGTCAAACCCACCACATCATACCCCTACACTCTCCAACCTGGTCACTTTCCTGTCTGCCCAGTCTCCCCAGACCCCATTTTATTTCCTCCAAGACCCTGGGACGGGGCTCTAAAACAGGGTGCTAAAGTTGGAATAAACTTTCTTCAACCATCCCGCTGCTCAATATGTGCAGACCAGCACCAGGGGATACACACCTCCAGGGCACTCCATGGCCCACTCAATTAAAGACTGTCAGCCCCTAGGCCTGTCCCACCAAACAGGCCCTACCATGGTTAGAGGCTCCCCAGGTCCCCTCACCAATGGGCCCTAGGCCACCTTGCCACATCAGGAGACAGAAGCCCTGCTGCTACCTGCTGCTACCCCGATGGCCTAGGCCCAGTAACCACTTGCCAAACGGGACCACCCTGACCCTGGGATCTAACTATCTTGCATCTCCATTTCTCTCCCTTCCACCCCCCCAGAGCCCGAGGCCCCATGAATGCGTCCGCCGCTACCTGCCTCATACCCTCACTCGGATCCTTACCCAGGGGACCAGCTGCATTGCTGCTGAAGAAGCCAGGCTGCCTACACGTGGGGGGGTCCCCACCCACACTGCCCTGCCACACCGTGGTCTTCTCTCTACCTCACCTCTCCTGCTAACTTCTGCTCTTCCCTTATATACCGCCCAGACTCTCTGCTGCCACCAAATGATGGCTAACAGAATTTGTGCCCCCAGAGCACTAGCAGATACCTAATCTCCGGGGGCAAATGAGAAGGAAGGTGTCCCTTAAGGGAGCACAAGCCTCTCTCAAATGAGAGGAGGTTTACACATGGTTGAAGAAATGATGCAGTGAGGAGGGTTTCAGTTTCATTGGGAACAGGAAGACATAAACTGCCACTCCCCCACAAGCTCTAGAGGTCAACTACAGGAATCCAGAGGGAGAAAAACCACGACAGAAACCAAAAAATGATGAAATCCAGGGGGTAGAAGAAAAGAATGAAGCTAAGATAATGAGTGAGCGAAATAAGGGAAGGCAAATGGAAAAAAGGAGGGGGATGGCAGCACATTCTGGGAAACCATGTGTGCAAATGCTCATAATCTGTGTGCCAAAACTGCAGACCTAGAAGCTACCATGGTGGAAGTGGACCTGGAATTAGTCACCATTACAGAGACCTGGTGCAGTGAAAACCAGGACTGGGATATGGCCATACTAGGTTACGTTCTGTTCAGAAGGGACAGGGTAGGTGGAAAAGGGGGAGGAGTAGCTCTTTATGTCAGGGACAACATAAAGGCTATGGAAACACAAGGTGAGCGGGGGGGGGTGGGAGCAGAGGTACTGTGGGTCATCCTGGAGAAAAGAAAAGGGGCCGTTATTCACACAGGAGTGATCTACAGATGTCCAGCACAGGAGGAAGAAGTGGATAAAAAAATGATGGAAGAAATCCATAAAATGGCTCGCAAAGGTTAGGTGATACTAATAGGGGACTTCAATCTACTGGATGTGGATTGGAGCCTCCCAGCTGCAGCAACAACCAGGAGTAGGGACATCCTGGACTCGCTGCAGGGGACATTCCTCAGGCAACTTGTAATGGAACTCACTCATGAGGGGGCATTGCTGCACCTGGTACTGACAAACATGGACAGTATTGCTGACGTCACAGTGGGGGACTACCTGGGGACCAGTGACCATTGTACATCATGGTTTGACATAAGAATGGGGTTAGAATCAAACCACACAAGGACAAGGGTCATGGACTTCAAGAAGGTTAATTTTAAGAAAATGGAAGAATGCTTCAGAGACACCCTGGCAGGGATAGGGAAACCTAGAGAGAGTGGAGGACCAGAGGGCAAAAATAAAAGAGAACATTGAAAAAGCTGCAAGTCTCTGTCTCAGGCAGGTTAGCAAGGGCAAGAGAAAGAATAAACCACTACGGGTCTCTAGTGAGGTTGTGGAAAAAGTAAGAGATAATTAACTGGCATTTAGAAAGTATAAAACAACTGAGAAAGATGAGGATAGGGAGACTTATCAGGAGAAACAAAGGGAGACAGGGAGGGCAGTTAGGAGCACAAAAGTGCAAAAAGAAGATAATATTGCCAAATCAGTAAAAAAAAGGGGCAAGACATTTTTTAGATACATAAGCGAAAATAGAAAGACAAAGGTAGGGATAGTAAGGCTGAAAGGGGGAGGAGGGGTTTGTGTGGAAGAGGACCAACAAAAAGCAGACATGCTGAACAAATACTTCTGTTTAGTATTTATGAAGGAGAGTATAGGTAGTGGGTCAATGATAAAAGACAAGGGCATTAAGGGAAGGGAGGGGAAAATTAGCCCCTTTACCATGGATAGAGTCCTAAGGAACTGTCATGGTTGAAAGTAGACAAGGCAATGGGACCAGACAAGGTGCACCCCAGGTTAGAGAGGGAACTCAAGGAGTTGTCTGCACCTCTGACAGCCCTGTTGAACCTGTCACTAGAAACAGGAGAGGTCCCGGGAAACTGTAGAAGGGCTGATGTAGTCCCACTCCACAAAAATGGAAACAGGGAGGAGGCTGGAAATTACAGGTCTGTCATCCTGGCTTTGGTAGTGGACCTCACTACTGAAGGAAAGGATTGGGAATACCTTTTTTTTTCCAATGGTCTTCAGGATCCAGTGCAACACGGGTTTCGCAGGGGGGAGGTCTTGCCAAACAAACCTGGTTAAGTTCTTTGACTGGGTAACCAAGGAAGTGGATCAGAAGAAGCGGTTAACATAGCCTACCTGGACTTCAGTAAGGCCTTCAACACCATTTTACGTGGAAGACTGGTGAGCAAGCTGAGAAGCCTGGGAGTAGGTCTAAAATAGTGAGATGGCTAGAGAGCTGGCTAGACAATAGGAGTCAGAGGCTGGTGGTAAATGGCATCCACCCTGGAGAGGGCAAAGTGACCAGTGGGGCGCCAAAATGGGGTACCCAGTCAAAATGTCGGATGAATATGAACGACCGCATAATAGCAAGTCAAAGACAGCACATGGAATAACGCTGCAGGGATGTCATTGCCATGCATGTGTTTTCACTCTGTAGTGTGGACTGGAGTTGTTCTATAGGTAGTACGGGAGGGGGGTGCAGGGGCAGAGAACTCCCCCTCATTGTGGGGTGGGGGGCAAAGCCCCTTGCATAAGATTTTTTACGATATTGCTTTGTAATAGATGTAAAGTTAGGCATTTGCTTGGTTGGGAGCTGTGCTAGCTTTGTGGCATAGTAAGTCAGGACATGTTGTGGACTAGGTTGTATATGTGTTTCAGTCTAGAGGTTGGTGGTTTGACTCTCGTGTGGCCTGTGTAGTTTAACTGGTGGTGTGTGATATGCGTGTAGCATGTGGGTCTTGGTAGGGGTTCTTTATTTAATTTTTCTGGGTTTTGTTTTGGTTTTCTTGTTATTTTATATGGTTGCGATTTATGGAGTTTGGTTTCTGATTGCTATGTTTTGTTGTGTGACAGTCCCACTTGGTTCTGAGTGTCCCGTGTCCTGCAGATTGTGATGTTTCTTGGTACATTTAATAATGTTGTTTTGTCTGTGTTATGCTGCTGTCTCACTGTAACTTTGGCTGTTTGGGATGCAGAAATAAAGTACATTGATTAGCCCACTTTTACTTTTGGTCAGTTTTTTTGTTCATCTGTTTTTTGGATGCTTTGAGCTATTTTGACTGTTCAGCATTTTCTCTGTAAGCTGTGTTTGTTGTCACTGCACTTTCATAGCGGTTGTTGCCAGAGACACTTTTGATTTTGGTATTATGACCTGGTGCCCCACAAGGGTCAGTGCCAGGCCCAGTACTCCTCAATGTCTTTATAAGTGATATTGCAGAAGGACTGGAAGAGAAGGTATGCCTGTTCATGGATGACACAAAAATCTGCAACAGAGTAGACACACTGGGGAAGGGGTGGAAAGAATGAGAGAAGATTTTAAAAAGCTAGAAGAATGTTCATAGGTTTGGCAGCTGGGCTTCAACACAAAAAAGTGCAAAATCATGCACTTGGGGCACAGAATCCCAGAGGCAACGTATCAACTAGGAGAAGAAATGCTAGCAGTCACAAAACAGAAAAGGGACCCAGGGATAATCATTCTGGTGACCTGAAGGTTGCTAAACAGTGTGATAAGGCAGTGGGAAAGGCTAGCAGAATGCTCGGGTGCATAGGCAGGGGTATCACCAGCGAAAAGGGGACGTAATAATACCCCTATGTAGATCACTAGTGAGACCCCACCTCGAGTACTGTGTCCAGTTCTGGAAGCCCCACCTCTTAAAGGACATAGACAGAGTAAAGGCTTTAAAAGGAGGACAACCAAAATAGTGCAGGGCCTGCATCAGAAGCCCTACAAAGAAAGGCTTAAGGATCAAATATGACTTCCAAAAGAAAGGAGGGAAAGGGGGGCTATGATAGAAACATTCAAATACCTCACAGGTATAAACAAGGTACAGGAAGGGAGCATTTTCAGAGAAAAAGATGTTTGAGGACAAGGGGTCACACTATTAAGCTGGGGGGGGTAGACTGAGAGGGAATGTGAGGAAGTTCTTCATGGAAAGGGTGGTGGATGCTTGGAACATCCTACCAGTGGAGGTGGTGGGGGCTAAAATGGTTGCAGGGTTCAAAAAAGCATGGGACAGACACAAGGGGCTCTTAGAAGTAAGGCAAGAGGAGGGTGCAAACCTGAGACCAAGTAAGGACTATGGTGGAACTGTAGTTAGGGAAAATAATGCAGACTAGGCTGGCCAAGAGGTCCTTATCTGCTGACATCTATGTTTCTAAGTTTGATACAAGTCTCTGTGTCAGATTAATCTTAGTTCAAGCAATCTGATTTTAGCTCACTGTACTTAAGTTCTAGCCTTAGTGTCTGACTACAGTGGTAGTCTGTGGGAAATTATTAAAACTGGGCTAACAGAAGCTACAGAAGCTTGTACCAGGACTAAGAGCAAGAAGTGCAGAGCCAGGAAACCATGCTGGCTGAACAGAGAAGTGTTGGAGGGGGTGAGGGAGAAGAGAGCTGCGTACCAGTTCAGGAGAATGAGGAAGGAAGGAAGAGGACAGGGAGGCTTATGTGAGTTAATCCAAGGAGGTGACCAAGCGAGTGAGAGTAGCCAAGGCCTACAGGGAGTTAAGGTTAGCATAGGGTATCAAGGGAAGGGAGAAGGACTTTTTTAGATATGTCAGGGAAAAGAAGAAGTGCAGAGATAAAGTGGGAGGGGAGTGGGTGGAAAACGGAGAAGCACAAGCAGAAGTAGTAAATGAATACTTCTGCTCCATTTTTGCAAAAGGAGAAGGATGGTTCACTACCACCATGGGCTGGGAAGATGGGGTGGGAGGGGAGGAGAGGAGATGATGGACAGAATGATCGGGAGGAGCAGAGTAGTAGTGGGTCTGAGGGCATTAAGGGTGGACAAGGCACCAGGTCCTGATGGCATCCACTCCAGGATGCTGAGTGAGATGGTGGAGGAGTTGACTGAGCCACTGGAAGACCAGTTCAGCATCTCCCTTGACATGGAATGGGTGTCTCAGGACTGGAGGGTGGCCCATGTGGTGCCCATACACAAGAGTGGCCCTAGGTACGAGCCAAGAAATTATCGGCCTGTTAGTCTCACTTCCATAGTGAGTAAACTTATGGAGACGATACCGAAGGAGAGGCTGGTGTCGTTCCTCGAGGGTAATGACCTCCAGGATGGGTGGCAGCATGGGTTCATCTCGGGGAGGTCTTGTCAGACAAAGCTAATAGAATATTTTGACTGGGTAACAAGAGATCTGGATATGGATCATGCTGTAGATGTCCTGTACTTGGACTTCAGCAAGGCCTTCCATTCAGTGTCTCATGGGAGGCTGGGGGGGGAAGCTGACTGCTGCGTGGGTGGAGACGAAGCTGACTAACTGGATAAGGAACTGGCTGCAGGGGAGGCTGCAACAGGTGGTAGTGGGGGGCTCTCAACACCTAGACCGGTGATGAGCAGTGTGCCTCAGGGCACGGTGCTGGGCCCGGTGCTATTTGGGCTCTTTATCTCAGGTATTGCACATGGAATTGGGAGCAGGGTTAATCTGTTCGCAGATGATACCAAAATGAGGGCGGTGGTGGATGAAGAGGATGGATGGAAACAAGTACAAGGGGACCTAACCAAACTGGAGGTATGGTCAGAGAACTGGCAGCCGGGATTCAATGCAAAAAAGTGCAAGGTTATGCACTTCGGGCCAAAGAACCCAAGGAGGGACTATTGGTTGGGAGGGGTGAGGCTGGGGATCACTGAGGAAGAGAAGGACCTACTGTAGGGGTTTTGGTAACAGGGAGCATGAACAACTCTGACCAATGCAGCAAGGCAGCAGCTAAGGCGAACAGGATGCTGGGCTGTATCGCAAGAGGTTTCTTGTCCAGGCATAGGGAGGTGATCCTGCCCCTCTACAGATCTTTGGTCAGGCTGCACTTGGAGTACTGTGTGCAGTACTGGCAGCCGTATCTGAAGAGGGATATTAATTTACTGGAAGGTGTGCAATGGAGGGCAACAAAAATGTTACAGGGGATGGAGGGCAAGGCCTATGAGGACAGGCTGAATGAGCTGAATATGTACATGCAGGAGGAGAGAAGGGATGGGGGGATAGGATTGAAATGATCAAGTACTTGAGGGGGATAAACAAAGCTAGCACTGAAGGGGTGTTTAAACGGAGGAAGGGTAGGGAAATGAGGGGGCATGGACTAAGATTGGAGGGTGAAAGATTTAGGAGGGAGATAAGGAGGCACTACTTCATGGAAAGAGTGGTGTCTAAATAGAACTCTCTACCACAGGGGGTGGTATCATGTAAGATAGTAGAAAGTTTTAAGAGGGCGTGGGACAGAGCATGAGGGAGGGTCTGGGTGAAAGGGGCTGAGGCCATCATGGGAATGACAGATGGGGAGGGGGTTGGGGCAGCTGCAGTCTAGGGGGGCTAGCTGCACACTTGAGCAGACATTGATAGACTGGGTGGTCTTTTTCTGCTGCCAGGTTCATATGTTTGCATGTTCGTATGTACAGTGCAACCTCCTGCAAGCTCATTGTGCTTAAGCTCTCTAGCTTTTGTCTCAACTGTCTGTACAAGGATTAGTCATTAGTGTTTGATTATCTTTAGTCTTTAAATCTGTATTGTGCCTTAGCTGACTGGCCACTGTTTCTAGCCTATAGTACCAATACTAGCCATTTAATTTTCTGCATCAGCCAGTGTATGTTATCTGTCTGTGGCCAGCCCTAAGAGGATTAACTGCTCAGTTGTCTCTTCTACCCTCACTGTAAATAGGGGACATGGTTTGGGTGAGTGTGTCATATGATTTTTAACTTCATGAGAGGTCTGTGACCTCTTGATCCACTTGTAAGGGATCAAGAGGTTGCAGATCTTGAAAGAGGATAAAAACCATATGACACACTCACCCATACCATATCCAGTTCATACAAGGAGCATGTTGCCAAAATGACCAAGTAAATAGTAGAATGGAAATCAAAAAGACTGAGACAAAAATGGTATGTCACGAGTGAGTGAAAGTTGGTCCGTGATTATGAGTGTGGAGATAGCTGGTGTGATGAACCCAATGCTTAAGATATAATTGCTATCTTATGAGTCGGGTTCATAATCAACTGAGATACCATTTTTTTCTTGGTTGTTTTGGCAACATGCTCTTTGTATAAATGGCATCTACCTTTCAATTGTGTTAGTTACAACCCGTCATACCATGCTCGATACCTTCCTCCTCTACAAAGCCTTCTTCTCCCTCTCATGCCCCCCCCCCCCACTCTGGCATGCTCACTCACTTCTCATCCCCTATCCCCACTTCCATACTCCATCCTCCTTGCCACTCCTTCCTCTACTCCCCTGCCCACTCACTCCTTTACCCCCATCCGTCCTGGCCTGCTACATTCTCTGTCGGGACATTGAGTTCCTCCATTGAGCCCGTCTCTTCTTTCCACTCTCCAGTTTTTCTCACTCTCCCCCACCCCCATTCAAAAGGGCAGAAGTCTCACTCTGCTCTCCTTCTTCTACTTCTTGCTGGCGACATTAAATCCAACCCCGGCCCCATCCTTCTTCCTCTCCCGCTGCTTCAATCAAAGGTCTCACTTTCTTCAACCCTAATGCAAAAAAGTCTCCTCCCAAAGCTTGGCTCCCTTAAAGTCTGCGTCTCCCAGCATTCCCCTAACATCTTGTGTATCACCGAAACCCGGCTGTCCTAAAGGGTGCCTGACTCCAGCTAAGCTTTTTCTCTCTCTCTCTGATTTTCACCTCTTTCATCAGGACCAAGGCAAGCATGGATGTGGCATTGCCCTCTATGCATCAAACCCTTTCCTGCACCATCTCTTTCTGTGAGTCAGTCCCCTCCTCTCATGAGCTGCTGCTAGCAAAGCTTTTCCTCCCCTTCACCCTCTTCATCTTTGTCGGTGTTATCTATGCTTCTCCCAAGATCTCTCCCTCTTACCTTGTAAACTCCCTCTCATCTCTTGCCTCTCATGCTGCTTCCAGTGGGCTCATCCTCCTTGGGGACACCTAAATTGGCTCTTCCCTGCTTCCAAGCCTGCTCTTCACAAGATTGAGTCCTTGAGCCTCACCCAACCAATCACTTAACGCACCCGACTCAATCCACACTCCCCTAACCTCTCCCTTCTGGTCTGGGTGCTTTCCCCCCACCCCCACTATATTATAGCTGCAGGCACTCTCCCAGATGCCTTCAGTGACCACTACTTAACTTACTGTGTCAGGAAAGTGCGTCTCCCTCATTTTCCCCTAGATACATTTGGTTTAGGCCTCTCAGGTCAATTGACACTGACACCCTCCTAAATGACCTTGCTGGTATTGAAGTCGCCCAGATGGATTATTCTGGGCAACTTCAATGCCTGGGTCGACGATGAACTCCCGCAGTTTGGTCAAGACTTCCTCCAACTAATGTGTTTGTTGGGCCTGACACAGGTTGTTACCTCTGCCACCCATTTACATGGCCATTCATTGGGCCTCATCTTCCTACTGGGAATAGAGGTCTTTGACCTGTTGGTGGAACCGGTTATATGGTCAGACCACCATATTGTGAGGTTCTTGTTCGAGGCCATCCCAAAGAGACCGTCCCCTACGGAGATGGTCCAGTGCCACTCTTTAAGGGGTTTGACCCCACAGGGACTGATGGCAGTGCTGGATCTATCAGGTCCGATGAGTGTGTGTGAGGAGCCGGGGAATTGGTTCTGACCGATAATAAGGTTATTACCGAGACCCTCGACTCTATCACACATGTCAGTGTTTGACCCCTCACCTCACTCCAGTGGTCCCCTTGGTTTAATAGGACTCTCAGGGAAATGAGGGGGAAGGGTTGAAGGTTAGAGCAGCGCTGGTGGAGATCTGGTTTGGGGCGGACAAACTTATATTGATGGCCCATTATTGGGACTATCAATCAACTATCTCCTGTAAGAAGGCAGAGTTCCTGTCCAAGCATATTGCTGTGGCAGTAAACAGATCAGTCCAGCTCTTCTGTATCACGGACAGGCTTTGTAATCCAGCTTGTCTTTGATCCGGGGTAGCTTTTTTGCAGTCAAGGTGCGATGAGTTCATTCTGTTTTTTGCCGATAAGATTGCCTCCATCAGATCAGAGATCCAGTCAGCGCCCTTGAATGGGTTTTGCAGTGAAAGGTGTGATGTTGCAGGCACTCAGTCTCTGTGGTCTGACTTTGACCAGGTTGTGGCAGTAGATGTCGTGAGGATCATCCAGGAGTTACAGCCAACCTACTGTAGTTTGGACCTGGGATCAACACGCCTCCTTGTGGGGTGTGTTGATACCATCGTCCCGGTCCTAGCCAAGATAGTCCGTTCTTCTCTGGTGATGGGAGATTTTCCAGAGCCCCTGAAGTAGGCAGTCATAAGATCCCTCCTTAAAAAATGTTCACTAGATCCAGATTGTTTGGCAAACTACAGACCTGTCTCTAACCTTCCCTCTGTGGGGAAGGTTATTGAGAAGGTGGTGGCTGTACACCGGGAGATCTACTTAACAGCCCACAATATTTATGAGCCTTTTCAGTCAGGATTTGGGAAAAGGCATAGTAGTGAGACTGCCCTGGTTCGGGTGCTGAATGGCCTCCTGGCTGCGAGGGATCAGGGCAGACATTCCATTCTGGTTCTCCTCGATCTCTAAGCAGATTTTGACACCGTGGACCATGGGGTGCTGACGGAGCATTTGCAGGTATGTTGTGGACTGATGGGTTTAGTCCTCAATTGGTTTAAATTGTACCTCACTGGCAGGTCACAGCCCGTGGTGTCGGAGGTCTATTCCTTAGCACCCATGTCCCTGCCATGTGGGGTCCCGCAGGGCTCTGTTTTGTCCCCCATGTTGTTCACGGTGTACATGCTACTGTTGAGGAACATTATAAGGTGGTATGGGCTGAGTTTTCACTGCTATGCAGATGATACTCAGTCTACATGTCCTTTGCCCCTGAGCAGCAGGACATGGCCTCACTATTGAACACCTAACTGGACAGGATCCAAGATTGGATGAGGGCAAACTGTTTGAGGTTAAATCCAGATAAGACTGAGGTACTGGTGCTGGAACCTGGTCACCAGCGGATGAGGGTGCACTCTGGTCAAGTCTCAGGGCTTAGGCTCAGGGACTCCCAGCTGCTTACCTCTGGTGTTATTTTGGACTGCGGCCTGACCCCAAAACCACAGGAGTCGGCCATGGTTAAGACCTCGTTCTACCATCTGAGGAACATCACCAGGGTTAAACACCTGATGCCCCCAGCTGATCTGCCAGCAGTAGTCCATGTCTTTGTGACATTGCACCTGGATCACTGCAATGACCTCTACCTAGGGCTAATGTGGATAGACCTGTGCTGCTTGCAGCTAGTGCAGAATGCGGCATCCAGGTTGTTGACCAGTCTACCTAGATCATGTCATATTACACCTGTGCTGTGCTTTCTGCACTGGCTGCCGGTTAGGTGGCAGATCTCCTTCAAGGTCGGTTTTCTGACCTATAAGGCCCTACACAGTCAAGAGCCTGGTTACCTGCAAGATCTCCTGTGTCCCTACCAGCCCGCCCACCCCCTGCACTCCACAAATGAGGGCTTTTTGGGAGTTTCCAGGATTTATTTAAAGACATCTGGGGCTCATAGTTTTGCATCTGCTGCCCCAATCCTGTGGAACTCCCTCCTTCATCGTATCTGAGAAAGCCAAACTGTGGACCTCTTCATGAGGAAGCTGAAGACGTTCCTATTTAATCAAGTTTTTATGACCAGTTTTATATTGTAGTGTGAATTAATAAATATATGTGTATGTTCATTTCTTGATTTGTATCATTTTTAAAGCGTGAAACTCTGTAAAGCACATTGGGTCACAGTTGAGAAATGCTCTTAATTAAATAAAAGTTGATTGATTGATTGATGATTGATTGTCTTTGATTGGTCCCCACTGAAATCAGCCGCTGACATTAATTCAGCCCTTTCTCTCTTGGCTACTATTTTCAGCAATACCTGGAATATCCATGCCCCCATCAGAAAGGCCGGGATTAAATGCTTCCACCACCTGTGGGTCACAGTTGACCTTATTGACTTGTGCAAGTCCTGGGACCTTGTGTGGGAACACTTTAAATCCTCCAGTCTCTGGCTGACCTCCAGTCTTAAAGGTCACTCAGGAACATCTTTGCAAAGGCTGTTTGCACTGCTAAAGCCCACTATTTCAAGGCAGTATCCTGTAGTAACAGCGAGTCAAAAAGAGTGAGCCCAAAATCAGCGAAGCCATAAGACCACGGCCACATATGGTGAGGGGGACAACCCAGCGAGTGCTGAAATGGTGACTACGGCTTTCCCCCTCCCTGAGTTGCTTCCCCCTTGGAGTTGGCTATTTTGGTAGCACCCAATATGGTTGAGTATTATTGAGCAAGTCAATATGAGTGACTCAATAATACCGCTCGTGTTTAGGGCGACCGTTAAAAGAGAGCGAAATATCCTGTATAGCGAGTGTAGTAGTGAACTACACTCACTATACAAGGATATGGGCAGGTGTGTGGCTGAACTCTGATGAGCTGGACATTTGGCGTAGTGGCTAGAGCCACCACCTGCAGAGCCAGTAGGCCTAGGTTTGGGTCCCACAGTAGGATGTAGAATTATTATTTCTTTCATTTAAGTCCACTCCCCCTGGAGATGATTATAATAAGCCGGGTGGTGGGGGGGACAGCCCCTCGCAAAAAAAATAAGTATTTGTATTGCTGTTTGTTGAACAGCTGAGGATCATCTCTGTTTGCGGCGGTTGTTGTTTTTTGAGGTCACCCTTCTGCGTCGGGCAAATTTTGAGTCGCAGTTTGTGTACCGCACGATAAGGGATTCGCCCTTATCACATAAATCCAATTATTTTAGTAAGGGGAGTGTGGGGGGCATTGCACCGTTACATTTACACCTTCACCTTTATATTTTTGTCACCATTTCAGTGATTGCTGGGTTGTACTCTCCTCCTGATACTACTGTCTCACCCCTACCCCAGTCATCAGAAGGTTTCCACTTCCCTTCTGTCTCCCCCAGGAAGTCTACCTGGCCCTTATGTCACTCAACCGCTCCAAGTCCAGTCCTGACAGTCTGGCCCCCAAACTCCTGCAAATCTCTGCACCAGCCACTGCCCTCACTTTCGCTTATGTTCTGCCTCTATCCCTTTCCCTCATTACTGTTTCAGAGGCCTGGAAAATTGCTAAGGTTCTGCTTCTGCACAAAGGGGGTGACCCATCCACCCCAGGAACTACAGACCAATATCACTTATCCCCTCTCTTGCTAAACTCCAAGGATCTATTATCTATGTAACCCCTCACCCCTGTCCTTTTAGCAAAATGACAGGTGGCATGCTGTTGAAGCTGACAGCAGTACTTTGTGGGGACTGGGTTCAGGGAGGATGAGGTTACTCAGCACAGGGAGCCTAGGTTTGACTACTCTGCACAGGGGAACCCAAATAAATCCGAACACAGGAAGCAATAACTGTAATGTCCAGAACCAGGAATGGGATGCTTCAGTGTGGCTTTTATTCACATCCAAGCTGAACAAACAAAGCACAGATGGACCCCCACGGGGCTACATTCCTGGTAATGCAGATTAGAGACAACAGAACACTTTTTCACTATTTCCAGCCCTCAGGCTCTGAACCCACCAGGCACACAGCCCGGACTTGCACACAGCTTTGGGTACACAGCCCGACTTGTACACTACTTGGGTTTTCCCCACTGGCCCGGCTCCCCCACCGGCCACTTGATCCGCAGTCCATTTTGGGAAATGAACCAATTATCCTGTTGTGGCTCCCCAAACCACACTAGAGCTTTCAACTCCTAGAGGGAATTTTCCTTCCAATCCCACATCTGGGTACTTCCCTCATCACTGGCCAAGTGCAGAAGGCAAAGTAAAAATCCACAGAGCACATCCGTAGAGGTGGACCTGGTTACTAAAGATGGGGGGTCTCCCACCTCCAGCTCCCACAATCCATACCCGGCCATTTCTCTGGAAACTAAACAATTCCTTTACTGAAAGCTTGCAATGTAGATTCCTGGGTAGATGTATGTCACATCTCCTCTACATATCTTGAATTCCCATAAACACTGGACTTGAACCTACTTTTACTTTTTGGCTAAGCCTATTACTCTAGGCCTCCCACTATTTCAGTAGTCCAATCCCCACATGTCACACAAGTCCCAGGGTGAAAAACATAGGCCTTTTCAGGAAGAGCAGACACTCACCCTCCGGTTGTAGGTGCCCCACAGGCGATTCACAAGTCTTCTTATTCTAACAAAAAACTCTGGAACAAATAGGCAGCTTCTTCATTAGTAGCAGAACCAGAGGGGTTGCCCCAGGAATATGCAGGGAACCCTTTCCTGCCCCCATCCCCGGAGGGAGGGGGCACTGAGACCCACAACAGCGGTCTCCACCACTTCAATTATATTCTGTGTCTCTCTTTTGGTGAAGACACACACCCTTTTTACCTAAAAGTAGCACTCTGTCAGGGCTGAGGCTCCAAGAGCCTACACTGAGCTGCTGTGCTGCTTTCACAGCAAGCTCCCAACTCCAACTGACCACAGACTACTGTTCAAACCTCCCAATATTCTATTTCAACCCCCTGCTGCAGATTCCATTGTGGCTCATGCAGCTGCGATAGTTCTATTGGTGATGTCATCCGTCAGTCTCAGCTGAGACTGAGAACAGAGTGAGACAGTGTAAAATCCATTTAACTGGAGTTTCACAAGCTGCCTTCCTTGCCTACCACTAGGTCTTACTGGGATTCTAGTAACCCCGAGTAACAAGGGGGTTACATCTACTCTAGGCTTGCTGACTTCCTTACATCCTCTAACCTCCTCTCTCCATTTCAGTGTGGTTTTAGGAAGGACCATTCTACTGTGTCATCCCTACTGCATGTAACTGATGCTGTCCTCAATGGGATGGATCAGGGACACATCGCTGCAGCCTTCTTTATTGATCTATCCAAAACTTTTGACTCTGTGGCCCACCCACTCCTACTGAACAAGGTGAATTTAGCAGGCCTGTCTGCATCCACTGTGGCCTGGTTTCAGTCATACCTTACTGACCGCCAACAGTCTATTCAGGTGGGTGGCATTCTGTCTCCTAAGCCCAATTTTCTTCTCTATTTTCCTAAATGATCTCCCTTCTACATGTATCACTTTGCACATCCACATGCCTGTGAATGACACGGTCATCTACACTTCGGGCCCCTGAACCTCAGCTGTGGAGGTTGCACTCCAGCACAACTTCTACAACATGCTGCACTGGTTCCAGGCTAACCAGCTCAAAGAAATGCTAAGAAGACAGTGTCAATGACCTTTGGCAGTAGCCAGAAATTCGCAAGGCTCTTGCCTTCACCTGCCTTCTCCATACTGGATGACACGCACCTTGACACTGTCCCCACTTTCAAATACACTGGGGTCTGGCTTGATAGCAAGCTTAATTTCTTTGCGCATATTGAAGCCATCCACATCAAACTTCACCCTAAGCTTGGAGCCCTGTACCACAGACTGCCTCGGCTCTCTCCCCAGGTCCACCAGGAGCTGGTTACTAAAATGATCTTCCCGGTGTTCGACTATGTGGATGTGGTCTATGGCACCACCTCCACCTCTTCCCTAGCCAGACTGGACACTCTCAGCAATGCATTCTGTCACTTTGCCACCAACTCCCCACCTTGCACTCACTATTGCTCTCTTTATTCTTCCCTTTCCATCCTCCCTGTACCTCCGTGTTGTCTGTCCCACTGTACCTCCTTTATACTGTAGCAAATACTGGTTTGGCTCACTTCCCTCCTACCACTCCTCACTCCTCTCCCCCGCTCTCTCCTCCTATTACTCTTTACGTACCAGAGACTCCCAAACTTTCGCCATTCCTCATCCTCACTTATGTGCTGGACAAGTTGTCTCCCCTTCCTCTGGAACCTACTCCTCTCTCCCCTTTGTCTCTCTTCTTCATTCCATGCCTTCATATGCATGCTAAAGTCTACTTCTGCTCCCCTCTGTACCTCTAGCCCCCTCTTGTGAATACTTTCCACTCTCTCTCATCACAGCCTCCCATGCTCCCCCTCTTCCCTCCTATTACTCACCTAACTGGGCCTGCCATGCTCTTGGCTTCCTGCCTGCTCTCCAATATGTTGGCACACTATTTTGATGCTCTCTAGCACATATTGTTCACTGCAGTCATATATGTTACGACTTTTAGCTCTGTCAGTTCACTCAACTTTGGGTTTTGACTGCCTGCAAAATTCATATTTTTGTATGCTGCACTTTGGATGCTTATAACTGCTCTGCATGTATATACCTCCACTCCCCCCAACTGGGTCACACCTGGAAATGAGCCTTGGTGCAGTGTGCTTTTCCCAGTTATTGCATTTTAAATAAATAAATAAATAAAATGAATGCCCAGGTATTTAAGCAAGGTCAGAGACTATTTGTGGCCAGACTCAAAGAAGGCTGCACTGGAGCAGTTCTTATTCAGGAGGAGCACCGTGGTCTTGTTAGGATTCACTTGAAATCCACAGACTGATGCAAACAGCTGAAGGAGGGACAGCAAGGGCAGGATCCGTCTGGGAGTGTCAGGGAATTTCTTCTACTGAGGAGGAGACTGAGGAGACCTGCAATTTTTGGTCACATCGGCAACTGGCAGTGGATCCAGGGGCCGCATTGGCAGCAAATGTATCTGAGGACTGCATCAGCAGCCAGCAGAGGATCCAAGGGCCACATCGGCGGCAAGAGCTGCACAAGAGGAAAGGGGACAGAGCTGTGAGCCAATCGGCACACAGGGTGCCTAGTTTGAAGAGCGCCAGGCTTTTTAAGCCGGGGAGCCCAGCGCACAACAGAGAATGAGGAGAGCTGCAATTGTTGCCCATCCACCCACTCCGGACTTGAGCTCTATTAAATAGTTGGTGAGGGTGGAGCCTTGGAGGAGGGCACACTGGGATTGGGTGAATTGGGACACCAAGAGTTTGTAGGACTTGATGCTGACTGTTGCTTGGGGGGGGCAAATTGGGTATTTGTGATATAATTGGTTGGGTACTGTCGAGCTATGGCTGGGGTTGGGGCAATTTGATTATACTGTATTGATTGCTGATTGGTATTAGCAATGACTGCTACTTGGGGGGGAGTGGTTACTTGTGTCTTGATTGATTGGGTACTGCTGACTACTGCTGAGGGAGAGGGCAAACTGATTGATGTGTATTGATTAAGTGGGAGCTGTTTTTGCTGGTGGGGGACCAAATTGCTTGTGTGCTATTTTTGGGACCTAGAATGGGGATGGGAGTACAAGTCGCAAGAGCGGGAATCTTCAGCAGGGTGGTTGGGTGTCAGCGGGTGCGGGACGGCCATAATATTGGAATGGGCATGGAGGTTCAGAGGATGCCCAGTGTGTTTCAATTGGCAGGTCTTAGTGACGAGGTTGAGGGATTAAGAGCCAGTTGGAGGCTGGAGGGGAGGATTGGAGAGGGGGGGTCAGGCACTATATGATGATAGACAGAGGCACAATGGTCTAACCAAGGGGATAGAGGTGGGGTGGGTGGACTAGGGCCACAGGGTCTCTTGGGGGGGTGAAACACGAGAAATTAAATGTACAGAAATCACTCTGTATGGATAGGGTTGATCAGAGGGAGTCAGGGGGAGATAGGAGGGGACAACCTTAGGGCAGGCATCCCACTTACAAATCACTTTGCCCTGCTGCACCTGGATGATGATGATGAGGAGGAGGAGGCTGGCATGCAGGGGGAGCAGGCTGACAGGGAGGGATTAGTCAGGAAGCAGAGGGGGGCAGAGGACAGGAAAAGAAGCCAGATCCAAAGGAGGGGAGGACATGGGGAACATGGCACCAGGGCACCAGAAGGGCTGGGTGGGGAGAAGGAATCTGGCTTTGCAGGAGGTACAGCAGATGGGGGCACACAAAGCATAATCAGGGCTAAAGTGGGCAGAACTCTGGACAGGCCAGTTTTGAGGCTGGAGAAATCAGCCAAGGGGGGGGTAGGGAGGAGGAGGAGGGTGTGGCAGGGTGCAAGCAGGTCAGGCCAGTTTTGAGGATGAAGAAATCAGCAAGGGATAGGAAAGAGGAGGGTGTGGCAGGGTGCACTCCTGCAGAAGGTTTGGATGCGCAAAACCTGGGGGAGAAGAGAATGACAGCAGGAAAAGGAACCTGGCCTGGGTTTCTGGTGGCAGGGAAAAGTTGTGGGGTGACTTGTGACACCTAGGCTGTGGGGGTGTGAGGAGCAAGCTGGGGGCCATAGACAGAAGAAGGAGCCTGGAAGGGCACAAATGGGTTAGTAACTTGGGGGGAGAGGTAAAGGTGCTCCTGTTGGGTGACTTCATGATCGGGGTATCCAGTGGGAGGGGGTCGGGGAGGGAAAATGCAGCCCAGTCAATGCTAAATGTATCCCAGGTCTATCCATACACAAAGCCAAATTCCAGTTATACTCAATGGCAAGGGAATGTGGGGGATCCCCAGACTTTCTGGTGCACCTGGGAACAACCGATTTAGATGGGAACAGTGAACTAGAGATAAAGGCAAGATTCCGAGAGTTGGCCAAGGTTTGCCACTCCATAGGATGCTCCATCTCCTTCTCTGAATACTGCCAGTACCAAGGGCGAGTGGGGAGAACATGCAAAAACTTAGAGTGCTGAACCAGTGGCTCTGGGAGTGGTGCAAGACATAGGGGTATGGGTTGGTGGGGGACTGGGGTGATACATGGGAGGATAAGGAGCTATATGCCAGGGATTGGTTACACCTCAGCTTGGAGGGGAGAGAGAGCCTTAAACTAAAACTGCCTGGATTCATAGGCGAGAGGTGGGGTTTAAACTTGTAAAGGGGGAGAAGGTTGGAAATAAGGACAGCTCCGGGGGGGGGGTCTGAAGGTTCAGGGCTAGGACACGCACATGGAGCTGCAGGCTGTGTTGCAAGGCCAAGGGGAACTGTGCAGGGAAGTGGGACAGGGGACTGCACAGGGTCAAGAAGACTGGGGAGGGGAGAGGGGATGGGGTGGACGACGGTCCTGATCAATGCCAAGAGCATAGGCAATAAAATGCCCAAGCTCCAGGCAATGCCTGTTGATGGAGCAGCAGATGTGGCAGCAATTACTGAGACATGGGCCACCAAAAGGCATGATTGGGACCTAAACCTGGAGGGCTATACAATGTTCAGGAAGGATAGGGGAGTGGGGAGAGGGGGGGTGGCGCTGATAGCCAAAAACAACATTGCTGTTAGTGGAGTGGAGGAGGCTGGGGAGGATGTGGAGCTGAGAAATTCTTTATCCCTTAGTAGAAGGAAGTTCAGGCACCAGGACAAGGACCCAGGATTGCTCTAGGCCCAACAATTATACTAGAGATACTGAGGTATGGTATTAAATAACCAGTGGTTCAAACAGGGATCACAGGAAGGCAGGAGAAGTCATGGGAGAGCCAAGCCAGAAGTCTACATGGCTGGCTGTGCCTTGGGAGGAGGAAAAACAGGTGAAATCTTGGTCCCTCTGATGGAGAGTTCTCCATACATCCAGTAAAGAAAGTTCTCCCATCAAAGTCTTCCCACAACAATCCACTCTGGAATGAGCTTCTGGGGAGTCTAATGAGTGGTCCAGGCAGGGTTGCAACATGATGTTAAAATCCCCCCCCAGGAGGTATGGGATACCCCCAGTAGCAAAATGCGTGCCCTCCTGACAAACCGTATGGAAAAAGTTGAGATCATCAGAATTGGGTCCATATATGAAACCCAACAGCAAGGGTCCTTCTGCGATAGAGACTTTTAAGCGAACCCATCTCCACTCCAGATTATGGGTCATTTGGTCTACTGTCCATTTCAGGGATTTATGTAGCTAAATGAGTACCCCATATTTAGCTGAGGCAGCACAACTATGGGCCTCCACTCCAATCCACTCAAGACACAGTTTGAGTACCTTGGAGTGCAGACTTTTTTTTTCCCTGTAGGAAAGCAACCTATGCCTGGAGCCACTTTAAATGGGCTAGCATCTGTTTTTGTTTGATAGAGAAAAAGAGTCCTCCTGCATTGCAGGTGATACAAGTAACATCAGCCATATGGGAACCTGGGAAAAGAGAATAGCCAAATCTTAAGGTGTGGCAGCCTGTGACCTCATCGCCAGAAGGGGACCCCTCTGGAAAATAGCTCCAGTGCATGTACAGTACCATACCACAGGGAAAGAATACCATAACTGTCCAAACGTCATGGAATGCTAACAATAGAAACATTGTATGTTGCAGTAAAACAGTCACAGCAATAAACAGCAATGCATAAAGGTAACCAGCAACACCAGCCAAGTAGATCCAGTCACAGGTGCCCCTAGGAAGGATGCCCTGTGAGAGGAAAAAGACCCATGCTGAACTGGTGATATAAAAACATAGGTAAAATAAGAACAGTAATATGTTCGATTTATGGTCCCCATTGCAGCCAGGCTGCACAGGCACCCAGTGTCCAAACAGCCCCAATCTGGTCTGTGACCATAAACACTGAACTATCAAATACTTCCTTCCTTCTAACAGAACTAACCCCTTTACAATGTTATGTTATGTAAGGGAGAAGTTAAAGCATGTCGTGTAAAGCTGTAGTCCATGGCACCCCACCAGCTCTCCAGGATATTAATACACACAGTCAAGAAAACACACAGTCACGGTACTCTCATCTCTCTGGGTGAACAAAAGCTTTGGAAATTACTTTCATGATTTGTAATATCTTTATCAGGCAGTCAGAACTGTGAAAGGGGGGGACAGACATCTGACCAGAAATGGATCAGTCCTGGTCTCTCTGTCTCTGTCTCTGTCTCTGTCTGTCTCTCTCTCTCTCTGTCTCTCGCTAACTCTCTCTCTCTCCCCCCATGCCTCAACTCCTCCAGTCAGTCCTGACTGACACACATACATGCCTCAAACTAGTTTTCCCATCCAAGCAATCCTAGAATGATGAGGGAGGACAAATGGAAGATGTTGTATGCAAATGCAATATTCAAATGTGATATGCAAATGCCAAAAGTCTGGGCATAAAATGGTTCAGGTGCAGGATGTGATGGCTGCAAAGAAAACAGACATACTGGCCGCTACCAAAACTTAGGCTAATACAATCAACTGCTGGGACATAAATGTTACACAGTAAAGAGAGGACAGGGAAAACAGGAGGGGAGAGGTGGAAGTATATTTGAGGGAAGCTGTTAGGGTGTAGGGAAATACAGCAGATAAGGAGAGAGTAGGGGTAGAGTCACTGTGAATACAGGGGCTGGAATGGGGAAAGAAGTACAGGGTGTGGGTAGTGTACAAGCCATCATACCAAACAATGAAAATGGATAAAACTCTGGAGACAGAGATAAAGGAAAGTGGCAAGATTAGGAAATATAGTGCTAATGAGTGATGTCAACCTTCCAGACACAGACTGGGGGATGCCAGTGGCTAGGAGCCAGGAGGGGCAAAGATTTAAGGATGTCACTAAACACTATTTCCTCGCACGGCCAGTGGGTGTGTGAAGCTACAAGGAGGAGGCAGTGTACTAGGCCTATGTCCAGTCAGGGCATCATTATTATGGACTTTAAGTTGGAAGCCACAATTGACCAGAGTGACCATTACACAGTGACATTCAGCAGGATGCTGGGCTTGCAACAAGTTACTACTGACACACAGGTGCTGGACTTCGGAAAAACGGTGGAGAAATTGCAGGAAAGGCTTAAGACTTTCTATAAGATCAAGGATGTGGAGAGAAATGGGCAGTAGTAATGAAGGCTATCACAGAGGAACCAAGGCCGCATCAGGACCATAAAAATCCCCAAAGTATATAAAACTGATATGGATAGACTGACAGGTAAAGCAGGCTATTATGGAAAAAAAGAAGTGTTTAGGACTTACCAGAAGGAAAAGAGTGAGGTAACTAGGTCTATGGCAAAACTGGATATAAGTGAAAAGCTCATCAGGAAGGCAAAGGCGGAAATGGAGTTAACAGAAACGGTCAAGGAGAACAACAAATTGTTACTTTAATACTTTAAAGGAAAAAAAAGCAATAGTAAAAACACAGAAAGGATAAGGAAGGATGGGGTGAGAATGGGGACAATGTGGAGAAGTCGGGTGTACTAAATGAATACTTTTGTTCCATGTTCACGGTCAGGGAGGCAGGCCCCTTCCCTGACCCCAGGAACAAGTTTAAGGGTGATGCAGGGGACAGACTTGTGATGGGGAAGATTACAAAAGAATGGGGACTAAAGGATCGGGAGAACCTGGAAAACAATAAGTCGTCAAGAGCTAGTGGGATTTGCCATAAGATGCTGAAGGAAATCCGGCAGGTGTTAGTGGAGTACTATCTCCACTGTTGTCTTTCTTTAGGAGTATAAAATATTGTCTCTCTCTAAAAACAGCACATACAGTCTGCAATGCATTAACTCGACCACTCTTTAGTTATGCAGACTTAATCTGGATACAGTGTATAAAGCAGGGACTCCAAGAGAGACTACAGGTTTTACTAAGCAAAGCAGACAGAAATTAAATCTCACTTGGATGCAAATTAAGAACATCCAGGAATTATATATTTAACCGGCTAGGCTGGTAACCACTAAATGTAAGAAGAAACGTGCATATAGTAATTATAATGTACTACAGTCTGAATACTTTAACCCCTGACTGCTTGACAGAAATGTTCCAACCCCATCAAGTGTCCACTCCCAAGAAACTAGAAGCAGTGTAAAAGGCAATCTATAGATACGTAAAGTTAGAACTCATTAAAGCAAAGCATAATTTCTGTATGCAGGCCCTGTACTGTTTAACTCACTCCCCCACTGATATTAGGACAGTTTCCAGCCTCATTACATTTAAAAATGTATTTATTTATTTATTTATTTTATTTAAATGTTGGTGACCAGGTAGGCCCACTGAGACCATAGCAGTCTCTTTTTCAGGGGCGACCTGGGATTAATTACATACATTTTAGAGAAACAACATCAATAAGCACTTTGAAACAAAGACCATCTCTATTTAAATCTGAAACTGTTAAATACTTGCATAGATGTATGTAAGCCACCACCCCCCAATTGGGGCTCACCTGTATTTGTGCTTGTTGGTTCCAGTGTTGTTTCTGCAGCAGAAAACAGCGTATCTGTCACCCTCTGGCCCCAGTGTGCAGGACTATACATGGCAGGCCCAGATGGGCAGCAGCAGAATCAGCAGCACAGTACTGCAGGTGTTCTCGAGGGAGGTGCACTAGGACAGCCACATCTATATGGCTGGACCTACCAGACAACTCCAGGGAGGCAGGAAGCAATACATTGTGGCCAGTAACAATATTTGTAAGTGTACCCAGTAATCCAGAAATATTGGAGGGGTCAGGGAGCTGCACAGACTTAAATCAAGGAATAGGCGCGATTTAGAGGGGCCACTGCATACCTAGGAAAAGCACTTGATTCAGCAATGGACTCAGGGCTCAGGGCCCATGGCAATGAAAGGAGTCATGGTATCAGGGCAGTCAGCTGGGCCAGGACCAAGTGCAGTATAACCCTCAGGGGACTAGTGATCATCAGCAGGAGGGTGCATACACTGTGACATAAAGGGACTACAAAATGGAAACAAATATTGCAGATACCACACCAGTTCAAGCCCTTTTCCTCCCACAGAGACTTGTGGGAAGAGGTCAGAGAGGAGCACAGAAATGACTTGGGAAACAACCAATCAAGTGGTTGCAACAGAGAAAAACTGCATGCCTGTTTTGCATAACTGGGTTTTGCAGACTTTAGCTGCCAGCCTGGAAAATTCTGCACCGATCAAGGATCGTGTTGAACTCAGTATAAAAGGAGACGATGCCGGGAAATCAGGACTTGCCTTGGACACAACTGAAAATGTCTGAAAGCAGTGAAGTTGCAACTATGGGTGGCCAAGTCCTACAAACTTGGCAGGCTGTTTCTATGTGTGCACAAAAAGGAAGAAAAAAGCAGTTCCAGTGATTGAGATAGCAAAAGGCAAAAGATCAGAACAGAGTTTGAGCTGAACAAGCAGTATTTGTCTCCCTTCTGGGGAGCAGTTTAACCACATACTGCAGACTACAGAGGCAACCACCCGAATTGGGTTCCAGGACCCCTGTATCTGCAGAACAGCAACCACAGAGAACAGCAGCCAACCACAGAAAGTCTGCCTTCAGCTGGGAGAGTTGTCAGTCTCTTGAATGTCATGTAGCAACCTCAGAGGTATTTTGTAGGCAACAGAACAATTTAAAAGACAAAGAACCTCTGTGTGCAACACTGAGGCAAGGGTTACCCCAAAGGGCATTTGGCTGGGAAGCCAAGTTTCAAGAAAATACAAAATCACACATGCCCATACAGAACAATGACTAACCACTGGGGTACAACCCTATAGCTCAGGGGTGGAATTTTGTATTTGCCCTAAGGGAATAAGTCCTGAGTGGACTGTGTAACAAGGCTAGGCCTAAGTGAAGACCTGCTGAGGCCCATCAGGCCTCTACCTAGTGTATTACAAATAGGGTCCATTCCTTTGTCAGCAAGTAAAAGTACAGAGCGTGTTCATTCTGTTGTGCTAGCAAAAAATACCCATAGCTTAAGTGCACCACCAAGGCCTCCTCCTGCCTTCAGCAACTACATCCTCAGTGTGGTATCCACTGAAACTAGAAAAATCTCTCCCATTTAGCCAGTGGAAATTAAGTCAGGTGCACCTGCTAGGGAACTGAAACCATATGGTGTGAAAACAATTTTACTGAATTACATAGATTAATAAGATATTACAGACTTGCATAGAGTGATAAGATTTTGCAGAATTACATAGAGTGTGAAGAACTTACTGCTGCCCCCAATTTTTCCTTTTGCCCCTTTGTCATTAGCATCCCCTCCATCTAAAATAACATTTTGAGTCAAACTGTATGTTTCTGGTGTGGGCTGTTATTGTGAACAGAGTCACGGTGCTGGAGATGAACTGTGTTTCATTTGAAACTATTTTGTTTCTAGGGGTAATAGGGAAGAGAGCATCCAGCTAGGTACCTCAATAGCTACCCAAGGTGGCAGTACCACATCATTGCAAGGTAACTGTGCTCAGTTTATCTATTACAGAAATCTGGCCCGGCCTCCTGAGAGAGTTTAGAGATACAAAAAGAGAGACGCTTTGCACTCGCACACCACTAAGAATCCGAAGTCCAGCTTTTATTGTGCGGCACACAAAAAAACAGCAGCTGTGGCTCCTACAAACTGCTTCCCATTTGGGGGCACTCACCTGGCAAGGTTTGAATGGCCAGGTTGAGATGGTACCATTGTTGTAATAAACTAATGCCTATTGTGTTCTTCTGTTTATCTTTCACAGATTCCACCTTGCTGGACCACCGGGTAAATGAAAATAACCTTTATATACTACAGAAGTTCAGATAATATAGTTCTGACTATATTCCCTATAATGCTCTGGTATATTAAAACAATATTCTCCATAGTTATTGTGTAATTTTTTTAAACTTGCACACTTGTTTTGTTACTGGTCACTCTGCCCATATCACTCTGCACTTTGTATATGCATTTTGTGTCTTTAAATGCCTGCTATAAAGGTGTTTCCACCAAACCACTTCGACTGAAAATACATCAACATCCATTACAGTGACATTCTCACAGTGACAACCCCCAAAGTGGCATGGAAAAAATTCGACACACCAACACACTGACAAACATTACAATACAGGGTGCAATGTGGGGGCTGTGACTCGAACCCCCCCATGCAGGGAGCTCTGCCCCCGCACCCCCCAAACTAAATATAACCAACTCCACGTTGCACATACTGTGAAGTATAGGCCAATTCCCCTGGCCGCACAGATACATCACAACAGAATCATGGCACAGGACTGCATGTAAAAACTACATTTATTCAGCACTCACAGGCACCATATAGTGACGCCCGCATATACATCCCTCCACCACCCCCATACAGTGCACAAAATAGTGGCCAAGCACCATAATGGACACCACCTCCCACCAGTATGATCACACTTGCAAATTGATATTTAATCCAATCCCCAGTAAATAATCCTTCTGACACACTGACATCGTCATCATCTATGGTTTTTTGCTCTCCCCTTGCAACTCACTGCATAGTAATCAACACATTTCCAGTACATGATGGTTTTCCGACTCAGCTCCTTCTCATAAATGAGTCTGTTGACCACAAGCAACCTCTTTCACCTAGCACGCAGGACATACTCGTGGGGGGGGCAGCATCCTCACACACGGGTAAACGCCCATCCCGACAGCACACCTATATACATGAGTGATTCAATACACCTGTCGACATAACACACCTGTCAACATTAACTCCCTCTCACTGTGGTTGCCGTCGGTGTACAGCTGTCACAGTAAGGGATTTGCTGTATTTTCTTTGTCATTGTAACAGTATACCTATAAAGGTAGTGGGCAGTAGGGGGCCACATACGCCAGGAGCAAAAGGTGCAAAATGTTGGGGTTCCAGTGGGTCCTCCTGCATGGATTTTTGTCTCTAATTGTGCTGTGTATATGCACTTTGGAATTTATTAAAGCAAGTTTTGCAGACACATACGGAGTGTGGTGTGTGTTCTTCACTGAGCTGAGTGCTAGATCCTTGCTGCTCTCCTTGTATCCAGTGTGCCATTAGCACCAACATTGAGCCAGTGGTCCTTTGTATTCTCCTCCCTTAATACTACTCAGGCAAGCCAAAGGAACTGAGATGTAGCATACTGCAACATCTTTCGGTTTGCTTTAGTCACCCATCAACTCACCCATCGCTGTCTATTCTACTCGGGTCTAGACTGGTCACCACTGGAGGGGTTATGTTCTTTCCATATTGGCTGCTTTGTGGACAGGCCACTCAGATCATGATCCCATGTCACCCTAGCAAACTTCCTTTAATACCCTGCAACATCTTATTGTCTGGGATCCACTGAATCCTATTTCTTTATGTACTTAGATGCGCCATGAACCTTTGATAATTTGTTTTTGTTCACCATGCACCAAAAACCTGGAACTCACTACACCCTTCTGTGCACAATGGTGCCAATCATTCAGATTTTCTCAAATCACTAAAGTCTTTCCCACTTCGGCCAGGCTCCTGCTGATGCATGTTACTGGTGCCCTGCTATGGCTATTTCATTACACCAATGTGACCTAGTACTGCTTTTGTGCATACGGTTGTAGACAACCTAATTCCTTGCACTATCTACTGTGCTGTTATTTCAGTCAGGCAGTGTAACCTAATAATGCTTCTTGCACATACTGTTGTTGGTGACTTCAGTCCTTGCACTATCTGCTTTGTTGCTAGTGCTATGCTTTTGTGCATTACTGTTACGGTTTCTTTCTTGTCCATATAGCCATGCAACATCCTCGTGTTAATGTTCATAAGGGTGGTAGCCCTGAAGTCCATGATCCCAAACTTCTTCTTCTCTCCACTCCTGCAATTTCTATGCCTATTACACTTCTTCTCAACCTTTCTTTTTCTTCTACTACTGTCCCTGATGCCTGGAAACAGGCTTCTGATATTCCCCTCCCTAAAGGTGGTGGTCTCTCTTCTCCTGGTAACTTGCATCCTATCTCTCTCCTTCCTACCCTAGCTAAGTTACAGATACACATTGTTCCATCCTAGCTCTCTACCTTCCTTGACTCCTCCTCCTCCTCTTCCTTTTTCACCCCCTTTCAACCTGGTTTTTGGAAATCTCACTTCACTTCCATTTTTCTCCTTCAGCTCACTGACTCCATGCTCTCAGGCATAGATCAGGGTCTGATCACGGTTGCTATTTTTGTTGCTCTTGCTAAAGCTTTTGACACAGTGGCACACCCTCTTCTTACAGACAAGCTTAAAGCAGCAGGTATTTCTGACTGCAGTCAGTTGATTTTGCTCTTGCCTTAAGGGGAAGGTCTTAAACTGTCCAGATAGGCAACTCAATTTCATCTCCACTCCCTATCTGCTCAGGTGTCCTCAAGGGTCTGTCCTGGGTCCTATTCTCTGTTCCATATTCTTGAATGACCTCCCCTCTGTCTGTTCTTCTGTATTCATTCATATGTATGCTGATGATACAGTGCTTTTTGCATCTTGCTCCTCTTCCTGTGATCTTACCTCACAGCTGCAGATAGATTTTGATGGTAACCCATGATATGAGCTACTCAAATTGAGCAACTCAATATGAGTGACTCAATTTGAGTGAATGTGGAGACAGCGAATATTATTAAAGAGCAATAGGAATTACAGCAAATGTGAAAGATGGCTATGTATTGAATAGCCAGGCAACGGTATAATGTGAAGGATAGAAGGTGTGTTTGGAAGGGTTGCATCCAGCTGGCCATCTGGCATGGTGGGTTAGGTGATGGTTTGTGATGCTGGTAAACCAGGGTTCGGGTCTGGAGTCTTGCTTCTTTTTTTTTTGTGGTTTTCAGTTGTTGTAGTTTATTTATTTTTTGTTTCTAGAGGCATTCTTATTGCAATTGTTTTAATTTCATCAAAAAGCTTAAAGAGAGGAAACCGATTAATGTACCTGGACTTCAGTAAAGCCCTCCACAGTGGCTCACACAATAATGCAATAGATTAGAAGCTGGTTGTAACACTGAAAACAAAAGGATTAAATTAAAAGGCAATCTATCCAAATGGAAACAAGTGACCAGTGGAACCACCTCACAAGGATTTGTTCTGAGGCCTACATTGCTAAATAACTCCATAAGGGATCTGGAGGTGGGTACATATCTCCAGATCATTTACAGATATATTAAACAATGTTGTTCCCAGGACAGAAACTTGCAGGCGACTTCACCAATTACTTGTTTACCAGCAGCTGAACTGATAATTCTGCTGATGACACCAAAAATGGGAAGGGTAGTTAGATTGTAAAAGGAGGTTAATGAAATACAGAATAACCTACAAATGCTCAGGAAATGGGCAGAAAAATTGAAGATGAAATACAACAATGAAAAATGTGAAGTAATGCATTTACTGTAGGTCAGAAAAATATGAAGGCAAAATACAATCTAAACAATATAGAAAAAGTCCACCCAGCCTAGAAGGAGAAGCTGCCAGTACATTTGCATAAATACTATCCCCATAATGCAGCAAAGGTGATAAAGGCTTACCTCACAGACTGATTGTTTCTAAACAGAATCCCCATCTCAGACTCGGTCTTTTAATCAAAATAATCTGTGTGGAAATTAAAATTAAGATTACTGTCCAACCTTATATCTGAATAATTAAAAGAATTAACCAAACCCAACTTTGTGTCAAGAAAGTTCTAAATTTAACAAGCATTTGTCAATGTTGGTATTGCTGTTGTACTGGGTCTTGCTTATACACATTTTTACTACGTATTTACCCAGCATAGAGCAGATGAGATGCAATACCACATTTTCAGTGGTGTCCTGCTTTGGCACATTATTAGATTGTAATTATCCAGGACAGGGCAGCTGAGAGGCAATATCTGCTTTTAAGTGGTCTTCCACATTTTGATCCCAAATGTCCAACAGTCTTTTTATTACTTGACATTATGATCAAGACAGGTGGAATTTTTAAAATCCCATCTGAAAGGTGATTTTGCTGTGCGACTGTGGAAACAAGTTTTAGAGGGGATTTAAAAAATGACACCTATCATTTTCAGGAGGTGGGGTAAAACAAGGGATATGTTGAAATTAAGGGGCAAATCTGCAAAAAATAAAGTTATGAGTAAATGTTGGAATAATTCGTTTACTCATAACTTAGATGATTTTTTACATTTTTACCCCATATTTTCAACATAAACTTTTTATGACCATTCCTTCTGAGCATGACAGGTGTCTTTTTTAAAACCATAGCTGAAACATCATTTTGTGCCACAACTGTTGAAACACATTTTAAGTAGCATCTGAAAAATGACAGCTGTCACATTCATGAGGTGGTGTGAAAATATGGCTATGTTGAAAAGTTGGGGTCAACATATTGAAAATTACCACAGCTATGAGCATGCATTGAACAACTGCAATGTAGACTTATAACTTTGTTTTCTCATATTTGTACCCCAAATTTTCAACATAGCCTTCTTATGACCCCATATACAATAGCCTTCTTAAAAGCCCACCTCATGAACAAGGGTAGAGAAGATTTTCAAATCCTGCCCAAAAAGTGATTTTGTGTCACAAGTGTGAAAACACATTTTGGCCAGGATCTGAAAAATGACAGCTATCACATTCATGATGTGCTGTGAAGAAATGGCTATGGTGAAAATTTGTGATAAAATATTAAAAATTAGCTGCACTACAGGTTGAGGTGCTGGTCACTACACCTCGTGCCATGCCAGCAACACGAGTTCAGGAACGAGCCCAGACTGCTGAGGGTCAGCAGAGGCTAGAGAGGATTGATCATATGGAGGACTGTTCTCCTCTCCTCTCCTGGGGGGGGAGGCCTGTCATACTGCTCATTAACTGCCCTGTGGCGGTAGCAGGAGGGCAGTATGGGTCGGGAGACACGTATCGACATCCTTACATCGGCTGGGGAGGGGAAATGGGAAAAAAGAGGAAAAGGGGAGCTGGTGGGCTCCATGATGGCCCCTCATCCCTGTGCCACCCCCAGCTTTTGGATTTGTGTTCAGGGGGGAAGTCGGTGATCTCCTCCCTGGTCCCACCGTGTGGGCAAGTCATGGGAGAACTACCAGGGGTTGGCTGAGTGGGGACGTGCAAGGCTGGAAGATGAGTCCTTCCAAAGGAGGGCCATAGCCGCTCGCCAGGCTTTGGGATGCAAAAAACAAAATATATAAAAAAATATATATATATTGAAAATTACCAAGTTATAAGTCTGCATTTGCAAATTTCAACATAGGCTCATAACTTTGTTGTTTTTTTTATTATCTTTTCCCCAAATGTTCAACATAGCCTTCTTATGATCCCACCTCATGAAGGAGGGCAGAAAAGATGTTCAGCTCCTGCTCGGAAGGTGATTTCATGCAGTGACCATGAAATCACCTTTTGGGACAGATTTGCATAATTTCAGTGCCATTGTTCACGAGGTGTGATCTGAAAAAGGGATGTACAAAATTTGGGGCAAAAATATTCAAAAATGGCCAGGTGATGCGACTAAGTTCAGAAGAAGTCAGCACTGCATAAGTCCACTAATATTCACAGGCAGTAGAATGTTTCAGAGTACTTTAATGTAGGCAAACTTAAAGAAGCCAACTGGAGTCCAGAGCCCTGGTACTTCAACCCTATCCAGGTCTTCATAAGGACCCACCCCCTGATGAAGACTCAGGTAGGGTTGAAGCGCTGGGGCTCTGGACTCCTGTTCTGCTTCTCTAAACTTGACTACATTAAAGTACTTTGAAATGTTCTACTGCCTGTGAGTATTACAGGATTTATGCAGTGCTGATTTATTTGAAAGTTATACACAGCAGGCTGGTCACCCTTTCATGCACCACTCCCAAACTTTGTGCATGTTTTTTTTGTTTTTCCTCTTTTTTCCTATGCCACTAAGTTCAAATCCCCCTTTGAAATACATTGAACCGCATCCCTGATTTCCTCAGTTCCTGGTCTGGCATTGAAGAGTGTAGATGTGTCTGTGATCCAGAGAGGATTACAGGGTTGGAGTCCCAGTGGATAAGAAAGGGCTTGGGGTGGTGGGTGCTGATTGGGAGGGACAGGTGGTGGGACAGTAATGGCCGAAACAAACACCAATGGATGTTTTTCCTTTTTAAAGGGTTTATTAAAAACTGAAAGGGATGCTTTTCTTTATTTCAGGTATTGATTCTGGGGGATTGAACACCCCCCAGAGTCAGTATTATATTGGGCAGGATGTGGGCTAGAAGCCAACATGGTGGATTGGACACCCCTGTGCCAGAAGAGTCAGGTCATGACACTGGGGATTGGACACCCCCAGTTTCAGTGTTATATTTATATATTTATTTGAGTTTTGGTAATCAGGTAAGTCCACTGAGATAATAACAGTCCCTTTTTCAGGGTCAACCCGGGGTCTCAATAATAAGAACAGAAAACAGTGCAAAACTACAGAAAAGCAACACAGTATGGCAAAATGGACCATCGGCATAACACTATTTAGAAAAGTATGACTGAGCATAGAATGTAAACTTTGATAATATCAAAAAAGAATAAATTCTAGGAATGGGAGCAAGAGGCAAAGACAGGTAGTAAGTAAAGTGGGGAGCAGGATGAACTTAGGGACAGTCAGAAGAGAGGGAAGGAAAGAGTACAAGGAGGGAGTATCATCACAGAAACAGGAGCAAGATATAGAGGCTGAGAGAGAGGCATACAGATTAGTTTGGAACATAGGGAGAGAGGAACAAGTCAGGACTGAGGGAGGAAGGGAGTTTCAGTCAGATACAGCCACAAAAGAGAAAGACCTTCAGGCAATGGCTAGTTGCAAATTAGGGATCACTAAAAGCAGTAGTGAGGCAGAGCATAGGGCACATGGTTCTTGTTTTAGGCATATCAGCTCACTAAGGCAAGGAGGTGTGAATTTGTAGACAAGCTTAAACATGAGACACAAGGAGGAATACCTTAATTTAGCTTCATAAGGCAACCAGCACAGCGAGGAGAGGACATCACAGTGGTGTGAGTGGGTATTAGCTCCCAAGGCAAACCTACCAACCTTATGGTAAGCTTGAGATAGGACAGAGAGGGAGGAGGAGTTTGGAGAGAGCAGCAGTGGAGCACCATAGGTTAGGAGAGGAAGAAGGGACAATGAAGCGATCTTAAGGCAGAAGGCAGAGGCGAGGAAAGAGTGGATTCAGTAGAGGAGTCCACTTTTCTGGTTTAGAGATTTAGCAACATTGGAAACATGTGAGTTAAAGGAGAGCTCTGACTCCAAGGTGATGCCCAGGTATTTGAAGGAATGGACCAACTCTAGGTTATCATCATTGAGAGAGGTAATGCGGGGGGGGGTAAACTTTGAGGAAGGACAGAGGGTGAATAGCATACATTTGATTTTCTTATTATTGAGAACAAGATGATTATGATTGAACCAGTCCTCGAGGGAGGCAAAGTCAGAGGCAAGCTCTCTATTAATCAGATCATTAGGTGGAGAGGAGCGATAGAGGATAGCATCATCTGCATAAAGGTGTTTGGAAGCCTCTTCCACAGAAGCTGAGAAGGTTGTTGATGAAGAGAGAGAGAACAGCATAGGACCCAAAATGGATCCTTGCAGAACACCATGAGTTATGGGCCTCGGATTGGAAAGGAAGCCTTCCCATTTAACTCTTTAGAAGCAGCAGGACGGATAGCTTTTTACCCAGTTTAGTGCACTGGAATCCAGACCAAGAATATGAAGATGATGAAGCAGAAGACTGTGGTTCACCAAATCAAACACTTTCATGAGGTCCACAAAGATGGCACCTGTGACATAGCACTGGTCCATTACATGAAATATGTCAGTTGTCACTTTCATCAGGGCAATTTGGGTACTGTAATTCCTTCTGAAGCCATGCAGATATGGGGATAGTAGACTGTGAGATTCCAGGTAGTCCTGAAGGTGGCAGTGTCAGTGGCTCAGTAGGTAGCACACTCACCTCTGAGGCCGGGAGATCAGTGGACTGTGAGTTCAGTTCTCACATCTGGCACTTGGGTTAATATCCCAGTACTGACACTGTAGTTCAGCATGAGAGGGGTGCTGCACTTCTGAGGTGCTGTCTTTTGGATGAGACGTTAAACCGAGGTCCCATCTGCCTGGATTGGTGGTAGTTCAGGTGGATGTTAAAGATCCCATGGCACTTATGGAAAAGAGATGGGGAATTTTTTTATTAACAGAACTTCAAAAGAAATCAAATACATTGTTAATTCACAATAGTACAGGAGAAATGGATAACAATAACTCAAAAAAATAATGAGGAAAAACAAAGAAATGGAAAGAAAAGAAAATTAAGAAAAGAAAGGAAAAACAATACCAAACCCAGATATTACATTGTAAATCATGTGACAGGAACATCATTATCCATCACCCAAGGTAAATTCCTTCAATTCAACCTTAATTGAGCACGATTATATCTTCCTGCTTCATATTTATAAATATTTAACAATTCAGAATGTATTTTCTGCAAAAGTTCTGTATAAGAAAAATCTTTCTGCTGTAAAGTAAAAAGACACCTGTTTTGCCAAATGAACCATTTAAAGACAGCAAAAAAAACATGCAATGTATCAGTATCCCACTTTCTCCAGTCTGAAGTATAGGAACCATAGACCAAAATATTGTAATTTACATGTTTAAAAACTGGTTCTTTCCAAATAGTAGCAACATAGCCCCAAAAGTTGGATATATATGGACATAAAAAATATAAGTGCTGCATCATCTCAAAAGCTTGAAAGCAACCAGGACAGGAACAGTTACGGTCTTGTAACTGTTTATGAAATTGATTTCCCTTACCATTCAGCCTCTCATGACCTCACAACCAAGTTATATCCCACAGTTTAGGAGGAATTCGGTTATGAGTTATTAAACCCTGAAGGGACAAAGGCAGCTTATCTGGACATTTTGGGAATATAATTGGTTCAGAAAAACATGAGTCAAGAACAGACTGGTATAAAGATTTTTTATGTTTGGACAGTATCCAGTCACTGGGTATTTTCCACTGTCATAATTTAAGGAAAATCTCATGCTGATAAGGTTGCACAATGGCAAGTGTACTAAGACACCCTAATCTGCCAACCACCCACTCATTATACCAAAGTCCTATTGCCTGCAGGAAGAGACTGGTCCATAATTTAGGAAGATGTTTTAATAATGGTAAAAAATTAGAAAAAAGGAATTGACAGTAAAAGAAAAGCAGAGGATTTATCATATTTAAACTGCCTCGGGATACAGGCAAGTATAGAATATTATGTTTAATCGGATTAAGACGGCTGCCCCAAACAGCTTGAAAAAAAATGCTAAGTAAAGTTGCTTCCCTTTGTTTAGGTGGAGGAAAAATATTACTCAAAAATAAAAATAAAGGTATCAAATATGTTTGTATCAAATAAATATGTTTAAGCTTGGAAAACTGCCATTTATTCCAGTTTTGTACCATAATCCTACCCTTCTCCAATTGAATATCCCAGTTATAAATAGCCGGTGTAGGTGAACCAAAAAATATACCCAGAATCCGTATGGGATTTGACGTAAATTTTATATCACATATAAGTGTCTGTTCAGGAATATTTCCATTCAAGGCGTATCCAAGGCATTTGGGTATATTTAAAGATGTACCAGAAAGAGAGCCAAAAAGGTGACACATGTCCACAACAGAGTGAACGGAAGAAACAGTGGGGGTGCAAATGCAAATATCATCCACATAAGCAAGGGCTGAAAAGGGTATTAAGACTCCAGGAACTGGGATGGAGAGTATCACTTTATTCAGAGTACGTAACAAAGGATGTATTCTATACACATACAATAATGGGCTAACTGGACAACCCTACCGAACTCCCCGCTGTACCGGAAGCATAGGCCTGAGGTGCCCATTAACCAGAGGGACACTGTCGCAGACTTATAAAGTTTCTGTAACCAAAAAATAAAAGTGGATGGAATATCATAATGCTTTAAAGTAAGCCATAAAAATTCATGATTCACTGAATCAAAGGCCCCCCTTTTGATCTAAAGATAAAACGAAACCAGGTAATCCAATTGTACTAGATCTGTCAAAAATTTCACGCAAAAAAAGTAACTGGTCAATTATAGATCTATTAGGGATTGCACAAGATTGTGCAGAAGAAATTAAATGGGAGGACACAGTTAAAAGTCTTGTATGTAAAATTTTCATTAGAATTTTTAAATCAACATTTAATAAGCCGATTGGTCTCCAATTAGAAAGGAGCTTCTTGTCACCTTTCTTATGCAAAAAAATCAAAATTCCCCTCATCATTTCTAAAGGACAATCAGAATGTGTCAACAAATCATTATAAACATCTGCAAGTTCCTGAGACAATAGGGTTCCCATTAGTTTTAGAACATCCATACCTGGTGCTTTTTTGCATGAAAGGGTATGTATGACAGTGAAACTTCCTGTGATGTAATGGGATTTACCAAACTAGAAAATAACGATGGAGGACAGTCTGGAACCTCAACACTGTGGAGATAAGCCCAAGAAGAATCCAAAGCTACAGGCTGTTCTTTAAAGAGTGTTGCCATGTATGACGTCACCTCTGACATTAAATCAGCTTGTGTAAGTTTTTCCTGACCATCACACCCTAGTAAACTGATAAAAACCTTTTCCCCTACCCTTTCCTTGTTACCAAGAAAGAGACAAACAGTGGCAAAGCTGCCTTGTGTACCAAATTGTTGCTCAAATTGTAAAACTTTTGATTGGTGTTTATGAAAAGGTGCCATTTTTTCCTTAAGAATTTTTATTTGGGATGAAAAGTCATGTTTAGTAGTCTGGGCCATGGACATCAATTTCTGCAATTGTTTCCGGAGTTGCAAATAAGAAAAATATGCAGCTGAACATTGAGATTTCCCAAATGTTTTCAACAGTGAGATAACATCTGATTTAGTATCCATCCACCATAGAAGGGGATCTTCATACATCTCATATAGAGACTTCCTTGCCATTATAAAATATTGTAAGTGTTGCAAAATGTCCTGATGTAGCAGCAATTGAGAGTTGAGCCTCCAGAGGCCCCTACCAAAAGAGAAAGCAGCTGTAGACCCAACCGTTATGCACAAGGCACAATGATCAGAGAATTCCACCGGGGAAACCCATGCAGACTGCAAAGGTAAATTTCTATTAATGAAAAAGAAATCTATCCTGGTAGCAAGGGCTTCTTTGTGAAAGGTAGGTATAGTAGTCACATGCAGCTGAGCATATGCATCAACCAAACTTGCGGTTTGGACCACCTTGGCCAAACAAGACATATCACAAAAAACTTTAGTAGTCTTTACCCCCTTACCCCTATCTTTGTTAGATAATCCATAATTAAAATCACCACCCAAGATAACATTAAAGGAGGTGTGTAAATATGGTTGTAGGAGTTGAAACAGATCCACCCTAGTTGCTTTAGTTTGAGGTGCATAAAAATTGATTAATCTGAAACAAGCCCCCTGGTGTACAATATCCAAAATCAATACCCTACCAGGAACCAAATCTATCAATTTCAAAACTTTCACATCTAATTCAAAAAGTATTGCAACCCCTGTACATCTGTCAGATCCCAGTGACCAATATGAGACCCCCGTGTGCCATCGTTTTGAAGCACCAGCAAGTTCAGCAACAGTGTGTAAACGCGTGTCCTGTAAAAAGAATATATTGCAGTGTAAAGTATGTAAAAGGGAAAATAAAGCAGATTGTCTTAACTGATTTTTGATGCTGTTCACGTTAAGTGAACAGAAAGTTAAGGAGGAAAACATTTAGGTAGTTGAGAGCAATGTCATGGTGGTTTACGTTTATTTTTTTTCCCCTTTTTAATAACTGCGGAGCTAGATTTCAGAGGGAAGTCCGGGAGTGAAGCTCCCTCTGATTCCACATCCACAGATTTCCCCATGGGGTCCACTCCTGACTGGGAAGATTCAAAGTCAGCATCTGACACGTCTTGTGCAAGGAGAAGGGCGTGAAAATGGTTAATTGTAGGAGTATTTAACAGTTTAGGGACTTTTGAAGCAGGCTGAGTATGATAGGTCTTACTCCGTGTTTCTCTAGAATGAAAAGGTAATACATGAGGAAGCTGGGGGGGGCATGGATTGGTTATCAAGAGGAATGGAAACCTGGGGTGGAGGGTCAGGCAGTGGTGTTTCTGGATCTGAAGCTAAAGGGGGAAGGGGAGTGGGGGGGAGATTCGTGAGGGACAGAAAGTTCCAAACCTGGAGAGACCAAGGTAGTGGGAACAAAAGGTGTAGTGTGGGCCATAGAGAGAGAGTGGTTGTGGAACGTTGTGCTATTGCAATTAACAGTCTTTGTTCTTCAGAGTCCTGAGAGTCTGAGTGTTGGTGAGCTGCCTCAGGGCAAGTGGCATAAGAGTGCCCAAGTGCAGCACACAAGGAACACACAGCTACATTCCTACAGTGTTCACTCACATGACCCAAGGAATTACAAAGATTACAGCGTAAGCGGTCACAGGCACTACTAATGTGACCTGATTTCCCACATCTATAGCAGGATTTAGGTTGGCCTGCATAGAAAAGAACCCCTCTGTCTTGCCCCAAACAAATACAGTTAGGAAGATGCTGTAAACCATCTTCTGTAGAACGTAGGATAACCCTGATTCTCCAACCCCCTGTCCAAATATCCTCGGAGTCAAAGATCGCCTTTGGGTGCCCCAATACCGTGCACCTCTGTTTCATCCAGTAAACTAGGTCTGCAACACTAATGCTCTCATTTCTAAAAAGAACAGTAACTGTTTTGTGTGCTGGTTTAGTGAGCGGAAAAACATCAAAAGGGGACCACAAAGGAGTCTGTCGTACTGTACGATATCTAGACCAAACTTTTTCTAAACCACTATTAAGTTTAAAACTAACATCAAAGGTCTTCTCTCCAGATACATGTATTAGAGCATACATTTCAGCAGAAGTAAATTGCAGGCTATCTTTTAGTAGTGATTTTGCCACAAATTTCCTATCAGGGAAGACATCCATCCCTCCTTTTAAACCGAACTGCATTGTGTCTTTTAGCCGAATAAGTGGAAGAACAAAAAAAATAGGCATAAGAGCGTGTTGCAGGTTGTTCTAGGCCAGGCTTAGTGTCTGGTGAAGGGCCTACAGGGTTGTCCAAAGGGGCTTGGTCATCTATATGCTTCTCTAAGGAAGAGATTAATGGTTCAGGTGGAAGTTCTTCGGGGAGAGGAACACCTCCCTGTGGGCGAAAACCAAGTTCTGGATTCTAAGAAAAGGATAGTTCAGGAGGAAGAGCTAAAGGAGAATCTACAACGTCCTCAGAGTGGGTTTCCTTTGTAGCAGTCTTAGGGACCTTGGAAACTGTAGGTCCAGTAAGTCGTGAAGGAGATACACTAGATTCCTTCATATTTACCCCTGGAATTACAATAGGGGAAAAACCAGAAATCCATTTGCCAGACTCTGGGAGCTGCGCCCAGCCCGCAGATGTCAGGGCTTTGGTAACTGACCAAGAAGCATCGGTGTCATCAACCTGGTCTGCCCAGGAGCGTTTTTGGTCAGGTAGAGCTTTTTTTGTAACAGGTTTAATAATCCGTTGTTGTTGTGCACCAAAAGAAAAAACAGTTGCATGTTGCTGATCCAAAGCTGAAGAAACATAAACGGTACCTGTGGTAGATTGTCTAGTGCAAAGTGTGTTCAGCGTTTCAGCTGGAGCTGCAGTAACCCGTAGGTTAGTTTCGTTTTCCCGCTGCATAGAAACCTCGCTGTCAGACAGCATTGTTTCAGCTGTCATAGGGTTTCCAAATGGCAGTTCCGCATTCCGCCGATGGTTAGAGAGTAAAGGCTGTTCTGAAGCTCGGAAAGTGAACTCGTTAAGGTGTTTTCCAGAAACTGCCGAGGTGGATGACGAATTTGCAATCTGTTGTTTCTTTGTGGTCGAAATATCCATAGAAACTGCAGGGTCAGCATGTAAGTTGGGTTCCATAGGTGCTTCAAAGAAAATATCAGATTCTGTAGTTTCAATTGCAGAAGCTGTAACTGGCCCCATGGCCTGCAGCACGTCCTGCTGCAACAAAGGCTGCTTGGCAACTGAGCTTTCCATCCTGACAGTCAGCAAGTCCCCCTACTGGCCAAGCAGTAGGGGAATGTTTTATTGAAACCATAAAAAATCATATACAATTCAGTATTACATCATACTAACACTCAAAAAAAGAAAAAGGGGAAGAAAAAAAAGAAAATTCAAACCAAAAATAAGTATTAATTTCATACACGAATCCTAAATAGAAAAACATCATAGTCACCCTATCCTGAGGAATAGGTTAATAAATAACAGAATTAAACAATACAACATTGATGTTACTCCATACAAAAAAAATTGTAAAGTAAATCGGGAAAAAAGGATAACAGCTCATATCAAAAGAAATAAAACTAAATGTAAAGAGCAACAATACAGAATTTAATATGAGAAATACAAATACAGTCCACTCCAACAAGGGCGAGGAAAAGGAGAGAAAGAAATAACCAAAAAAAAATTTTTATATTCTTATGAAACTGAAATCTCATCTAACGGCCCACAAAAGCAAGGTGTTTCCAAAGGGCAGACCCCTGAAGATAAGAAAACTGCGCTCTGTCTTTCAATTTCCATTTATATAATTCTGTATTAATAATTTGAAAAAGTTCCCAAGTGGAAATAATCTGTTGTTGCAAAACAAACCTGCAGCGACCTATCCATATTCAATAAAGAAAATGAGCAAAAATAAGTCGATAGGTACCATAATGCACACCACTAGGTAAAGATGGAGTTATCCCAAAAAATAATAGCTCCGGTGCCGGTGGAATAGACCTGATCTCTTTCCACCTATTTTTGACTATATCCCAAAATTCTATAACATATGGACAATGAAAATATAAATGATCCATTGTTTCAATTTTCATAGAACAGGAAATATGAGGACAGTACCGGTCAGTTAAGGCCTTATGTTTATGGTTACCCTTTACATTTATTCGACCATGTAACCCCAACCAGACAGTATCCCACAAAAGAACCGGTAGTCTAGAATCTGAAATATATTCAGAAATCTGTTTTTGCTCCAGCAAAGTAAAATTCGTAAATACAGGTACATTAAGATACTGAAAAATAATCTGCTCATAAACTGCTTTCCTGGAAAGATGAACTACATCGTTTAGCCGTACTCCCCATTTCTTTATCGCATCTATAACTCCATCCCATCTACTAAATAGATGAGGAAACCGTTTATTTTTATGCAGAAAGGCGTTATTTGACCATTCCAAAAATACTCCACCTAAAGCTGCAGTACCCGACCTGCTCCATAACTGTACAGAGCCTTTGACTAAAGGAACAATATTAACATAAAGAAAAATCGTAAAAAAAAATACCACCGGATGTACCATATTTAAACCCCTAGATTTAATGGAATTATATAAAATATCCCATTTTATTGGATTTAACCTACTACCCCAGACACAAGAAAAGAAACAGCTCATTAATGAAGTAACAAAACACGACGGTAAAAAAATATTGAACTAACAAACAAAAATTCAGGGATCAAGAAAGTTTTCAAGAGAAAAATCTGACGTTTTTTTGACAGCTTCCACCAATTCCACAACTTAACCTTAGAATGCCCCACATCCAATACCCAAGTCCATTTTGTATGTGCCATATCCTCCCCACCAAAATAGATACCGAGAATATGACAAGGCACCTTTGAAATGGGAATATCACCCACAAAATCCACACAGTCATTAAACCCCCTAACATCCAAACAACAAGATTTAGCTACATTTAGCCGGGCTACAGAAATTCTACCCAATTCTTGTAGTAAAGCATAGGCTAGCCGAACAGAATTTGCATCATAAACCAATAAACAAATATCATCTGCATAGGCAATTACTTTAGTTCGTAATTTAACACCCATACCCAAAGGATGAATGTTCGGTGAATATTGGAGAATACGTAATAATGGGTCCAAAGTAAACACATAGAGAATGGAGCTTAAAGGACAACCTTGTCTAACTCCTTTTTGCATCAACATTGTCTTCCCCATCCATCTGTTCTCATATGATTTAACACAAGCCAAAGCATAACACAATTTAATCCGCTGTATAAATAAATCCTGGAACCCATATGATGCCAAACAACTCCAAAGAAAAGCATGTGAAACCCCATCAAAGGCTTTAGCCTTATCCAAACTGACTATATACCCATCACCGACCTGCTCTGTCAATGAAGTCCTACTGTCCAATATCTCTCATATTAATAATAAGGCCTCAGTGATACGACGCCAAGGCACTGAACAAAACTGTGTGGGAATAATGAGTTGATCCATTACCGATGTCATTCTGTTACCAATCAATTTAGCAAAAATTTTAAAATCCACATTTAGTAAAGTAATAGGGAGCCAATTCTTAGTCTCATCCCGACTACCTGATTTATACAGAAAAATCATTAATCCCACATACGTAGAAGAAGGTAAATAAAAGTCAGTCCACATGAAATTAAACACCTCTAAAAAATCATTCGGAACAATGCGCCAGAGTATTTTATAAAATTCAGCAGTTAAACCATCCGATCCAGGTGCAGTATCTCCCTTCAAGGAGTAAATAACTGTCTCCATTTCTAAAGGAGAAAATGGTAGAAGTAATTCATCCTGTGAAAAGGAAGATAAATGGGGCAAAGCAGCAGATTTCAAAATTTGGTCACTATAGCCCACATCAATATCTGAAGTCCCAAATACTAATTTGATGTATTCTTCCAGGGTAGACATAATACCCTTATTACCCGAAACAAAATCACCCCGTGACGTAAGTAAACCCTGGAACAATTTCTTCTCCGTCCGTTTGTGACAATTTAAAAAGGGGTTACCTTGATCCAATTTCCCTTGGGTGCCAAATCTTTGTTCCTGTTGTAAGGATAGCATCCTATTATATTGATATAACTCCATCTTAAGTCTTACCTCTTGGATATCTAAGGAAACATCTTCCCTTCCCAAATGGTGTTTAGTAAGTAAGACACCCAAATATTCCCTCAATCGTAGATAGCTCGAGTGTTTTGAATACTGTTGATCCTTACCCACTGCCTTAAAAAAATCACGTATACAATCCTTTAGGTCTTCCCACCATAGCCCTACATTATCATAAAAAAACTTTGTAGACAACTTATCATGGATAATCTCGGACAAAGAAGACAAGACTATAGGATCCTTTAAAAGTGCGGAATTCAACTTCCAATATCCTGGGCCCGCTATCTACGAGAAGGAGGATCCATACATACCCCAATCAAAATGTGATCTGATGATTCAATTGGGATAGAAACCATATTCTCATATAATAAAGATTTATTAATAAAAATCATATCAATACAGGAGGCCAACCTACCCCTATAATAAGTAGGTTTAGCCAACTGAGATGATTTGACAGACACTTGCTTCAACCCCGTTTGAGATATCAAATCCCTCAAAAATGCTTTGTCACAGTATACTTTGTGTAAAGGACCTTCCTTCAGTATGTTAATATTAAAATCCCCAGCAAAAAAAATAAGTCTGCTAGTATATAAAAAGGGACGAATTTTTTTCAATAAGGAAATCCTAAGGGCTTTGGATTGATATCCATAAATATTAATCAATCTACAAGATACATTTTTAATTTCAACATCCAACAAAAAAAGCACAACCGGGTTCTATATCCACCAGTCGAGAACAATGAACGTCTGATTTAAAACAAAACTCCACCCCACTACAAGGATCCAGACCAGCCGACCAAAAGGATAAACCTCCAGTCCAGTCTTTCGTAATTTGACTAATGTCCATTAACAAATGTATCATAGTATCCTGTAGAAAAAAAACGTCAAAGGGTAACTGATGAAGGATCCCAAAAGTAGCGAGATGTTTTTTACTGGAGAGCACACTATTTACATTTAAACTAGCAATTTTTAAACCAAATCCATCAGGGAAGAACAGCTGCTAGTTTACCACTAGATCGAGTTACCCGTTTTGGTTGGTTTTAGAATGACTTTTTTTTGACGTGGCAGAATTAGCAACAAGAGGAGGAAACGGGTCAGGATCAATGCCCGTCATAGGCAAATCCGAATCTACTTGCTCACTCCAGGAAAAAACTGAAAACCGATTTGACAAGGGCAATGGAGAAAGGGGAGTCACTTCCTCAGTCCGTGGCCGAGTTTGGGTCTGTAAAGTGAGCACAAACCCATCTTCAGTAGCAGAGATACCATGTTCAGGTCTGGTAGCAAGGCAAGGGAAAACCTCAACAGCAACCTCAATAGCACCAGAAGGACTCAGGGGAGGCAAAACTGATCAGTCTGCATGTTGGTGCACCTTAAAATCAGCTAAGGACACTGTACGTATAGGGGAGCCATGTGGCATAAAAAATGGATTTACTGAATCCGCCGGTTTGGATTGTAACTGTCCGTGCTGCTCACAGGAGTTAGAAGGAGGTACCCCTACAACTTCCATATCCGCATGTGAAACAGAGGGGGAAGAACCACCACCCCAGGGCCCAGGCCATGAGGAACGACCACAGCCTCTACCTCGGCCGAAAAAGGGACCCTCAGAAGACTGCATAGGTACAGAAAAACGTTGCTTAGCTTTTTCAAGTAAATAATCATGATCGGAATCCCCTTCTAAATTATGTGCAGCCCAAGGGCAATCGTGAAATGAATGTTCCTCTTCCCCACATAAATTACAAAAGGGACAGGCAGTACACTGAGGGGCTGTATGACCGAGCATCCCACAATGGAAACATCGAATCTGATCACAATCAACATTGAGGTGATCAAGGGCCCCACATTTATAACAGCTCTTGGGTTGTCCAGCATAGAACAGGACCCCTCGGTCCCGACCCAAAAAAAAGGAGCTGGGCAAATGTGAAATCCCAACCTCGGTTTGGTTTAGCTGAACCCGAAACAACCATCCCCCATTCCAAAACCCATTTTCATCTATAATAGGTTTGGGCGGTTCCATAACATTACATTTCTTTTCCAACCAAAACATAATATCGTTTATACAAACCCCCTCATTCCTAAATAAAACAGTAACAGTTTTAATGGTTGGTTTTGTAACCGGAATAGTTATAAAGTCATGCCAAGCACCAAAATCCTTAAGAGAATAATATAATTTCCAAAATTTATCCAGTAGCTGCATAGAACAAAAACTGAGATCATACATATGGTCTCCAGGAGCATGTATAAAGGCATACACCTCAGAAGGTGCAAAGCCTAGGGAGTCCTTTATCAATGTCTTGCCCACCCAGATCCTATCTGGGACTATAGGAGCAGTCCCTGTATACTTAAGGTGGACCAGAAAACATCTCTTCGCCGCTTCTGCAGGCTTGTGGAATAATCCTGTAAATGTTTTAGGCGGCACCTTGTTTGCAGCATGTGTCTCAGAATCAACAATATCATGTCCCAAAGAAGGAGAAACCGTCTTACCTTGAGCAATGAGAGGCGTATCAAAAGTAACTGATTCAGACAACACACTAGACCCCTGTGGGCCTTCAAATCCTTGGTCGCGTTCCTTACCCTGAAGGACTAAAGAACTGCCTCCATCGCAATTTGAACCTCAAGTGTCTGAATCACCATCTTTGGTGAAATGCACCCAGGAAAACCAGCCAGGTCAGAATCAGCCAGCAGTGCCAAAGATCCCGGTAACAGAGTAACAGGGTCAGGAATCCATCCATCTCCATCCCGAATCCAGCCGGCATTTTGCAGCACTAGCCCCGGGGTCCATTCAGTAGCAGGACTAGTTGCTTCTGGTATGACGTCAGCAATCTGTTCTCGGTCTGCCGTAGTAGTCAACTCTGAGCTAAAGGAAAATTGATCCTGGTTTGTCTCCAAAGGTAGCCGGTTACTACCCCCAGGTAAAGGGCTTTGCCCAGACCTTTTACGTTTCCGTTCTTCTAACGAGAGTTTACTCGCTAAAAATTCTCGTTCAGCCACAGTAATTAAATCCAACAATTGTTGCTTCTTTTTTTTCTAAGTCCTGTTTCAAGGTCTCTTCTTCCGGGTCTGGTATCTCCATAAATGAATCACTAGAGGCAGAAGGTTCCATAGATAATAAGACCGCAGTCTCAGAAGTAGGTAGCACAACCGAAACATCCTGAGATTCCATCACCAACTGGGGCTGCTCCACAGCATGACCTACCCCTTCCACAGCCAGAGGCACACTGACCTCCATGTGACTCTCCTGCAGCGCGACTGCACGATGTGCAGCAAGAGTAGGGTAATTTCCCCGGTGTCCTGGCCAAATTTCCCTCATTCACTAAAAAATACCACCAACAGCTTAATCTGGTTCAAGGTCAGTTGGCATTCATCTGTATCCCCCTTCCCCGGGTCATGCCTGAAAATAGGCAGGATTTGTCTAGTGCACTTACCCGGTCAATAAAAAATGAATAAATAAAAAGAAATAAACTATTCGATCTTGAATCTTTGCCAATGGATTATATTGGATAGGGTGAGGGGGGGTAGAATGGTGGGGCAGCAACAGACATCGATTGACAGATTTGGCACCCCTGTGCCAGAAGATTAATATGGGTTGGGTTTGGAGGGAATAGTTATGGTAGGGCAGCAACAGACGTTGATTGACATCTTTATTTTTCCCAGGGTGTATTTAAAGAAAAATAAACTATGAGTGATGGTTTTCTTTATTTCAGGTCGTGACCCTGGGGGATCGGGCATCCCCAGTGTCGTTGTTATATTAGGTAGGGTGTAGGGTAGAATTCAGCATGGAGGATTGGACACCCCTGTGCCAGAAGAGTCAGGTCGTGACACTGGGGGATTGGACATCCCCAGTTTCAGTGTTATATTGGGTAGGGTGGGGGTAGAAGCCAGCAAGGTGGATTGGGCACCCCCGTGCCGGAAGATTAAAATGGGTTGGGTTTGGGGGGGTCATTATGGTGGGGCAGCAACAGACATCGATTGACAGTTTTATTTTTCACAGGGTGTATTTAAAACAAAAACTACATGGGATGATTTTCTTTATTTCAGGTGGAAACACTGGGGGTTTGGGCACCCCCAGTGTCAGTGTTATATTGGGCAGGGTGGAGAGTAGAAGCCAGCATGGGGAACTGGACATAGTGCCAGAAAGATTAACATGTGTTGGATTTTGGGGTGGGGTTGGGGCAATTATGGCACAACAGCAAAATATATCAATGGATGGTTTTCTTTTTTATAGGGTGTATTTAAAGGGGAATTCTCACAAGGTCTGCATAAATGCTGTGGGACTTTTAGATCCTAATTATGAGACACGCAGTTACAGCAAAAATTTCCAGACACTTACTAATTTGTAAATTTATTTTTTATTTGGTTGATCCTGCCACCCTCCGTCCTCCATGATTAATTACTACATCTACCAGTGTCCCCCGCGGCCAATCATCTGATGACGTGACTGAAGGACTGAGCCATGGGGGACTGCCATGTGCTGCAAGTCAGTTAAAAGTGCTTTATTGTGAAAGAGCACAAGATTGTGCTTATTCTACCAGTACCGATTACGCCTAAGCTTGGCGCGATTGGTACTGGTAGAATAAGCACGATCATGCGCTCCTTCACAATAAAACTCTTTTACCTGACTTGAGGCACATAGAGTCTCCTGCAGCTCAGTCTGTCAGTCATGTCATCAGATGGCTGGTACTGGGGAACATTGGCAGATGTAGTTATTAATCATGGTGGGTGGAGGGTCACAGGATCAACCAGATAAAATATAATTTACAATCTAGTAAGTGTCTGGAAATATTTGCTGTTAATAAATTGTTCCTCTTAATAAAGGTCCCGCAACATTTATGCTAACCATGTGAGAATTCTCCTTTAAAAAAAATAAACCATGAGTGATAGTTTTCTTTATTTCAGGTGGTAAAACTGGGGATTGGGCACCCCCAGTGCTGTTTTTATTTTTGTGGAGGGGTGGGGTGGTGGGTGCTGAGTGGGAGGGTCGGGTGTGGGAACAGTAAGGTGGTTACAGCAACAGACATCAATGGAAGGTTTTCTTTGTTACAGGGTATAATTCAACCTCAACAGTCTGATCATGACAGAACAGCTGTACTTTCTGGGCAGCACAGATCAAAGGAAATGATTTAGTTAGCTCTTGCCATTGAAATACAGGAAGCTTCCACCCAGCAAGCCAAAACACTGTCACAACCAGCCTGGCTGATGATTGGTGTGATACTGAGGAGTCCCTTGCAGACCACTCAGCATTGGACTGACAGTCACACACCTCAAAAGCCACTGTCTTAACAAAATGTTGGTTGCGTGTGTGTGCATGGCGAACATAAAAGTCATAGTGAGCCTCCAATACTCCCTTGTGAAACAATGTAACTTTAGTTTTCATCACATTTAACTGTAACAGATCAAAAACAGACTGTAAGTTCCTTTCTACAAGCATAACAGTTCGTCTCCCAACATAAAGGATTGTGTTGTTATCTCCATAATAATGCACAGTAGTTCTCTGTTTATCTTTGTTTAAACATGTTATCTCTAAAATAAACAATACTGGCCTTGACACAGATCCCTGAGGGAATCATTTTGTTATAAGGTATTTTCTCAGAAAACACCATTGAATCTGACAACAAGCTGAGACTGGCTAGAAAGACAGAATGATAGGATTTCAGTTGTATACAGTATAAAAAGCACATGAGAAGTCAAGAATCCAGCACTGACTTACCTGTGTGGGTGAAAGAAACTGGACAGGTAATACCAGGTCAGATGTAGAGGTACATTTTTAGTGTTTCTTTTCTAACTAATGGAAAGAGTATGATATCTGCAAATTCTGGCTTGCCTCCCTCCCTCCTACCTTGCCTCCTTCTTGTCATCTCCTTCTGCCCCCACTTACTCCCTCCATAACACTGGACAAAAAGTCCTCCTTTATCCTCCCTTAAATGGAAACTTCTGCAGACCAGGCTGCTTTCTCCTTCCGTTTGTCTAAGTTCTGTTCCTCCCTGCCCCCTGCTATCCACTCTGCCTTATTCCTCCTTTCTCTTAAATCTCTCTTTGTTACCTCGCTACTCACTCCTGTAACTGTTCTTGACCAATGACCAGGCTTCTGGACCTCAACAATCACCCTCCTTGATGACCTGGCTCCTCGCACACTGGGGGCTGTGCACAAACCAGTGCTTACTATGCATGAGAGAAATATACCCTGCCTGCACAGCTCTGCAACCACTGCAGGTGCGTAGAACATGGAATGCACACATGCATACCCCTACAAGGTGCATGTCTGCAGCTCTGCCCCCCAAGTGTGTTGTTGCATAAGCAGCAACTCGAGGGACATCAGTGAGCTTCCAGTTGGATGCCTGTCCTGGTCCCCTCATGGATCCCCTGCTCCACACAAAGCAAGGGATTCTAGGATGGTGCAGGATATTCAGTTTCCCAAAAGACAGGCAAGTGCCTAAATAGCTGTCCCAAGCCCTCCCTGTCAATCCTGAGGGCTGGGGCAGCAAGGTGGTGGGATTCCTTGTCCCTCCACATCTAGTGGGTGTAGACTGCAGGGCACACAAAAGATACAACAGGGTTGTATCTTCTGCCCCCTTACCTGGTACTCTGCACCTTTATGAATGGCGTGGAATATGGGCATGCCTCCAGACATGTCCCCAGACCAGTCATGCATATAGCTGCATGACCGGCCAGGGGGTCCAGTGTGGAAGGGACGTGCATCCCTTTCATGCATGCCAGTGGGGTCTGCAAGACCCCATGCATGGCACAGAGACTTAGGGTTGCCTACCTGCCACAGATGCCTAGTGCATAGGCAATCCATACATTAATGAATAGACCCCTATTGTCTGTTTTGTTTCTGTTCTTCAGTGTAGCTGTCCAATGGTAACTTCTACTATATGTTTATTTTAGATTGATTGCTGTCTCTGTACGACAAGTGCAACTTTCCAATTTGTTTTATTTTTCTAATTGCACAATATTGTCAAGTTCAAATTTTCTCCTCTTCCTCTTCCATCAGGACAAATACAGAACAAGGCTGTTGACAGCTCAGTATGTATTTCCTTGTAAAGCTTTTGAAATAAATACATTAATAAATAAATAAGAATGGAAATTACATTTCTATTTCTTCCAGAACCCTCTGCTATAAGCCTCTAGTGTGGGACCTGACCAAATAGCTTGTTGGCATAGAGTCTGTGAAAAACAGGCCCATTACTACAGTATTTCTTGACAGTATCTGGTAGTACACAAATGTTGGACTAGTGTGGATGGGTTTTCTCACTATGTTCTCCACTGACTTGGAACAACTTTCTATTGCATGTGAACCAGGATTGTCTGAAAGCTAAAGACAAGCCTGATCTATTTTTCATCCTCATGGTGATAACTAAACATCTGTCTTCCACCTGTAGCTGGCTGAAGCTGGACCCCAGTTCTCCCACACTAGAAGAGTGGATAACTAAAGTACAACAAGTGATGCAGATGGAGCCTGCAGTCTGAGCTACAGTAGTTCTGAATTGTTGGGAAAGATGGAGCAGTTATCAGGCAGAGTAAACACATTCTGAAGATTGAAAGAGAAGTAGTCATGGTGATTTCATTCATTATTATAATCTTTCCACAGAGCTCTGGAAGTCCCTCATACCCTTCCACCCCTTTTCTCCCTTTCCCCACTCTAGGAACAGTATATCACTTACAGTACCATTAGGGATAGAACCTCTGCCATTTGCTGTAAAATATCCTTATCAGAACCTTTCTTAAAGTTCTGAAGGCTGCTCTGGTAATTTGTTTGGAGCTTCATGCACTCCCCAGCAGGTCTTTATCCTGAAGGAAGGTTCTGGGTGATCATAGGACCCAGAAAGAAGGTTGGAATGGTGGAAGGACCCAATGAGTCAGGTCTGTTTTAAGTGGTCATAATGACCACAGGGGTGTTGCAGAAGGAACAATAATTAGCCATATTACTCTGACTGTATTTAGTACTACTGTCAGAATTTGTACTGTACTATCATTTCCTTTTACAGAAGATATTTTTTTTTTATCTTCCTACTGTTTATTCTCCTCGGGAAGCGGCCCTACGATCTCCGGCCGCTGGCCCCGCGCCAGCCCCGGTCATGCGTCTGGAGCCATGAACCCACTCCCCAGTGAGACAGCCATTATCGCTCATGCACCCACTGGGTACTCGCCCCTCTTGGGTCTCTCCGGGGGTGCAAGGCGCGGCCATCAGCCACAAAGATCGCCCTCCGCATTTTTCCACTTTTTTCTCCCAATGGAGAGCCGGACGTGCAATGGTGTCCAAGCATGCTGACGCCCGCCGCACTCTCCCCCCCTTGCTGTTGCATGCCACTTGTAGAGTGGCTGGCCTCTGCCAGTCACTGCTACAGGGCGAAGCAAACCCCACTACCCACCCCAGAGAGAGGAGATCAGTCATTGGATGCTCAATCCTCCCTCTCCCTGCCAGCCTCGTGTGACGGAGTCCGCTCGAACTCCGGTCACTGGCGTGGCACGAGGTAGAAGATAGTTTTTAACAGGAAAGTAAGCTAAAATCCATCTTTGTACTTTAAAACAATAAGAAAAGTAAAAGAATCTGAAAGTTCTGATAATGCTTGGATATCTGTCAGAAATTCTCATCAGAACCTTTCAGTACCTCAAAACATTTTTGTGGTTCTCTTATCATATTGCAGGGAACTTTGGTTCCCAATGAATTCTTTTTATAATATGCAGTTGTTTTACTCAACATATAGTGATTCTATTACATCTATGTAATGTCTGAACCTAGTCTATGTGCTTGATGCACCCTAACTTAGATGACTGCTGGATGCACCCTAACTTAAATGATTGCCCCCTTTTCTAACCAGGTGGTCCTTGAATGGTTTAGCTATGTTATTCAGTTGTGGTTATGGCATTAACTTGAATAAAAGCTTATATGAATATGTATAGAAAAAGATAAAACAACCATATCCTTACTTACCCCTCTTCTTCTCTCTTCTTGCCCCCCCCACTCCTTTCTTCTCCACTACTAAAGTTATTAATTCTAGATAATTAAAGTGTGTACTTTACCGTTTTTTAAACCTGATCTTTGTATTACCACATCTGTATGTTTGTTCACCCCTTCCTACTGACGTGAAACCTTTGTAAATGAGTACCTTGCACTCAAAGGTATTGTAATCCGAGATTGAATAAATAAATATCCTAGCAATGTGACCAAATTGAAATTAATCTTTTAGACTGACTTTTAAATGTACTTTGCTTTTCGCTTACATTTTTAATTTAATGAAATGTAATTTTATATAGCATATTTCATACAATGCATTTCAAAATACTTTAAAAAGGGCAACATGAGAGCATGAGCAAATAAAAGATGCAGTAATAAATAGTCAGATGAATCATATGAGATATAAAGCTGCAATTATTTACAGTTCAGTTAATAATACTATACTGTTAAGAACACTGGCACTTAGTCAATTTTTTTATTCACATGCTTTTTTGTCTCCTGCACTTTGTTTTTAATTGACATAGATTCTTGCTTATTTTATTTAATTTCACCCCCTCTACTTTCCCTCTCATTTTAAAACAAGGCAGAAATCACATAATTTCAAACCAGCTCTTTTTGCATTTTATCTTTTAATTAACTGTCTGTGTTATTCACTTTATATAGCCTTCAACCCTTTGCTACAGAAATGGACATCTTTTATTCACATTTAATAGCTGTAATGAATTGTAACTCCATTTTACACATTTTATAAAAAAATTAAGCGACTCCATAAATTTAATTTTAACAAAATATACAGCTCCACATGTTGTGTACTGTTTATTCTCTTCTGCCCTTTGTTAAAGAAATCAATGTCTTTCTCACACTTGCAACAGCCATAATGATTTGTAACTTCATTTACTCATTTTAAAGTGACACACCTGTACATCTTAATTTATAACAGCTTACACTTCGCACACAACTCTCCCAGAGTGGAAGATGTCTCTACTCAAAATCAAAGGAACAGGATGCCAGACTAAGGTGCTCCCTTTTATATGATTTCACATGGCCCAGGTGGGTTGTGAGACACAAGGCACAGCTAAGTGCACAGCTGAGTACCTCATCCACTCAGGAAATGCAGTAAGTACAGCAGTATCACACATACTGAAGAGTATTATTGTGCTTATAAAACAATGAACAAAGTCCCAAAAGCTGAACAGAAATTATATAGGCCTGTATTTTCAAAGAGCTGCAAAAGACGCAACAGCAAGTATGGGCTAGCTATGGAATAAGAGTCCTTTAAAGCAATCCATCAGCTAGAAAATGATTACTCCCTTCCACCCAGACTAATGCTTTGGTATATATCCAGACTTCTAACTACTTAGTCACTGTTTTGGGAAAAGCCTTATTACTAACACTGCCCTCTTCTATAGCTTTGGCAATGGATAAAGCAAGGAAAAGTATGGGCTTAATTTCTCAGCTATATAAAAAAAAAATAGTATTTCCAGCAAACCTGCTTCCAACAAATTTAAATTAAAATTGCAGGAGTGGTTCAGTAAGGAGATCTCTGATGACACATGGGCAGACCTGCAAGAAGACGATATTCATCTCCGTATCCTGAGCAAGCTAGGAGCTGTGCAATATATGTCCCTGTATCAGACATATACACTCCTGGGAAACTGAGGAGATTTTCTTCCAGATACAGTACGAGTGTCCAAGATGTGGAGAATCTAATGCACTTTACCAGACATGTTGTTGCACTGTCCAGCCATATTGGAACAGTATACTAGTTACTTCAGGAGATGTGTTCCATGAGGTACTGGATTTGTCCCCAAGAACTATTCTTTTGGGGAACTTAGAGAAGCTGGAGGAGGTGACACCCGGACAGATATAATTAGTTTATATAGCTATAACCTGTGCTAAATTAGTAATAATGCGGGTTTGGAAGAATTCAGTAGCACTTTCCACATAAAGTGTCTCAACTGCTAGAGAACACTGCGTTGTAGTCCCCCAGGTCCACCTCGTAAATAAGCATTGCTTAATGGTGTTTGCCTGGTTAAATAAAGATTTTGATTGATTGATTGAAAAGGTATGTCTGGACTTTACTGATCTTCTCAATAGGAAAGCTGACACTCATCAGCAGCAGGCATAATTTCCATCTGGATGTATTTCTCCTTGTTAGCCCATTTATATTAAAGACCTCAACAGGAATCCAGAATATAATGTTTTTTTTTTAAATCTGGAGTTTGAGTTATTGTATGTCTATGTACTTACTGTGTTATGCAATTACATACATACCTGTACAACTTTCGCATAACTTGTAGTTTTATTTGAAAGCTATCAATAAAATATTTTTTTTTTTCAAATCGCAACCAAGTTTGCATCGGAAATTTGCACTACTGTCCAAAGATGGCTGCACCGCATTCTGCTGTGCCTGTGTTTGCATCCAGCTTAGTGACACAAGAGTGATGCAGTTGTGATGTAGTCTGCAAATATGCCGCAGTAATGACACAAGTGTAAGAGCCAGCTTTGATGCAGCTATGAAAAGAAGGCACAATTATATGTCGAGGAGCAATAGCAATTCCTGCTCCACTCAAAGAATGTGCCATGGTTCACAGCACAACCAACAAACAACAGAAACCAACAAGGTAAATTATCTTATTTTAATTATTTGCTTTTGTTTACCAGGTAAGCACACTAGATAACCAAGTGCCTATTTTCAGGTGTGACCTGGGGATTACAGAGGTACATTCAAGAACATCAGGCTACTTCTGTCAATTTTGCCCACTTACAGCAATGCACCTTTTGAAATACAATATGCTATATGCAGTTTTTGTATGGCTCATGGTTACCAAAAAACAAGCTGTAGCTACTGTTCTGACCATGCTGTAATATGCATGAAAGTGATTTTTTAACCATTATGTAACAAAATATTGCCATTAATTATCTTGCACTGCACTTTAAAACCCATCGATACGCACTTGGAAATGTTTTTTCATGCACTTTACAAAATTAGCATATTCACCTGTGAGATAATGGGTTTAAATGACCCTCATGTACTGCACCCCCTCCTGATGAAGATGCACATCTGTGCGAAACTGGTTGGGAAGTTTTATGTACCCTCCTGCCATGCGGTTGTTTCTATGGTATGTTTTTACTACCTGATTAAAGTCTGAATACGGATTCTAAGTGGTGTTTGGTGATGGTTTTTGTTGCTTGTTTGTTAGCAGTTACATCTAGCATTTACATAATGCAAATTTGTGTGCCTTGATGCAACTGCATCAGTTTTGAGCACCTTTGAAAATACTACCCATATTAACTGACCCATGCTGTTATATTGTAATAACTGTATTGGCATGTTACTGGATTCCAGAAATTGTATTACAGAATTTCTGATTCATTTTGTAAATTTTTTTGCTGAAGGGACCAGACAGAAAAATAAGTATTTCTGTACACCATACAGGCTATTCCATGGAAAGATCCCCCAAGCAAATGATTTCTTGATGAGCTGCCTTTTTTATTTTCCTAAAATGTCCCCTATATCATCCATGAGTCCTTCCCAATATTCCCACCAGCTAATTAAATTTTCAAATATGTGTGTATTGAGCTTTCTCTGTGCCACAATCATTCTAATATTTCTCAGAATAACTTTATTAATGCTTTCTGAATATTGCCAGTGTTCTGAAAAATCTAGTGGCAACTCTCCAGGCAAACTCCCTCGACATGCTCAAGTTTGTAACAAGATGAACATGAGTCCAAATTTATTTGCACTGTTCTTATAGAAGTAATTTAGTTAACTCACTTTGCTACTTAACTTGGATGGCTTTCACAACAGGTTTGTTTAACTCCTGTAGAGTATTATAGAGTCAGGAGATCTAGTGCCTCATTGATTTCCCATGAGCTAGATCTATGACTAAGCTAACAAAAGAATTATTGATTTCCTTTTTTGTCCATTGCTGATGCCTTAACAAATAATCTCTTACCTGGAAACATCTCTGTCCATTTCTTCAGTCCAGATTTAAGTAATAATATACACGTGTGTGTGTGTGTGTGTGTGTGTGTGTGTGTGTGTGTCTGTCTGTGTCTGTGTGTGTTTGTGTTCATGATCATATGGCAACCCAACACATTAGATGTCTCATGAGACATAAAGCATAGCTGAGTGCCTTCAACCACTTGAAAAATGGCATTATCTCAAATGATAACAACTATTCTGGAGTTTCTTATTGCTATTATTAAATGGGTGACATGTGCATAAACAAAGAATGATGCCTGTGCAGGTATGTGTCATGAGGATTTTTCACACTTCCAAAGTGTGTGATAATCCATAAACTCTGAGAGTGAAGCTCAAGGGGCTTATGAGATTACCACAGGCTGAGGGTGTGTGAAAAACCCTCATAAAACATGCTCTGCACAGGCATTATTTTTCATAATAACTGATGCAAGGTTTCAAGAGAGAGAAAAACTGTAAGCTGTATGTGTACAAGTGAGCGTGTCTCTTAGCAGCCACCCTACTGGCACAAATACAGTGTGCTTTCTTTTGTGCTTCAGGGAAGTGAGATCATGAGGAGGAAAATGCCATAATAATCTGCTATCAAGTTATTACAAAATTCAGCAGGTTATTACATCATTTTATCAGGACTGAATAGCAAGTCATTATAGGGGATCACCAGTTAGTATAGACCCCATTCCAGGGTAAGATGTTATCATGTGATATCACCAAGCCTGGGAATAGTTCTTAGCTAACCAGATTGCTGGTACATTTCTATTCATTTGATAATATAGGAGTTATAAATGCTTCCCTAACACTATGTGTTCCATGCCTTTAAAATCTGGAAAATGTATCAGTTCTGTTGCGGTCATCCATTGTGTTACCACTGGCTGACAATAGGCTAAACGCATTTGACAAATGCCACCAAAAGCCTGTTGCAAATTTGCCACTGGGCTGTTTCCTTCTTTTATCACTCATTACAACCTTACTCACATAGAACCTGGCTTCTCAACATCAGAATCCCTGTTGACTTTAGGCATTTCTGAGCTTGCTCCTGTAGTAGAAGCAGTCCCACTTTAACTTCAGTAGTGTTCTTGGAGATGGAACCACATAGACTGTCAGTAAAATAAATTACCTGTACTTTTTTTTAAAACACTGCAAGTCATTGATGAACTACAGCAAAAGTATTTAATATCATCAGAATGTACCAGGTATACATGCAACCAATGAGGAAATACAGAATACACTAGTAAAATCAAAATAACAAGTTTATAAACAATTGGAAGTGTAAAAACAAAGTCTAAGCTGAACTCAATTCTAAGTCCTTACCATTGAGGACTTAGAAAGGGCTATTATACTGTACAAAACTGCTCCACACAGGCATTGAGACAGGCCCCTCTTGGCTGTGGGACTGAGCAGAATTCATGCTGCACTCTCTGAATCCCAAGCCTGACTAACTCTCCAGTGACTGTTCACTACAGTTAGAGCATACCTTGAGTTCCCATTATGCCACTGGGCTGGGACATAATGTTGCCATTAGAAACTAGCTTGGTGGGTCAAGTGGTATGGTGGGCTGAGGCACTGAGTACCACTGCATCTGCCACACTGGCGCCCCAAGTTCAGGAGTGGACCTGAATCCCTTGGGGGCCAGACAGGTGAAGGAAGATTGAGCATCCTTTGACAGGTTTCATTCTTTGGGGTGGGGTGGGGAGGGGAATATATGCCACTGTTTGGCTGACACTTAGTGGAGGCTAGAAGGAAGAGCAGCATGCAGCTGTCTCACTGAGGGCCAGGTGCAGCAATTCAGGTACATATGGCATCTTCTTCCCTCATGTCATTGCATGCACGCTGACCTTGGTTAACAAAGGAGAAACAAATGAGGAGGAAAATGTCCTCAGAGGCTGACAGGATAATTCTCCCACAGGCCTGACACCCAATGACTCAGGCAACACCAGAACATGGCAAGGAAAGCCCTAGGAGAAGTCAGGGTGCTGTGGCTGGGGCAACTAACATGATAGTGGTCTGCCAGAGGACAGGAAAAGCAAACAGCTCTATAGAAAAAAAGAACAACAAATAAAAAAGAAACTGGCTTGTTGGTCAGTGTCACCCAGTCAACTCTATTAAAACCCCAGCCAGTTTTGACTGGTTCTGGAGTTGGACTTCAATAAATTGTTATCAGTATAACAAGAACATTAATTTCAACCAGTTGTAACAATATAGTTAAAAATATCACACAAGTTACAAGTTTAGAATTAGATATTTAAGCACTATTAAACTAATAAGGGACATACTTTTGTTGTGGTCATTGTGTCTTGTATATTAGAGCTGAAACAGTGTCACGGATCCTTTTAAATATCCCAACATATGCTAAAGTTCTAGAATTGCTTTAGAAAATATAGAAAGGGTTCCCAAAATTATTCAAATGAGTTGGGCTTATTGTTTACAATATAAATCATATGTTCATTGGCTGTTTGCCTGTAAATGTTAGCCAGCCTTCTAATACGGGAGCCTGTGTGAGCCTTTCTAATTAGACAATTGCAATCTTTTAGGTCACATTGCAGCTGCAAAGACTCATAACTGATAAGTTCTATTCACATACAATGGTAACCATCTTAATCTTCCGCTTTACCATAGAACTGTATACCACATTAATGTACTGTTATACAGCACTCCTCCCTTATGGCAGTATCATTCAAGAAACCACATAAGCAGAAGTGTTACCATACCGTGCATAGTCAGCACAACAAGGTGACACTTCAGCTAATTTGATACTTTGAATAATATTGCTGTAAGGGGGAAATGCTGTATTGCAGTACCTTGATGTGGTAAACTTTTCTGTGGTTAAGCGGAAGATTAAGATGGCTAACACTGTAGTATAAACTAGCAGTCTGGTTCCTACTACTATTGAGAAAACATTGCAGACTTTATCCCAAATTATTTTAATGATGGTGAAGTCCCGCAGTCTATGAATAATAGAAGCACGTTTGTAATTGAATTTCCAACTTGGCACATTTTTAATAGTTTCATCTCCTGCAGTCTCTTGGGGGTGTAAAAACAATCATGTATTATTTTAAAGTATATCAGTCTGCATTAAACATCTTTATTGAATGTGCAAGCATTTTTCAAAAACTGATGTCCAGGGTTCCACCAAGGTACTTTGACAACAGAGTTATCGAAGTCATGAGAGCAATGGGCAAAATTTCAACAGTCACGAAGTTACCATTTTTTTTTCTGGGGGGCTCTGCCTCACCCTTCTAAATTTTTATAATCAACTGTCAGTCAGAGTTGATTTGGGAAGGGGTTAAACACCGACAGAACCGGTGCTGGTGCACAAGCGAGACCACTACAACAACAACATCGAAATAGTCACTGTAATGGTCTTCACTGTAAAACTTTCATTATTGTTACAGCATACCAATGTACAGGTATCATCAATAATTGTACCCCCCCCCCCAAGATATCTTTTCCCCAGGTTTTTTTTTTTTTACTTCTTTATGAGATCTGGGCTAATATCAAAAAACACCTTTAAAGCCTTTCTGCCCCTCTCTTTCCATTTTAAATAATGAGGACAGAGTCCCAACAGGAAAAAAATATTAAGAAAAGGTTATAATTTTCCATTCATAAGTTTCATAATAACCTTAAACAATAAAATGCCATTGCTCTCCCAAAGGTTATTCTTAAGTAGTAACTTATCAAACATAAGTGTGGGATTTTATCTTAAAGGAAGGTACTCTAAAGGAAATTGTTCATAGATTAATGTTTTACTTACTTTCTTTCGAGTATAAACTGTTGCTTAATTACTTAGATGAGACCAAAGCTTTGTTGGTGATAGGTTAAAAAATAGATCCAATAAAGATCTCAAGCATAGTATACCTTGTTCGTAGGAAGCCCATAATGGAGAATTGGGTGTAACATTGAGTCAGTTGTTAGTTTTTTTGACGGCAAAGAAAAAGTAATACATTTTACAAAGGGGGACTAACCTTCCATTGTGCCAAGTTGCCCTTAGTTTGTTGAGATTCAGCCTAGGTAATTTCTTCCCACCAAAGGATAATTTCAAACATTTCTCCCCACCCTTCCCTATCCAGGCCAGGGTCCCACAGTGCTCCATCCTGGGTCCAATCCTCTGTTCCATCTTCCTAAATGACCTACTTTCTTCCTGTGTCAACTCACATATTCACCTGTATGCAGATGACACAGTTCTCTACACCTCTAGTCCCATGACTGCATCTCTGAAAGTCTCACTTCAACAAGACTTTCATAATATTCTGCACTGGTTCCAGTCCAATCAACTTCAGGTCAGCACAACAAAAATGGTGTCCATGACCTTTTGTACCAGCCAGATGCTGGCCTGGCTTGTGCCCCTCCCTGTCTTCTCCATGTTGGATGCACACTGCTTGAAGTAGTCCGAGGTTTTAAGTACCTCGGTGTGTGGCTCAATAGTAGGCTTTACTTCTCTGCCCATATTGATGCCATCCATGCCAAACTCTGCCGCCCCAAACTCAATGTGCTGTATTGCAGTAAGGATTGCCTTTCTCCCCAGGTCCACCAGGAGCTGGCCACCAAAATGATTCTCCTGGTTTTTGACTATGTGAATGTGGTTTTTTGGTACCGTCCCTCCTCCACCTCCCTTACAGACTGGACACCCTCTGCAAAGCCTTCTGCCACTTTGTTTCCAACTCACTCTGTCATACTCACCACTGCTCCCTTTACTCCTCCTTTTTCTTCCTCCCGCTCCACTCATGTCACCAATTCCACTGTGCTTGCCTCATCTGTAAATATTGGTTTGGGTCCCTCTCCTCATACCTATCCCATCTTCTCTCCCCATCCCCTCTTCCTACTACTACTCCCTGCACTCAAGAGACCCATGCATATTCTCCTTCCCCTAGCCACATGCTTCAGCCAGGAAATCTGCTTTCTTATATTGTCTCCCCTCCCTCTGGAACTAGCTACTCTCCTCCACCTATCTCTCCCCTTCCCTTCCCTCCATTAGACATCAGCTAAAACTCCTTCCCCCTTCCCCTACTCCTGCCAACCCTCTTCCTGAACCCTTCCTTACTCTTGCCTGGCTTTTGACCACCCTTACCTCCCCCTTAACCTCATAGTTCCAGCAACCTCTTTGAAGTTTATCAACTTGTTTGACTCCTATTTTCAGCACCAGCTCATCCTCCCTTTACTCTGGCGCTATGCACTTTGAGTTTGCCCATTTTGCATGAATAATTTGTATGCTAATTCTTTTGTCCTCCATATGCAATGTTTTGTCATTCTGGAAATGAGCCTCGGCTCAGCGTGCCTCTCCCGATTACCAATTTTAAATAAAAGAAACAAAAATTAATAACCATATAAACTAACTTATCAACCATATCTTATTTGTTTTAATGGATGCATTTTCCAAAATGCACAAAAAAAAAACTTAGCTATAGAAATCATTTTAGTCTCACTAATTTTTCTCTAAAGTGACAGGTTACCATTTCTGTTATTTATCCAGATCAATTTTAACTTTGTTTAGTATACGTTTCAGATTGACCTTTAGCATATTCCTAGGTCAGGTGTTATTTAATTCCTAGGTAAGTAAGAGCAGCATTGACCAAACTTATAACCTTGGCTCATTAGGTTTTGCAAACCAATCTTATCACTGAGTGTCATAAGTTCTGATTTCAAGCAGCTAATCGTTAAACAAGAAACTTGTTTGAACTCAGCTGGTAAGGACATGGCAACATAAATAGAATGCTATGGGTTTGATAATGTTAACACTGAATCATCTGTAGAAGTCAGCACCTAACTTTCATATTTCTTAACCTTTGAGGATATTTAAACATGTTTTTTAAAAGTAACTATTTTGTTAATTTAATTGGGATTTCCAATCTTTATGGCCACATTTTTATTACAAAAATACTTTTTTGATGAAATTCCATGTCACAAATACAAAAAAAAAATTACTTTGTCTGTTTGCATTAGGGTCTTTCTTCTTGACTCCAATCTGTAGACCTGCCTCTGTGCGACTTCCGAAGACATCATATCAGTGAGAGACTGGTACAGTAGATCCATGCTGTGCAATAGTGTGTGTTTAGAGAAAAACAAAAAAGCTTAAAGTACAGCAAATGTAAATTTACATTATGAAAACTCCAGCAGGCACTAACAGGGCTGTCCCCAGCACTTTGAGACACACTGCCTCTTCGTTGGGGAGGTGGCTAGTTACTTCAACATCCAGTAACCCTTTTAAATTGCACTTCATACAAATTAATTTCTACATTAGTATAATGGATCCATCCTAGTGGAAATTAGCATTAATTCATTTTATCAGCATTTTAATTCCATAAAAGCTGGGTGTCCATCTAGCTGTGCTCTAACCAGCACAGGAAAAAAAAACATATTTTCTGCTTTATTTGTGTAATTTTTAGATCATTTTAAGGGAGAATCCTAATATAATTAGCTTTGCCTCACTGGACGTTGCGATGCTGTCCAGCGAGTGCTAATTTTAGCTGTTAGTTTACTAAGTATTTTTTAGTGTTGAGTTGTAGGGTTTGAGATTTAGTCAGGGTATTTTTTATTGCGTTATATCAGGAGTTAGTTTTATTATTTTCACACTCCTGTGTTGCTGTATTTTAGAGGACCTGTCACTATTTCAAATTTAGCACTTCTTTCTAGCAGCACCTATGGATGAAGACAGCTGACTAGATACAAGAACTGGAAATGGAGTACAGAAGACAATTGGCCAGAAACCAACTGTGAGGGAGTGGTTGCCGGAGGAAGGAATTTCAGAGTGGAAAGCATGAGCCACAGTGTCCTTGTGTGCCTGAGTTGTCTGTGATCTCTGAGTTTACGGCCATTGTGGAACATCGGACTGGGCCTTGGATTTCACCATGTGGTGAGTTGCTCCTAGGGATATCGTGTTTGGCTGAGGAGGCATGGAGTTATTGAACTTTGCCTGCAACAGCCCCTGGGGGACAAAACATTGTGGGGCTGTTTAGCCTGAATTTATCTGTGGCATTTTGACCTGTGAAACTGGTTCTGCTATGAGTCTGCTGGGTGGCATGTGTGGAGCCCATGGGAAGACTGTGGCCTGTGGAACACCTGTGGTCTCTGCGACTGAGGCAGTGGTGCTTTTGCTGTGGATTCCCTTTCTGGCAAAATTTTTACTCCCTGTAAGTACTTCTCTATATATCGATCACTCCATAGAGTGATGGTGAGAGCTCTATTCTATTGGGAGCAATTGGGGTTATTGTGCTGCAGCTGGCTGCCTAAACTTTTAAACCTGCCAGAAGAAAGTGATGCGAGCACTCTCTCATTGTCAAGCCCCACTCATTTCTGGTTTTGAGTTTCATCTTAAGCAATGGTGAAAGCACCGTTGTGCTCTGTCTTCATCTGAACTCTGGACATTGTCTTGATTTGAGTCTTCTTTATTTTGTGGCTGTTTTTGGGCATTGCCCTCTGCAATCCATAAAAAAGGGTTCTCCTTAAATTTCAAAGTTACATGTTTTAATATTTTAATATTTCAGTTGGTGAGGGGTTTATTGTGAGGGGGTCATGTTATGGATTGTAGGTAGTGTTTGATTGTTGGTATGAATGTTATCAGAGTTACAGATTATGTAATAACAATAGGCAAATGATGGGTGCATGAGCAAGGATTTAGATTATATTGGGATCTGCTGATTTGGTTGTATTGTAGGGTGGGGGTAATTTAAGTGGGGTATTTTATTTATTGAGGATCAGCTGTAGGATGTGCCTGGGCTCTAGACCCTTTTGTGTCACCTATTCAGCTTCTCTGCTGCGTGACCTTCATCCATTCACCAACCTCTCCCTCCCAGCTGCAGCGGTAAGGTGCTGTCGGGAGAATGTTATTGGTAGGGGGCGAGTGGGATGGCAGCAGAGCACTGGGAATTCAGCAGGGGTGAGCAGCATTGAGGTAATTAGGTACAGGAGGTCCTTGGGGTAAAATGGGGCCTGGAGAGAGGCCATACACGTTTAGTGCCCATCTCTAGGGTTCCCACCGGACTGAGTGGGCAGGTAGCCAGTGGGCCTGCAGTCTCCATTGGTCCCCTTCGGCAGTGCTGTGCAATGCTAAATTGATGAAGAACAAGACCACAATTGTGGCAGACTTGATTTCTTCGGTCAATCTGGCTGTCAGTTGCAAGGTCCTTCAGATTTTTTTTCTATGACTGTAAGTTACCCTCAGTTTTTCTGCAAACAAGTTTGGTATACTGCAGTGTCTCAACAAATTCTAGTTATTGAGAATAATGTTTTTAATCTTAGGAGCTAACCGAATATGCTACAATACACATCAAGGGTTTCTCAGTGGAAGCATGCCTATTTTTAGGTATCAGTAAGGTCTCTCTGTTTGCAGAGCTTCCTTTCTCAAAGTTTCATCTAGAATAGTTGGTGAATATCCCTTCTCCCTGAACTGTAAATAAATTTCCCCAGACTGTGCCCTGAAATCCTTCTCACTCAAACACTTCCGGCACAGTCTTAAAAACCGTCCATAAGGGACGGATGATATTAGCCGAGGTGAATGGGCACTCCGAGCATGTAGGATTATATTCCTTGCCATTGTTTTCCTGTATCCTGTTGCTGTAATTATTTTTGCCCCCTAGTTCTGCACTCAAATGCAGATCAAAAGAGTCCATTATTTTTTCAGACATCTTAACAGTACAAGGAGATTTAGAGTTGAGCTGACGCTTGATCCCTTCCACATCCTACTTTGAGACACCCCACGCCTCCCATATTTTTACATCTCAATGTGCTTGCACAGGGCATGCTCCATAGGCATGTCTGGAGTGCATCCCCCATGCTAGCACCCTGTGATGTAATAATATGGGAGAGTGTGAGGCATGTCTCCAAACCAGGAAGTGGAAGGGATGGGCGGCTCGGCCCCTCGGAGACAAAGTATGATCCCTTCCCTCATGAAAATACAACTATATAAAACATTTTGTTATATCATCAAACTTGGAGCCAGGTAAGGGTCCTTTGTGGCCTTCATGGAGGTATTTGATAACAGAGCATGAAAGGTGTTCTTTATATTTGGCTTTGGGAGAGTGTTTTGGTCCACATTTGTGAAGAGAGCAAGTGCCAGCATCATAGGGCAGAGTGCTGCTTTTGATAATAAAAAACTAAACTTTTTCTGCAGTTTCTCTTTTTTCCAAGGAGGTTGGTGGTCAGGGCTAGATTGAGAAGTAGGCAAGTCACAGGAATGAGCAGCAGCCAAACAGGGCTAATGAGGAAGCCATCTCATAGTCTTAAGGGATTTAAATTTGGCTTAGGAACAGTATTTTGGTGCACATTTGTGGAGGGAGCATGTGCTTGCAGCAGGGGGACAGAATGATGTTTTGATAGCAAAACAATGAATCTTTTTGTGTAGTTTCTCTTTATTTCATACAGGTGCTGCCTGTGAGGTTACCGTTTGTCCCTAATACTAAATGTCCTGACATTATAGTAGAAAAAATATTTTCTGATTTTCCTCTAAATGTTGCAAGAAACTATAATACCTTAACTAAAATACCTTAAAATAATAGAAAACAAAAGAAACAACTAAAAAAATTACAACACTTAGACTTAATTCTGATTATTTAAAGAAAACATGTCTGTTGCATTGGTCAAGATGACGTCTTGTCCTGCAAAAAATCCAGTTTCAGTAAGAAATGTCCCACTATGGGCTTCTTAAAAGGTGGTAACCCTAGCTGCCTGACAGGGTCAGGTGTCAGTGACTGATTTAGGAAGTAGGCGGGTCACAGGAATCAGTGGGATCCAATTGAAGGAAGGAGAAGCCCATCTCCCAGTCCAAAGGGATTTCAATTTGACTTAGGGACAGTGTTTAGGCATGTATTTGTGGAGTGAACAAGTACTGGCAACAGGTGGACAGAGTGCTGCTTTTGATAACAAAACAACTAACCTCTTTCTGTAGTTCCTCTGTTTTTTTCATACAGGCACTGCCAGACAGGGTCAGAGGTCGGAAGCTGAATCAAGAAGTAGGCAAGACACAGAAAGCAGTGGGACTGAATAGGAATTAAGCTGGAAGCCTGTCTTCCAGATAAAATACAGTATCTCCTGCATGTCCAATTACCATTTGTGTCCCAGAGCATGAGTGGAACAGAGCAAGAGTGGAACAGGACTGGTGTCTTAGGTGTTGGCAGGCAACAGCAGATATTCAGGGAATTCTGCCGGTTCACTAAGGTAAGGTAAAGCATCTGCATATTTGTTGCTGCCTGGGTAGGGGAGTACAGAAGAAAGTAAAGGGGGAAATGGCAGAGAGGAAACAGTTCATACAAATACTAATTACCTGTTTTGTGGGAAGGGAGGAAACACCCAATTTAAGGTTAAGAGTACAAAGAGAATAAGAGAAGCAAAAAGGGGAAAACTAAAGTTACTCCATCTAGAGTCACGATACAAAGGTGTTAAGCAAAACAACCTCTGGTCAGAGCCAACACGGGTGTAGCTGCACTTTAAAAGTGCTGGCTGAGCTCACAGCAGAACAGTCAGCTGTGCCCAAGATGGCTGCAGGAGCTCGGTACACATGTGCGAGCAGTTGTGCATGATCAATTTCACTTCCGCAGTTGCAGTGAAGTCACGTATGCGGACTGAGCTCTGTAGCCATCTTGGCCACAGTGGACTATTCCACCATGAGCTCAGTGCACATGTGTGACTTCACCGCAACTGTGGTGGTGAAGTTGCACACTGAGCCCCAGCAGCCATTTGGGGCACAGCAGGCTTTACCAGAAGTGACACATCAGTAAAGTAGTGCACCTGTGGGGGAGGGAGCTAAAGAAATGACCGTTTACTGAGCGGAGTGCTTCACCTTGTGGAATGATCATGCTGCAACTTCAAATTTGTTGTTGGATCTCATCCAGTGGATAATTTTTACTTTCAATCACAAAACAGCTGCACAGCTCAACCCTTGCAGTTGTCAATAGGGGACAATTAGAAACACCCTATCTAGGGTAAAGGGTACAAGGTTAATTTTAAGTATACATTGTGAGTGTAAGACTTGAAATGTTAAGAGTGGCACAATGCAGTGGTTGTGGAGCAGCAGTTTTCACAGAGACATAGAGACTGAGGTGCTATCCCATTTATGCACATATCTTTGGTCTGAGGAAGGAGGTTGCTAGACTATGGGACTATGGGCCAAGTTGCCTAAGATTCAGGGGACCTCTTCCCCCACCCAAGGGAAACTGAGTCCATCACTGTTGCCCCAGAGAATGCTTATGAGGAGTGCTGGCTGGACTGTGGTGGACTCAGAAAGGGAGGGTGATGAGTTAGGGGCACATTCCTCAGCCTGTGCCATTATGAAACTAATTCACTGCTCTGGTGGGATGGGACTGCTGGGAAGAGGCACCTGTGGTATTGGCCAGAAAGGATGTGGGGGTCCTCCATAGGGGAGACCTCAAGGTGTGAGGTAGAGGATCCCAGCAGAGGAGGAAGCAACTTCTGGTAGGAGAATCAATTTTTTGGGCATAGATTTGGGAACAGCAAAGGAGGAAAAGAGGAAGATGAGGTGCCTACATGGGGCCTCAGCTCAGGGGGATGGAAAGTGGATCTTAATGATCACTGGGTGGCAGAGCAAGAAAGGAGCTGGATATCATTGACCACATGAGGACGAAGGACATGGCTAGGGGCAGGGCTGAGATTGTACACAGAGAGATTTTAGGGAGCTGGGGAGGGGTCTTAGGTGGGTAGCATGCTCAGTGGCTTTTGCTGAGGTGCTGCCTATCTATGACTGGGGGGGGGAGAGACAGGGTTCTCTGCACCAGGAGCTTCAGCTCATGGAGAAATAAGGACCTATACAGGGGTGATGACCTGTATCTGTCTGGGATGGGAATCATAGTCCTCAGTGAATGGTTTAAATTTTACTCTGATGAACACTTAAACTAACTGAAGGGATGGTAGAAGAAATCAGGCAGGCATAAACTGACCCCCCCACCCACAGATTGAAGGAGAGAGAAGGGAGATCTCGAGGGGAGGTATATCACCCTGGGTGCAAAATAAAGAAAAAAGCAGAGTGTTAACATGAAAGGGACAAGAAAACAAGCTGTGAAAAGGGAAGGGAACAGGATGCAGGGCAAAAAGGAAAAAAGAGGGGGGAGTAGCAGTAAGAGTGGTAACAAAATGTGGAAGGCCACGTGTGCAAATACAAGAAGTCAAGGAAATAAAATTCCAGAATTTGGGGCCATCATGATGGAGGCAGACCTGGATATCATGGTCATTACCAAGTCATGCTGCAAAGGAAACCATGAACTGGACATGAACATAGCAGGCTATGCTCAGTTCAGGAAAGACAGGGTGGAAGAAAGGGAGGATGGGTGGTGCTGTATATAAGGAATTTAATCAAAGCAACGGAGACACAGGGAATCCAGGGAGGAATGGAGGTTGGAGGTACTGAGGGTCCCTGAGGAGATGGTAAATGGAGGCACTAGTCTCACTGGTGCAATCTACCGACCTCCAACACAGAGACACTGGTGGAAGCCACTGGCACAATAGCAGAAAAAGGGGAGGTGCTGTTGGTCGGGGATTTCAATCTGCCAGATGTAGATTGGAGCCTCCCAGCTGCAGCTTCAGCTAGAATCAGGGACATCCTGGACTTCTTGCAGGTTTTTTTCTCAGGCAACTAGTCAGGGATCCCACGCGTTATGGGTCAATATTGGACCTGGTGCTCATTAACAGGGACAGTATTGCAAACATCAAGGTGGGAGTCCACCTGAGTGATCACTATACAGTGTGGTTCAGCATTCTGTAAGGATGACAGTGGAAGTGAATTATACAACGATGAGGGTTCTGGTCATCAGGAGGGCAGATTTATAAAAAATAGGTGAATGTCTCAGAGACAACCTAGCGGAGAGGGATGACCTGGGTGAGATGGAGAAACAGTGCGCTAAGCTAAGGGAAGGCATAGTGAAGGTAACAAACCTCTGTGTAAAGCAACTGAGCAAAAACAAGAGGAAAAAGAGACCACTATGGTTCTTAAAGGAAGAGGCTGAAAAGGTACTGTAGTGTCTAAAAGGGTAGCATTCAGGAGGTATAAAGAGATGAGGAAGGAAGAGGACAGAGAGGTGTATCAGGAGAAGCAGACTGAGGCCTTGGAAAGTGGTGAGGAGTGTAAAGGCACAAACTGAAAAGAGAATAGTCCAGGGGGTAACTAAATTGAACAAGACATTTTAGGCACACATGTGAAAAGTGGAAGAATAGGGGAGGGATTGTGAGGTTAAGAAGGTGGTTTTAACTAGCATCTGCAGCTTATCCATTAGATAGGGAAATGGGCAGACTAGGTGGGCCAAGCGGTCCTTATGTGACATCAAATTCTATATTTTCTGTGTTTTGGGGACTCTACAGAGTAGGATCAGAAAAAAGCTGGTATTCCAAACAAATACTTTTTTCAGTCTTCACAGAGGAAGGGGATGGGCCACAGCAAAGAAGCAGCAGCACTGGATGGAGGGAGACACAAGTCCTTTCACATAGGATAGAGTCCTGAAGAAACTCACAAATCTAAAAGTCGATATAGCTATGGGGCCAGACGTGGTATACCCAAGGGTATTGAGAGAGCTCAAGGAGGTACTGGCTGTACATCTGACAGCCATTTTAAAAAACTTACTGGAAACAGATGTGGTTCTGAGGCACTGAAGCACGGCAGATGTAGTCCTGCTTTGTAAACCCAGTAGCAAGGAAAAGAGTGGTGGCAAATGGAGTTCACTCTGGGGAAGGGAGGGTGACCAGTGGGGTGCCTCAGAGCTCAATACTGGGACCAGTCCTCTTTAATGTCTTCATAAGTGACATTGCAGAACAGCTGGAAGGAAACCGCTTTTCAGATGACACTAAAATCTGCTATAAAGTGGACACTCCAGTGGGGGTGGAAAGAATGTGCAGAGACCTCAGAACTTAAGGAGTGGTTAAGAGCATGGCAGCTGGTTTTCAATGCAAAACAGTGCAAAATAATGCACTTAGTGCATAAAAACCCAAAGGCAGAGTACAAAATGGGAGAAGATGTATTGGCAGTCACCAAACAGGAAAGGGATCTGGGAGTAATTATATCTGATGACTTTTAGGTGATGAGGCAGTGTGACAAGGCAGTTGGTAGGGCCAGTAGGATGCTGGGTTGCATAGAAAGGGGGGAGGGATCCCCAGTGGAACGTGGTGACACAATGAGCCAGTGTGTGGGCTAGGCAGCAGGGAGTAGCTGCACTTCCTCTCCCCCTCTCACGGATGAATGGAAGTGAAGTGGCATACTAGTTTGCAAAACTGTTATATTACAAGCTGCTTTTTGCATTGACTGTGCAACTGAGCCTCCATTAATTGCCGAGTTATGTCAGAAGATTAAATTGAGTCTGCATTGAAACCTGCGACAGAGCACTCCTGAACTTGAAATGACTTCAAACGGCTAGTAATAGACATCATAAAACTTACCACCAGTCAGATCACAGAATCAATGGCAACAGGGTGATGGTAGCGGTCTGGGTGGTCAGAACTCTTGGATTTGGTCCGTAAGGACGTTAATATAAAAATTTGATTTGCTACCAAGCCACAGTAGCTTTTTGGACTTCCCATGCACTAAAGAGAAGTATTTGGGGAATTTAGTTTAATTTGCCATACTATGAGGAAGGAACTGGACTGTTTCAATTGTGGCAGCAATCCAGTGATGTCACCGGAATCAGTCCGAAGGACGACAACGTTTTACACTGCCTTGGTTACAACACTCAATGGAGAAAGGCCCAACTGCAGAAAGTGCCTACTCTGCTTATGCGGAAAGGTCGCCAGTTGGTCAAACTCAGCTAAGTATTATTAACTTCATTTCCAACATGGCTGAACAATCTTCTCTTCTGCTTCTCTACTTATACTTTTTATGAAGGCTAGTTAAACAAGGTTACCAGCTAAGAACTGCTTCTGTTTTGACGATTATTCCCTGAGCCCTGTTTGTTCTAAATAGCTACTTTGATAAGCCACATTGGGGGTAGAAGTTTATAAGCAACACTGCAACGATTTAGAAGTTTGGTCACATTTCAGTTAACATATGGATTAAATTCAAATAGAAGCATTTTTGCACATGTGGGACGATGGACAAAACTCAGAGTTAGGGAAAAAAAGGCTCTCAAAACTTTCAGGCTTTGGAGAATAAGGCTAAAATGCAGAAAGTCTCAAGAAACACTGGACCTGACTCAAAAACAAAAAGCAGATCAAAAAGGCAGAAAATTAAGGCAGTTAAAAATACCTTTTAAAAACTGTTGTGACTCAGCTGGTCAAAAGGCAACTAAAATGCCCCCTAAAGCTCACTCTGACCCTGATAAAAAAAGGACAAAAAAGGAAAGGTTGTTTCATCAACAACTAAATCAGGGTTCAGTTCATAAGATCAAGAAGAAGTATTTTCTGAAAATGAAGGTGTACAATCTTCAGAACCCTCGGGGGAACCGTCACATTTTTCTGATGAAGATTTGACTCTAGGGGAAACTTCCAGCACAGGCATGTCTACCACAAATAAAAAGGGACAGAACAGGGCCCAAATCAGGCCGCAGTCAACCATGGTGAGCCACCTAAATGGGCTTTGCAGCTGATAGAAAATAGCAACAATTTGCAAGTCTCTAGACAAACTGCAACATCTGCCTGATTCTTTAAAAACCTTTCCTGACAATACCCAAAAATTAGACACTAATCTTGAACAAGGGATTAAGCATATTAATGCAATGGAGAAAATACAGTCTGCTATAGGGGACACTGTGTTTCTATTAGCTCAAGAAGTAAAAGAATTAAAAAAAAAAACAAGAATCTTTGAAATGGAAATTAGATGATCAGGAAAACCAAGCTTGAAGAAATAATATTCAAGCCTTTGGTATTCTGCTGGACTGGGAGAAGGAACTATCACTTAACAGCATTTTGTTGGACATTTTTACAAAAATTATGGGTCCTGATGTAGATATCCCAATCATTGACAGGGCTCACTGGTTAAGATCTGGAAAAGAAGATCAATCCCGAAGAGCGAGACCCATCATCGTCTAACTGCTAACTTCTGAAGGGAAAGACTTCAGTGAAAGCCTATTATGGCAAAAATAAGTTTACATACAGGGATCACGTCTTCTATTTTAAAAATGATTTCTCTAAAGCCTTATGGGACCAGAGAAAACAGTTTGGGGGAATTCAACAGAAATTGTGGAGGGAGGGCATAAAAGCCTATGTAGTTTTTTCCTTCTAAGTTGAAAACAATGTTAAACAATTAAACTTTATTTTATACCTCTCTATCAGAAACTATTTCCAATTTAAAGCTGAGATTACCTTCTATATTTGCAACCTATGAAGACTGTTGAGGAGCAGAATTATAAATATCCGATCCCTGTATCTTTGGGACTAAGCGACAAAAGGGCTTGTACTAGGAAGCCTAAATGAGAAGTGTGGGGGAGGGAGACTACCTACCTACAGTGTTTGCTTCCAAGAGTGTTAGGGTTTTATGCCAGAACTAGTTCTTGGCATAAAGGGATGGGAGAGGAAGGGGCAAAGGGAAAAATGCAACATAATTTGTTTGGAAGTTAGGGTCTAAAGATGGGCTATAAGCAAATTGACAGTGTTGGATTATAAGGATGGGTACAGTTAAGGGGTGCACATGGAATGTAAACTGTATTAACCCTCCTATAAAGAGAACCAGCATTCTGGCCTGAATCAAGAAATTAAAATCCAATGTTACTATGTAACAAGAAACTTTTCTGAATTATAAGGAGATGGAGAAATTAAAAAAAAAATATGTCCAGGACAGTTATATTATTCACTAGGAGAAAATAAAAAGGGTGCAGGGGTGGCTATTCTATTTGCTAATCACTTTAACTCATTCACTCCCGATGGATATTTTGGGTCCATTTCAGCAATGGATGGTTCTGACGCCATATGGCATCTATGGGAATGAATGAGAGGTGAAATTATTGATGCAGTGGCTGACAAAAAGAGCAGAATTATTCTGGTTAATACCAAACCTGATCATAGAACCATCACATATGGTTTTCTATATGCACAATTTAAAGGTTTCAGTAATTTTCTAGCTGAATTGAACAAACTGATGTTTACCTTGGATGGGCAGTAACTATATATTTGTGTGTGACTTAAACTGTACTCTGAATAGTGCTTTAGACAAAACTTCAAAGGGCAGTAACTGGGACAAATATAAAGTTAGGCTGCTACAATATTTCCTAGATTCAAACACAATTTGAAGATAGAGAGGGGATGGCTCAGAGGTAATGTGAGGAAGTATTTCTTCACAGAAAGGGTTGTAGATGCATAGAACAGCCTTCCTGAGGAGATCGTATAGTCAAAAACAGTGGGGGAATTCAAGAATGCATGGGACAGACATAAGGCAATTCTAGTAGGGGGTAGGAAGAAGTAGGCTGTGGGTTAACTAGGATCTGCAACTCATCCATCAGGTAGGGAAATGGGTAGACTAGGTGCGTCAAGTGGTCCTTATCTGCCATCAAATTCTATGTTTCTATGTTAAACAACTTAATAGACTTATGTAGAGAACTAAATGAGGGAAGTAGAGACTATATCTATTATTCAGCAAGGCATGACATGCTCTCCAGACTCGATTACATCTTTGTTTCTAGAAAACTATTAATAGATTGCCTGGGAAGCACAGCTACTACAGAAACTAGATTAATTTCAGACCATAGCCCAGTGTCCTGTAATGTGTTTTTTGACGTCAACTACAATAACAGGAAAGGTTCATGGTGACTGAATAATAACCTGTTGAAAAATTAAAAATTTCAGTACAGGACTGTTCAGGTCATGGAAAACTTTATGGTAGATATAAGGACCCTAGAAGGACCTGGGGGGTTGATAACAGGGAGCATGAACAACTCCGCCCAATGCAGGAAAGCAGCAGCTGAGGCAAACAGGATGCTGGACTGTATTGCAAGGGGTTTATCATCCAGGCATGGGGAGGTGATACTGCCCCTCTACAGATCTTTGGTTAGGCCCACACTTGGAGTACTGTGTGCAGTACTGGCAGTTGTATCTGAGGAGGGACATTAATTACTGGAAGGTGTGCAACAGAGGGCAACAAAAATGTTACAGGGGATGGAGGGCAAGGCCTACGAGAACAGGCTGAATGAACTGAATATGTACATGCTGGAGGAGAGGAGGGATAGTGGGGATATGATTGAAATGTTCAAGTATTTGAGGGGAATAAACAAAGCTAGCACTGAAGGGGTGTTTAAACAGAGGAAGGGTAGGGACATGAGGGGGTATGGACTAAGATTGGAGGGCAGAAGATTTAGAAGGGATATGAGGAGGCACTACTTCATGGAGAGGGTAGTGTCTAAATGGAATGCTCTACCAGAGGGGGTGGTATCATGTAAGACACTAGGAAGTTTTAAGAGAGCGTGGGACAGAGTACGAGGGAGGGTCTGGGTGGAGGGGGCTGAGGCCATCATGGGAATGACAGATGGGGAGGGGGTTGGGGCAGTTACAATCTAGGGGGCTAGCTGCACACTCGGGCAGATATTGATAGACTGGGTGGTGTGTTTCTGTTGGCAGATTTGTATGTTTGTATAATAATGTTTCTGATTAAAATATTGTGGACTGTTGGGATGCCTTTAAGGCTACCGAAGAGGGGCCATTATTTCAAAAGCGTCCTGCATTAATAAATAAAGATTAAAACTAAAACGGGAGGTAGAAACTAAACTCCAAAATTTAGAATCAGCAGTTAAAGGGGGAGACACTACCAAAGAACAGGAATTGAAAAAAAACTTAGGAGATTGATTAAATCAACAGAATATTTAGATACTTAGAAAAACTGGGCAAAGCATGCTAGAAACTGGAAAACTAACAGTGAAGTGATAAGTAGGGTCTTGGCTAAAAGATGACAAGCTTTAGAAAATGAGAGAGCAGAAATAGCTTCAAATATACAGTACTGAGGGACAGTTACTTATTGACCAAAAAAAGGTCTTATTAGAATTTACAAAATATTATTCCTCCCTATATATCTCAGAATGTTTTCCACTACAAGAGGATTTAGAGTATTATGAAAAATGTGTGGGGAAAAATGATCTCCATATGAAGCACAAACACTCACCCAAATTATATCCTCAGAAGAAGTTAGAAACACAATACATCAGATGGCAAAATCAAAATCTACAGGATTAGACAGATTCACTTTGGAATTTTACTTAACTTTTGAGGAAAAAATTATCCCATTCTTTTATGACTTATTCAATCAGATATTAACTTCAAATAAAATGCCTGACTCATTTTCTCAAGCATATGTTTTGGTAATACCAATACAGGGGAAAGACACCAACAAAATCGAAAATTATAGGCCAATAGCAATTCTAAATGTTGACTATAAAATATTCTCAAAAATATTAAATAATAGGTTACTCCCCCTATTGGGCAAACTAATACACCACAACCGAACAGGATTTATACCTGGTAGAACAATTCAATCAGGCTCGCTTAAAACTCAGTTTTTGGTGGAGTATCTAGAAAACTCAGGAATTTTGGCAGCCCTGGTGGCATTGGATGACATCAAGGCCTTCAATATGCTTGAATGGATTTATCTTTTCAGTGCTTTAAAATCTTTTGGATTTCCAGATGACTTTATTTGAGTGATTAAAACCATTTACTGCAAACCATTAGCACAAATAAAAGTTAATGGTAACTTTTAAACAAATATAGAATTGCAAAGAGGAGTCCACCAAGGATGCCCACTGTTGCCATTCTTGTTTGTGTTAGGCTTAAAGCCCCTGCTAAATGAGATTAAATCCAACAGAAAAATCCAAGGAATAAAAATTGCTACAGAAGAAACAAAACTTAATGCCTTTGCAGACTACATCCTTTTGACACTACAGGACCCTGCACACATTATGCAAGAACTAATGACTATAATTAAAAGATTCTCAAAAGTAGCAGGGTATAAACTAAAAGAGAATAAAACAGAAATTATTCTTTTTCATACTCTGGACTTGGGGCTTACACAACAACATATAAAGGTTAATATAAATAAGGATGGTATGAAATACTTAGAAATGTATACTCATAATAATTTAAATAGACTATACAAGTTAAAGTTCAAAGTTTTATCAGATACACTGTGAGACAGATTGTAATCCTGGGGCAAGATACCGTTATCTCTCTGGGGGAAATTCAAACAATAAAAATGATGGTGGTGCCATTTCTCTCTTACAGATTACAAACATTGATGACCCCTATTCCAGATATTTGGTTCAAGCAAATCAATAAACAAATTAAGAATTCTATCTGGAACAATAAACCACCCAGAATTGCCTGCCACAAACTTTGTCTTCCTGTGGATCATGGAGGTATGGCCTGCCCGGACTCAGAAAGAGGTCATATGTCTTATATAATGAAAATGGTTATTAAATGGGCTTATGGCAAAGACTCAGATGAGAACTTAAAATTTATAAACAATGGCCCAGATATTCAAAAGGGTTGCACATGGCTCAACAGTGTTGCGCCATGCGCAACCCATTGATGCACCCCGGCACGATATTCAAACGGGAAAAGGGCATGGCACAAATCCCGATGCACCGGAGTGCATCGGTGATGTATGCAGGTGCAGGTAGGGAGGCGTGCCCATGCATACCCTGCACAGCCTGATATTCAGCCCAGGATGTGCAGAGCCATGCATGGTCAACCCCTACCTGCGCCAGCACAAAGTTGATTCAAAAAAAAAAAAGGAACAACGGATGGCCTCCCACAGGTGAGCTGCCACATTGCAGGGCGCAACATGGCAGCTTCCACCTGTGGGTGGCCACCTGAGCTCCGGCTGCACCTCCGTGGTGGTGCTCCCCATGCCGGTTGGCGGCATCAGTAAAAAAGGTTTACATTCAATTGGTGGTCCAATGGGACTCCGCATGCCCTATCGGCTACAAATATAAAATTCCTCATTGGTGGTTCAGTGGATTTCGCCCTACCAATCGTGGGTTGTACCGGTCAATATCCCTTGTCATCCGGTGCTAGTGACCTGCTCACTCGATCGCTGGCTGGCGTACAAGGTCATAATCATCAATAATCTCAGGTGGTCCAGTGGACTCCCCGCCTTGCCTCACCACTGAACTTCACCGCCCCAATCCCTCCCGTCCAACGGTGGGTGGTAGCACTTACCTCGCCGCCTGACGTTGTTCGTCGACTGACACCATTGGTAGTTGTACAACCATTGGCCGCAGCAGTGTGAGCCATCGGGTGTGCAGCCCATACCATTATTATTCCAGATATGTGAATGGGATCCATTCACATATCTGAATGTGTAGTAGATATGGACTGCATGCCCATTGGCTCACGCTGTGGACCAATGGGCGCACAGCCCTACCGATGGTGTCAGTCGCGGGCGGGCGGGGTGGCAGGTGGGTGGGGTGCCGCCCGCCACTGACTGGGGAGGGGCGGTGGATTCAGTGGAGGGTGGGGTGGGGGTCCACTGACCATCAGGGATATTGATGATTCTTATTTATGTACATAGCCCGCGATCGAGCTGGCAGGTCCACTGACCACCAGGGATGATAGGAATATTATTTATTTACTTAGCCCGTGATTGGGTCGGCAGGTCCACTGGACCACCAGGGATATTAGGGATTTTATATATTTACTTAGCTCGCGATTGGGTGGGCAGATCCACTGGACCACCAGGGATGATAGGGATATTATTTATTTACTTAGCCCGCAATCGGGTGTGTAGGTCCACTGGACCACCAGGGATATTGGGGATTTTATATATTTACTTAGTCCTTGATCAGGTGGGCAGAGGTCCACTGGACCACCAGGGATTTCTGATTTTCCTTTTTTTACTGCAGCCCACGATCGGGCTGTGGAGCACATTGCAGGCTGCAGGGGGAGTCGGTCCCCGATGTATGCCACACTGGCAGGGCGCCAGGTAAGTCGAGGGGATCGTTTGATTGTGAGCAGTAAATGGGCCATAATGACATGCAAATGGCCCCATTTGCACCTTGCATACATTATGGCCCCATTTGCATGTGCACTTTTGAATATCACGGCTGCTGCACATAGCGCAATGGAACTTGCACTAGCTCATCCCCCTGCTCCACTCTGGCCACTTGCGCTGGTGCAGTGCCACTGTGCCATGCACACTGTGGGTCGCCAGGGTGCGATATTTAATGATGCTGTGCCATGGCGCAGCTCCATTGAATATTGCCCAGTCCACACCCCTGCGCAGCCAAGCTGCGCTGCACCCAAGCTTGCACCATAGCCTGGCACAGTTTGAATATCTGGGCCAATGTGCTTAAAGAATCTCTTTCTGAACAGCTAGATTTAACTCAATTACTGTTTTCAGCCAGGAAACAGCAGAAAACTAAAAGTGTGCTTGTGAAAAATATAGCTTTAAATGTACCAACAGAATTAAATGAAATGTACACCTTTCACCTGAAATTAAAATATGGAACAATCCTAACTTTAAATTAGGAGGTAAATGTCTATCCAATAAGCTTTGGGAAGAAAAAGGAGTAGCTAGATGGGAAGATTTCTATGAAAATGGAAATAAACTAACTTGCCACATGTTCAGAGAAAAGTTCCAGTTAAGTGAAAATCAGCTTTTCTGTTTTGACCAATTTAACAGCTTATATGCCAAGCATTGCAAAAGATGGGAGACGGCATCAAATAACAATGAAAGGGAACAGGCCCTGCTGAGATCTTTAGAAAGTAAAACTATTAAGGTATTTGCATGGTTAATGGGAGATCTATACAAACCACACCTTCATATCTGTAAAAACACCTTCATATAATGGGATGAAGAATTTAAGCAAAACAGGACAGACCAACAGTGGATGTGTTGGCCTGTCAGGCTATATCTCAATATGAATTAACTAGGGATTGTGTTATACAGTTCAAGGTTCTCAACAGGGCTTATTATTCTCCACATGGACTTTATAGCATGAAGTTGGGAACAACTAATTTGGCACTGTAAAGCTGCGGATGCAGATATGCTACGTTTTTGGGGTTGTATACTAAGTTCCAGTTGGTGGTCTACTGCTTTTGGAATCCTTAGACAAACTGGTTTTGAATTTCCACACTGGGAAGATCCTAGATTTACAATATTGGAAATGTATAACATCAGGGGGTTAAAAGCTAAAAATTGACTAATTCTCAAAGCAAATGTAATAACAGTCAAAAGACATACTAAAACAATGGAAATGTGACACATGCCTTACCCCCTTCCTAAAATTGAATGGAAACAACTATTTTGGCAGCACTTTACAAATATAAATATTTTCACAACTTTGATCCAGTGTGGAAACTATTAAATAAGGATACTGATCAATGATCAATAAAAGATTTTATCATTAATTAAAACTATATTTTTCTTTATTATTCACTGTAAGACATAATAAATTAGAGAGCTATGCACTTTTGGCTACTGTATTAAGATGTTTATTATTCAGAACTCCTTCACTGACATATTGACATTGATTGTATATATATATATATATATATATATATATATATATAGGCATATTTACAATACTCGAGAGAATAGCAAGTCCTACAATGCACCACACCCTAAATTTGCTAAAAATTCACAAATTGCTGCAATTCTTCCTTTTGTTGTTGTAATGTTACCAAAGAGATAGTACCCAGAAAATCTCTGTCTGATGAGTCTTTATTTTTCAGTGGCAGCTCATATAACACCAAATGTCTGCCTTAAAATGCCCTCCACTTTGTGACATAGCTGAAAGTCACTTTACAAAGTACATCATTTGTCTATTACCATAATGTCTCCAGCTCTGCTTATAGGCTTGATTAATGCAGAGTGCATCACTTATTGTATACCACTGCACTAGGAAAAAATTAAATGGATCCATCACTTGCTTTTTACACCTTTTAAGCCCCCATAATGTGCAACACAGATGGTGTCCATCATGTTCTGTCCACAAACATGATGTAATTCACTATACTGTATTGGTTATTGTTTTCAACAGCTGCTTGCTATTTTTCTTCATTTTGTTCCACCAGAATGCCCCAATTACTTTAGGTGGAGGAATTGCAAGGAATGATTACTTGTTTACCAAAATATTGCTGCCTGTGTGGTGTCCTATAATGATGCACATTATCTGGGGTTTGGTGAGTGGGTTTCTAGTCCACAAAACCAGAAGTGTACATTATGTCCTAGTTAGATTGTTTAGCACTGCTGTAAAGCTGGGACATCATGGACATACATCCATTCTGCAGCTTACGGATCCAGGAAGAGTTTGTGGTGTCCATGACTGTGCTACATGTTTGAATATTAGGAGAAAAGTAAGGGCTATCTTTGGGGGTGTAGTTAATGTTAAAATGCAAATGTATGGACTTATATCAGTTAACATCTGAAATGGATTTAAGTAAACTAAGTTTAGGCAGTAATCTATTCAAAATGTGTCAGTAACTGCAGTTGTGGAAACAAAAGACATCAAAGTAAACCAAACTGTTTGTAGTCCCATGTGCTGCACATTGACAGCACGTGCACTTTTCATACAAAAATAACAGGGAATGTAAATATATGTTATGGAGATAATCACAGAAAGACACATTAAGTATTTTGAGTTGGGTTCTGTAATGTGTTATTTTTTAAGTAAAAAGGTTGTCATTATGGGGCAGTTGTTGTACTGTTTGTGCATTACTAAGACACCATAATGCTTGTGTACTTTGTATGGCATGTTATTTCAGAGAATATAGTTCCATGTTACTGGTTTATTTCATACTCTATATGCCTCCTGGAAATAAAGTACCAAAACCATAAAAAAGACAAGCAAATAGTCCTCATTTCTAAGGAAAATATAAGTTTGTATTTCTTTTGTTTGGCCTCAAATAAGATGCATGCTTGACACAGTGACCATCTGAGAGGATTAAATTAAACAAAACATTTTCTCACCGAGGATATTAACTGCTCATCTGTTTATAAAACATTTTTGTTTTTCTGATGTTTCTCTTAACATTTATGCTTGTTTGACCATTTCGGTGATTGTTCATTACAAAGGCATCAAAGTGGTGCTGTCCTTCACAATTAACGTAGTTCTGGGTAATGTTATTGCTTTTATTTGCTTTTTCGTATCTGCTGTCCCTAAATGGCAGTTCAAGTTTAGAAGAGATATGCAAAAGCTTCTCTTTCAAGTTGAAGTTTTGATTTTTTTAAATCATTTGTTAGTGGAGCCCTATGAGTTTCTGTAAGTGTTTGGTGTCCCATGTGGTGAATGTTAGGGACAGTACAGGTTTTGGGGGAAATACCAATGCAAAAAACAAATGTTTTCTTTTCCTTTGAATTTTACCTTTGTGTCTGCCACAGAGTCTCCCTGGCTTATATTATTTGGGGGACATTTATGGTGTTTCTTTTCAATTTTATGCCTGTTTGACTGTTTCAGTGAATGTTCATTAAAAAGACACTGTAGCAGAGGTGTCCTTTGTAATGAACATTATTCTAGACAATCTTACCTCTTTTTTGGCTTTGTTTTGCATCAGTATGCCTCAAATACTAGCAGTCTCAATAGACCAAATGACTTTCTTCTGCTAGCTGCAGTAATTCCTGTGTTCATATGTTTGCATGATACAGAGATGAGATTCACTCCATGTAAAGAAGCAGAGATTATATATCAATAGAATATTTTTAATGTATGTAATATTTGTAAATGTCTTGTAGGTTTTGTTGTTTATATGCCATAGTTATGAGATGTGCCTAATTAATTACATTCAACGTTATATGGTTTGATGTTATAACATTGTTATACTTGTGTCCATGTTACATACGTTATGTGTCAGAAAAAAAGTTGTGTAAGCATAAAATATGCTTATTTTTGAGGAGATTAATTGATGTCTATCTTAAGCACATATTGGTGCATAGTTGTACAGCATAGGTGGTCCAGAAAATCAAATAAGATGTACGACATAGCTAAATTATAACATGTTTGGGTTAGTGATATAATGGTGTTTTAAGAAGGATGGTTCAGTGATGCCCAACAGGTATAGACTAAAAACAAATGATGAAATGTTGCACACTACATTACTTAAATAGAAGGCATAGGCATTGTGGTATCAAATAAACTTTATTGTTAAAAACAGAAAATATGACATCATGGACGCCACGTTACCCACATTATATTTTCCATATGATAACTTACAGTTGCAATTTTCAAAACATATAAACAATTAACTATCTTTATATTTGGGATTATACTACTACCACGTGTAATCAGTGCAAACAAAGCATACTCAAGAGCATTGAGCAAAATTTTTTGGGGGTCACAAATGTCACACTTGCTCTCTCCAGTATTGTGTGTGTATATATAGATATATATATATATATACAGAATATATATATATATATATATATATATATATATATATATATATATATATATATATATATCACCCCAAACTGATTCTAATAATGTTTTGGAACAAATGTTTGTAGCAAAATATTGATGACCCATCTTCCAGATAATTGTTTAAGATGCAAAAAATTAATAAAATATAATTTAAAAAAAGGATGCACAGAAATGGATATTACCAGCAGAAGCAAGGAGGTACTGTTGCCACTATACAGATTGCTGGTGAGACCCCACCTTAAGTACTGTGTCCAGTTCTGAAAACCACATCTCAGGAAGGACATAGACAAAGTGGAGGCAGTCCAGAGACGGGCAATTAAAATGGTGCACTGTCTGCATCAGAAGTCTTGTGAGGAGAGGTTGAAGGACCTCAAAATGTATGCCCTGAAGGAGAGGATGGGGGGACATGACAGGGACCTATAAATACCTTACAGGGGGTAAATTAGGAGCAGGAGGGAAATATGTTTCAGGGGAAAAGGTGCACAAGAATAAGGGGATGTGCAATGAAGCTGGAAGAGGAAAATTTCAAAGAGTTGTGAGGAGGTACTTCACTGAAAGAGTGGTGGATGGTTGGAACAGTCTTCCAGCGGGGGGGGGCAAAAACAGTGGTGAATTCAATAACACATGGAACTGGCATAAGGGTATCTTAGTGGAAAGCAAGGGGGGAGGGGGAGGAAGACAGAGATCCAGTAGGGTCTGTGGTGTTGGTATAGGCAGGTAAAAAATTAACAAACTAGGTGGGCCAAGAGGTCATTATCTGCTTCCAGATTTTATGTTTCTATGCTTCATAAAGTTCCTGTTTTTTTTAAGAACATTCTCTTTCAGTTATCTTCCTCACCATTTTGTGGCAATGCTAACACGTATCAAGAATTATGTTTCAATATAAGTTCAGTTTTGGTGAGGTGCACATAATGAGATCACACTGCACACTGCATTGGTAGCCGTGTTTAGAATTTTCACTCTCTTGTGAGAAGGGTACTGCTCCCTCGGTGACACTACCTCACTTATAATGTTCTATATCTGTTCTGAAGAAAAAATAGTACATTATTAATACAGAATTTGTAATCATGTTTATATTTGTTGCAAATTACTGTACTGCTCAATGCCATGATCAATAACTGTCAATTAGCACAGAATACTTTCATTCAATAGTAAGTTCATTATGTTCATAATACATTGTCATGTCATACAGTATGTGTCAATCCTGCATAGCACCATGCATATAATTATATAGAGGATAATGGCTGGGGTTCAGAGAATAACCATGTTGTAATTACTTCTAGAGGTTGCCATGACATAGTACACTCTCGAGGTTTACCATTGTCATGACAACCTCGAGAAGTGAATTCAACGTGGTTATTCACTGAACCCCAGCCATTAGCTTCTACAGTGTATGGGTTCTAGTCACTATAAAAGCTAATTGCACTCACTTTGTTTTTTTGATTGTAATACCATGTTTCCCTATTTGGCTTACCTTTTGGAGATATAAACTGGCAGGAGTAACTCTTCAACATCATTTATTGGCTACAGTTAGTTAGTGGCTCAAAGGGCACAGAATGAATAAAATCTTATGTCAAATCGACAATACATAACTTTTAAACAACTGCTAGTTACTATTTGTTATTAAGTATTTCCAGAAAAATATAAGGATTTTATGAAGAAACAGTCACTGCAATCTGGTAGGATACGCTGGTCACATAGTGACTGGGAGAGTTGCATCATGGTTAATGTCACCATGTAGCCATCAAGAATAGCAAGCGGCCTTATTACGAGTAGGAGAGCACTGACTGTGTGGACTGGAACTCAGCAAAGGTAAATAGGAGAGAACAGAAAAATATTTTTAGCCAAAAAAGAATTGGAAAATTCGTTTAATTAAGCTGACACAGAGAAGATGCTGGATGCCATGGCGAATGCTACTTTCTGCAAGCTGCAACTGCCAGACTAGAACATCAGTTTAAAAATGCTTGCAGAAACTAGCAATCACTGTTCTGACCACAGAGTCCAGAATTGCTTGAATGGGCATATCAGGGCAGGGGTGGGTGATTTGAATTACACTGAATGGATGTTCTGTTAGTAGAATATTGAAAGCTGTTGTTATTCTAAACTGTAATCCCATCGATGTGACATCCAAATGGAGGGTTTACAGACTTCAGATGTCACATTGATGGGATTATAATTTTATTACAGTGATGAATTCAGTGGCTAATAGCACTTAACCGTACATTATAACATACTTTCCCTGTGTGCATTGTCCACCTGTCACTCAAGGAGAGAAGACCTCAATACGATCTGCTGGACCATTCCAAACTACTGAACCAATTCCTTTGGTTCAGAAACACTCCATACTTCATCAACAACAGAGTATGGCAACATATCTTCATTAACTGCCACAGCAGTCCGAATTATTTGATCCAATAATGAGCCTAATGTCGGTCATCCATTGATGCTAGCAGATATAGTGTGACACCAATCCATGAAAGACCTCCAGGCGTAGGTTTGGTATGTTGGTGAGATTTATGGATGTCCTGTGACAGCTATAGACTAGACACCACATCATCAGCCATTTTGTACTGATGTGTGCCTTAAAATAGTTGTCAATTATTAATGGAAATTTTATTTGCAGTTATACAACCATACAATTTTGCAGTCACCATAACTCATGAAAATTTATAGAAACATAGAAATTGATGGTAGATAAGGACCCCTAGGCCCACCTAGTCTGCCCATTTTTTTCTATCTGCTGCAGAAACTGCAGACCCTACCTGATCTCTGGTTTTGATCTCTTTTCTATCACTAGGATTCCCCTATGCCTATCCCAGGCATTTTTGAATTCCCCTACTGAATTTGCCCCTACCGCCTCCACTGGGAGGCTGTTCCAGGCATCCACCACTCTTTCTATGAAGAAATACTTCCTCATGTTACCCCTTAGTCTATCCCCTTTTAGCCTCATGTCATGACCTCTTGTTCTAGAACATCTCTTTTTCTGAGAGTTGCTACCCTCCTGTACCTTATTTATGCCCATGAGGTATTTGAAGGTCTCTAGCATATCCCCTTTCCCTCCTCTCCTCAAGGGTATACATATTGAGGTCCTCCAATCTCTCCTCATATGGCTTTTGGTGCAGGTCCAGCACCATTTTTGTTGCCCTTCTCTGAACTTCCTCTATCCTGTCTATATCCTTACAGAGATCTGGCCTCCAGAACTGGACACAGTACTCCAGATGACGGCTCACTAATTATTTGTATAGAGGCATCACCACCTCCTTCGTTCTGCTGGTGATATCTTTCCCTATGCAACACAGTATCCCACTGGCTCTCCCCAGAGCCTTGGCACGTTGTTTGGCCACCTTTAGGTCATCTGATATGATTAGTCCCAGATCCCTTTCTTGTTTGGTGGCTGTCAGTATCTCTCCCCCATTGGGTAAGTCACCCCTGGGTTCCTGTGCTCCAGATGCATCATTTTGCACTTTTTTGCATTGACTCACAGCTGCCACACTCTTGACCATTCCTCTAGTTTACCTAGCTCCCTTTTCATTTTTTCTATCACTCCTGGAGTGTCTACCTTGTTGCAGATATTAGTGTCATCTGCAAAGCGGCATACCTTTCCTTGCAGCCCCTCTGCAATGTCACTTATGAAGACATTGAATAGGACTGGCCCCAGAACCAAACCCTGTGGCACCCTGCTGGTCACCCTCCTTTCCTCATATTGAGCTCCCTTTTATCACCACCCTCTGTGTTCTATCCTTCAATCAGGTCCTAACCCAGTTAACCACATTGGGACCAATTCCCTGGCTACCCAGCCTGTTTACAAGCCTCTTATATAGAATGGTGTTGAAGGCCTTGCTGAAATCAAGATAGACCACATTCACCACTCCTCTCTGATCAATTCCACTTCCCTGGTCACTCAGTCAAAGAAATCTATCATATTTGTTTGACATGACCTTCCTCCTGTGAATCCATCCTGCCTCAGATCCTGTGCTCCCCTGGATTCAAGATGTTCCACAATCCTTTCTTTTAGCAGTGATTCCATTATTTGCCCCACCTCTGAGGTCAGGCTGACTGGTCTGTAGTTTCCAGTTCCACATCAAGTTAGTGACTAAAAGACAGCACTGACCACAAATGGCACATGCAATAGAGTGAGTGCGCAAACAGAGATCTCTTTATTTTCGGGGGACTTCACCCCTCACACCCCCCATTGTGGGGGCTTTGCCCCCTCACATCCATTACTAAATATGCCAACTCTGGAGCGGTGCACCTCAGGGAGGGGGGGAACCCCCAGTCACCATTTGTGCACTCACTGTATTTCTGTGCCATTTTTGGTCAGCAATGTTTTTCAGTCGCTATCTTTATGGGCTTCCATAGTTTCTAGCCTCTCTCTTCTTCCACTTTTGTATAAAGGGACTATATCTGCTCTCCTCCAGTCCTCTGGAACCACTTCTGTTTCCAGTGATTCATTGAATAGGGCTGCCGTGGTGCTGTCAGCACCTCCTTAAGTTCCTTTAATATTCTAGGATGTATGCCATCTGGTCCCATTGCCATGTCCTCTTTCAGCTTTGCGAGTTCCTTTAGAACGCTCTCCTCCATAAATGGACTGGTGTCCACCTCCTTCGCCTTATTGTTCCTGCCACTTAATTGTGGTCACTTACCTTCCCCCTTTTCTGTGAATGCTGAACAAAAATGTTTATTCAGGATTGTTGCTTTTTCCAAGTCCCCTTCTGCATGCTCCCCTTCTTGCCCCTTAAACCTTGCAATGCCACCCCTTGTCTTTCTCCTTTCACTAACATACCTGTAAAATGTCTTGTCCCCTTTCTTTATTGCCTGGGCTAATCTTTTCTCCATTTGTACCTTTGCGCTTCTGACTGCCTTCCCTGCCTCCCTCTGCTTATCCTGATACACTACCCTATCCTCCTCCTCCTTCTGTGTTTCTTTGTACTTCCTGAAAGCCAACATTTTGCTCTTACCTTCCCAGCCACTAACTTTGAGAACCACAGTGGTTTTCTTTTTCTCTTGCCTTTGTTTATTTGCCTGATGCAAAGGTTTGTTGCCTCCACTATGGTTCCTTTTAGATGAGCCCACTGTTCCTCAACTCCCACTATGTTCTCCCTCCCTGCTAGGGTTTTCCTGAGACATACCCCCAATTTTGCAAAGTCTGCCCTCCTGAAGTCCAGGAGGACCCTCACTTTCACGTGGCTTGACTCTGCTGCTGTACTTATATTGAGTCACACCATGTGATGATTACTGGATCCCAGGTGTACACCCACAATGACATCTGCAATTCTGTCCCCACTGGTGAATACCAGATCCAAAACTGCACCCTCATGGGTGGACTCTAGCACTGGCTGTCTGAGGCATGCCCCTTGCAGGGAGTCCAGTATGTTCCTGCCCCTGGCTGAGGCTGCAGCTGGGATGCTCCAATCAACATCTGGCAGAATGAAGTCACCTACCAGCAGCACTTCCCCTTTAGTTGCCATCTTATGGATGACTTCCACTAGAACCTTGTCCAACTCTTTCCCTAGTGCTGAAGGTCTGTAAATCACACTCATGTGAGTAGCAGTGTCACTGCCCATCTCTATGGTGACCCACAGGGCCTCTGTCCGCCCTGCAATCCAGGTACCTCAGTTGCTTTTATACCCTCCCTGATACAAGGAGCTAACTCTCCTCCCTTTTCACCCTCCCTGTCTGTCCTGAATAGAGTATAACCTGGTATAGTTACATTCCAGTCATGGTTCCCATTATACCATGTCTCGGTTATAGTGACAATGTCCAGGTCAGCTTCTGCCATCAAGGCCACCAGACCAGGGATTTTATTTCCTGGGACGTGAGCATTCAAATGCATGGCCTTCCATATTTTGTTACTTCCCCTCATGTCATCCCCTCTTTTATCCTCATGCCTTCCCTCATTAGCCCCCCACCTTTAATCCCCTTTTTCCTTTTCTCCGCCATTCTACCTTTTCCTAGATTAGCTACCATTGGCGAGTTCCCAACCTTCGGGTCCTCCCTGCTGACTACATTAACCTGTGGGGATGGGCAGTTTGATTCTCCCTGCTTCCTTGCACCATCCCCTTGATTAGTTTAAATGCTTACCAATTAAACATTTAAACTGCTCACTAAGGACAATGGTCACCTCTCTGGATGGATGCTTGTCATCATCTTTGTACAGGCTCACATACCCACAGGTGGGTTCCCAGTTCCAATGAAGCTGAAACCCTTATCTCTGCACCAGCTCCTCAACCATGTGTTAAAGTCCCTGGTGCAGAGGTTCCTAGCCTCCCCCTTGCCATAGACAGGCAGCACCTCATAAAAGGTCACAGAGCTCGCTACCTGCTCAAGTCCCCTCCCCAACTCCCTGATCTCCTCCTACACTCTTCCTATCCCTGCCTCATCCCAAGCCAGGTCATTTGTCCCCAGATTAACAATGACATCCAGCTCCCCCTTCCTTGCTGCCACCTTAGTGATCCTCTGGATCTGCTTTCCATCCCCCCAAGCTGTGCCTCCTGGCAGGCACTTAACCTCCCTCTCCACTCAGCTACCTGACCCCGGCTCTACTCCCCAGACTATAGAGTCCACCACCAGGAATTTCTTCCTCTTCCTCCTCATATGGGGTCCTCTGCTATTCCCCTTGAGGTCTCCACAGTGGAGGAACTCCACATCCATCCCAGCCACTACTTTGGGTGCATCTGTGGGACTGTCCCACCCAGCCAGTGTGGCATTGGAATTCCATAGTGGTATGAGATTCAGGATGTGCCTATGCTCCACCAGCCTAACTCCCCCGAGCCTACTGTTGTCCATCTGCTCCTCCTTCCCAGCATTTTCTGAGGAAGCAGAGGTGGACTTGGTGGTCCCTGAGTAGGGGAGTTGGTCCTCCTAACCCAACCCAACTCAGCCTTGAATCTGGTAACTTCAGCTCAGAGAGGTGCCTGCAGATGGGGCAGCACCACAGCCTCCAGAAGGTCTCCCTGAAGACTGTCACCCCAAAGCCACTGCACTACACCACTCCCATCATGGATACTCCTTATTTCTAGACTGTACCTGTTATTCTTAAAATATATATATATATATTTGGTTTTTTTATGGTAAAAACTCAGTTTAATGTATCAGTTTGGGTTGTTCCACAGTGACAAAAGCAAGGAAATTCAGTGTTAGGGTTGCCATCCCTTGCACCTCATGCCCACCCAGCCTCCACTAACAGGCATCAGGGTGTGAGTTGGAGTCATAGGGCCTAACTCTCACCTCATTCCATGTGTAAATAAGCTGAGGTGGTGCAGTATAGGAGAATGGGGTGAGAGTTCGGCCCGATGACCCCAATACACACCCCAATGCCTGTTGGTGGGGGTGGGCATGGGGTGCAAGGGGTGGCAACCCTAACACTGAATTTCCTCACTTTTGTCACTGTGGAACAACCCTAACTGATGCATTAAACTGAGTTTTTTGCCATGAATTTCCCTTCTTTTTGAGAATGTGCACTATAAATAGTGAATGGTACTGTATGTGGTGGTGGGAGCGCACCATGCTTCCCATTTGTGCATAATAACCCTAACAGTAACAGTAATGCTAACAGTAATGGTAATGGCAATGGTAACGGTAATCCTTATGAGTACGTTAATGCTAACAGTAATGCCAACACCAACGGTAATGGTAACATTAACAAGAACAGTAACAGAAACACACACACAAATCATAATGCAAAGAGTAACAAAAATGCAAATGGTAATGCAAACACAAGTGGAAACGGGAACGCCAATGGTAATGTGAGAGGAACCAGTAACACAAACGGTAATGCAAACACAAGCGCAAAAGCAAACAGAAACAGTAATGCAAATGGTAACTGAAACACAAGCGCAAACATGAACACAAACACAGATGGTAAAGCAAATGGCAATGAAAACACAAACGGTAACAGTAAAGCAAACAGAAATGCAAATGCAAGCAGAAATACAAGCTCAAATGGTAAATGCACACAGTGAACACAAACGAAAATGCTAATAAAATTGGTACCAGAAACACAAACAGTATCGGTAATGGAAATGCAAATGGTAATGCCAAGGGTGACTCAAAAGGAAACAGCAACGCTAACAGTGATGCAAACATAAGTGCAAACGGTAACACACATGGTGATGCAAACAGAAACGATAACACAAATGGCAACAGAAATGCAAGCACGAATGTAAACACAAACACTAATGGTAATGCAAATGGTAAGTGAAAAGCAAACGGTAACAGTAATGCAAATCGAAATGCAAACGCAAATGCAAATGCAAACGGTAATGGTAATGGCAATGGCGATGCACAAGGAAACAGTAATGCAAGCAACAATGGAAATGCAAGCGTAAACACAAACACTAATAGTAACGGAAACGCAAATGGTAACACAAATGGTAATGAAAATACAAACAGTAATGGTAACACAAATGGAAATGCAAATGGAAACACAAAAGTAAATGGTAACTTTAACGGCAATGGTGACACCAAAGGAAACAGTAACACAAATGGAAATGCAAACGCAAGCGAAAACACAAATGCAAATAGTAACACACATGGTGATGCAAACAGAAGTGCTAATGAAAACAGTAACGGAAATGCAAATGGTAATGCAAAAGCAATTGGTAATGGTAACAGTAACGAGAACAGTAATAGAAACGCACATGCAAATGGTAACACGAATGGTAAAAAAAATGCAAACGGTAATGGTAACACAAACACAAGTGGAAATGATAACGCCAATGGTGATGCAAAAGGAAACAGTAACGCAAACGGTAATTCAAACGCAAGTGCAAAAGCAAACAGAAATGGTAATGAAAATGGTAACGGAAACACAAGCTCAAACGTGAAACCAAACACAGATGGTAACGCAAATGTCAACAAAAATGCAAACAGTAATGGCAATGCAAATACAAGCACAAACACAAATGCAATGGTAACGCACATGGTGATGCAAACAGAAACAATAATGCAAACAGTAATGGAAATGCAACCACAAATGTAAACACAAACACAAATGTTAACACAAATGGTAATGGAAACGCAAACAGTAGCGCAAACACAAACGATAACGTCAACAGCGATACACAAGGAAACAATAATGCAAGCTACAACGAAAATGCAAGTGCCAATGCAATGCTAACGGTAACGGAAACACAAACAGAAATGGTAACGTAAATGGTACCGACAATGCTAACGGCAACTGTAACGCAAACACACACACTTTGTTTGCAAAAGAGGTGCATCCAGCAGCACAGTGAATGCAAGGAATGTGGGCATAATAGTGGCCCTCGGATAGGAAAATGAGCACTTGGAATACTAAATTGATTATATTTCAGGAACTGTACGACGTAGAAAAAAAATTAAAATCTCATATATTTATGACTTTCCAGGCTAGTTTTGCACTTTGGGGGACTAAGAATTTTTGTGGCAAAAAGTCCATATCTTGAACCGTTTTTGAGATACAGGACCCAAATGGCGTGGTGGACACCATAATGTTATCCTATGGGAAAAATCATAAACTTCAAAGTGCTGTAACTTTGCAGCCCTGTAATATGTTGGCACCAAACCACCAAAAGGCACATCTGTGTGATGTTGGCTTTCATCCCTGCAAATTTCAGCCCAAAAGAACAAACTGTTGTTTTGAAGCAGGGTGGCAAAGATTTCCTATTGTTTTGGGCATAGTGTCACAAATTACTTTCACAAATCATGATACTTTTGCAAAACAAAATCACGAAAGTGACACATTTGCGACAGCACTCTGTGACACTACTTTTTACAAAAATTTAAAAAACATATTTCTATGGTGTTTCCCCCCCAAAAAAGACATGGCTGGCATTCTCAAGGCTCAACTAGGTGAACACAACAAGAATTGTGTCCCCAGAGGATCCCAAATTTAAATGCCAAGCATTTTTCTGACCACCAACTGAAAAAAAATGGCTGAATCATGAAAGTAAAAGGGTAATTTGCGACAGTAAGAACTGCATTTGCGACACTTTCACATAGTTTGTTAACTTTCCCAAAGACTATGATGGGGAACAGGTTTTTTTTGAATAACTTTTGAACCGTTTAATATTTTTTCACTAAATCTTCAAAAGGCACATCGGAACTGCATGTTCCCTGAAGCTTTCGGACCAATTGCGCAAACCATGTGACCTGTAGGTGCGAGCAAAGAAATGTGCAAAAATGCATAATTTATGCATTTTTTGCACTCTGTTGGTCAGCAACCATACATCCGACCGTAATGCAACTTGCGAGATCCACAGATCTATGGGACCAGACCATGCATTCCAAATGTCAAGCAAATCTGTTCTACGGTTGCAAAGTTATTAAGCTGCCAAATTTCAGATTTAACCTTAAATGAGGTACTCAAACCTAACTATAGTGGCACTACCATGCCACTATTACATATATATATATATATATATATATATATATATATATAAATTTTTTTTTATTTACTCCCAAGGCAGCTCAGTATGTCAATAACCTCACTTCAGCTCAAATTCTCCCTTTATGTGGCGGAGGTCCTACCTTCCTGCTCCTTGACAGGAAGTAGTCCCTCTGCCAGTCAAGTTGGACCACCTATAAATTACAAAAAGCAGTGGTGGGCAGAGGGGTGGGAGGTGGGAAGTATCGCTCACACTTACTAGCTCAGGTCCCCAACTACTGCTTACAGATCTTTTCTCCCCACTTAGCCTGCTATTTTCAAAAGGAAGAGAAGTATAAATAAACATTAATATACCTTTAAGGCAAAACTAGATGCTTTCATTCTACTCTGTCAACAAACTCTGGTCTTCCACCTCAGGACCCCAACTCGATGATTTGATAAAGGTACAAAATTACCTTGTCTTAGCTACTCCCTGTCCTCTACCAAGGTGAAGACACCGTGGGAATCTGTCTCCATGTCCAACATGCACATTTGCTACATGGTTATGAACAATAAGCCATGTTTGTGTGGTTGCTTCAGTATCATCGTCATCACTGGAAACAGCAACTCAAAACAAATGATCATTGATAGATTTAATCCAAAGATGGATTCCATCACAATCTTTCTTCTTGGATGCTGCTCTTAGCTTTATCCTGACTCTCGGACACTAACATAAACAAGTTTAACATATGAATATGAACATGTATGTACAATTGTAAACAATTCTTACAGTATATCCACGTTAGATTGTGTTGATCACATTGGTAACAACATAACACAGGTAGGTAGGTAAGGCTGAGAAAGTCATACGTTATCCACATCGGTGTCATGAGCATGGCATCTAGGCCACTTGTCCAATTAGACATCAACAGTGTTATGCAAGCACAAGCAGAGTGGCACTGAGGGGTGGGGAGCATTCACCTCACCTTCCACCATGCTGGTGAACTGGGTTTGGGTATGGACTCGGGTCGCTGTTGGTTGCCTGAGGAGGGGAAGGGATCGAGCATCCTAGGTACTGCTGTCCTGTTCCAGTGGAGGGGTGGCAAGCCATATCAGCATTTGACAGTCACCTGGTGGCACAGCAGGTCAGGGATTCCACTAGACAGTCTGCCATTCTGCATGTGGTACTCACCAATTCAGAAAGTCTAAGTGGAGTGTGGGTTGGGTGACCACCAGGGTCCAGCAACCACATTACTATATAGCGCCAGTTGGCCATGGGCACTAGTAAGCATTCGCCTAAGGCTGAGGTGCTAAACTTCAGATAGGCAGATTTCAACCAAATAAGGGAATTAGTGCTGGGCACATTAGCTGGTGTAGACAACATCAGGGGCTTGAAGGACAGCCCGGGGGGGTTATAAAAGGTGCCGTTCTCAAGTGAACAAAAACATGCAAGATGGCAGTTATCAAGAGAAACAAGTACAGTATAAGAGACTAATCTGGTTCTCTGAAAAGTTCAGGGAGGCAGTGAGGGCCAAAAGGAAGGCCTTCATCAGGTACAAAGAAAAACAGAGGGGGTAAAGAATGGACCGAGTATTATGAAAAAACTATAGAGTTCAAGGGGACAGTCAAGGTAACAAAGGCAGACACAGAACTGCATATTGTGGAAGGGGTCAAGGGAATGGAAGAACAGTTTTTTAGATATACTGTATAAAGGAAAGAAAAGATGGGAGGGTGCATTGATAGACTAAAGGAGGGGAGCAGTTTAACAAAAAAAGACAGGCAGAAAGTAGCCATGCTGAATGACTACTTCAGATCAGTATTCACTAGGATGAACAGTGGGCCATTAACAGAGAGCAGGATAAAGGCACCTGATAGAGGACTCATGGAAATGAGGCTGCAGAATTATACCAGTGAAAGAGTCAGAAAAAGGTTAGCAGCCCTCAAGATAAACAAACTCTGGCAGAGCTACCACGGCTGCAAATGCATTAACTAGGTAAGGGTGTTTTATGGGCTTAAACATAAACATGAAATGCATTTAGTAAGGCCTATGATACCGTTCCACATATGATTTGTGAACACGCTGGGCAGCCTGGGAGTGGGTCACAAGGTGGTAAACTGGGTTAGGAACTGTTTGAATGATAGAAGATAGAGAATCATGGTAAATGGTGCTCAATCTAAGCAAAGGAGTATGACCAGCAGGGTGCCACAGGGATCAGTCCTGGGCCCAGTCCTGTTTAATGTCTGCATAAATGAAATTGCAGAGGAACTGGAGGGAAAAGTGTGCCTGTTTGCGAATGACACTAAGATCTGCAACAGGTTGGACACTCTGGGAAGGGTGGAGAAAATGAGGAGGGACCTAGGTAAACTGGAGGAATGGTCCAAAGTGTGACAGCTGAGATTTAATTAAAAAAAAGTGCCAAATCATGAATTTGGGTTGCAGGAACCCAGAGGAGGATTACGGGGTTGGGGAGGGAGAAACTCATGGTCACTAAACAGGAAAGGTATTTGGGGGTAATCATATTGGATGACCTAAAGGTGGCTAAATAATGTACCAAGGCTGTGGGGAGAGCCAGTGGGATGCTGGGGTGCATAGGGAGAGGTATCACCAGCACAAGGAAGGAGGTGGTGATGCCACTGTGCAGATCACTGGTGCAGCCTCATTTGAAATACTGTGTTCAGCTCTGGAGGCCGCATTTCTGTAATGTAACTTAAAATCACAAATGAGTTAAACGGTTCTATTTTAGAGCTGTATCCTTCTCCCCTCTGCTCCCACTGGTTAGGTTAACTGAATGCAACCTTGAAATATATCTAGGCTAGCATGATGATTCACCTGCACAAGCTGCTTCTCAGTCCACATCACTGTCTTTTTAAAATGTTTACTTCTTGTTGAAAATAGCAGCTTGTCACAGTAATACATAAGCTAAAGTGATGTCAACTACCAGGAGCTGTAAGACATACTGTAGCTAGCTTGGCTTGAGGAAGGGTGGACATGGTCAGGACCCCATAGCAACTGAGATGCACATGCAGCAATTAAGCCCAGATACACTAACTTACCCTACAAGTGTTAAGTATCACAGTCTGCATAATCCACAAGGCTTACAGTGATGAATCTTCAAATGGTTTGGCTGGTTTGGGTTCTACTGTTTATAATGCAGGAATGAACAGTTAGGGAAGACATCTTTTCACAGATATATCAAAAATGATGTCTATGAGGTATTGTTATCCAAGAACTGGGTCACATTTTCATAGAGACAGATTACAGTTGTGGTACATGATTGTCCTGTTGTGAATCATAGAAACATAGAAACATAGAATTTGACGGCGGATAAGAACCGCTTGGCCCACCTAGTTTGCTCATTTTCCTACCTAACTGATAAGCTGCAGATCATAGTTAACCAACAGCTTACTTCCTCCTACCCCCCACTAGGATTGCCTTATGTCTGTCCCATGCATTCTTGAATTCCCCCACTGTTCTTGACTCCACGACCTCCTCAGGGAGGCTGTTCCATGCATCCACAACCCTATCCGTGAAAAAATACTTCCTCACATTACCTCTGAGCCGTTCACCCTCTATCTTAAAATTGTGCCCTCTTGTTCTTGCACATCTCTTTTTCTGAAAGATGCTACCCTCTTGGACTTTGTTGATTCCTTTGAGGTACTTGAAAGTTTCTATCATGTCCCCTCTCTCCCTCCTTTCCTCAAGGGTATACATATTAAGCTCCATTAGTCTTTCTTCGTATGTTTTCTGGTGCAGACCCTGCACCATTTTGGTTGCCCTCCTCTGGACAGCCTCCACTCTGTCTATGTCTTTGCAGAGATGGGGTCTCCAGAACTGCACACAGTACTCCAGATGGGGTCTCACCAACTGCCTGTATAGAGGGATAACAACTTCCTGTTTTCTACTATTGATGTCTCTCCCTATGCATCCCAGTATCCCCCCAGCCTTACTTACTATCTTCTCACATTGCTTGCCCACCTTTAGGTCATCTGCTATAATTACCACCCGGTCCCTTTCCATTTTTACTGTTGTCAGTATCTCACCCCCCACTGTGTACCCTTCCCCTGGGTTTCTGTTTCCCATGTGCATTACCTTGCACTTCTTTGCATTGAATCTGAGCTGCCCTACATTTGACCATTCCTCCAACCTTGCCAAGTCCCTTCTCAGCCTTTCCACTCCATCTTGTGTATCAACCCTGTTGCAGATCTTTGTGTCATCTGCAAAGAGACATACTTTTCCTTCCAGTTCCTCTGCAATGTCACTTATAAAGACATTAAAAGGACCGTCCCAGTACTGAACCATGTGGTACCCGCTAGTAACCCTCCTTTCTTCACTGTGTACTCCATTTACTACCCTTTGCATCCTGTTGTCTAGCCAATTTTTATCCAGGCTACCACCTTGGGGCCCACTCCAAGGCTGGCTAACTGTGTATTAATCTTTTGTGTGGGGCTGTATCAAATGCCTGTTAAAATCTAGGTAGGCCATGTCCACAGCCTCCCTGGTCTACTACTTTGGTCACCCAGTCAAAGAAATCTATTAGATTCATCTGACACGATCTTCCCATCATGAATCCATGCTGCCTTGGGTCCTGTGCCCACTGGCCTCTAGGTACTCAACAATTCTTTCCTTCAGAAGTGATTCCATCATTTTCCTACCACTGAGGTCAAACTAACTGGTCTGTAGTTTCCTGCCTCTGTCCTGCTCCCACTTTTGTGATGAGGAATCACATCTGCCCTCCTCAGTCCTCAGGTACCACCCCATCCTCCCATGATTTGTAAAGAGAGAGTAGCCAGCGGTGTCACTAGTTCTACCCTTAGTTCTTTTAGAATTCTTGGGTGAATCCCATCAGGCCACATTGCTTTGTCCACCTTCAATTTTATTAGTTTTTTCTTTCAGAACCCTTTCTTCTGTAAATGGACTGGTATCGACCCCCATCTTCAGAGTGTTTCTCTTGTTTGGTTTAGGTACCTCCCTCTCCTCTTCCTTTGTGAATACTGAGCAGAAATAGTCATTCAGTATCCCTGCTTTTTCACTGTCCCCCTCTAGTCACATTACCTCCCCTTTATTAAGCCTCAGAATCCCTCCTTTGGCCTGTCTTCGCTCCCTAATGTACCTATAAAAGGTCTTATCCCCCTTCTTAACAGAATTGGCTATCCTTTCCTCCATTTGGGCATTTGCTATTCTGACTGCCTTCTCAGCCTCTTTCTGCTTTAACTGATAAAGTTTTCTGTCCTGCTTCTTCTGTGTTTCCTTATATTTCCTGAATAGGGTTACCACCTGTCCTGATTTTCGCAGGACAGTCCTGATTTGGGCAGCTGTGTCCTGCAAAAAAGACATGAAAAATACTACATGTTCTGATTTCATAGTAGAAAAAATGTTTTCTAACTTTCCACTAAATGTTGCAGAAAACTGCAATACCTTAACTAAAATACCTTAAAATGATAAGAAACAATAGAAGCAACTATGAAACTACAATACTTAGCTTTAATTCTGATTATATAGAGAAAACAAGTCTGTTGCATTGGTCAAGGTTACATACTGTCCTGTGAAAAATCATGTTTCAGTAAGAAATGTCCCACTTTGGGCTTCTGAAAAGGTGGTAACCCTATTCCTGACTGCTACCTTTTTCTCCTTAACCTTCCCTGTCACCTCTTTTGAGAACCATAGTGTTTTTTCCTTCATTGTGTTTTATTGATTTGCTTTACACAAAGGCTTGTTGCCTCTGTGATGGCTGTTTTGATTACTCCCCATTGTCCCTCCACCCCTCCTTCTTGCCTGTTTGCTAGTGCTTTTCTAAGGCACTCTCTCATTTTCCCAAAGTCAGCCCTCCTAAAGTCCAATACTCTTGCTTTTGTATGGCTTGATTGTATGGCTGTGTTTATCGTGAACCACACTGTTTGGTGGTCGCTTGTTCCCAGATGGCTACCCACCTCTGAATCTGAGATTCTTTCTCCGTCCCCATTTGAGAGTACCAGGTCTAAGATTGCTCCCTCCCGAGTGGGTTCCAATACTAGCTGTCTGAGGCATGCCCCCTGTAGGGCATCAAGAATGACCCTGCTCTTGGATGTGCCTGCAGCAAAGGTGCTCCAGTTAACATCTGGCATATTCAGGTCCCCCATCAACAATATCTCCCCTTTTCTGCCATTCTAAGGAAGCTTTCTATCATTTCCTTGTCCATTCCCTCCCCCTGAGATGGGGGTCTGTATACAACCCCCGTGCGGATTGTGGTGCCATTTCCTGTCTCCAGGGTGACCCAGAGTGCCTCATCTGCTCCCTGTTTACTCTTTAGTTCTGTTGCTTTGATTCCTTCCTTTACATAGACAGTTACTCCTCCTCCTCCTCTTTTACCCTCCCTGTCCCTCCTGTAGATTGTGTATCCTGGTATGTTGACATTCCAGTCATGGTTCTCTGTGTACCATGTTTCTGTGACTGCCACAATATCCAGGCAACCCTCTCCCATCAATGCCACTAGTTCAGGGAGCTTGTTACACAGACTATGGGCATTGGTACTCATCACCCTCCACTTTTTGATAGCTTTACCCCTTTTAGCCCCATTCCTGTCCTTACTGCCTTTGCCTTTTTTTATATTTACCTCTGTCCTGCTCCCTAATAACTTCTCTACCTTGGTGTTTACCTCACTAATTACCATGTTTTGTGGGGGGAGGCTATGATTTCCCTTCTCCTTTTCAGTGCCTCCCCCCTTGGCTAGTTTAAATGCTTGCCAATGAAGCATCTAAACCACTCACCTAGGATCCTGGTTCCCCCCTCTGGACAGATGCAGACCATCGCACCAGTATAGGTTTGCATCCCTCCAGGTGGCTCCCCTGTCCCCAATGAAGCCAAAACCCTGAGCTCCACACCAGTTTTTCAACCACTCATTGAATTCCCTGGTGAGGAATGCCCTAGCATCACCCTAGCCATAGACAGGCAGCACCTCCAAGAAGGTTTCCGTATGCGCTACTTGTCTAAGGCCCCTCCCCAACTCTACAAACTCCTCTTGCACTGCTCTGATCCCATTCCTAGTCAGATCATTTGTCCCTAGGTGGGCAATGACATCCAGCTCCCTCCCTCATGCAGCTCCTCCCATGATCCTGAGGATTTGCTTCCTGTCCCTCCAAACCGTGGCACCAGGAAGGCACCTTACCTCCCTCTGCCCTTCCTTCCTCCCCCATTTCTACCCCCATAATGATTGAGTCCCCCACCAGGAGTTGTTTCCTTCCCCTGCGGGATCCCATGCCCACCCTCCTGTGGGTCTCCTTTCTGAAGGTTCCCAGCATCCTCCTTGGTCTCCACTGCAGGTGCCTCCATAGAGGAACCACTATCCACCAGAAAAGTGAATGAATTGTGGAGAGGTACAGCTGGAAGGATGCAACTCTGTTCCACCACCCTCTTCCTCCCTGAGCCCACCCTGGTCCAGCCTCTCCTTTTTCTTGGCAACCTCTAAGGTAGTGGCATTGGCCCTGGTGGTCCCTGGAGTGGGAAGGAGGTTTCACTATCTAGCCAGGTCAGCCTGGAGGCGGCAACCTCCTCTCTCAGACCAGAGAGGTGCTCTGCAAATAGGCAGCATACGCAGCCTCCAGAATGTCTCCCAGAACACTGCCACCCCACAGCCATTGCACTGCACCACTCCTATCATGTCTTATTTTGTGTCCCCTCCTGTTTCTCTGTATGCTTACTCTCTCCTCTCCTCTCCTTACAACTCTCACCCTTCCTGTTCTGGGACAGCAACTTCCTATCTTTTTTAGTAGCCTCCTTCTTCCTTGCTCAATGTCAGACCACCAGCAGCTGGGGGGGAGAGTGAGCTACTTTTTTCCTTTAGGGTTGACAAAACCAATGTTTCTCTATGATCCTTCCCTTCCTACTGCCAAACAGGAAGTTCATGTTGACAGTCAGATCCAGTGGCTATAAAAGTAGAGCTGGCTTAGGGTGGGTGGGATGGAGGGCAATTAGTAAGAAAAAAGGCTAGCAACAGGAAGTTGTAATTTGAGTCACCTGTTTTATAGTGTCTAAGCCACACCCCCAATTAAGCTGTCTCTCCTCCTACTGGTTTAGCAAAGTCAGCTGATACAATACCTTCCCAGCACAGAACACACACTGACTTTCTTTCTTTTCTTTCTTTTTTTCAACCCTAAATAAGACCCCTTCTACTTCTAATAAAGTATCTGTCAACTTAATCTCAACAGACACTGACTCTTGCTGAGATACAAGTTTTAAATTAATAAGAAAATGTAGCTTTTTTAGTTAGCTGCTTTCTGCTCTACAAGCAAGGCTAGCAACAGAATCCCTGCTGCTCTCTGTCACTGAAACCACTGTTAGACATGTGGCTAACTTATATCTTTAACTAGTGATTCTAGAATTTTACCCAGAACCTCTATTTATTCATTTAAAAATATATATTTTAAGGGGTGCCTGGTTATGGAGTATCCCAATATTTAATTTCAGTATTTTAGTGGAAACTTTGCACTCTGATTTTTTTTTTTATTTTGAATGTTTTGCTATATGTTGTCTGTATTTATATTAATTAAGTTGGCATCGCTGGTAATGTACAGGGGCAGAGGACAGAGTTGTGACTGGATATGAATAAGGAACACAAATATTCATTACATTGATTTGCTATCTCCACTGGATTTTTTTTACTGTTTCCCCTTTAATATTAATATTGCCTATATTCTAATTTTTTTTTTGTTTAGGCTATTGATGTAACTGCACAATTGCTTGCAGTTGCTTTTGTCTGCAACTGTTGCAAGTCTGAGTTCCAGTTTCCTTTTAAAATGGTTACTTTTGCTTTTATGTTTCTTTTAACATGTTTAATATTCTGACCATGTGGTTATGTCATGGCTTTTGTTTTCAGTTTTTTTATTGCATGTTTCATTTTTTTTTTGTTGAGTAACTTTCTTCACATTCTCATTTAGCCATCTTGCTTGTCATCATTTCTTGTTATATTACTTGATCCTTTTACTGTAACTATTGAAAATGATAATACATTGCCCTTTATAATCTGCCAAAATGTCAGTCACTGTTTTGTTATTTTAAATTTTATGCCAGTCAGTTTCTTTGATTTTTTGGGTTGTTTTGTTCTTTTCTACTGCATCAAGGACTCTTTCCCTTCCTTTTTATCCTTTTCAACAGTTTTCTATATTTAGGACCTGTATTGTACTTGAGCTTTCCTCCTTTCACACGCGCAACGAAAATGCATGTCAGTGCTGCTCACTTGCTTTACACATATAACACCCCCCCCCCCCGCTTTGGCTTATTTTATGCACACTTTTTCTTCTGTGTTTGTTTCCTTTTTTTCTCTCTTTTTATGGCTGTGGGAGGAGCCTACAGCTATTTTGAGAGAGCTCTGCAGCTCTCAAAATGGCCGATCGCAGAACCCCTTCCTTTGGACTTTTGGAAGTATCCTTCCGAAAGTCCAACGGAGCTTAAACCCCTCTGCCATGATCAACCCATGGAATAACACCCTCACTATTTTGGCTGTTTTTTTCCACATTCCAGTGTGTGAACTGCGCATGCGCACAACTCGTGTGCATATGCAGTTCTGCAGGTGCCGACATGTTGCAAATGGCAAAATGCCATTTGCTGTAGTACAACCTCCCCCAATTCATGTGGCACACTGGGAGCCCACACCAGTGTGTGGAAATGTATTGTTTTTTTTCTGTAAATTAGAAAATGGTCTCTCATTGTCGCATTTTCCCCCCCTCTTGCACCACCACCCAAGTCATGCCCAACATCGGAGTGCCCAATCCCCATGTCAGCATTCATGTGGCACACTAGGAGCCCACCCCACTATGCTGAATTTTTTTTTTTCTGTTTTTGCTGTAAATTAGAAAATGGACCCTCGTTGTCTGTTTTTTCCTGTAAACTGAAAACTGTCCTCACTGTCACTGCACTCCCCACCCTCCCACTGAGCACCCACCTCTCCACCTCCCCACACCCCCCCTTACCTCATACTTACCTTCGGAGGTCACCTCTGTCATCTTCTTTGAAAGTCTGCACTTTTCAGAGCCCAACCGCAAATTGAAGAATTAAAAGTAAGTGTGCTATACAGCCATTCAATAGAGTTTTCAACTTATGCTGATATCTCAGCCATTGTTTGGAATTTTTGCCCCCAGATTTTTAACATAGGGTTCTTGGGACCCCACCTCATGAAAACTGTCACTGTAATTTTGTTACTTGTTCCCAAAAAGTGATTTTGCAGTCACTGTGTGGAATCACCTTTAGGGATCGATTCACAAATTGACAGTGCAACTCTTCATGAAGTGGGGTCCCAAAAAGCTAATGTTGCAAATTTGGTGAAAAAATTAAAAAAACTGACTGCATTACAAGTGTGTGATGCGCAGTTTCTACTCACGCTCCTAACGTTGCCAATTTTTAATATTTTCATTCCACATTTTTATCATTGCCATTTTTTGCACACTTCCTTCAAAACAGTGCAGCTGTCATTTTCCACAACTTGACCAGAACGTGTTTACGCACTTGTGGCACAGAATAGCACATTTGCTTTGTGCAATCACTTTTCAGGACAATTGAACAAAATGACACTGGCGTTGTTAATGAGGAGAGGGGTCCAAAAATGGCCATGTTGAACATTTGATGCAATACCTCCAAAACATGGCCAAGTTACACTTGGGCGTTGAATAATTTCTGTGCACATGTCTAACTTTGGTCACTTGGTAGCTCTTCAAAGCCCTATAGCCACAGGCTAGAGTTTGTTCTTTATGGTCCTGATTTCTACAGAGATACATATTTTTGATTTAAATTGACAATAAGTTGATTCCATGGATTTTGAATATTTGAGCAGTACTTGTTAATGGCATTGTATTACTGGTACCATAGGCTTTATATTTAACATCCTGAAATTGATGTCAACATGAATGTATAATGTTCATGTACCAGCTATTTACTAACATACAAACATAGAAGCTGTTGGCAGAAAAGGACCTCCTGGCCCATTTAGTTTGCCCTAAGGTCCCCACCTACTGGGCTGCCATGGACCATGACTGATCTCCAGCCTTAACTCCCCCCCATGCACCAGTCCTTTTACCAAGGTCCTCTTATGTGTATCAAATGCATGTTTGAAACACGTTACTATTTTGGTATCCATTACCTCTGCTGGCAGGCTGTTCCAGGTGTCCACCGCCCTCTCTGTAAAGAAGTATATACTCGCATCCTCTCTAAGTCTCCCCCCTTCCAGCTACATATCATGCCCCTTTGTCCTTGAACATCTCTTTCTCCCCTCTTCCTCTTGTCTTACCTTCTCCCTCCCCCACCATATCTTCTCCCACTCCCCACTGTCCTATCCTAGATCCCATGTGGCCTGACCAGTGGCTTTAACTATGGCTATAAATGCTGGCATATATCCACCAACCTCTGCACTTACTTCCTACTGCTCTTCCAGCCTCGATTCTCTACCTACTGGGTTACCGTAGAGTAGTAGCTGACATGTATGTAATTATATTTTACACCCTTGTCATTTAAATCCTTGTTCAATTTTCTCTTACTCCATGTAACAATGTATATAATTCCTTGTTCCAGTGTTTCCTATGTTACTCCTGCTTCATGTTTCTGAGGTGTTATGCTTATCTTCCAATGTGTAATTAATTTGTGCAATTCATTTCTATGTACAACTGTATACTGTTGCTCTCCTCTGTACCCCCCCCCCAGGTCGCTCCATGAGACGAGTATCTTTTTGCTCAGCATGCCTTTCCTGTTGAAACATTTCAATAAATAAATAAATTTCTCAGCAGAACGGAACCTTCCTGTACCTTCTTGATACAGTTGAGGTATTTGAATGCTCCTAGCATGTCTCCCCTTTCCCTCCTTTCCTCTAGAGTGTACATATTTAACTCCCTGAGTCTTTCCCCATAGTGATTCTGGAGCAGGCCATACACCATTTTAATTGCCCTTCTCTGTATTGCCTTCACCCAATCTTGATCTTTTCTGAGATGGCTGGGACCTCCAGAACAAAGGATCGCAACAGAAACAGCAAATAGGGATCATAGTAACATCAAGAAAAGAGAAGCATAAAGAATATAAAACCAATTAGTTTAACATTGGTCATAGAAGCTGCTGGCAGAGAAGGACCTCCTGGCTCACCTAGTCTGCCCCAAGGTCCCTTCCTACTCTGTTGCTATGGACCATAACTGAGCTCAAGCCTTAACCCCCCCATGCACCAGCCCTGTTACCTAGGTCCCCCTTATGTGTATCCCATGCATGTTTGAAACCTGTTACCATTTCGATACCCATTACCTTATTTTATTTTTTTTTATTTTTAGTTGTTTTAACCAGGAGTAGCACATTAAGCTGAAAGCTTTTTTACAGGTGTGACCTGGGAGCACAGGGAAGTTAAGTGACTTTCTCAGGGTCACACAGTATGCAAGTGGAAGCTGTGGGATTCAAACCCAGGTCTGATCTGCTGGATGTCACCAGATTTGCAGCTCAAAGCCTTAAACCACTGCACTATACTGCCTTGCTGGCAAGCTGTTCCAGGTGTCCATTACCCTATCTGTAAAGAAGTATTTCCTCACATCCCCTCTAAGTCTCCCCCTTCCAGCTACATATCATGCCCCCTTGTCCTTGGACACATCTTTCTCAGCAGAATTTAATCTTTCTGTAACTTAAGAATACATTTGTGGTATTTGAATGCTTCTATCATGTCTCCCCTTTCCCTCCTTTCCTCTAGAGAGTACATATTTAACTCCCTGAGTCTCTCCCCATTGTGCTTCTGGTGCAGGCCATGCACCATTTTGGTTGCCCTTCTCTCTGCTGTCTTCACCTAGTCTATATCTTTTCTGAGATGGCTGGGACCTCCAGAACAATTGATTGCAACAGCAACAGCAAATAGAGATCATCATAACATCAAGAAAATATAAGCATAAAGACTATAAACTCAATGAGTTTAACGTTGAATCAGTTCATGAGAACTTTGCATCATGGTCTGCATTTGTAGTCTAATGCAGCTGTAACCATTAAAGTGTTGTACTCCCTTCTCTCTATAGATATCTTATGACTTGTTATACATCCCTGGCAGTAGAAATGTCTTCCTGTGGCTTACCCAGGCACTTAAGATAAGCAAGAAAAAAAAACTCCTACTTTTTAAGAAAAAAAAACAGCTTTGTTTGTTTAGACAGCTGTGTTGTCCAGCTGTAGGTATCACAGAGAGAGAGAGAGAGAGAGAGAGATAATGGGTTGGCTTTGTGTGGCTGCAGAGATAGGGAAGAGAAATGAACCTAACTGTTTTTCAGGGAATGCAATTTGATTTCATATATTACCTTACATGCATGATGTATCTTACAGTTGAGGTCTTAAGAGTTGATGACAAGTGAGTTATTCCATACAGGTAAAGGGATACAGCTGTATCCCTAAGAGATACAAACGTGACATGTCACTTTATCAATCATTTAAAACAACGCAAGTTTAGTTTCACATTCTTACTATGAAGGAAGCAAATAAAATCAACCAGCATGGTTAAGAAAGAAAGGAATTCACACCTCTGGATGAGTGAAGGAGGGGATACCAGCAAAACAAGTTTCTCAGTTTGCAAATGGTAGTAAATTAAGCACTGAAATTTAACAAAGAAAGAAATGGCCCATAAAAAGCTATGGAGGAGGTTTCAACTTGCAAAAAAAGCAGCACTGGGGAGGGATCAATTAACTTCTCTCAAGCCAGAGGAAAGATCCATTTAACATTATGGAGGAGGTTTCAACTTGCAAAAAAGGCAGTACTGAGAAGGGCTCAATTAACTTCTCAAGTCAGAAGAAAAATAGTGCTCTTCAGCTGCCATACACACACACAGGCAGAATAGTAATGAGGCTTCAGTGGAGGACACTATTTTTAACACTCTCTCGTGTTGTTTGGTAGGTAATTTATGCAGGGAGTCCTTTTCTCAAGCAAAATGTTTGCAGGGCAATGCCCACTGCAGCCATTAAAACAGGCTGCGGCAGGATGCAATGCATCCGAGTGTACTAAGGGAATTTTTTCAATAGTCATTTTTTGTCCTCATATAAGTCTCACCCCACTTCAAGAGGTGTCCTCAGCTCCGTCACCTCATCATCAACAGAACCTACTGACCTATGTTAATGCCCCATGCCATATCCCCCAATGGTGTGAGCACAGGAATGGTGTCTGGTCCCAGAGATGTGTGGATCCACATAGAAACATATAATTTGTCAGCAGAAAAGGACTACCAGACACACACACACACAGTCTGCCCATGGACCCCACACCCATAGTGCATACACAGACCATAGTTCGTCTCTGGGGACCACACCCTCCAAATCTGTGTGCCAAATATTTCCCTATGTCTATCACTTGCACCCCCAGAGCCTTCCACTGTTTCAGCTTCCACAAATCCAACTGACAGTTGGCTCTGCAACAACACCATCACCTCTGTGAATAAGTATTTCCCCACACCCTTACCAAAATCACACCCTTCCAGTTACAGTGATTGTCTCCTAGTCCAATAACCCATTCTCCCTTAAAATAGGCTACATCCATGCACTTTGTTAACTCTGTTGCAGTACTGGAAAATTTATATCATGTCTTACCTCACTCTCTCGTCCTACAGAGAGTACATATTGAGACCACTCAGTATTTCTCCATATGGCCTCCATTACAACCACCACAACATCCTATATGCCCTTCTCTGATTTGTCTCTACCCAATCAATATTCCTCCAGATGCGTAGTCTTTACAGCAAGACACAGCATCACAGGTCGTAGCATAACCGACATTAGTACAGCGGCAGCACCACATCCATCCTGCTAGGGGATTGTCTTATTGCACTTAACAAGGATTCGAAGGCTGTTATAAATAACAAAGCATGACAAGGGATACCCTTGTCACAACCTCATGACTCAATTGTCACGTGATGGCTGCCTGAGAGTGAAGACGTGTGTGCTGATTGAGATCCTGCACCCCTGCCTAAAATAAGCTAATTTTGCCATCTGAACTACACAGTTTACTTGCCTTTACTGCGTCCTTCAACCTTATTTCATCAGGGAGTTGGTAGAACCAGGAGATCTTGTCTGAATGGAGGCAGAAATTAAAGATTCTCTGCCACACCACATGCCGCTGACAACACCGATGAGGGACAAGCAGTCCAAGCCGGCGAAGGTGTAACCAACTGCCACAGTATCAACACCAGCAGCTCAGGCTGCATTAATTGAGGGCAAATTTCAAGAGGCCCTTAATTCTTTAAAAGAAATACTGACCAACTTGTTGTCTGTTCTCCACACCATGAAGGCCACCATTGAGCAGCTGGTTACCCGCACAGGAGACAACAAAGCCAGAATTTCATCATTAGATGACTGGCGCAACAGGACTGACCCGGAGCTCACTGCCCTACACCACAGGATGAAGAGAATTGAAGAAAAGATGGAAGACCTGGAAGGAAGGTCCAGAAGAAACAATTTAGTTATCCTGGGTCTGTCTGAAAAGGAGGAAGGTTGGGATGTGATCTTGTTTGTACAAAGATTATGTGAGAAGGTGGAAGGCCCTTCTCCTAATGGGCCTACCTATGTAGCTGAGTGAGCCCACATAGCACTCTGTCCAATTCCCCCACAGAGCACTCCCCCAGGCCACTCATTTTCCAACTCTTGAACTTCCTTGATAAATAGCATATTCTAGGAGCGATTAAGGATATCAAGGCGATCCAGTGGGAGGGTAAAAAAATTAGAATTGCTCAAGATCTGCCGTACACTGTCCGAAAGAAGAGAATGGCTCTGTGTCCTGTTATAACTAATATCATAGCTGCAGGCATTAAGTTTAGGATAAACAATCTGGCCCTTCCCCAGGTTTACTTAAAAGATCAGTGGCACTCCTTTGACTCAGCAGAACGGGCGAGAGTAGCCCTCAAAAATATTCTTCCAGACCTCTTCAAGTGAGGACTTGATTGCTACATGGATCCTCTTTGGCACTCGCGGCATGCATATTCTTTCCTGCTCTGACTCAACAACCAGTTTATTATATGGCGACTTCAGTAAAGAACTTTCTCACTTGTAGCCTCATGCATGTACGTACTTATGCCAAGTGAATGGGTATGGGATTTGTTCTTTGCCGTCACGACTAAAGGCTATCTCAGGAAGCTGAGCAGTTTACCTTAGTTTGTTTTGGGTACACAAGAAACTAGTAGGAGTTTTCTTTGACAGTGGTTTAGTGACTGGCCTGGGACTTTTAGTTGGGACATGATGCCAAGCTGATTGACAGGGCTAAGGAGTTGCTTTTATTTGGGATTTCCTTTTCTCGCAGAGCCAGCAAGCTAGCTTTATTTTGAGTTCTCTCACGATTGTGAGGTGCACAGACTCCATCTAGTGGACACTTAAAGATATAGTACATCAGTCTGGGTGCCTGACATATAATTGACTATTTCCCTTTTTTGTTTGATGCACAGATGCTCAGCTTGTCTAAATTGAACCAAACCTGGATCTGCATTTGTTTTGCCCAGGAGTCTGGTCTACCCACTGATCAAACGTTTTGATCTTTCCTTTGAACCAAAATAACAAAGTGCTATTTATTTTAGGATTATTCATGAATTTACAAGAACTTCCTCGCCATTGCAGTTATTTAGGGAGAGGATACTTAATGTAACTTGCACTGCTTAATTCACCTCAAGTGTTAGGTGCTTACATAGTATAAGTTTTATTTACTAGCTGCTGAAATACAGTGGCAATTACTAGAATTTGGTTTAAGTGCTGACTTTTCCATTAGCAGATTATATCTTTTAGCCACTAGAGGGCCAGTTATAAGCACACTTACCCAATCCAACCCAATACAATACAATACAATTCCTGCCTGATTTCACTTACTGTGTGGTCAGTCTATCACTAGTCATCAGTCTTTGCACCCTCCCTCTTCTACTGATTGATTGGCCACACCCGGCCAAGTTCCTACCCAGTCCTTCTGTGCACTTCTACTCCTCCTTAGAGCTACTGATCTGCACACCAGGCTTGCTGTCTCTGGCAGGCATGACACTTCCTAATCCTGTCTTCTCCTATCCACTTAACCAACTGTGTCCATAACTCTCCTAGCCCTCGTATTTGAGGTGCCATGGCACGCTCCTTATACTCAAGCCTTTTCTTATTCCTAACCACCTTATCCATAGCGGCTCACCACAACAAAGAACAAGGATCAGGTCCACTTCTGGAAATTTCCAATCCTGTAACCGGAACCTCATTCCACTGCACCTCCCCTTATTTAATATGTCCACCTTCCTTTATCCTCGGCCCATATCCTTCACCCTTACACTTTCTGCTCCCTTCATATATGTCGATCAGAGCACTCTCCTTAGTTTCCCTTTACTGCCGCCCTAGCATTATGTTGCACCCATCATCACCTTGCGGAGGGTCACAAAGGAAAAGAGCACTCCTATCCTGCAAAAACTGGATGAAAAAAACTGCTTCTCTTGCTCCTTCTCTGTTCAGGTAATGTAGAACTAAACCCTGGAACCCCATTACCACTTGCATCTCCCGCAGAATTTGCATCTGCACCCGGACTTAAGTTAATGTTAGTCAACATATTGAGCCTCGCAAAAAAGTTTGATCAGCTCCAAGTATGGGCTGCCCATACTGAGCCGGACCTCATTATTATAACCGAATCCTGGCTCAAAAAGTAAACAGTGATCGACAAGTCTCCCTTCCTGGCTACAATCTGCACAGGGCAGATAGGGAAGCCAGAGGGGGTGGTGTGACCATCTACATTAAATCTAAATTTACAGTCAGTGATATTCACTGTAAATCTAAAAAAAGGAGTACTAAATCGTATCTCTCAAATTACACCTTCCATCCACTATTATTGGTGGTTATCGCCCTCCCATCTGGTGGCACTGACATCCTCACCATACTTAAATCCTTAGCCAACACTGGAACTTTAATACTTGGGGATTTTAATATGGACTGGCTTGCCCCGAAGTCGCAGAGCCTGAAATCCTTCTGTGATGAAGTCGGCTTATCCCAGTTAGTCGGTGAACCCACTAGAACCAATACATCCAATCCCAACAACACTTCTCTCCTTGATGTCATACTTTCTACACATCCCCACAAAATTATTCACTCTGCAGTCTTCCACAATGACATGAGTGATCATGGGGTGGTTGTTTGTACAAGATCACAAATTATAGCCTGACAGCAACCAACACTCATAACTAAGCCTTTTGCAAGTTTAATGCATCGGACTACTTATCCAACTTGAGCAAAATTAGATGGCAAAACCTCTACCATGCCAAAATAATCGATGAGGTGGTCACTGTCCTTAACGACAACCTCACCACTCTGGCCAACAAGCATGCCTGTTTGATCAAAGTCAGGGTGCGTAAAACATCCAACCTATGGTTTACATCAGATCTCAAGGCTACACTCCTACGTCGTGATAAACTCTGGGCTAAGGCTAGAAAATCCAAAAGCCCAGCTGACTGGCAAGCATTCAGAGCAGCTAGAAACACCTGCATTAAACAAATCCGCACCAGCAAAGCCAACTATTATGTCTCCACCCTTGAACAGGCAAAAGGGAATTCCCAAAAAATCTGGAAGACACTCAAGACCATCGAAGGTCGGCCTGTAGCCCCCTCCATCCCTCTGAAAATCCTCAGCAATGGTAGGGCTGTGGAAAACAGTTGTCTAATCCTCGAGGAAATCAACAATCACTTTGCAACTGCTGGCCTAGCTTTCGACTCTTCGCCTTATGCAGCCTGTGGTAGCAACCAAGACTGTAATAACATTGACTCACAAACTTTGTCCTGCCCGCTCCAGTTGTGCCCGCTTAGCTATAAAGAAGTCAAAGATTCACTTCTTAACATAGACATTCAAAAAAGTGAAGAAGTGAAAAGTGAAAATAGAAGTTCAAAAAAGGGGACAATGGTCTAGAACCTTTTTTCTTTATCTAGGCTATCTCGACCTCACTGCCCCTATCCTCCACATATTCAATCTTTCCATTTCCACTGCCACTGTTGCCTCCTGCTGGAAATCTGCCCATGTCCTCCCATTATTCAAGTCAGGGGACCCATATTACCTAAACAACTAAAGGCCCATCTCAGTCTTACCTGTCCTCTCCAAAGTCCTCGAAAAGCTAGTTTACTCCCAAATGAAACTCCATATTGAATCATCTGCAATCCTCAACCCTGTGTAATCTGGCTTCCAGCCCAACCATAGTATAGTCACTGCTCTAGCCAAAGTTACCAATGAATGGATCACAGCCATGGACTCCAAGAAAGTTACTGGTGCAGTATTTTTAGATCTAAGTAAAGCGTTCTACACTGTTGACCACAATCTGTTAGTCTCAAGCCTAATAAAAGTAGGCTTCACCCCCTTGCTGCCCAATGGTTTACCAGCTACCTATCTGGAAGGACCCAGGAAGTAAAAGTTGGTGGCCTCTTTTCTGCATCTTTTCTGCATCCTTCCCAGTTGTCAGGGGTATCCCGCAAGGCTCCATATTAGGTCCCATCCTCTTCTCCCTGTACATCAATAACCTTGACGCACATATATCCCAGTTTCATCTGCATTTCTTTGCTGATGATACTGTACTGTATACATCAGGGCCTACACTGGCTGAAGTGAGGGATGTACTCCAAGTCGACTTTGCACAACTAGAAATCAACCTAATCAATGCCAAACTACTCCTCAATGCCAAGAAAACTAAGGCCATGCTGTTTGCGCAAAACACCACCACCACTTCCCTTGCAAACATGCACAAAGAATTAATGACTACCTCCCTAGGTGAACCCCTTGAAACCACCTCCAAATTCAAATATCTTGGTATGTGACTAGACAACAAGCTTTCCTTTCATGACCACCTCGATGATCTGGCAAAGAGGCTAAAAATTAGGCTAGGTTTCTTCTTCCATAACAAGTCCCTCTTTCCATTGGATACCAGAACTAGTCTGGTACAGGCCACTTTCTTACTGCTACTTGACTATGGAGATCTAATCTATTCCTCCACAGCAGTCTCAGGACTCAACAAACTAGACATCCTCTACCACCGTGCCATACGGTTCATGACAAACCTACCCTACCGAACCCACCATTGCGATTTGTACCTAGCCGCTGGCTGGACATCACTCTCAACTAGACGCACGCTTCATGCTGGTAGCTGGACTCTTAAGCTACTCCTGAACAAGCTCCCAAAATATCTCACAACCATTTTCCGTATTTCCTATAGCACCTACTCTCTTAGGAAAAATTACCTCCTCCTCCTCCTCCTTGATGTACTGAGAACTCGCACTTTGCTCAGCAAGTGGGCCATATCGAGCATACTCCCAACTATCTGGAACCAGCTCCAAGGCGTACTGAAGCTTCCTGGTACTGTCCCTGTCAGCCTATAGAAAAGGTTGGCTGCAGCAAAAATAAAAGATACGTGCAGCTGCTTCTAAATCCTAGCTCACTGCTTCCTCTTACTTACCTAGAAATTAGCTGCCTTGAAACTCTGGAACAAACACTTTGTACCTTTTTTTTTGTACTTGTATTTTTCCATGTCATTGTCATTTTTATGCAGCATGTTAATGCTTGCCCATAATTCTGTACTTGAATTTGTACTGTTTTTTTGATTATGCAATCTATAATTACCTGTCTGTGTCAAAGGACCTCCTTGTGAATGAACTTGCTCAATGGAATTTTCCTATAATAAACTTGAACTTGATTCCTGACATTGGGGCACTCCACTAGCACTAACTGTATCAAGAGGAAACGGTCCCTGTAAATAGGGGGTCTGCTTCCCAGGACCTTAGAGTACTATGGCGCATCCAACTCCACCTAACAGCTCACCCATGATCTCTCTAGATACGGGGACCCCATTCCATGAATAGCCAGAGGTTTAATGGAGTGACTCATCTGTGCAGAGGCTTTGTCCTTGCACATTCCTTAGAACCTAAAAACCTGTTACTGGAAATTGACTGATCATGGGCAGGGGTGGGGAGAGGCATACACTCTGGGCAGTGTGGTGGAATCATGTCCCAAGGATGTATGGAGATGCAGTCAATAGGACTGGATGGAAGAGAGGGAGCTGGGAGGTTCTTAGTGATGTTTGTGTATCCTTTTTTTTCAGATTTCAGTGTTATTTGTTGGTGTTCTTTGATGAGGTAGTGTTATATGGGAGGGTGGGAGGGATGCGGGGTTTACAGTTTGCCTGTCATTTTGGGTTATGGTATGGGTCCTTTCTGTTCCCCTGCTGGGATGAGGGTGGAGGAGGTGGGCAAGCCTGGCATGTCAGGGGTCTATGAGATGGCATCTTCGTTTATCTGGAACAGTATTAAAGGGAAGAAGGCAATGTTTCTTGTAGTCCTTGGCTGAACAAACACTATGGGTAGTCAATATAATTTTATCAGTTGGAATATTAAAGGGGGCTCGGGACAGCCGTAAGTGAGCTATGATTTTGAAGCACCTCCATCAATTGAGGGCTCACTTTGTCTACAAGACACTCATCTTAAGCGAGAAGATGTCTTATTATTATGGAGGCTCTGGGTGGTACAGGTCTTTGGGGCCGGATCATCCTCCAGACGGGGGGCACAGCGATTTTAGTGGCCAAATCGGTTCCATTTGTAATGACACAAGAATGATGGAACCCATCGGGACGGTATGTTGTCCTCCAAGGTACCCTGGAGTCCTTTCCCATAATTTTAAGCTCTATTTACGGGCCCAAATGTAGAGACCCTGCAGTTTTTCATTGACCTGCTATCAGTGATAGCAATTGATCCCCCTAAACTCACCATACTTGGAGGTGACTGGAATTAGTACCCCAATCTGAGGTTGACCATTCGGATAGCAGAAGAGTGGGCCTACCCCCGGCCCAAAGGGTGCTAAGGGATCTTATGACAGGCAGAGGGACACTGGACGTATGGCGCACACTGAACCCCATGGGACGCCAATACATGACTTCTCCCCACCACATAAAACCTTATCCTGCATAGATTATTTTTTACTCAGTTCTGCCTCCCTCTCTCCCGGGGGTCTTGGAGGCAGACATTCATCCCAGGGTCCTGTCCAACCATTCCCCAGTTAGTCTCTCCTTCCTTCTACACCCTGTGGCACCTCAACACGCAGCTCTTATGGAAGCCCTCTTTGGTAGAACACGTTCAAGATTTTTTTTTCCTACAGATTAACAAAGGCTCTGTGGCTAGGACTGATCTCGTCTGGGCCATGCTTAAGTGTACACTCCTGGGGGATCTTATCCGTCTCACGTCCATACATGCAAGGCAGGGCAAGGCTCAGCTGAACTCTATCTTAGGAGACATAAAGCGCCTTGAATACTCCCAGCACCATGCTTCCCCAGAGTCCAAATGGGCCAAGCTACACCAGCTCCAGTCTTAATATGCAGACATAATGGGCCAAAAGGCAGAGCTCTCTTTACATCGGACTAAAATGAGATACCTAGAATCAGATGAGCGAGTGGGGAAACTTCTGGCCCTTAGGTTCAGACAAACCAAAATTGGTAGATTTATACCTAGCTTACACCCATCCCCGATGAGGATATTATCTCCGCTCTGAAACATATAGTAGCAATTTTTGGTAACTACTACAAAACCATCTATACACCTGAAGACTCACCTTCTCCAGAGGATCCCAATATTTCTAAATACCTGAATTCAGTTACCCTGCCTTGTCTCTCACCCCAGCGGGTCAAGGTCTAGGATCCCAAATCATGGTCACAGAGGTAGAACATGCCATTAAACTTCTACCCCCTGACAAGGCCCTGGGACTGGACAACTTGTATAAACTATGCTGTGCCCAAGTAGCACCGTTCCTGGTTGAGGTCTATAACTTCTGGTTCTATAAAGGAGTGAGTGACCCATCTTTCTTAGAGGCGTTAATAACTCTAATTCTCAAATCTGGCAAGGATCCCTTGCTTCCTGGCAATTAACAACCAATCTCTCTACTCAACTCAGACGTTAAGATTCTGGCCAAAATTCTGTCTACCTGTCTGGCTCTGCTCATGGGAGATGTCATTGGGCATGAACAGGTTGGTTTCATGTCAGATCATTCCTCAGGACACCACATGATGAAACTCTTGCACCTAAGCTTGGTATCGAGGGAGTCTGAGGTACTTTCAGCCTTGTTCTCCCTCGACGCTGAGAAAGCCTTCAACAGAGTCTCCTGAAATTTTCTATTTGTTTCCCATGCCAAGTTTGGGATCCATTAGGATTTTATTAAATGAGTCCAGATACTGTACTCTGGCCCCACAGCCAGAGTATGGTGCAACAGTCTCCTTTCAGCCCCATTCCTCCTTCAACATGGGACCCATCAGGGCTGCTCGCTCTCTCCGCTTTTGTTTAATTTTTATTTGGAACCCCTTATCCGCAGATTAGTCAGCTCTATTAATCTGACTGGTATCCAAATTGAGGGTAAAAGATAACCTCCTTTCGGCTTACACAGATGACCTATTGCTACACATGGAAAATCCCACCTCCACAGTGCCCGCCCTACTTGAGAAGCTGAGTCTATTTTCCAAAGTCTCCTCTTATAAACTCAACCTCTCAAAATCCCAGATTTTCCCTCTTAATTATCGTCTCATGAGGGCTGAGTTTTCAGGTTTAGGCTTGACATGGATGCCTCATACTTTGACCTACTTGGGGATCAAGGTTGCTAGAGATGTACCTTTAATGATGAGGGAGAACCTCACTAAGTTGATCCTCACACTCAAAGCTGACCTGGATTGGTGGAGTGCCCTGCCAATGTCCCACTGGGGATGCTTACGTGTCCTTAGAATGAATGTTCTCCTTTGAGTCCTGTACCCAGTGGGTATGCTGGGCCTCTTTCTCCCCAAAACTTGGTTTAGTCAGTTGTGGAGAATGCTTAACAAATTCTTATGGAAAAACTAAGGTGTCAGAAGGGGATATGCTAAGCTTACTGCATCTAAACTGTGGGGGACCTAGCCCTTCCATCCTTTTTTACCTATTATGGGGCTCAGCACATTAGCAAGCTGGCTAGATGGACAGATGACTTTGCCACACAACAGGCCAGTTCCTGTTTTCCCACTTGGGAAGAAATTGAAGGGGCATTAATGAAATGAACCCACTGCTCCCTGTGGGCGCTCGTGTATCAACTTCCCTCCTGTCTCCCTTGATCCCTCAAAAATTCCCCCATTGGATAGTCCCTCCAAGCACTACACCAGGTACAGATACACCCATCCCTTAACTGGCACAACTCAATGAGTCAATCCTTTTTTAATAATTCTCATTTCCTGATGGGTAACAATACAATCCCACCCCCTTTCTGCCCTCTACTGCAACATAGCACGCTTGGATATCTCTGCAAAGGAAATGTCATATCACTGTTCTCCTCTTTGCAGGAGAAATTTCAACTAACCAACACTGACATTTTTGTACTGGCAACTAAGACAGGCTTTACTTGCCTTCTTAGGCCCCAAACTCTGGATGTTTCCACCCCGGGAAGATATGTCCACTGTGCTTAAGGTGGTGACGCAACCACATGCGGTTTCCGGTGTCTATAAGATTTGCAAGACCTTGATCCTGTGCTCCCTAAAGGGGTTTTCTACTACTGGAAACAAATGCTTTCCCTTCCAGATGACCAAGTCTACTGGGGAAAGGTCTGGAAAACTATTTATAGATTTATTAAACAAGACAGGCTGAGGCTTACCCAATTAAACATTATACATAACCTATACTATACTCCCGTTAGCTTACATGCTGTATGGAAACTGGTATCCCCCCTCTGCCACAGATGTGAGGAAAAGATCAGATCCCCTTTTCACATGTTGTGGGAATGCCCGAAATCCCAAAAATTCTGGAGTGCCATCCAAAATACCCTGGACCCGATCCTGGGCCTGGAACTCTTATTCACTCTGGAATCCGTTTATTTTGTCTCTTTCTGCAGGGCACACCTAACTCTCAGAAAGCCCACCTAACCCTAGCAGCAGCCACAGCCAAACTAGTTATACTTAGGCATTGGAAGGATGAAATCCTGCCCTCTGGCTTGGAATGGTACTGTGTGATCTTAACTGCCATCCAACTGGAGAAACACCTTGCTAACATGCGGTATAGCTTAGATGCTTACAAATCATTATGGGAGCCTCTACTGACTCTGCTATCCTCTGAGAAACTTCTGAACATCCACCCTTTCCTCCCTATTCCTAGTAACCTTGACATGTGGGCTTTGGGGGGGACTTGGGGGAGGAGGGTTTACTGTTGTATGTTAGTATTGTGTCTTAGTAGTAGTTTTGCTTGCATGTTTGATTGTTATATGTTCTTTTTGCAGCTGTACTGGTATTACGGCTTTACCCATGTTTATATGCTGCTGAAAAATCAATAAAGTATATTGAATCAAAAAAAAAAAATATGACTCAAATGGGCAGACTGGGTGGGCCATAGGCCCTTATCTGCCGACAGTGTCTACGTATCTATGACACACGTGACAGCCCAGTGGTATGGTGGGCTGAGGCACTGATTGCCTCACAGCCTGCCACACCAGTGATCCAGGTTCAAGTACAGATGTGGGTCATCTGGAGGCTGGCCAGGGGAGGGAAGATTAAGAATCCCTAGGAGAGTTCTCCCTTTGACGGGTACATGTGTCCCGCTCAGTGGCTGCCATCTAGATGAATCTAACTGGCAATGTCTCAAGATACAAGTAGTAGTAGAAGATTTTATTTATTTAGGGCACCCTTCCACGGAGGCTCAGGGCACCAGTACAAAGTAGAGATAGGGAACAAGGGAAGGAATCCCACTCACAGGAGGCATGGGGTGTCTCCACAGAGGCAGAACTTGAAAAATGCATCACTGCACATGCTGTGTGCCCAGAGAGGAAAATGGTGGGAAAAAAATCCTAACCACAGCTGGATGACAGTTCAGTCCCTCGAAGGCCCCTAACTGGCAATTGGGCACCTCCACAGTCTTATGGCAGAGGATGGTGGAGCCAGGATAAGTCCCAGAGATGCTGAGTGATGGACTGGGGGACTGGTCTGGATCAGAGCAGTTCACAAGACCAGAAATACAGTGTAATACAAACTGAAAATGTGAAGGGAAGGCCATTCAATGGAATCAAATGCTTTTTCAGTATCAAGGAAGAGAAGAGCTGCAGGACTGGATGAGGAGATGTCTGATATTATTATGGCCATCACTTCCTTTGATATGTCCCACCTAACCTTTATAAGTCATCTTATGAATTGCATTTTGCAGTCTTACAGCTAAAGGGTTGTTGATGTTAAGCAACAAAATGGGCACAATCAAATTTCTAGGGAATACCAATGGGATGACTCAAAATATGCAATTTATCTTTGTGGAAGAGGGGAGCAAGACCACAACATGAGTGGTGGAGCCATGAGTGAGTTATAAAGGTCCTCACAAGTGATGATAAATTACATAATTTGAGTCTGATTAGTCTGTGGCATTTTTGACTTATACAACCTCAATTTTTTGTTATAGTTTTTAAATATTCTGTTTGTAGTGTGTGAAGACTTGATGGTTCTCTTTTATTTAAACTGTTGGCTTTAGTGCTGCACATGGCCATTGGGGTGTCATCAGAACTGTAAATGCTGCACACTGATTGGTTCAATGTTCCATTGTGATGTACCCAGCTTTGCTAGATAGTGGGTCAAAAAATAGCAGTTTTATTCTGTGGCATTTCTTTCACCTGTTGTATAAATATGTTATTTAGTTGGTTAGTTAGTTTTTGTTGACCAGGTATGTGCACTAGACAAATTCTGCCTATTTTCAGACACAACCTGGGGGAGATGGATACAGATGAATGCCAACTGACCTTGAACCACATTAAGCTGTTGGTAGTAATTTTAGTGAATGGAGGGAAATTTGGCCAGGGCACTGGGGAAATTCCCCTACTCGTTTCAGTAGGAGGCGCTATTGTCCATCAGATGCGATGGCCCATTCAGCCGGAGAACTGAGGTGGATGGAAGTGGAGGAGACTGGGGGTCTCGGTCTCTGCCCCAGGCTCGATGGCACAGGAAACTTAACTGTTTTTTGACGCAGCCAATTCTTCTGAGGACATTAATGTTATATCAGATTTAGGAGCAGAGTCGAGGCCGCAGAGTACCAGAATCAGAGATCTGACATTAGAAAACAGCCTACGAGAGGTAAAAACAGCAGATGATTTAAAAAAGTTAATCCTGAATGAAGAGGAGAAATACGGAGCAAAACAGCTAGCTGTACAGAAAGCGATCGCACAATTTATGGCCCCGAGTGAAGTACCACACCTGGAAGGCCACCACATCAGCAGCACCAGCAGTGAGAGTTCTACCGTAGTTACGGACGCCACATCTGGCATGACTCAGGTACTACAATTTAAAGTAACTTATCAAACTGCCCCAGAAATGCAAGAGGCAGCGACTGTGTTTTCTTTTTCAGGAAAATCAAAGATTAACAAGGGAGTCGGGGGGGGGGGAGAATCGGCCTCTGATTAGTCTCTCAGGTATTTCATTTACTAAGCTGCCTCACCCAAAGCATATGTCTCCCACAAACTTTGTACAAAGCGATAAAAGCAAATCAGAAGGTTTGAAAATGTTATGCACAAATGTGATTCCACTGAGCTTACCGAAAGATGATACTGATGCTGTGAGTCTGCGTGTGGGTGCTCAGCTGCCGTCGGCAGAAAATGTCTCACATTAGGCTGTGATTCTTCCACAGCAACCCACTAAAAACCCCATAAGATGAAACAAGAGCGAACACTGGGTCAGGAATGGCACACACAGAGGGGATACCATCTGGCCTAAGACTCTCATGAACGGAATACACTTCTGCAGAGGAAAATCTACATACACAGCAACAACAACATATTTTAGATGCAGAGTTATTGGAAAAAAAGAATGCATTGCTAAAACATGTGTCTGAAGATGAGGATGGTTAAAACGTCGGTCAGATGATTCAAGATGGAAAAGGGACAGTGTGATACTTCAACACAGATATCTTTTGAATGGTTCAAACCTTAAGGGCACTGAGGCAACTAGCCCAGCAAAGCAATCCTCCATGATCTCCCCCAACCCCAAGTTGGCAGCAATGGTGATAAAAAATGCTTTTGGGATCTCTCAAACCACTGGAGATGATAAATATTGGACAGAGTATGCCTTGAAAGGAGCAGGTGGATTCATGAGCAAGATAGGAAGTGGACCCCAGACCCTTCTTGGGACCCTTCAACATTTTCCAGAATGGCCCCCCTCCTGGTCACTCAGAATAAAGCCAACTATACCACCTTACCTTACAACTTGGAAATAAATATAAAAGAAACCTTAAATGACCCCCCTTCCCCCACCAGAAGAACATAAATAAGAATGATTCATTAGAAGGTGACATCTTAAACAAGATAGACTGTACAAACTTTCACTCCAATATAACAGAAGCTACAAAATCTTCTCAGAGAACATCTCTGACTATAAACTCCACTCCAGCTGCCACTACAGAGTCTCCACCAGTGTTGAATGATACACAAATTTCAAACCCCACAAACCAAAAACCATCTCAAGAACAACCACCGAGACTGTTATTATTGGATTTATTCAAAGCAAACAGAACAGAAACATTACCTAGGAAACATGCAGTATGCCTGAAATACAAAGGGTAATGGAACCCCGCCCAGACAGACAATATGTCGGTAAAACCCTGATTAAAGATTCTCTATGATTTTACCCAGCAGATGTGTTTGCACTCATTCACATCTCTGGGGAAGACCCTTTTGATCTCAGTTTTAGGTCAGCACAGCTGCTGAATCTCTTTTGGACAAGATATGATGAGATAAAATTCTCTCTGCTTTGGGCACCCTTTTCTGTCATCCCACTCACAAAACCATTAATTAAATCAGTCACTATCATGTTTCGGAATGAAAGTGTCCCAGTGGGAGATATCTACCACTGGTTACAACAGAAGTGTGATGCACTGAGTGCCCTTGAAGCTATCCTTGATGGGGAGCAATTTTGGACACAGGGTGTAGCTTTAAAGTGAAATTAAGGGAGACGGAAAAGGTATAACACACACTCCAAACTGTTTTTTCTTAGGACGGGACCAGGGAGTTTGTCTTTACCCCGGACAACTGAAAGCATGTTATCACTGTGGATCTATGACACACCTTTCTTGCATTTGTGACAAGCTCACATGCAGCCTCTGTGATGAGGTGGGGCACACCAGCTCACAGTGTAACAACCACACGAAATGTAACCTGTGTGAAGAACATGGCCATATTTACAAGAACTGCACATGGGCACCAGCCAATAAAGCTCAAGATCTAGATCCAGAAGACTTGATAAATAAGGCACAAGCCGAGGTCCCTCCCGAAGTACCCCCGGATTCAACTAACACCAAACACGAGGAGGATGTGCATCCTGGTCACACCTCCTCCTCAGGTACAGATCTTAAAGCTGAGACACCCGTGGTCAAGGCCACAACATCAGCTGATCAGGATGTGGCATCTGAATTATTGGATCCTGTGTGTTACATGGACCCCCCCCCCAGAAACAGGACAACTTGAAGTACCATCTACCTTGACAAAGGATTTTATATCCAGAACTCGGAGATCTTCAAGATTACGGCAAAAAAAAGACTACCAACCTATTGACACTGACAATCTCTATGAAGTTCTGGCAACCCCAACTTGGGGAGAATCTCAAATGGAGGAGGAGGAACTGGTTGATACAATGGAACTGGATGCCCCACTACCACAACCTCCAGAGAAATTGTACAATGGGGGAAAAAAAAAACAACGGAAGAGGAGATGATTCATTCCCATTGGACAGTTGATCATTGATGTCCATAATAGACACTAAAGTGGCATCTCTGAACTGCCCCAGGGCTCAATCCTGGGCCCTCTGCTCTTCTTACTCTTCCTCAATAATATCGAGGGAAACTGCCCCTGCGGCAAACTCATTCTGTATGTTGATGACACTGTCATATACTGCAGTGACTCCCAATCTAGTGTCATCTCAACAAAACTGCAGGATAGTCTCTCCACCCTTGAGACCTGGTTCTCCGCAAACTCCCTTAAACTCAATGATGAAAAAACTAAAGCCATACTGTTTGGCTCTAGACGTCTGGGCTCTGATAGAAGTCAGCTTCTCCAGATCTGCACCAGCCAAGGAAAAAGAGTCGAGGTCATGTCCAATTTTAAATATCTTGGGATCCATCTAGACCAAGAAATGACCTACCGATCCCATATCGACTCCATAACCAGGTCCACCCATCAAAAGCTCGGCCTTCTTTACCGTCTGGGGAACTCTCTATCCTCTACAGCACACCATGCAATTGCCTGCTGCAATTTTCTCCCATCCATCCTATATGGAGCTCCACTATTGCAGTTCCTCCGTGAGACGGAATTCAATAAACTTTCCGTACTCTATAACCAAGTGGCTTGCTCCGCCACTAACTCCTCTCCTAGGAGACATCACTGCGAAGCTCTTAAGGAACTAAACTGACCCACACTTCGGCACAAACTAGCCTATCCCGTTGCTTGCCTCGCTTTCAAGTTCACTACCCTTGGTCCCCCTTCCCATCTTAGTGGACTACTCTCCCCCAAAGAACAAAACCGAACCCTGCGATCAACTGCAAATCACCCCCTCAACATCCCTAGGGTGCACTCCAACCAAGGCAAACGTTCCTTCAAATTTGCTGCCTCCCACCTATGGAATTCTCTACCACCTAGCTTGACGGACTCAACCACCCTCACCCAGTTCAAAAATGGACTGAAACTATATCTTCTCAATCTTAGTCTCTGTGGCAGTAACCGCTAGCTCCCCAGACCAGTTCCCTTGGCCATTGCACTGCTTTGAACTTCCCTCCGATTTGTCATGAAATACTAATATGGGCCAGTTTGTGTAACTGATTACCATCCCTTAATACTGCTACCAATGTACACTTGTGTAACTAATGTAACTACTGTATATAATGTGTGAGTCTGAATGTGAACCTGACTGCTACCCCTGTATAATGTTGCTAATGTAAAACTGTGTAACTAATGTAACTACTGTATATAACTGTTTCTAAATGTCCTTTTCTGTAACTAACTCTGGGTCACTCCTGAAAAAGGGACCATTGGTCTCAGTGGGCTTACCTAATAAACAAAATCTAAATAAATAAATAAAAGACAATCTGTTTTCCAGTTGCTGTTTGATTTACAAGTCCACATCACTCTATTACAGGAAACATGGATGGGGTCAGTATCACAACAGGCCCAGTTCAGGTCAGAATGGCCATGGGGACCCACCTATTAGTCATTTGAGTCTGACAGGGCTGATGGGATTGGAATACTAATTTTAGGACACAGGTTTTCCCATTTCCAGTTAATGGAGCTTATCCCAAGAAGTGCATTGATTATAGATGGATACTGGGACAAGGTACCATGCCATATAATCGTTTATGGGCCTCAACTTAAGGCAGAGAGGGTGGCCTTAATTGAGAAAATCCAGCCTTACCTGACTATGGGGAAAATGGTCATAGTTGGTGGTGACTTCAATTGTAGCCTCTCTGTTCCAAGAGGTCAGGACCCCCAAAATATATTGTGATTCAGTGGCATTAAAGAAAGGCATTGCAACAGCAGATCTAGTAAATTGCAATGAAAATATCAGGCAGGCCAAATATTTTACGTATAAAAGGGTTCAGTACACAACAATAATAGACTATATGTTCATTTCTAAAAACTTGACAGTTGGTACAATGGTCCTATGGCAGGTCAAATTTTCAGTTCACCAGATGATTATAGTAACCTTAGGTCCAGACATCCACCGGTCAGTTACTAAAACAAGATGGAAATTAAATACCCAAGTTCTTACTGATCCCAGAATTCAATCCACAGTGAGGCAGCTTTTGGCAGCCAGGGTCTTAGTAATAAAATTCTGTGAAGATCTAGGTGAATGGTGGGCCCAAAATAAAGTTAATATCCAAACAAACTTTAGAAAATATGGGAAAAGCAAGGTCAGACAGAACTATTTTAAATACTTGGCCCTACATCACCAGTTGCAATATTTACTCTCCATAACTCCCTCCTCCAAACAAGACTTGTCCCCACAAATTAATAAAATTAAAACCAATATGCAGGCCCTTCAATATGATAGCGCTAGCTCTATCAGAGCAGAATTATCTTTTGGCACTCAGAAAACTCCGGTTTTTAATTCTTGTTCAGCATGTAAAGCCAAACAACAAGCAGCCTCCATATCTGTTCGCCAAGATAAAAATGGCTCCCCTGTGTCTTCCTTCCAGGACGTGATGGGGTGGTCAAGGAATCTTTAAGGGAACAGAATGCCACTGAGACACTTAACTGGGTCATCATTACTAAATACCTCTCATATAACAGTAGTAGAATTTTCCCTAGATGTTGCATCGGATTTAACAAAATTAATCACTGTGCCAGAAATCACAACAGCAATACAATCTAGGAAATTGGGGTCAGCACCAGGTCTGGACAGATTACCTTTTGAATTCTATAAAACATTTCTTCCTGAACTGAGACCATTTTTGGAACAGCTATTCTGTTTTTTCTTTACAAAAAATATTGTCCCAAGAGATTTCTCGAAAAGCATCCTAATTTATCTATATAAATCAGGTAATAGATCATTATTACAAAACTGGAGACCAATAAGCCTGCTTAATACGGACTTCAAAATACTATCATAAATTTTACACCTCTGACTCTGATCAATAGCTACATGCATAATCCATCCAACACAATCTGTGGGTTACCTGATAGAGCAATACATCACCCTTTGATAATCTTGAGTGAATTATGGGAGTTCTGCAAAAATCACAGAAGACGGGTTGGATCTTTAGATCAGCAGAAGGCATTTGACAGGGTGAATCATGCCTTCTTGTTCCAGGTGTTACAGATGTATGGTATACCACAGGGATTTATAGATAAAATAAAAATGATATATGCCCAAGCATACTGTAACCCCCTTATTCTTGGGGAAACTAGGACCAGATTGTTCAGTTACCAGGGGGGTCAGACAAGGCTGTCCCCTGAGCCCATTGTTATACATTTTTTCTCTGAATCCACTTCCATGACACGTTAAAGAGAATCAGCATGTTGTAGGACTTACACAGAACACACTAGGGGATGAGGTGAAAGTCCTGGCCTATGCGGACAACATCTGCCTAACCTTAGCAAATCAGCAGAGTATTATGGAGGCAAATAAGGAATTACAAAGTTATTCAGAAGCCTCAACTGCACGTCTAAATATGGAGAAATGTAAAGCATTGCCTTTAGGTTCATTAAATAATCCCCAGCGACAGTGAATCATTTCAGAGTAATTACGGAACCAGTTAAAATCGTGGGTGTCCTGTTTGGAACCTAAAATATAACTACATTAAATTGGGACAAAGCACTTCAAGGGTGTGAAACTAAAATTAATATCTGGAAAGGGTGGAATCTCCCCAAATTAAAGAGGATTCATATTATAAAACAATTATTAATTCCTAGTCTGTGGGGCAGGATGAGAATGTCAACATAAAATAATAATAACAAAAAAAACATTTATTCTTTTCACTCTGTCCTATTCTCTTAAACTTTTCTGTCTATCCTTAATTTCTTGTCAGGGTGGCCAACCTGACAATTCTGTTCTCCTATCTGTGCTATACTGTTAATCTGTTGTCATTCTAGCCGTCAAAACTGCCACATGAAGTTAAAAGCAGTTAAAGCCTCCTGCTATGTAAATTCTGTGGAAGATTTTGAATCCACCAAGAAACAAGAGTGATTCCAACACCAGAGCAGATTGCCATATAGCCCCATTTTAAAGTGAGTCTCTGCAAGACTGGAAGATGAGCAAGCAGGCTGTTGCAAGGGAGAAAGTAAACTCTCCCTGTAGCCGCTCACTGTAGATCTTGCTCTGCTGCCTGAAAAACAATTTCAGCATCTTACAAAACTCGCAATCACTGATATACAGTGTAAAAATATGTTTTATTTCAAATTACTCATGAAAAAGTTCCATAAAATCAGATGAATTTCAGGTGATACCTTAGCGCTTTGCCCAGGGTCAGTATTCCAGAACTTACCAGGTATGAAGGAAAATGTATGCTTAAAATGTCAAAAAAGATTTGTGTATTTATAAAAATGTATTATTGTAATTTTTTATATAGTTTAGGGGTTATTATTCTACTTTTCTGTAACTTATCTTTACCTGGAAATTGTGTTCTGTGGTATCTGAAGAAGGAACACAGAATAACCAATGGAAATATTTGATAAAAAAATGAATATATTTCTAAAAGATTACTGCTACATAAATGTAAAATAAAGTGAATGCTGGTGTTCTAAACAGCCAATGTAAGGGGTATGAGGCACCATAAAAGAAAAGAAAAACGACACGGTTCTAAAACAAATGGTTGTTTGTTACACTGAGCATGAGAAGTGCTATTTGAGATCAGCTTCATCTGATATGAACCATGGTGACTATTTTCACACATTCCGAGTCCTCTGCATGGACAATATAGTATACGAAAAGAATCAGAAATTGTGTTACATGAGTTATGTCATTTGAAAGAAGAGTTTTTCAGCTATTTAATGAACCAACATTTAAAATGCGGGGACATTTAAAACTATAGTTATGGACAAGAGTTGGTATATTATAAACTCTTAAGAGATACAGCCACCAAGTTTTCGATTAAGATAATTATCCACTGCTGTTAAAATATTTGATAATGCAAATTTTAGGAAAACAATTTGTTGGTGGCTGGCTCAATCTGAAGGGTAGACTAAAATACCAAGTCTGCCTCCTGGCTAAAAATCTGCCACAGGCATTAACCCCCCCCACCCGCATGAAATCCCTCACAACTCCCAATGCAGCCAGAAGTACTAGGGGCGTAAACAACCATACCATTAAAATCCCCTTCCCCAATACCTCTCAGGGCCAACATTCATTTGAATACCGAGCACTGCTCTGGCTTAACTCCCTGCAGAAAGACTTTTATAAAGAAACAAAGCTAGAACCATTTAAATCAAACCTATGTGTACTCCTAACATCTACCAGTAGCTGTGACTGTGGTAACTAACTCCCTGGCTCTGCTGACCTCTCCAGTGCATCCTGCCTATGTATTATCTACCACGGCCTCTTCCATTACCCCTTCTCTACTTTGGTCCCCCTCTGTTGTCTGCTGCCTCTTTCCTGCTGCTGTCCTCTCCCACTCATTTCCTGCCACTTCCTCACTCCCCTGAGTATCCTCTACTGTCCCTCTCCTCTCTCCCCATTCATTTTTAATTAGTTCCCCCCTCCTGAATCTTGGCTCTTTCCCTGCCACCCCCCCAACTTTCTTCCCACTACACCCCTGTAGTTTCTGCACCACCCCCTCGCCTCTCCTCTACCTCCTCTTTCTCTTCACCTTGCCCCTCCCTGCACTCTTCTCTCCGACACTCAGCAATGTAGCTATGCTATCGTACTTTGTACCATGACAAAAGAACTGTTGTTAAAACATGTCTTGCTATGTTCTCCTTACCTTTTTGGTACCTTATTATTTACCTTTGCATAGCACATTGTGGCTTTATTTTGCACTTTGTAAATACCCTTTATAACCACCTATGTGTTGTAATCTGTTATCTCTTGATCTGTTTGTAATCCTTGTTCTCTTTGTAATTACATGGAACCTCTGTAACGAAGCTTCTGGCTCAAAGGAAATTCCGAAAATGCAAATAAAATAAATAAAATAGACATTTGGAAGAAACACATCTTGCTGTTTTTACATCAAAAGGCTTACAAAGGTTTTAACACATCTTGACAAGTGTCAACCCCATGCTGTACCACCAGAGACCACCGCCTACTCTTTGCCTTATTCAGACAATGAGAAGGATTTTTGCCAACTTTTAAACAGAGTTTTACTAATAACTGTAACATTTATGTATTTATAGAACTGGAACACTCTACCCGAGGAAGTGGTATCCTGTAGCACAGTGGGCAGTTTTAAAAGGGCATGGGACGGGGTGCAAGGGGGGGTAAAGGTGAGGGGGTAGAGTAGGGTGGGGCAGCTGCAATATAAGGATGCTAACTGTGCATTTGAGCATACTAACTTGATAGACTGTAAGGCCTGTTGCTGCTGGCAGATTCATATGTTCGTATTTAGAATTATATTGCTTACTTTGCCTTGTCTAAAACAAAATTGAGGTAGCAACATGATTTTTGGGGGAATATGAGACATCTTTTAGAACAGACATTAGCAAAGGAAATTTATTTTTCTGTGATATTAAATCCTACAGTGATCAAAGGCATTCCAAGCTGTTCCTCTGTCACGTCAATTATTGTTATGGACCTGTGTCTGTGTTTCATGTGAAACTATACTGTGAAAAGTTTTGAAACTGTATAGCATTTTGAGTAAAAATAAGAATGTGTGATACAAGCCTGAAAAGGATTCACCTCTTTGGGTGTCAGTTAAAGAGGGGACTGCAACTCCCTCTACTTCATGGTATCCAATCGGTATGACCAAAATTGTTAATCACATAGCAGTAGTAATGTTTTATTAAAAATTTACATATAAATAAGAATTGCCCAGATGAGCAAAGCTCATTTTCAATGGGACCCTTCTAGACCAAACTTTTTTACACTTCAGTCTGTTTCTCTATCAATTACGGTCATCATAAATCTTAAAACATGTGCTGTAATCATGACAGAACAAGCAGTGATACCATTATCAGTATAAAATAAGCTGAGTGTGTTCAGAGCTCCAAATTCTCCCATTTCAGCTATTGTACACTCCAGACCAGTTCAGAATCAGTACTGAATCTGGAAAACGAACAAAAGGACTTTTGATATATCCTCTCTTTTGGATCACTGCCAAATGAAGGAATAAAGAAGCTTTACTGCTTTATTCCAATTTTGAAGTCCAAAGCCCTCAGAAAAGTCATTTTTATACAAGAAAAAAAAAGAAATAAGAAAGCTGGGTTCACAGGCTGAATTCTTCATTGTTTTTTTTTTATTATTTTATAAAGATATTCTCCACAACCTATGCATCACTGTCATGCAATTCTAAGTATCCATCCTATGTTTTAATTTTATTTGGTCTTTTTTATAATGGCAGTGTTAGGTGTTACATGCCAGGGTGGCAATTGGTAGATCTTTTTGCCTTATAGAAACAGTGATATATAAAATGATATTCAAATTTTGTAATGTTTTCTTCAATTTAAATTTATTTTTTCTTTTATAGGAAGAATCAGCTGGTATGTGTTGCATTGTTCTTTCTTTTCACTGTTTTTGTATGCATCTATTACACCTCAGAAATATATTGATGTACTTTCTAATGCACAATCATTTTTAATAAGTTTTATAGCATGCATGAATGTAAATATATATGTTTTTCACTTCTTGGCACCACATGCAATGTTCATTTATATAATTATTTGAATTTTTTTAAACAATAAACTGTCGAAGGAAGAACTTGAGCCATTTCCACAAAGAAGCATTAAGCATTCACTTTGATTTAAACCTATAACTACAAGCAGAAATAAGGTTGAAATTATAGTCTTTTGTTCTGATAAAAGTGAAGTTTTTTTTAAAGGCAACACACACCTGTATTTAGCTGTAGCATGAGTACTGTGGAAAACCATGTGTGGGAGCACATCAGAGAGATCTGGAAGGGAACCTTGCAAGAACCACATTGCATGTCATCATACCCATATTATATTTACAGTGGTACTCAAACTACAAAAAACTGAGAGCAAAATACAAATTACAATAATGGGTGCATGAATTCATTGCAAGTATGATTCAACAAGAGCACATTAACCCATGATAGAATGCAAACGGGGCAGAGTTAATCAAGTAATGGAAGTAAAAATTGTATAAACCACATTAAGAAAACTCTAATGTTTTGTGATGTTATTCACAAGTCCCGTGTTCCCACTAGGGACCTGCTTGCCTCTGCTGCCCCCACTACTATGGCTTTCAAGTGTTACTTAATATTTGATTACCCTGTTCAATCCAACTGCACCTGGAGACATCACTGGAGCTTTTGGGGTTGAATTGGGAGAGCAGAGTGCTTCTTCCTTTTCTTAATTGGGTTTGGGTAGAAAAGTCCCTTTACACTTAATTATCCACTTATCATGTCACACTGGGGTTGTCTAAGGTTGACAGAGTTTTCTCACATTATATGAGTTTTGCCTTTCTGCCTGCAAGCTGCTTTTCCTAATGGTTTCTGCACTGCTGTTTCTGCGAACTGTTATTCACTGGTTCCCTACCAAACACTGAAATGGTGACCTATGGGTATAGAGTCTCATCAGTTAGTGGGATGTAGTTATTCTGGTCAACCTCTTAATCACTAAGACACTAAACTGCTAGTTTTTTCACTCACCTCTGGGGTTCTGATCTGTCAGACCCCTGCTTGGAACTGGGACTTTGATCTGTGGGCCCGCTATTTGCCACTGGGACTCCAATCCACTGAAAGGTAGATTAGAACCACTGAAACACATCTCTATTCCCATAAATTCTTACCCCAATGAATCCATATTATTAGGAGATCTAAATCTGGATGGGCATTCCCATAAATCAGATAATCTAAAACATCTCTGTGATGATTTAAGGTTGGCACAACTAATTAATGAACCCACTAGACCAAATCCCCAAAAATACCTCTAAGGACTCCATACTAGACCATATCTTAACCAACAATCCACGCAAAATTACTTATGCAGTTGTATTCATAATGATATCAGTGATCACAATGCAGTAGTTGTTATTAGCAAACAAGGTGTCCTCTCTTTCACCCACCCTCACCTTCTCAGAAGTCCTACCAGTCTGGCAAAAAGACAGTAGCATAGAGCATGTCAGGGCTAAAGAAATCCAGGACCTCAACACCTGGTTAAGTGAGCTATGCCAGGAAAAGGGGTACAACTTTATAGAGAACTGGCAAAGCTTTTGGGAAAGACATTTTTTCAGGTACAATGGTCTACACCTCAAAAAAGAAGGGGTGAGGACACATGAACAGAAATTCGACATCTATGCGAGTCGGTTAAACTAAAAAATTGGGAGATGGGTACTGCACGCACCACAACAACTAGTTTGCAGGATTCCACTCCCCATAAAAACAAAACAAGCATAAAATCAGCACCTAATCTGAGAATATAGACTGCACATACCACGGCGACCAATGAGCAGAACTACAACCCCAAAAAATCCAAAACCAAAATGAGCGTAAAATCAGCACCAAATTACAACACTATCCCAGAACAAAAAACAAACAGGAAACAAAGTCACACCTGGAGGGGAGGGGTGAACAAATATGGAGAACAATGCTTACAAATACTGGGGGTCTGACAAACAAACTTCCAGAACTCATGGAAACTATGGCACAGGAGGACCAGGACTGGGTGGCTGTGAGTGAAACCTGGTATCCAGAAAACCAAACCTGGGACACAGTGATCCCAGGGTACATTCCATACAGAAAAGATAAAAAGGTAAAAAAGGGAGGAGAGGTGGCAATATTTGTATGAGAAAACATAAAAACTACAGAGACACAGGGACCTCCCAGCAAAGCTGAAGCACTGTGGCTGGCAGTCGACACTGGTAATGGGTCAACCATCAGAAAAGGTGCAGTTTATAGGCCCCCATCACATGGGGAAACTGCAGACAAGAACCTACTTGAAACCATTCACCAAATTACAGGCAAAGGTGAGGTGGTACTAGTAAGGGATCTATACCTACCTGATATACAGTGGAAAACGTCATCAGTAGCATCAGCAAAGAGCAAAGACTTTATGACTGCCTTGCAAGTTGCAAGTCTGAGACAGCTTGTTGACTCTCCAACAAGAAGTGAAGCCATACTAGACCTGGCTCTAACAAATGGAGAGAAAGTAACAGAGACCGCAGTAGGGTGCCACCTAGAGAATAGCAACCATCATATGGTCAGATTCAGTATCTTCACCACAGAGGGCACTAGTCACTCCCAGCATAAGGGTCCTAGATTTTAGAAGGGCTGATTTTCAGAAAATGAGAATTACCATAGCTGAAATCTTAAAGGAAGGATTGGGGGGGGGTCAAAGAAACATGGGAAAGCATAAAGGGCGCTATTAGGAAAGTGACAGACCAATACACCAGGAAAATAAGCAAAGCTAAGAAGAGAAAAGAAATCCACTATGGTACTCAAAGGATGTGGCAACCATAGTCAAGGAAAAAAGACAGCCTACAAGAAATTCAAAGCAACAAAGAAAGAGGAAAACTGAGAATCATACAGGGAGAAACTAAAGGAAGCAGGTAAAGTAATAAGGATGGCAAAAGCACAAACTGAAATGACAATAGCAGAAGGTGTAAAAACTGAGGACAAGACCTTTTTTAGGTACATAAGGAAAAAAAGGAAGACAAAGGGCGGGAGTAGTAAGACTAAAGCAGAAGAGGGATCCTAGAAGAGGGGGATAGGGAAAAAGCTGAAATCCTAAATAAGTACTTCTGCTCTGTATTTACAAAGGAGAAGGAGGGAAATGGTCCAGCCTTAAAAGGATCAGCACCCCAGGACTGGGGTCGATGCAGACCCCTTCATGGCAGACCAAGTCCTAAAGGCGTTAAATAGTCTGAAAGTAGATAAGGCCATGGGGCCTGATGACATGCACCTCAAAATCCTAAAAGAACAAGGGAAAGAACTAGCAGCACCACTGACAAATCTCTTCACCAAATCACTAGAGACAGAGGAGGTACCAATAGATTGGAGGACAGCAACAGTGGTCCTACTCCATAAGTCTGGTAGCAGGGAGGAGGCAGGAAATTACCACCCAGTGAGCCTCGCTTCCATGGTGGGAAAATTAATGGAATCATCACTCAAACAGAAGATCTTAGCATTCCTTGAAGCCAGCGAACAACAGGATCCCAAACAGCATGGGTTCACGACAGGGAGGTCCTGCCAAACAAATGTAATTGAATTATTTGACTGGATTACAAAGACAGTAGATAATGGGGGGCAATGGATGTAGTCTACCCGGACTTTAGCAAAGCCTTTTACTCTGTCCCACACAGAAGGCTGATAAAAAAAGTTAGACAACATAGAGGTGGGACCTAAAGTGGTGGCATGGGTGAAAAATTGGCTGCAAGGTGAAACACAGAGGGTGCAGGTAAATGGCACACTGTCAGCAGAATGGAGGGTAACCAGCAGGGTGCCCTAGGCCTCCTTACTAGGGTCTCTGATTTTCAATATATTCATAGCAGACATAGCAGGGGAGCTCAAGGGGAAGGTGTGTATATTCATTGATCACACCAAGATAAGCAATCATGTAGACTACCCGGTAGGGCAAATGAACAGGGAGGCAGACCTTAAGATGCTGGAGGAGTGGTCTGCAGCATAACAGCTGAACTTTAATGCCAAAAAGTGCAGTCATGCACATAGGGAAGGGAAACCCAAATAAGGAGTACTTCTTGGGGGGAGAAAAGCTAGCAACAACCAGGCATGCGCATGACCTAGGGGTCAAGATATCGGATGATTTAAAAATGAGTAGGTAATGCGAGAAGGCAGCACTCAAGGCCAGGGCATGCTGGGATGCATTGGGAGGGGAATCACTAGCCAGAAAAGGGAGGTCGTATTGCCACTGTACAGGGCACTGGTTCACCCCCACCTGGAGTACTGTGTCCAGTTCTGGAGACCACACCTTAAAAGGGACATTGACAAAATAGAGACAGTACAAAGGAGGGCAAAATAAATGATACATGGAATGCACACAATTCCATATGAGGACAGGCTGAAGGCATAAACATGTACTCTCTGGAACAAAGGAGAGTGAGGGGGGGACATGATCGAGACCTTCAAGTACATTAGGGGAACAAACAAGGTCCAGATTCAGGAAATCTTCAAGGCCAATGAGGGAGGCAGAACATGAGGTCATGATCTTAACCTAAAAAGGGGCAAATTCAGGATCAACATTACACAGAAACATAGAAACATAGAAGTTGACGGCAGAAGGAGACCACTAGGTCCATCTAGCTGCCCATTTGTTTTAGACCTATTTTGACACTCTAGTTGCCCTCTGTAGTCAGGACTCACTTGTGTCTATCCCATGCACTCTTGAATCCCCCCACAGTGTTGACCCCACAACCTTTTGGGGTAGGCTGTTCCAAGCATTCACCACTCTTTCTGTGAAGAAAAACTTGCTGGTGTTGATAGAGAATCTCCCTTCCTCCCTCCTTGCAGCCTGAGGTCATGTCCCCTAGTTCTGAAGCCCTTCTTGAAGTAAAAAAATTCCTGTGCCTGTACCTTGTTAATGCCTTTTATGTACTTGAATGTTTCAATCATGTCCTCCTCTCTCTTCTCTGCTCCAGGGAGTACATATTCAGTTACCTAAGTCTTTCCTTGTAGGACATGTAATGCAGACCCTGAATCTTTTTTGTCACCTTTCTCTGTACTGTTTCCACCTGGTCAAAGTCCTTCCTGAGGTGAGACCTCCAGAATTGGACTATGTATTCCAGGTAAGGCCTGACCAGTGATCTATACAGTGGTAGTACCACCTCTCTCCTCCTGCTCATGATTCCCTCCCAATGCAGCCCAGCGTTCTGTTGGCCTTCAATGTTGCCTTCTTACACTGCTTACTAACCTTCAAGTCATCTGAGATTATGATTCCCAGCTCTTGTTCCTGGTTTGAGGCCACCAGGCTTTCACCTCCTAGGTGATACTCCTTTCTTTTAAAATTCTTCTTCACAGAGAAGGTGGTGGATGCCTGGAACAGCCTACCAGCAGAGATCATAGGGGCCAAAACAGTGGTAGGGTTCAAGAATGTATGGGGTCAGCAGAAAGTTGTAATACAAATGAGGGAGCAGCAGGGAGGGGGTAGTAAGTAAGTAAACACCATGGGCAGGCGAGATGGACCTCGAGATCCCCTTCTGCCATCACAGTCTATGTTTCTATGTTAGAGGAATCAAAAAACAAATACCCCAACCAACATTAATCACTAAAAGAAGGTTCGCAGAATTCAAGGCCCCTGAATTCCTAGTATATCTGGACAAAATAAATTGTCAACAATTTTATCTCACCTGTACAATACATGAGGCAACTGCTCAATTCAATCAATTGCTCCTGGGGATAATAAATAAGCATGCACCCATGAAAAAGCATTGGGTAAAAGAATCTCCATGTCCTTGGTTTACCAGTGATCTGAAAAAGGCCTTAAGGGAAAGAGACAGACTCTGTTCCACTGGTAGGTGCACAAAATCTGAAACAGATTGGACCACCTTTAAAATAATGAGAAATGTGTGTACCAAACTTATAAGAGACAACACAGTGAAATTCTATATCAATATTATGGAAGATTCCAAAAATAATGCAGCCAAATTCTGGAATGCAGTAAAAACTACTGAAGCCAAACAATAGCCCCCCTCATTGTCACACAAAATCTAGTCTCAAGGCACACTCATAACTGATAAGCAAATTATATTAGAAGAACTAAATACTTAGTTTGCCAAGCCCAGACTGGCATTTGACATCTCACCAGCCAATTCTTACCCTGCTCCTCCTTCTGAAGGTACTTACACATATAACTAGTCTACCAACCAGTTCTGTTTCCAGCCTGTCACCTACAAGTAGGTGGAAGATCTTTTACTAGGCCTTGACTCAAAAAAAATAAAAAGTGCAGGGGCAAACTGCCTAGACCTCTTTTTCCTAAAAATCAGCTTCAGACAATTTGCAGCACCCATAGACCATCTCTTTAATCTCTCACTCTACCCACTAATGACCCCACTTAATCTGGAAAATAGCACACATTATTTCACTATTCAGATCTGGTAATGTTTGTAAATTAAGCAACTACAGACCAATACCTATCCTATGCCTACCTGTCCTGGACAAACTCCTCGAAAAACTTGTTAATGCTCTGTTAAGGGAATATCTAGAATGTTCAAATGTAAGTATGCCCGTGCAGTCTGGGTTTAAACCCAAACACAGTACAACTTCCAGACTTAAGAAGGTCACCAGTGATTGGTTATCAGCTCTTGACCACAGACAAATCACGGGGGCTACATTCCTCCATCTCAGCAAAGCCTTTGACATGGTTGGCCATTGCATATTGTTACACAAGTTACAAGATATAGGAATAGGGGCTACTGTACAGTTATGGTTCTCAAATTACATTTATGTATTTATTTATGTCTTTGATAAGCGGGTGGGTGCTCTGATCCAAAGGACCATTTTTAGGTACAACCCAAGCCACAGCATGACACATTAAGCAATACAGGTGTGGAGAACAACAGTAAACACAGGCCTGAACATGAGGTGCATGAAATTACAGAACAAGGGGTCATTACATAAAATGTAATTACAAAAGAAGACAAGGTGTTAAAGAAGGCCAGCATACAGGTCAAAAATGCATAGTCACAGGCCAGGCAACAGATTGAAATGTGTCACAAAACAAGGAGACCAAACATAAGTCTCAGATATGATACATAAAGTGCAAAATGCATTCAGGTACACTAATAGTGCACAGGTCAATGAGCAGACTGGAAACTCTGAAATTGAGTATAGCACTTCCCCTTAGCAAATGGTGATGGAACTTAGAATAGGGAGGCAACAGCAGAAGCACTGAAAAGTGGGGGAAGAGGACAGGAGCGGTAGTGGTGAGTGTAGCAAGGATGAGACACTGCTAATAGGTGGGGGTGGGGGGGAAACAGAGGGAGTTGATGCCAGAGATTAACCAGAAGAGCAGTGGCATTTGGCTTCAGACAGTAGCCAATCTTTGAAATTGTTTTTGAAGGAGAGATGGGAGGCAGAAGAGCAGAGAGATATAGGGAATCTGTTCCATAGGGAGGGGGCAGAGACAGAAAAGGCTTTATTATCCATGGTAGAGGAGATTCATGGAACTACCGGGGGGGGGGATGGATGATTCATGGAGGCTCCTAGCTGCCATTCTACCCGTGAGGAGGGATGAGTACAGGGACCAGTGTCTGCCTCTCATAGTATTGACAACTAAGTAACCAAGGGCATAGTCAAACCATCCTTGCAGTGGTAGCCAACCAAGTGACTGGTACAATACACAATGATGGGTAGAAAAGGGGGCATGGAGGACAAAGTGACAGATACTGTTGTAGACTGAATTCAGTCTACAGCACAGAGCTGAGGATATGAGGGAATAGACAGGAGAGCAGTATTCAAGGATCGGTAGAAGGTTTCCTTGTGCAATGGCAAGGCGTGCCTCATAGAAAGGAATTGATTTAGGCAGTAAGCAGCACCTAGCTTCTGATTAACTCTACACACAGAATTATTGACATAGTTGACAAACGTAAGGGAGGGGTCCAGAGGGACACCTAAGTATTTAAAACTAGGGACATTTTCGGGGCGGGGGGGCAGCAGGTGTGGTTACTAGGAGGGAGGAGTTTGCCTTGGAGATTTTTGTGAGGAATGGTTTGTATCCAAATATCATTTACTTTTGTTTTCCTTTCATTTACCAATAGTCTGTTAGAAAAAAAACAATTGTGGGCAGCACCATAGTTAAGTGTAAGAGCAGAGGAGAGGTTTGCAAGAGACTTGTCGCTATGGTAAAGGACAAGGTCATCCACATAGAGGAGAGCCTCACAGGTAAGGCTTTCAGCCAGGAGTGCATTAATAAAAATGGAAAAAAGTAGGGGGCCACGGATGGAGCCTTGGGGAATCCCTGTGGATACTGGTAGGGCAGGGGAGGAGGCTGTACCAATTGTAACAGACCTGCCTTTGAGGTAGCTTCTAAACCATGCTATTGTCTTAGCAGAGCAGCCAATGTGTAGGACAGTGGAGTGGAGGAGGGAGTGGTCAATGAAATCAAAGGCCTTCATCAGATCCACAAATACAGCACCAGTGGCCTTACCTGCGTCCATGTTTGTGAGCAGGTGGTTAGAGAAATGGACTAAAGCTGATGTGGTGCTGAGGTGCTTATGGAAGCCATGCTGCTGAGGATACAGCAGATTATACTTTCCAAATGCTCTGACAGTCAGAAGTGCACATTTCTTTCCAGTGGCTTGCTCAGGTGGGGGAGGAGGGAGATAGGCCTACAATTACCAGGAGAAAGGGTATTGCCTGATTTGAAAATGAGCACGTTTGCATGTTTCCAAGAGTCTGGCATTGTGGAAGAGGAGAGGGCAAGGTTAAATATGAAGGTGAGGGGTTCAGTGATAGCTGGAGAGATGAGCCTAGGGAATGAGGGGGGGAAAAGCCCATCACTGCTACCCCTTGTAGGGAGGGGCTTCAGGAGCTTGGTGATAATACCTGGGCCAATGGCTCTAAAGTAGAAGGGTGAGGTGTCCGGGGGGTGGTGATGGACGGGGGTAGTTATCATGACTACCAGGGCTGGTGGGTGGCTGGGAGTGTAGTTTGATAAGATAGGCAGAGAGGACAGAAAATATTTTGTTAAAAATCTGCGTAATCTCAGAGGGATCATTCAAGGGGCCTGAGGAGGAGGCGAGCTGAGTAACTTAAGAAATTTAGAAATTGCATTTTAGTGATTTAGCAGTTGTGCTTACATGTGTTGCATAAGTACCTAGAGTCATTCCAGAGTTGGGGAAGGGGATGCTTTATAAGCTTTCCATTTACTGTCCCTCTGTTTCATTAGGGAGAGTAACTCTTTGGATATCCATTGCATGCTGCCCCTCTCACCCTCCGAGTAGTGAGAGGGAAGTGGAGGTCTTGTATCTGTATAAGGGCATTTGTGAGGAAACTAACTGCATCTGACACATTGTTGATGAGGTAGAGGGCAGACCAGTTAACCACTCTTACATCCTCTAGGAGATTTGTGGGATCCAGGCAGTTAAAATTTCTAAAAGACAGGTACTTGGTGGAGGGGTGTTTGATTTTGGTGGTCAGTATGACGTAGGTAGGGGAGTGGTCACTTATAGAGTTCGACAATGTACCTGCCTATAGGACCATGTCCACTTGATTCACTGGGGGATAGGGGATTGGAGTGGCTAACAATGGTAGCCAAGATATGTTCATGGACATTCAGTGCTACTCCCCCACCCTTTTTTCTTCCTGGTCTATCCAGGCAAAGGAACAAGTAACCTAGGAGATGGTAGGAGGGGTCAGAGTTGTAGGGTTTCAGCTAGGTCTCAAAGGGCCCTAGCACATGAGGCTTTAGAGGGACTCCCAGGCCTCAAGGTCTGGGAACTTGGATGGGAGGCTGCAAACATTTAAATGTGCAGTTCTTAGACCAATCTGCCTTGCCCAGGTGACAATAGAGTGGTCAATAGGGGTGTTAGCAGGGCCAGGGTTGCTTTCAGTGTCACCAGCAAGGAGAAAGAGAGACCAAAAAGAGCAGAGAGGTAGGAGCCAGGGCATGGGTGAGATGGTAAGAGAGTACAGGAAAAAGCCAAGTAGCCAAATAGGTGACATTGAGGGTTAGAGAAGAATGTAAAGAGAACTGGACCCAGGGGAGTGAATTCATATCTAAAAATAGTAGAAAGAGGCTCATCAGGGCTATGGAGGTCAGTAAATGAGGATACATTTTGCTGTTCTATGGCAAGCACAGAGGCACAAAAATCTGACACTAACAGCGGGCCAGTCATAGAGGTGGCCAGAAGGGGGAGCAGTAAAAGCTGCATTTGAGGTGCTATAAAACTTGGTGACCAGAGACACCTTATGGCAGTGTTGGTCAAGTGGTTAGGGTTTTGCACTGCTGCAGAGGTGGTTTGAGTCCCACATCCCCACAGAAAGTTTGACTCCCTCAGATGAGTGCCTGGGCAGGGTAAAATAGTAGGAAAGAGTTGAAGGGAAAATTGTTGTAGAGGGAGACATGTCCAGTCCAGAAATTGTTTAGAGTACAATATGGGGGAGGGATGGAAGGAGTGACTTCAGTGTTACTCTAGGAGCTGAGTGGGCTGAACCAAATGGGAGTGATAGGTAGGGGGGCAAAAGTGGGCTGATAGGTTCTGGCAGGTATAAAAGCAAAACCACCCCTGGGTGGGAGGAGTCAAACATGAAATCTCTCCAAGAACACTTGTAATCTCACTACCTTCTGAGGAGGAAGGGTCAGCCCACAGCAGTTGCAGGGAGAGCTTGAACTGTAGTGGGAGGCTTTCTGGTGTCTGGATCCTTCTGAGGAGGATTGGCGAACCTAATTGGCAGACAGCAACAAGTTAAAGTGGAGGGCTCCTACTCTTCCTGCACAACCTTAATTAGGGGAATACCACAAGGATAAAATCTGGGCCCCTGCTAGTCATGATCTATACCAATGATTTAAACTGAAATATCAATAAGGCTACCATACACCTCTATGCTGATGACACGGTCCTATACATATCGAGGCCCACCCTACTTGAGGCGTACATTGACCTCCAATAAGAATTTAACTAGTTATAGCTAAACCGTTTCCATGACAAACTACTGCTAAACACAGAATAGACTACGGTAATGTTCTTCTCGTCTACTAATCCTGTCCCGCTTAATATATCTGCCCTTAATAGAATTACCTCTCAGGTAACATACTCAAGGAGGTAGATAGCTTAAAATATCTTGGATTACGGTTTGACAGCAGATTGACCTTATCTACACATATAGAGGCAGTGTGTAAAAAAACTAAGAATTAGACTAGGCTTCTCTTACAGAAATATTAGCTGTTTCCCACTGACCACCCGGAAGAAGCTAGTGCAAGTTACATTTCTCCTGTTATTGGATTATGCTGATTTAATCTACAGTTGATGTTTTTCTTCCTGTTTGCATAATTGGACATGCTTTATCATAGGGCTTTAAGATACATGTCCAATCCGGCACCAAGAACACATCACTGAGTTCTATACAAGACTGTGGGATAGACATCACTAGCTACAAGGAGGGTAAAATCCCTACACATGCGGTCTTACAAAGTAACTACAAAAGACATACCTTATTATATCACTGATCTCTTTATGTCTTACAGCAGCTACTCACTAAGGAAAAACAATTGTATTCTCTTTGACATGTTTCTATGACTTTCGAGATTTGCTACCCAATATGATAAAGCAGCAATAAGTAGCCTCATTCTTACAATGTGGAACAGAATGCAGAATTCCCTCACAGTAACCAGACTGGTCAGCCATACAGTCTTCAGATCTCTGACAGATGAAATATATAATGAATCTTTGATGGGTAATGGCTCAGCTAAATGACTGTTCGCTGCTTACTGTATTTAAGCAATAATGACAGACAGGGTTTGTGTCGTGCTGGGATAATGTCACACCTCAGGTGGTTGGGCACGAGGCTGCAAACCAAGTACATCCAACACCTGAGAAGGGACATTATCCCAGCACAACACGCATCCTAGCAGTCATTACTGCTATTATACAATGGCTCTTATTTATTAATGTTGTGGGGAACAAAATGAGCACATGTACATGGCTAAAAAACATTTCATAGTTAGGTAGACAACAAGTGTCACAACCCCTTTGTACTGTGGAAACATCTCTTTTATAGCATTAGTTTAAAAGTTTTATTTATTTATTTTGAGGAAACACTTCCCATGTGAAAGCACTACATCATGGATATGCAAATAATCAATTACCTGGTATTACCTCAGTGCGTTATGTCATACCAGGCATTAGGTTTTTGCATACCCGTAATGCAGTGCATTTACATGTGGTGTGTTTCCTCATAAAATATAAACTATAAAACTAATACTATTAAACAGATGTCCCCACAGTATAAAGAAAATGTTCTGACACTTGTTCTCTGCCTAACTATGAAATGTTTTTGTCATGACAAATATGTTTGGCCCCACAATATTATTAAATAAGATTTTTATACGAAACTAAACTTTTTCTACTTTAGCTACAATATGTCAAACTCTCTTGGTAAGATGTGGTCATGTATGTGGCTGGACTTCACACAGTGATGTTCTAATGAGATAACATCACTGTGCCAGGCACACACTGACCAATCAGAGCTTAGGGTTGTTGTTTTTTGCTGGAATGCCTAGCTTGTGCTGTCCTATGGGCTACTACCTCTGCCTGCATGATTATGCACACAGGTTCAGGGGCCTGATTTCAGTTAATGGGCTCCTCCACCCAGAGGAATGGTATTGGGGTAGCATAGCTGCTTTGGTATAGTCCTCTGGAATGCTATAACCACCCACTGACCATTCTAGTGGCCTAAATAGTAGAACACTAGAACATTTACATCCACCCAATAACAGTAATAATATGCTCACACTCCTTGCACTTACCACCAGGGCTGGATCTTCTGCAACTGCAATGGAGACCCCCTTGAAAATAAGACCAGTGATACCACACTGTAGTAATGATGCTGTAACCCAACCAAGACAGTACACACTAGCCAGAGTAAATGTGAAAACCACAGTCTGGTTTATTTAGGGGAAGTGAACAAGGGTGGGGCATGAATCTAGCAAATGATTGGCACTTCTGATTTGATTCAGATTGATTCAGCATGCACTGTAAGTCCTTCTGAAGCAGTTCTACTACCCTGTGTACCCAGTATGTAACACAGGCTAGCCTGAAGCGTTGTCCGGGGTAGGCCGGTGTTACAGCTTTGTTGGGGCCTATAGGAAGGAAAATAATTAACATGCACACAACCCAGATATTTGTAATCTGGAGCAGGATAGCCCAGTCCATTTCAATAAACCCAAACAAGAAAATTAGATGGCACATAATGATTATAGCTGTTGCTGCAGGGAGCTACCCTGTTTTGTACTCACGCTACCCAGACCAGGATGCAGTACAGGAGAGGTGAAGACCTTGTGGTGTTGCACTGGATTGCCAGTGGAAGCAGGGCCTAAAAGACTCACCTCCTGGTGGTCACTACCTGTTCAGTGTGTTGAGCAGGGGGCCAAATCCCCAAGCGGGTCTTTCGCTGAGAATGTCTCTGAATCAGGAGCAGTGGCCTAGGCCAAGATGGCAAGGCCCAAGTAGAACAGACAGTTTGGATAAAGTCCATGGTGAAGCTGTAGAAAAGCCTCCAGCTGGTTAACAGAACTTGCCATGGGGAACCAAATCGCAACTCACGAAACACATTCAGCATGTCTACAACACTAGCTTGCTTAGCCACAGTTCAGGTAAAGTCTATTTGCCAATCACAGCTTTACTGCGCAAACCTTTCAATCTGAGGCTTACTTCTGGTGTCTGACGGACCGATCGCTTCAGGAGCAAGTCTTCGGTCCTCTCACAATTAGCAATAAAACACTTTTCTCTCTTCCAAGGCAGGTCACAACCAGCAATTTTAAAAAGTCCAACTTTCACACACAAGGTGATACTCTGGGCTGGAGACGTGACAGGCGGTCCAGCAGAGCCTTCCTGACAATTGTCCTATGCTCCTACCAGGAGCAGCTGCTCGATGGCTCGAGCTGTTCACTCTACAAACTCAGACTCTTGACTGACACTCTGTTTCAGCAGTTCTGGGGGTTTCCCAGTAATCCAAAAGGTTCAGTGGTCTGAGGGAACTGTCTGGCACAGAGAGGGCTCCCTCTCCAGGTTCATTTAGGTGCTAAACACTTAAAACTACAAATAATACAGAATTGCAATCCCACAAGATCTCTTGGGACAATCTCCATTTTAGGTCCCCTGAGGTTCAATTGGTCCAGCACTGGAAGTCTAGAACCAATGTAATCCGGGCGGCCACAACTACCAGGTGGGAGTCTCCATGGGTCAGGTTGGTGGTATTTTTTGTGTTATTAGCTCTGTGCAGTGCCTCCATTATGTAACCCCCTACCTGGGACCTGGGCTCAGGGAGAAAACTGTCACTCGGCATGTTGGCTAGGTTTGTCTACTCTGCACAGGGGCACCCAAATATTCCAGACCCAGGAAGCAATAACTGAATGTCCATACAAGTAGTTGGGATTCTAAAGTGTGGCTTTTATTCACAACAAAAAGGAACAATAAGCATAGATGGACCCCCACGGGGCTACACTCCTGGTAATGCAGATTTCTCCTGAACAAACATCTTCTGTGCACTTAAACCCTCGGGTTTAGAAACACACTGGGCACTCGGCCGAACTTGACTCTTCTCTGGTTTCCCTGGCTCAGCTCCCTTGCCAGCCCTTGGACTATCTTCTTTCCTTGGCTCGGCTCCCTCTGCCAGCCCTTGGACTACTTATCCATTTAGCATGGAGAGTTAATGGTGGCTCCCTATTCCACCCATGAGCACTTCTGGCTCTATAAGGGAATCTTCTTCAAACAATCCCATGTCTGGGTACTTTCCTCAGGCACAGGCCAAGTACCTGAGAGAAAGCAACATGAGTCCTAAAGCAAACCCGTAGAGGTGACTCTGATCATGCCAGATGGGAGGGGTCTCCCACCTCTTGCTCCCATAAATCATACCTGGCCATTCCTCTGGACTTTGACACCTTATCTCTGAAAACACTTTACTTTGTAGATTCTCTCTAAATGTATGCCACATTTAATCTACTGTTTCTTCCATCCCACATGTATTGAACTTGAAACATATTTAATGAGTGGCTCTGTCCATTTCTCCAGACTCCCACAGAGTTAAGCAGTCCAATTCCCACAACTTTTAAAACTGTACTTCGGTGTCTTTTCCTGACCCCACAGTAGCAGTCACTTAAATTCATCTTGTCCCAGGTGAAAACACATTGGCCTTTTAGCAGAGCAAACTCACCCCTTGGTTGCAGGTGCCCCACAGGCTTTTTCTCTTCCAAAACATAATGAAACTTCCAGGTGCCTCAGCACAATTCCTCATAGGCAGCTTCTTTTTCCACTAGCTGGGCCAGGGGAATTTCCCCTGGAAGCAGGCTGATTACTTTCCCCCATCCCCGCAGGAATGGGGCCCTGAAACTTTGGACAGCGGTCTCCACCACTTCAAACAGGCACTGTTGTGTTCCTCTTGAGGTGAGAACACACACCTAGACTGAAAAATACAGCTCTCTGGCAGAGTTAAGGGCTCTGAGGGCCTGCAGCTGCAGCACACCTCTTCTCTCTCTCTACTGAGACCACTACAGACTACTACTGACTCACTTCAAAACCTCCCAACATTCTATCCTAACTTCCCTAGCTGCAACATTCCAAAGTGGCTTATGCAGCTGTGACAGTTCTAAAATGATGTCATCCCTCAGTCTCAGCTGAGACTGAGAACAGAGTGAGACAGTGTGAAATCCATTTAACTGGAATTTCACAAGCTGCCTTCCCTGCCTGCCACTAGGTCTAACTGGGATTCTTGTAACCCCGGGTAACAGGGAGGTTACACCAAAGTGGTGGCACTTATTCAAAAGCTCAAGCTGCAATTGGAAGCTGGCTAGACAAACTCCATTATTATTATTATTATTGTTATTATTATTATTATTATTACCGATAAACAGTAACTAATCACTTTGCCTGAGAGGGCTCCCTCTGCACAAGTAGCGACTGCACAGTGGAGTAGAATAATGGACTGTCTGGCTGGTCCTGAGCCTTAAATTACTCGGACCAAGCCCAGATTGATTTTCTAATACAGCATAGGTGCTCTCTTAAAGAGACAGGTACAGAGGCTTACTAAGTACTCTCATGCAGACAAATAGAGCTACTGCAGACAGGATACCATCCTGACAGTGGGCATTTTAGGAGCCCAAGAAGACATTTTAGTAAACCCCAATTGTAGGGCAGTTACATTGCCATTGTATAATTAGGTATATCACGAATCGCAAGCTTCATGTATTCTCTAAACCTTTTCTAATGTACTGAAGTTGCTCCCCATTGTATCTTTGTAATATAGCATGCATTCACAAATTATTCTATTTCTATTTTACACTGCTATAATCTACAAGCAGATCTGTATCATGGTATAATGTTCTACCTGACTCTCTTTCTCTACTTAGATAAATATGTTGCTGTATATTGCTGTCTTTTTATTATTATTATATGCTGTCCTACCCAGGAACTCCTTGTAAATGATCTTGCTCAAAAGAGCCTTAGCCTGGTGAAGTAAATAAACTGAACTAATCTGCAAAGCCATCTACTTGGCATTGAGACTCCGATCTGAGAGCTCCCTGCCATGTCTGACCAGGACCACTGTCTACATGTTCCCTCTTGTCTGAATCAAGCACTGCACCCTGTGATCTATCTGCCAGGCAGGCACCGCTCTGTAAATCTCCCCTCCCACCCACACCAGTTGCCTATCTACAAGTTGCCTACTGTCTACCTCCAGGACTCTGGTCTATAGCCTTTTTTTTTTTTTTTTTACAATTTTTGGCAAGGAAAGACACACTAAGTTGAGGCTTATTTCCAGGTACATCCTGGGAGCACAGGGAAGTTAAGTGACTTGCTCATGGTCATAAGTATGCGAGTGGTGGCTGTAGGATTCAAATCCAGTTCTCTCTGCCTCTATCACTCTGCTCTAAAAAGGTCAGGACAGTGGCCTACAAAATCCCCCACCCACCCGTGTGACTGTGAACAAGTGCCTTCCGTCAAGTCTCTGCTGCCTTTTTCTCACCCACTCCACCACTACCTACAATCACAAGATCCAAGTTCCTTGCTTTGTGTACTGATGCAAGCTGCGGTCCTGTGTATCAATGTATTAGTATTTGCATATCGGTTTTACTTGCCTGCCTTACATTTTTATCTGACAATTCATTTTCTGTATAACTTTGTATCTGCACTGTAACTGCCTGGATAGCCCTGTCAAGCCTGTTAGTGTATTTATATTTCCCCTGTATTTTGTTTCTTAGATAGCCCAGCTAGCCTGTTTTTGATTGACATATTCTCTCGCTGGCACTGTTTTTACTTAGTTAGCCAGTTCTAGTCTTTTAGTTTAACTACATGCCCCAGCACTGTTATTGCTTAATCTACCTCCTATCACACTGTTTTAATTGTATTTTCCCCTTCCATTTTAACTCAGGTTAGCAGATAATAGAATATCTAGTTAGTTAACGCTGAATTTTATCTGCAGTCTGTTTCTACCCTATTTTCCTTCCTCATTTTCCTCTTACCTTCCTTCACATTACCATCTTCCACTCTCTTTTATCTCCAGTATGCACTGGCAACCTCTGCAGCTCCTTCTCTCTCTCTCTCACATGTCCCCTCCACCTTGATTTTTCTATCTCACCACCCTTGTTCACCTGTTTTAAACTCCCACCTTTTACATCCTCCACCTTCTACCTCCTTATCCACTGTGTCCTCTTCACCTCTTCCTCTCTAAACTTTGAAGTCTGCAAAAAAATTGTCTCACTGGGTTCTCCCCTATAACATTGCACCACTTCCTGACCTCACCACTGAAAAACATTCCACTCCTCATGCTTCTCATCACCCTTCTGCTACAACTTGTCAGGAGATGTGAAGGTAAACCTGGCCCTCCTTCCTTCTCCCCACCCCTAGTCCAAAAGATCTGAGCATTTTTCATCTGAGCAGAAGCAGTCTTCTTCCTCAACTTGAACAGCTTAGGGTGTGGATCCTACAGCATCTGCTGGATATCCCAGTCATCAGTTAATCCTGACTGTCTTTCTGGGTCGGTGCTGGGGAAATTGGGATCATTGATCATATGATCCACAGTCAAGATCATGGCAAGTGAAAGGGTGGTGTGGCTATGTATGCATGCCATGGTTTCAGCTGTGCTGTTGTATTCTAGTCAGTTGTTCCTTCCTCCAATACACTTCTCCAGTGTAGAATATTATTCCCTTCCTCCCTTCCTATTTTTTATCAGTAGTATCTGTCTCCCCAGTGGTAAAACCTGAATTTTGTTACTGATGTTAAGCCATCCATCTCCTCTCTTTCCTCCGCTGGTGAACTGTTCCTTGGTAAAATTGATGTTTATTGGCATTTCCCCTTGTGTAAATCCTCTATCCAGAAAACTGAATTTTTCACCTCACGTAGCTTCTCCTTTCCTCTCTCATTTCTGTTCCACGGGAGGTTTCTGTCCTCCCTGAGCTCACTTGAGCCTATAGATCAAAACAGAAAAACAGCAGGCAGCTAGCCCAAACTTCGAAATGCAGAGAATCAAAAAGTTGCCACTCTAAAAGAGGAGGCAATGAAGTTGAATTCAAATAATTCTCTTTATTGAGAGCCCATCAAACAAATGCTAAGCAGGATAGAGCTCCAGCCCTTCAACCACGTAAGTCTTCATCAGGGGGACTAAGACCTATGTGGTCAAAGTGACAGGGCTCTATACTGCCCAGCATTAGTTCAATAAGTTCATAATAAATGGAATCATCACTGAGCCTACCTGCCTCAACCGCCATTTTTCTAAGCACTTCCTAAAGGAATGGATCATCTCCAGTCACCACCACCACTACATTTGTACTGCTGGCTCCATCCAAGATGCCTTTAGTTTACCACCAAATTGTCTAGTGTGTCCAAAAGATCTGTCACCTGATACCTCGACTGAAGTTTACCTGTGCTAGATCATTTAGATCTCTCAAACTGTCTTTTCTCCCGGATAATTTTCCCAATACATATTGGTCCTAATCCTTACTTTCTATATCCTTTTAGTAAGATGATACAGTACCCATATTTCAGTCAAAATTCATCACAACTTGGAGAAACACATCCCCCCCGAAGGTATTGTGTGTGTGTAGATCCCAACTTCACTGGTCTTAAGCAGACCCTAATGATCACACTAAAGCTCAGGGCTCCGGGCCCAGTTACACTGAGGTTTAAGGTGCTGGATGCCACACCTCGCACTATGCCAGTGACCTAGGTTCAGGAGCGAGCCTGGGTTGTCGGGGGTCAGTTGGGGAATGGAGAGAGCAGGATTGAGCAGTTGAAAGGCAGCTCTCCTCTCCCGGGGAAGGATCTTGTCACCCCTGTGGTACACCGGCCTTCAGGAGGAGGCCTGAGGGCAGTGCAGGTGGGAGGTGGCATGAATAGGGAGGGCACTGCAGAACCGCGGTGTGTACATGCCTCCACATGCATACACAAGGCATTAGCATGAGGGGAGAAAACGGAGCTGGTGAGCTCCATGATGTCCTGGTGGCATTCCCGGTGATGAGGACGCCAACCAGGGATGGATGTGTCCCCTGTGAAGGGGGGGCCAGAGCCCTATCTGCCAACTCCCTGGAAAAAATGTGGGCAATAATGAGGATTGAAAGAAAAAAGGCTCTGCCTGGTATCTGCATAAGGCCTCTGGCTCTCCAGAAGACTTAATGGGATGCAAACAACTCTGTAACATGAGGAAAAGCATCCGAGAGGCCAAAGAAACTTATTTTTCTATTAACTGTCAGAATGTTAGCTCCTCTGGAAAGTTCTGGAAAATTATTCTCGCCCTTTTTGACTTTTCTACAACCCTGTCTTCCATCCCAGTTCTAAGGGTGGGACACTATTCCACCTCAAACCCTTTGGAGATAACCACTGGTTCTAATGACTTCTTCACCGCCTATGCTCTCATCCCCTCCCTCCTTCTCAGGATTCTAACATCTCCACCTTGACATTTCTTCTGACCTCTGTTTCTTGTATCCACCTCCTCTCACCTCATTTTCTTTCTGTTGCATCTCCCCTGTAGATGCCCTCATGAACCTTTTCTCCCTCTATGCCTCTAAATGTCACAGCCCTGATGGACTAGACTCCAAGCTCTGGCATCTCTTAGCCCCTGCACTCCTGCTCCTATTGCTACCCTTCTCAACCTTCCATTGATTTTAGACAACTCCCAGGGCCTGGTAGATGGACAGAGTCTTCTTCCTCTAAAAGGGTGAACACATATCAGCCCCTGGGAACTACCATCCCATTTTGTTCCTTCCCACCCAGATTAAGGCGCAGGACAAGCTAGTCCTTAACCAACTTGCCTCCTTTCCTCCAGACAGGCAGGTATTGACCAGGGATAGATCACTGCTGTCATATTTATCAACCTAGCTAAGGCCTTTGATATAATGGACTATCCTCTTCTCCTGGTTAAGCTAGAAGAAGTAGAACTGTCTGACACTGCAGTCAGTTGAGTCTAGTCCTACCTTTCAGACCAGCATTAGTTAGTCTAGATAGGTGACACCTTATCCTTCTGATCTCCCTATCAGTTCTGGTGTCCCTCAGGGTTCCAGTCTGTGCACTATCCTGTTTTCTGTTTATCTCAATGACTTCTTCTCAGTCTGACACTTCTCAAGCATCGATATGTACAGTATGCTAATGACAGGGTAAATTTTATTTTGTGAGCCTCAGTCCAAATTGAAAATGTCCCCTCAGTATGAGTGATAATGCACAACATTGGTTCTGCTTAAAACAGCTCTCTCTTTTGCAATGCTTCAAAAAAAATTTTCATCACTTTTGACACTAAGCAGAGGTTGGCTAGGCTCAAAACAAATCCAGTCTTAATGACAACCCCCCAACCCCACATACACACACAATGATGAAGTCCCTTACTTCAAGTATCTCAGTGTGTCTTGATGACAACCCCCCCACATACACACACACAATGATGAAGTCCCTTACTTCAAGCATCTCAGTGTGTTCCTTCATTAAAACTTTGATTTCTCTACCTCATCAAAGCCACACATAAAAAACAACAACTCTGGGCTGGATTCACGTATGTTTTTGGGACTAAGTCCTACAACGCAACACTAGTTATGGACCGAAATCTCCACAGCTGTGGAGATTGCTATTTACAGCCTCAGCAGTTGCTAAAGATGTTACGGCTGGTCCCACCGGCCATAACAGTTTTCTGCAACTGCGGGGACTGTGATTGCAACACCACCCACAAGCCGTCATAAATTGTGGAGCCAGATTACCTTTGTGAGTACCTGTAGCTGCAGGAAACTGCAGATCCACAAGTGGCAACCCATTTGAGACAACTTTTTCCTGCAGCTGTAGGATTTTAGAGTTTTGTGAATCAAGCCCTCTGTCTTTATTATAGCACTCTGCACAGGCACAGGTCCTGCCTACCTCTCCCAATGCACAGTGAGATTATCCACAAGGTAATCCTGTGGCTGATTGGCTATGCTGATGTGTTGTTCAGTGCTGCTAACAAAACTGACCTCACCAGACTGAACCCTCTCTTTTATTCATTTTGACACTTTGCTCCAAACATTCCACTTCTTACCCATCACTGTTCTCTTTATATTGACCACTCTTAACCCCGCAGGGAATTTCAGTATCAGCAAAAAAATGTAGTGCTCACAGATAAAGGGCCATAATAGTAACAGATTTATTCTTCCATCCACAGAGAATCCTCAGGCACTTCAAAGGCACCATCCCTCTTCATCAGACCCCCCTGATGAAGAGGGATTGTGCCCTCAAAGCGCCAGGGAAGTCTCTGTAGATGGAAGAAAAAATCTGTTATTATTGTAACCAAGTGTCGGTATAGGGTTTGTTGTTATTATTTAGCACCCGGTGCCTCCATTTTTTAACCCACTATCTGGCTAGCCTGGGTTCGGGGAGAAAACATTCGCTTGGCATCAGGGCTAGGTTTGAACTTCTGGGCAGGGACACCCAAGTAATTCTGGACACAGGAAGCAAGAACTGAGAATGTCCAAACTAGGAGTGGGATTCTAAAGTGAGGCTTTTATTCATGTCAACACAAGAAGACAAAGCAAGATGGACCCCCATGGGACTACATTCACTGGTTATCCAGATCTACAGAGGTCAGAACACATCTTCATCATCACAAAAACCCTCAGGTTTTGATCACACTGGGCTCTCATGCCCGAACTAGTATTCTCACTCTCTTGGATTCCCTGACATGGCACTCGGCCAGCCCTAGTACACGTTTCCATATGGCATGGACATTTCTGTTGGTGGCTCCCTCAACCACCCACGATTGCTTCCTAGTTCTAAAGGGAAAAACACACATCCTTAATCCCCAGTCTGGGTACTTTCTGCATACACTGACCAAGTCCCTGGGAGAAAGCTATAGGTGCCCAAAGTGAATCTGCAGAGGTAAATCTGGTTACTCCAGATGGGGGGGGGGTCTCCCACCTCTTGTCCTCAAATCCATACCCAGCCATTCATTTGGAGTCAACACCTTTCCTTTGAACTCTCTGTTTGTAGAATGCTATCTCAAAATGTATATCAGATTTAACATTATGCATTCTAGGTAACTGGTGTCCTGACTTGCAACATTCTTTAAGTGGCTATGTCCATCCCTGTAGACCTCCACTGATTAGATGCATTTCAAGCCATACACATAACTTTAAGTACTGTACTTGGCTGTCCTTTCCTGACCCCACAGTAGCAGATACTTTACACAACTGTCTCAGTGAAAACATAGGCTCTCTGGTAGAGCAGACTCACCATGGTTTGCAGGTGCCCTAGAACTTCTCTCACAGGAAAAAAAAAACTTCTGGTACCTCAGCACAAATCTTCTCTTCAGGCAGCTTTCCTTCTTCCAGCAGGGCCAGGGGGTTGCCCCTGAAAAGCTGGTCTTGTCCCCTTCCATCCCTCTCAGGGATGGCGCACTGGAACAAACCGGGGAACAGTCTCAACCACTTCTATTAGTTTTCTTCTGTGTCCTTCTCTAGGGTGAGAACACACACCCTCTTCCTTTGGTAGCTCTATTACAGAGCTGAGCTATGAGGGGCTGCCAACCGCAGTGCACCTCCTCCTCCTTCCACTGAGTCTCCCACTAGACTGACTTTGAAACCCCCAACATTCTAAACTAACTCCCAGCTGCAACATTCCACTGTGGCTTATGCTGCTGCGAGAATCCTAAGTGATGTCATCCCTCCAGCTTAGCTGAGACTGAGGACAGAGTGATACAGTGTAAAACCCATTTAACTGGTGTCTCACAAGCTGCCTTTCCCTGCCTGCCACTAGATCTAAGTGGGATTCTAGTAACCCCGTGTGACCGGGGGTTACACTAGTAAGAGCCTTTATCTGTGAGTGCTATATTTGTTTGTTGTTTCTGACTTATTGCCATTATACAGTTGTACTAGATATGTTCCATATAGCGCACAGCATCAGTGTGTGTTTAATGAGTTTCAATGTCTCCTCTACGTCTCGCTATCCTATTTTTTGTGCTTATTACTTTTACACTCCCTGGCCTGCTAGCCCCTTCAGGTTGACTGCCTCAGCACTATTACATGGCTTTTGTTGGACTTTACTGAGTTCCCCATTTCCCATGTCTTACCCCTGTAGTGGGAGCAGCGGGGAGCTTACTCAACCTGCCACAGACTTGGGCAGTGCCTTGGTTGTTGGCATGGCACTGTGAAGGGTTAACAATTTCATCCTACCATGCAGGCATTTTCCTTGTTCTTTCCCCCACCCACTGGAAGCACAAGCACTAGCATGTACATGGGCATAACACCCTCCAGCTTCTGTCCCTCTCCATGTGGATGCACCTGTACTGCCAGTACTGCCAGCTGTGGTCACTCAGGTGGCAGTCTTCCAGACGAGCCAGCAGTCCACCCTTCCTGGAGGAGGGGAGCATCCTCTGCGATGCTCAGTCTTCCTTCACCTGGAGAGCCCTTGCAGCCTAGGCTTGCTCCCAAACATGTCACTGGCATCATGAGCAGTAGCCCTCCAGCTGCACTGATTGGCTGACTGTCTCTCCTCCTTTCCCTCCTACTTACTTGCCACCTCTCCCTCTCCCTCTCCATCCCTTTCTCCTACTACCGCATTTATCTGATGCACACTCCTTTTCTGCCCCGCTGGAAAACCTCTACTGACAAGTCTGCTTTCTCTGTGGCACAGCCTCCTTCTACTTATCCATCTCTCCCCCTCTATTCCCTCCATCTATTGTTTCATAATCATTACTCCCCTTCCTGCAACTGAAACTAGCCCCAAGCCCCTTCCAATTCTGTACTATTTCTTTCTCTCTCTCTCTCTCTCTTTCTCTGTCTCTCTCTCTCTATATATAGTATATACGCATATACTGTATATATACTATGGGCTGGATATTCAAACTGCGCCATTCTGAGGCGCAAGACCTTGCGCTGCGCAAAATAGTTGCGCTGGGGTGTGGCCGGGGTGATATTCAAAGGAGTTGCACTATTGAACAACTCCTTTGAATATCACCCCAGCCACAGCCACTTGTGCGTATGCAGTGGAACTTGCGCCACCGCAAGTTGTCAGAGTGGAGCATTCAACTTCGCGTGTGGCCAAGTACCATTGCGCCATGCGCAAAATCACGATATTCAAAGGTGACATGCAAATGGGGCCATAATTCATGCAAGGCGCAGGGGCCATTTGCATCTGATTATGGCCCCATTTGCATGCCATTAGCATGTGGGTCCACGATCCCCGAGGACTTAGCCTGGCGCCTGCCGGCAGCAGCCGTCGAGGACTGACGCCCCTGCAGCCCGATCGCGGGCAGCAATGTGGCTCCCACCTCCTCCCGTACATCTCCCTGGTGGTCCAGTGGACCGAAATGCCTGATCGCAGGCAGAATGTAAATTGAAGCACCCCAGAAATGTCCTAGTGCCCGATCCGGCAGTAAGTAAAGTGCCCCCACCCCAACATCTCCCTGGTGGTCCAGTGGACTGTAATGCCCGATCGCGGGCAGAATAAATTGGACCCCCAAACATCTCCTGGTGGCTAGTGTCCCCCACCCCACCCACCCACAAAGCCCCACCACCCGCCTCCCCGCAGCCAGGCGGCGGCAGCATCCCACCGCCTGCCGCCTGCTGCTGCCGACGTGATCGCTCGCGACCATTGTTGCAGAGCAAGAACTGGTCGGGCGTGCAGCCCATATAGCATATGACAGTTCAGTTCTGTGAATGAATCATTCACAAATCTGACTGTCGTATGGTAGGGCTGCACGCCCATTGTCTCTTGCTCTGCACCACTGGCGTGCAGCGGTCTACCGGCAGTCAGTCGGCGGCGCGGGGTGGCAGGCGGTGGGATGCTGCCACCCGCCGGCTGCCGGGGAGCGGGTGGTGGGGCTTCGTGGGTGGGTGGGTGGGGACACTAGCCACCAGGGAGATGTTTGGGGGGTTCAATTACATTCTGCCCGCGATCGGGCATTACGGTCCACTGGACCACCAGGGAGATGTTTGGGGTGGGGGCACTTTACTTTCTGCCCGCAATCGGGCACTAGGGACATGTTCGGGGTGGGGGACTTTACTTTCTGCCCGCGATCGGGCACTAGGGACATGTTCAGGGGAGTTCAATTTACTTTCTGCCTGCGATCGGGCACTAGGGACATGTTCGGGGGGTTTACTTTACTTTCTGCCCGCGATCGGGCATTTCGTCCACTGGACCACCAGGGATGTGAACGGGAGGGGGGCTACATTGATGCCCACGATCGGGCTGGTGGGGAGTACACTATGCCCGCGATCGGGCTGGGGGCACAGGGACTGGAGTTGGGAGCCAACACAGGTGGCAGCTGCTGTGTTGTGCCCTGCAATACAGCAGCTCACCTGTGGGTGGCCTCGACGGCTTTTTTGGCTCAAGGTCCTGCAGGCTCAGGTTGGGGGTTGCGCCTGCACAACTCTGCACAGCCCGGCTGAATATCAGGCTGTGCAGTTTATGCATGGTTCCTCCCTCTCCTGTTGAGCATGCATTCATTTGCATTGCGCTGTTGCTCAGCCTGTTTTCAGTGGCGCATCTGCCTCCCTGCTGAATACTCATGAGAATGGCGCAATGTAGGACTTGTGCATGCGCAACCCTGTTGCGCATGGCACAACCCTTTTGAATATCTGGTCCTATATATATATATATATATATATATATATTTTTATATATATAGTGGCAGTTAGGGTTGAATAGCCTGTTTAATGTTAAACTAAATGTTTTGCTCCTTAGTATCTTTGACTCTCTTTGACAGAATGAGCTGAAATGTTGTACATATGTGCTGTCTAGTAGTCAAAGTCTTGCTATGTGAACATTTTTGTGATGGCAGCTTATGTGACTTCTGAGATTAGCATGTGTCATTTTAAGAAAAAAACTACATTGTTTTCCTATATTTTACTTCTTTCTTTTTGCTGTCGCCTACAGCCTACATGAAAGGAATTGTTGCCCCAAACTTGCAGGGAACATGTGTCATGTCCCTAGGTAGTACCTTTGACAGGTCTGGAGACAAAATATAAAAGGGTTCCAGAGTTTATGGGGGCTTTAAATTTTAGTGTATTCCAACTTGCCTATGCCTAGTAGGGGTTTTGAGATAAAGTTTCTGTGTGAAAGTAAATGTTTGACGCTGCAAATGCTTGTTTTTGGTTTTGCACCACTGAACTGGCAGGGCACCAAACATTTTTGGTGTTGTGCCAATCGCCATCTTGTTGATTTCTTCCACGAACTGACAAACATGAAAAAAGCACAAAAATGCAGTGATTTTAGTAAACAAACATCAGAATCTAGCTAAACTGGACACATTTAGCTACATTCTGATGTTTGTTTTTAAACATTGAGCCCACATATACGATTTCTGGGCACCCAAAATCCCAGGTGCACAGCTTAGCAAGAGGAGCCCTTCTCTGCATTTTCTATATGAGAACGGTGGGATTTTCTTGACTTCTGCAGCCGCAGCTAAAACTCATGCTGCCAGCTGCTGATTAAGCTGTGAACCACTATTTCCCTGGTGTCTAGGTGCACACCGCACCCTCCAATCCCCATACTTCATTTTATTAAAATATTTCATCCATTGTTGTTAGTGGTATCTCCTCCACCCTCCTTTAAGTAGCCTTGGTGTCCAGTGGCACCCCTCACCCTCCAGTCCCAGTATTAAATATTTTGAAACTCTCTCCATTGTTGTTAGTGATACCCCACCGTCCCGTGTGTTTCCATGGTGTCTAGTGGCACCCCACCTCTGATCCCATATTTTATTATTCTCATTGGTGGTTAGTGGCCCCTCTGATGTTTACATTCCTGAAAAGAAAACAGTCCCCCACATCTTTTTTTTTAAACCTTAAAAGAAAATGGTCCCTCGTTGTCTCTCCTATCCCCCTCCCCATCCCTACCCTCCCACTGAGCACCCACCACCCTACACACACCCTTACCCAACACTTACCACTAGAGGTCATAGGCTGCCATCTTCTGTGGACCGGGACATGTTTGCACACTTCAAAGTTGAACCGCAAACTGAGGAATAAAGATAAGTGCCGTATAATGTATTTCAATAGTGTTTTGAACTTATGTTCATATCTTTGCCATTTTTTGGAATTTATTTACCAGATTTTCTGCATAGCCATTTTGGGACCCCACCTCATGAACACCGTCACTGTCATTTCATTAATCTGGCCCGGAAGGTGATTTTAGGGTTGCTGTGTGAAATCACCTTTTAGGACCGAATAATGAAATTTCACCACCAGCATTCATGAGGTGGGGGTTTCAAAAAGGCCATGTTGAAAATTTGGTGAAAAAATTCCAAACAATGGGTGAGTTATGCGCACACGTTGAAAGTTTTCTACGAATGTGCATAACTTTGGTAATTGTCATCATTTTGACTCCAAATTTTCAACATACCCATTTTTTCACACCACCTCATGAATCAATCAGTCAATCAATTTTATTTGGTACAGTGCTCTTTTTCATTGAAATTCAAGGCGCTTTACAGGCGAGACAGAAAAACAATTAAAATTAGCATATCACCAGTGAAGTAAAATAGTAAAAACTCTCCTGGTTGATTCATATTAGGTCAATTAACTCTAATCAGGCTGAAAAATCTACCTGAATAACAATGTCTTCAGCTCCCTCTTGAAGGCTTCTAATGTTGTGATCGCTCTCATCACACGAGGGAGAGAGTTCCAAAGGGTTGGTGCCATGTAAGAAAAAGCATGGGCACCAGTTGTTGTTAAACACACCCTTGGAACTTCTAAAAGTTCCTCATCAGCTGAGCAGAGGGGATGGGAGGGGTGGTAGGATTGCAGGAGGTCTTGCAGATAGCCAGACCCCTAACTGTGTAGGGCTTTATTGGTCAGCAAGTCAACCTTGAAGGTGATCTGCCACCAAACAGGAAGACAGTCCAGACAGTGCATCACAGGTGTAATGTGACAGTATCTCAACAGACCGGTCAACAACCTGGCTGCCACATTCTGCACTAGCTGCAGGCAGCAGAGATCAACCCCCAGTAGTCCCGGTAAAGGGCATTGCAGTAATCAAGCCATGACATCACAAAAGCATGAACCAGTGATAGCAAATCACCCTGGGGTATAAGGTGGTTAATCCTGGCGATGTTTCTGAGATGGTAAAAAGCACTCTGAACCATGGCTGACACCTGAGACTTAAGTGACAGGTCACAATCCAGAACAATGCCAAGATTTCTCACCCCAGCCAAAGTGAGCAACTGGGAGTCCCCAAGCCTAAGCCCAGAGACTCGATCAGATTACCCACTCACCTCTGGGTGGCCAAGTTCCATCACTAGTACTTCAGTCTTATCCAGATTCAGCCTCAGCCAGTTGGCCCTCATTCAGTCTTGGATCTCGGCAAGGCACCGATTAAACATCGAGACAACCTCCGGCTGCTCAGGCACAAAAGACAGGTACCCCTGTATAGCTGAGTGTCATCTGCATAGTAGTGAAAACTCAGCCCATAACATCTTATAATGCCCCCTAGTGGTAGCATATACACTGCAATCAACATGGGAGACAGAATGGAGCCCTGCAGGACCCCACACAGCAGAGGCAGGAATTCCGAGGAAATAATCCCTGACACTAACCGCTGTGTCCTACCAGTAAGGAAAAATTTAAACCAGTTGAGGACTGCACCAGCCAGTCCACAACAAACCCGCAGATGCTCCAACAACACCCAATGGACCATGGTGTCAAATACCGCTGAGAGATCAAGGAGGATAAGGATGGAACACTATCTCTATCCCTCACCACCAGGAGATCATTAAGCACCCTAACCAGGGCAATCACAGTGCTGTGCCTTCTCCTGAAACCTGACTGGAGAGGATTGTAGATGATGGGAGTCAATAGATAGCCCTCCAATTGAAGAGCCACCACCTTCTCAATAACCTTTCCCACAAAGGGAAGGTTAGAAACTAGTCTGTAGTTAGCCAGGCAGTCCTGGCCCCATGATAATTTCTTTAGGAGTGGTCTTACAACTGACTCCTTCAGGGGCCCAGGAAAGACCCCTGTCACTAGAGAACACTGGACTATCCTAGCCAGGACCAGGCCAATGACCTCAACACAGCCTACTAAAAGGCGTGTTGGACCCAGGTCCTAACTACAGCAGGTTGGCCTCAACTCCTGGATGACCTTCACAACATCCATAACCGCCACCTGGTTGAAGTCGAGCCAGACAGGCTGAAGGCCCACAACCCCCAGCACATCACTGTATGCCCCATTAGAGGGCACTAACTGGATCCCCGACCTGATGGAGGCAATCTTATCAGCAAAAGAACAGAGCAAACTCATCACACCTTCTTTGTGAAAAGGCTCCCCCAAACTGAACACAGGCAGGATTACACAGCCTATTGACAGTCTGAAAGAGCTGAGCTGATCTATTGGTTGCTGCAGCAATCACCCTGGACAGGAACTCTGCCTTCTTACATGAGATTGATGATTAATAATCTCTATCATGAAACATCAATATAAGCTTGTCCTCCCCAGATAGGGATCTCCACCAACACCGCTTCAACCTTTGACCTCTCATCTTCAACTCCCTGAGAATCCCATCAAACCAAGGGGATCCCTGGTGTAAAGTGAGGGATCAAACATGGACAGGTGCAATAGAGTCGATTGCTTCAGTCACAACCCTGTTATAGGTCACAAACAACTCCCTCGGCTCATCGCAAGTACTCATCATACCTGATGAGGTTTAGCAGGCCATCAGACCCAGTGGGGTCAAACCCCTCAAAGGGTATTACTGGACCATCTCCATAGGGGAGAGTCTATTTTGAGGGGGGCCTCAAATGAGAACCTCACAGTACTGTGGTCCAACCATATGACTAGTTCCACCACCAGGTCTGTTATTTCCAATACCTGTGAGAAGACGAGGTCCAAAAAGTGGCCATGTACATGGGTTGCAGAGGTAACAACCTGTGTCAGGCCCAACAAACACATTAGTTGGAGGAAGTCTTGCCCAAACTGCAAGAGTTCATTGTTGACCCAGGCATTGAAGTCACCCAGAATAATTCATCTGGGCAACTCCAACACCAGTGAACAGTACAGCTGTCATTTTTCACATCCTGTCCGAAATGTGTTTTCCACCTGTGGCACAGAATGGCATTTTGGCACAGATTTAAACATGTTCACCTATGGAGTTTTTGAGATGGGGTCATAAGAAGATTATGTTGAACATTTGCAGTCAAAATATGAAAAAATGCCCAAGTTATGACCATTCTTTACAATTTTGCTACACCCTCTCGGAACTTCAGAAATGTTAAATATTTTTACCCCAGATTTATAACATAGCTTTCTTTTTACTCCATTTTGTGTATGTTACAGCTGCCATTTTTCAAATCCTGGCCAAAATGTGTTTTCACACCAGTGGCGCGGAATGGTATTGCAGTTGCGCAGAATTATGTTTTGGAGGGGATTCAAACATTTTCTGTACCGGGTACATGAGGTACCCTGGATCATAGGCTCTCCTTTATAGAGCATATAGAGGATTTACTAAGAAAATTAAGACAAAGATTAGGCCTTTTTTCAAGATCACTCACTTTCTAACAAAGGATGCTAAACTACATTTGGTCCAAACAGCGTTTCTCTCCTTGATTGACTATGCGGATTTCCTGTACAGTCATTGTCCTGCCTCTTACTTGCAAAACTGGACATGCTGTATCACAGATCCCTGAGATTTATTACGGGGCTTCCTTTCACTACGCACCACTGCTCACTATATGCAGATGTGGGCTGGACATCCCTCCAGTATAGGCGGAATAGAAATGCTGCTTTATGGACCCTTAGAGCGATCTCCAATAAGCTTCCAAAATACATTGCAGACTGCCTCCCCTTAAACCAGCTAGGCAAGTATGCCCTGAGAAGCTTTACATCCATTTCCTTGACAGTCCCCGAAGTCAAATCTCACTTTGGCACAGCGGCCATAAGCTGTGTGCTGCCCTCTCTATGGAACAAACACTGAAGAAAGTACTGAAGCTGAGCACTCCTGTCAGTGTTACTACTTCCAATACCCTTTACCCTTGTCTCGTTAAGGAGTCTTGCAACTGTTTCCCTTGATCCTAATCTTGCAATTGCCTGCTACTGTTTTTTCCTTTTTGCCTGCTCTGTGTTGTAGGTTTCCTATCTCCTTACTCTCTTCTTACTTATTTCTGTAAACTCATTCTTCATGTGAATGTTGTTCCTGCCTTCTAGCTTCCCTGTCCAGCCCTCATATCTATCCTGTGTATTTATCCAATCTTTCCCCTATATGGTGGATGTCTCCTACTTCAGATAGTGGATTGAGTTGCATGTCCCTTTTCCTTAGCTCCTCCTTTGTCACCCTCCTGTCTCTACCTCTATCACTCTAGCTCCCTTAGTATACCCCTAATATCCCTCACTCTGGATGCCTTCCTCTGTACTTATGCCATTATCCCTTCACCCTACCAGCTTTATGCTGCCTGATCCTGGTTCCTGGTTTCAGGTCCCTAAGACTCTAACTTTATTCATTCAAACTGGGTTACTACCCTCCACCAGCTTATTATTCAGTTCCCTGCCCTCTGATGTACTTGTTTTCGTGCAGTATTTAGAAATTGGCTCCTAGGTCATGCTCCATTACTATAGCTATATATGGGTATTGAAATTTGTATATGATTCTCCTATGATATGTTCTCTTGTGTATGGTTATTATCTGTTGCACTATATTCCTTATATATTATTAGTGCATTGCATTGTGTTCATACATACATATATATATATATACACACTTACGTATGGTTTTTCCCTTCTTGTACATAACCTTGTTATACCCAGGTCCATCTTGCAAATGAGCCTCGCTCAATGATGTTCACCTGGATAAATAAAGATTTTGATTGATTGATTAATGAGGTGGAGTAATAAGGTGGCTATGCTGACAGTTTGGTCATTGTTTTCATATAAATGGAAGTGCAGGGCCCAGAGGGCCCTGTGCTTTCATAGCTACATACAGTGGCATCCCCCCAGGATGAAACCCACTTTTGAAGGACTCTGCAGTATGCTGCAGCAGACCTACTGAATAAAACAATGTAATTTCAATGGCAATTAGTCCCTTTTGTCATGTAGGAAACTGTGGAATTCACTTTATCCTGGCAGTGTCACATATTCCTGCATGACAAAAGGGACTAATTGCCATTGAAACTACATTGTTTTATTAGTAGGTCTGCTGCAGCATTCTGCATAGTGCTGCAAAATTGGGTTTCATCCTGGGGGATGCCACTGTGCATATACACATCTACGGAGGTATGGGCATGCAGGGGTCAAAGGATCCTGCGCTCCCACAGTAAAATAAACATACTATTATGCTATCTCAAAAAGTAAGGCAATAAATTGCAAAAAAAAACTGTGTTAATGCTCTAGTTAGGGTCAAAGCCACAAAACCTGGGAAATGTGGCATTAGGGTGTCCAATCCTAACACCCCTCCCCACCCCCATCCTGCACACACCACTAGGCTTCGGAGGTGTGCCTTTGGGTCATCAGTCCTAATGCTCACCCCATTCTCCTATACAGTACCTATCTCAGCTTATTTTCTTATGGAATAGAGTGAGCATTAGGGCTGATGACCCCAAGGCACACCTCCAATGCCTGTTGGTGTGCACAGGGTGGGGGTGGGGTGTTAGGACTGGAAACCCTAACACCACATTTCCCTACATTTGTGGCTTTGACCCTAACTAGAGCATTATCACATTTTTATTCAATATATATATATATATTTTTTTATTATTATTATTTATTTATTTAATGATTCGGAAAAGACCTTTGATCGCAAGCTCTTTTACAAAGGTTCCATGTCATAGATTGCAAAATAAAGTACAATAGGAGAAAGCAAAGGTACATCACAATGAACGATACAGCTTGGATCCAGAATTTACAGAGTAGCCCAAAACATAGGTACAAGTTAAAATAAAAATGAAAAACACTTTATGAGGGTGGGGAATAAGCAGCCACAAAGTGCCTTGTCAGTAGTTCAGAGGAATGGGGATAGCTGGCAGTGAGGTGAAGAAAGGAGGTATGAGAGAGAAGTTGGTACTGCGGTGGAGGTGAAGGGTGGGGGAAGAAGGGCAATGAGGTATAGGGAAAAATTGGGGGTATGGGGAGGCTGAATGGAGAAGATGTGCTAGAGTAAATGGTGGGGTGTGAGGGGGGCATGGGGCATGGTATGGCATATATACATGTATTTCAAACGTTTCACCAGGAAAGACAGGAAGAAGAATGGGAGATAAGTACAAATAGAACAAAATAAGAGATTATACAGTAACACAAAAATTGTACAGAAATTAACAGTGCAAGGGTTTGTTCATTAGAAGTGTATAGAAATTAAAAACAATATCACAAGGCCAGAGCAGAAAGCGTATCCCTTTGAAACAGGGAAATGAATCTTTGATCAGTGAAGGCAGTAGGGGATAGATTGTAGAGGGGAGACGCATGGGAGGACGAATATGGGAAGTAGAGAACTAGTGTACAAGGGAATAGGAGAGGGAGGGGAGGTAGAGGAATAGGAGAGGGAGGAAGAGAAGAAGGAGAGGTAGAAAGGGAGAGGCAAAGAAGAAGGGTAGGAGTGGGGAATTGCAAGGAGTACGAGAAAGGGAAAAGGTGGTGTGGGACTGGGCTTTGACAAAGGGCATTTACAGGAAGAAGTAATATGGAAATGGAGTAGAGAAGAGAGCGTGTTTGAATGATGTGGAGCAAATGGTTAGGGGAGAGAATTTCAGAGTTTAGGGAAACAGAAAGAGATGGCAGCCTAACCAGCAAGGAATTTGCGAGAGGGAAGCAGAAGGAAATAATAGCTTGAGTTACAAAGGGAGTAGGAGGAGGGAGGGAGGTAGAGGTGACAGTAGAAAGCTGAAGTGAAGAGGAGAGATGCCAGCCAGAATTCAGAAATGAAAGAAGTGCCGTGGGTTAGGTGATGGTCTTCCAGGGAGGGGAGGGGGGGCAGAGTACAGAGAACAATAGTGAGTGCATAGCAGAGAGACGAAGGCAGACTGGCAGAAGGAGTGAAAGAGGAGGTCCAGTCTGGCCATGCTGGACTTTGGGGAAGTACCAAAGACAACATCGCCATAATCAGAAATGGGGAGGATCATTTTAGCGATGATATCTCAGTAAGCAGGTAGCGCGATGCTGCTTTTGTTCCTATACAAGGCGCCAAGCTTGGGGTGGAGTTTTTTATGAATGTGCTGTGAAAAATCAAGGTGTCTGTCAAGACAGACCCCAAGGTACTTAAATGAGAGCAAGTCATCAATTGTGACCCCATCAAGGGTGTAGAAGGAAGAGAGGGATGGGAGCCTGGAAAGCCTCTGTCTACTATCAAAGGACATAGAGACCATTTTTTTTGCATTTAGGGATAGTTGATTAGACCTGAACCAGTGATGGACAGTGTCAAAATCAAGTTGGAATCTGACTGTTAACTCAGATGGAGAGGACCCAGAGGTAAACAGGACCATGTCATCTGTGTACATGTGGATGGACACAGATGAGCAGGCAGAAGGAAGGTCATTGAGGAAAATGGAGAAAAGAAGCTGGTCAAGGATGGAGTCTTGGGGGATGCTGGTGCAAATCGTAAGGGGAGATGGAGACTCTCCAATTCTAACTGATTGAGATCTACCCAATAGGTAAGAACTGAACCAGATAGTTGCCGAGTCTGAGAGATCAGCTGATTTTAGCTTGTTGAGGAGAAGAGGGTGGGAGACAGCATCAAAAGCTTTGGCTAAATCAGCAAAGATGGTGGTGGTGAGGAGGCCCTGGTCCACGTCTGTGAGGATGGAGTCAGTGAGCTGGAGGAGAAAGGAGGTGGTGGAGTGATGTTTGTGGGAGCCAGACTGGCAGGGGGTGCAGAAGGAGATGGAGTCTATGTAGGAAGAGAGTTGAGACAGCACTATGTGCTCTTGCAGTTTGTGTAGACATATATATAGATATATTTGTATTTGCTTTGGCCTCCACTGCTTACTAATTCTGGCACTACATGTTAATTTTTACAGTTGTAAATTTTGCACATCCTTGTTTTTGTGTATTTTTGTCTCTGCACCTACAGCGCTTTGCTTTACTCTGTTTATGGCTGCATAACAAGAGCTATGCTGATGTATTGTATTGCCAGCTGAGGAGGAGACATAGCAGGGTCTGGAAGTACGTCACTGGATCTGACAGAAATCATGTTTTGCCTGTGCAGTGGAATCTCATCACATATTTAATATTCATGAGATCCCTGTGTGTCTTCTCTCTCTCTCTCTCTCTCTCTCTCTTCCCCCTCCTTCTCTCTCTCTCCCCACCCGCTTACCTCCCCCTTGCCAGACTTACTTTCAAATACACTATGTTCCTTAATGGGATAGGTCTGGTTTCATCCCTGATCCATCACCTCCCACTCACCACTGGGCTTCTTCTTCTTCTCCCCCTTCCTGCTCTACTCTCCGCCACACACTAATTTGTTTTAATCTGTTAAAGGGTCCAGTGCTCGTCCTCGACCCACCAGCTCCCACCCCACACTGCGCTTCCTCCTCAGTTCTCCACTGCTCTTCTTTTTGTTTGAATTCTTCTGAAGGTCTGGTGCTTGAGGAACCTAGATCTGCCAGCTCCCATTGTATCACTGGGAACCAACTGTACAATAGAAAACAAATGATTTTGGTGGATGATTCAGTATCTACTTGACTTTCCTTCAGGATGACTCTTGTATACAGGCATGTCTTGCACCTTTTACATCACAACATAAGGGGTATTGCTGTACATGTCAGCAATTTTGTGCTTCCCTTGAAGTCCCAAATTTCTTAACAGGATACAGTCTCCTGGCAGCAGTTTATGTGCCTTCACTATACTAAGGTTCATACTAAGGTATCTAGGAGCCAAAGGAGGTGGTTAGCCCATGGTGTTGCTCCTGTCCATTTACCCATAATACTGTACAACAACTGTACATCACCCATCTGTCATACCTGTATTTAATGGATTTGTTATGCTTTACTGCGGTGACTGCAGCCAACTTCTAGGCAGCACTTAACTGGTCTTTTAATCTTTGGACATGCTGAAGATAAGTCTCTGGCCTAGCTCCATCAGCAGAGACACCAAAACATATGCCCACCAGGAGTTGGGCTTCCCTGATAAATATTAGGCAGTAAAGAGAGAATCAAGTGGCATCACTTTTGGTGCAGTTCTATGCATGGACTAGTGCACTAACCTAATGACTCCTCTTGCTCTTTTTCTTTGGGTCTAGTGTGCCTAGCATGATTAGTAAAGTTTGGTTAAATAACTCAGACTAAGGATCACATGGAGGGTCATATGGGGTAGTCTGAGATTTACTTATTCTCCAGACGGACAGCAGTTCCATAACTAGGCTGCTTTTGAAATCCCGACCTTGGTCTGAATGGATCTGTTATGTTGTGCCATAGTGCACAAAGAATTTTTCAACAAGGACTTTTGTGACAGTTGTTGCCTTTATAGGCTTGGACATATCTTGAGAAGTGGTCAGTTACTACCAATATATTTATAATGTTCTTAGAGTCAGGTTCCAAGCTAACAATGTCCATGCATACCAGTTCCGTAGGTGCACCTGTCACAATGTGATTTATGCACTAATGTAGGGGCCAGGTACATGCAATTTGCGTGTACCCGGCCTGCATAGTTATGCACCCAGGGGCAGACACAGGGTACATAATTTGCACAACCATATGCCCCCTGCAGGGCGCCTGCCTGTGGCTCCACCCCACCATTGCGCACAATCACGGGGAGAGTAGTTTGGTGGACATAGGCATGCATCCAATCAAATGCTCATCCTGGGTCCCATAGTGGATCCCCAGCTCTGCGCAAGCAGGGGAATCTGGTAGGCACAGGTCCCACTGTAATAAATGTAGGGGTGGCTTCCCAACTGGATGCCCCAGCCCTTCCATCCACCCTGTGAGCCAGGGCATACCAATAGAAGATTCCCTGTCCCTTCATGGCCGAAAGGTGTCATGGGGGTCTCATAAAAGATACAGCAGAGTCCTGCTGCTGTACCTTGTGCCCCCTTGCCTAGCACTCCATGCCTTAGTGAATGGCGCAGAGTCTGGGCACACCCTCGGTCACTTCTCCAGACTGTCAGAGGCACTTAGTTGCATGATCACCCAGTGGATCTTGTGCACAATGGGCACGCACCCCTTCTGTGAATGCCACTGGTGGCCCACTGAACCCCTCATTTGCAGCATTTTGACTTAGGGTTGCCTACACACGTGGATATACGACATGTAGGGAATCTGCACCTTAATACATAGGCCCCAATGTTTGCAAGGGGGCTGCCTTCTGTGGCAATGTTTTGTGATTCGCACATTGGTTGTAGGTTTCTTTGTACTGTTTCACGTCACTCCCCATATGTGGCCAATAGAAGCAAGCACTAGCAAAGTCCAAGGTTCGCTCACTTCCAAGGTGCCCAATATCATAATGCAGGGCATACAGCACAACTCTTTTGAACTTTAAATGTAGTACCTACCAACCGCTGTCTGAGGAAACCCTGTGGTTCTTAGATTTCACAGTACAACATGCTGTGTTTGATTTTTAACTTGGGTCACTCCCGCAGTAGCAACTCTGTCAGGATCAGGTGTACACACTTGTGTGGCATCACCCCCTTTCTTCAGAGTGAAGACAATGTCTTTCAGGCAAGAATCCCTTCTTTGTTTTCTGTGTGAATCTTGGGAAGTTAACTGTGGAAGTGCAGTTAGGTCTAATGCAGCAACATGGTAGTAGACATTTGGTAGACAGTCATCAGAGGTGCCAAGACTGTCTATGAGATGATGGGCATTTGCTGGTGACTGTTGTTTGTCTATTTCAAACTTTTTGCAGAGTGCTTTTATGGTTTGTTCAGGGATTTGAACCCACATTTGATTGTCTTTGGATGATGCATTTGGCCACCTTGACAGGGCATCAACATCCCCATGATTCAAGTCAGGTCTGTATTCTACGCAATAGTCATATGTCAAGAAAGCAGAATGCCATCTGTGTCCAGCAGCACCTAACTTTGCAGTTGCTTTAACATATGTCAAATGGTTATTATCTCTTTTGACAGTGATATGTGCTTCATATGTCTTTGTGAAACTGATGCATAATTGCCCACTTGAGAGCAAGGAACTCCAATCTGTGGATGGGATGATTCCTTTCTGCAGTATTCAAGCTCATACTGGTGAAGGTGAACTCAGTCCTTCAGAATAACTTTGGTACCTGATGACTCCAAGTCTGCAGACACTGGCGTCAGTATGTATAACATGTTGCTTTGCTGGATCAGCATATACTAGCACTGGCACTTTTGTCAGCCAGTAGATATTTTATTGAAATGACTTGTTACGCTGTGGGTCCCATGCCTAGCTAAATGGGTCACTTGGCTTGAAGTACTTTTTGGTTGGATCTGTAACTGCAGGGTACATTTTGCCTTTGTTTGTTGGTGGATAACCTTGAGTTAGATTCAACAGCAGTCTCATCAGTCATGTATAGTCTTTATTGATATCTTCATAATACTCACAGGACCCTAGGAAACACTGTAGGTCTTTGAGATTCTTTGGCTTGGAACAGATGGTCAAGGATTCACTTTGTTTGGAACTGTCTGAATTCCTCGGGCTGATGCAATATGTCCCACATATCTGATGGAACTGTGGAAAACTGGCATTTATTGATAGAGAGCTTGAGTCTGTATTCTTCCACTTGATCTAACACCTTCATCAGATGAGTCTCATTCCCCTTGAGTCTTTCTGAATACAGGGATGTCATCTAGGTAGACCAAGCAATCTAGGAGGTTCGTGTCTTTGACTGCATGCCCCATAAGATGTGAAAATGCTGCTGGGGCACCAGATATGCCTTGAGGCATACAAAGAAATTAATAGAAGCCAAGTGGGCATAGGAAGGCAGTCTTCTCTCTAACCTCGGGAGTCATTGGAATCTGGTAGTACCTGCTCCTCAAATCCAGAACTGAGAACCATTTGCTTCCATTGAGACAGTCTAAAGAGGTTTGAATCCTTATCATAGTATATTCATCAGAGATGATTCACTTATTCAGAGTTCTCTAAGTGACACACATACGATCTGTACCATTTTTCTTGCATACAACTACAATAGGGGATGCATTAAGTCTTCTGGATTCTTGAATTATAACTGCCACAATCCATTTCTGAAGATGTCATCCCACACCTCTGATATCTGCTGGGCCCAGGCAATGAGATTGTTTTCGAAAAAGACGATCATCAGGCAGTCTTTTGTGATGTACCCCTCCAACATTACATCAAACATCCAGTTCTGAAAGTGAGACTGGTTCCCTCTGCCAACTTCTGACACTCTCTGGCCTTTAATTTTCAGACACTGGGGACTCTCCAAAGTCAAAAATCTCAAGGACAGTTCCTGCATTTTCATCTTAAGTGGTAGGTTGGGGCTACATTGCTGTGTCTGCACATTACTCCTGAGCCAACATTTGACCTTTTCTTAAGTAAAGTCTCGATCAGTCACATTCTTCACCTGGACAGTTAATCTCTTTACATAGGCATGTGCTTTTACAGGCAGCACACTCGATTTGACCAGCAGTCCTGCTGGCAATCCGTGTTCATCTGGGGCATCTATCATCGGGAACTGGTTCTTCACATCCTGCTTCAGTCTCATCACTCCACTGATGATACACTCTGCATTGTAGGGTAGGACAAGTTATTCTGCACCTCAGTGCCAGAGAACACCAACAGGATCTTCTCAGTCCTCTGGTCTCTTCTGTGTCTGTTTCTGGTAGGCCTTCCCCACCAGTCTATGTACTCGCAGTGCTATAACATTCTGCTGTGCCTCTCACTCCTAGCAAAGCTGGGCTAGACATCCAAACATATGTGCATTTGTTTCAGTGAGGACATGCATGTTATCAAACATTCCAGGCTGGGAGCAGACCAATGCCAAAGTTTCATCTGCATCATCAGCTCCAGAAACTGTTGTCAAGACAGCAATCCAGGATTTCGAGTAACCACTGTAGAGGTATAACTTGCCATTCAGACCCCTCACAATTAGGCCTTCTAATGGTTGAAGTTCTTGTTCTCAGAGAAATGTTTGTGATACCAGCCCTTGAAGATGATGGTGGCTTGGGGGCCACTGTCAAGAACAGCACAGGCTGACTCCATTGATTGCTATAGTTGTTTCTGTTGAAGAACCAACTAATTGTCAAGACCAAATTTTGATAATGGAACCCACAAGGATAAATCTAGGGTCTCCAATGCTCTCTTGCTGTCTACAGTTTTAGATATAACTATTGTGAATAAACCAGATCAATTTACTGCTTCTGGGGTTTTACAGGAGCCAATTTCAGACCACCAATTTATTTACTGTGTAACAAATAGGCCAAAATGCAATATGCAGAGTAATCTCTTTAAATACTGCTCTTTTAAACACTTTAGTCACACTGATTTCATGTTAGACTTGGAGGGGATTAATTGGGATTATAAAAGGGTCTGAGAAATAGAGCTTTCTGATAGGTTGTAAGCAATTTATCAGCCTTATGTAAACATTTCATTAACATACATTTATAGTCTAATCATATGTTGAACAAGTTTAACACTGTTAAAAAATGTTTTTAAATTATAATCATAATAAAGTTCTCCCAGAGGTTATGATAATGGTCAGTTAACCACCCACTAGGGGCATGTGGCATTACACCCCTAGAGTGTGATTAACAGATCATTAACATAACCCCTACTCATGCCTTATAGCTTAACAGAGTCAATCTAGTTCCATCTGCACGGGATGCTTGGAACTTTTTTAAAGAAGCATTTATTTCAATTTGTAAGAAATGTGTTCCAGTTCACACCAGAAGGGTTAAGCAGGACAATGCCCCATGGTTTTCCACTCTTCTTGTTAGATCCAACAAACCATGAAATAGAGCTTGGAAAGCTGCCAAAAATGTGAATACTGTGCAAGCATGGCCCAAATATAGGGCAGCTAGGAATAGGGATTCAAGATGCTATGGCAAATTATTTCTTGCAGGAGCTGGATGAAACTAGAACATCTAAGCCTTCTAGTTTCTGGAAGATGTTAAATCAAGTTGGATGGGCATGGGAAAGCTGATCTGCCAAGCTCTTTCTTTATTAGTAATGAAAATACAACTCATTGCATTAAGATCGAAGATGCTTTTAATTACCAGTTCAACATTCATTCTTTAATGAAGGATACAGACTGTTGGGTAAGCTTGTTACCCACTGAATCACAAAAGTATGATAATTTAAGAGGCCTTTTTCTGACATTTGGCTTTAGGAAAATAACTGGCTCAGAAGTTGCCACAGAACTTCTGGCCATGGATCCTAAGAAAGCAGAGGCACTTGATGGTTTACCAGTGCACCTTCTTAAATATGCTACTCCTGTGATCTGCCACCAGTTGGCAAACATTTTTAATTTGTCTTTTTCACAGTGCATATTCCCTACAGAGTGGAAAGATGCCATGTTCATACCCATATTTAAAGCAGGCAAAAGTAACATCATGAGCAACTACAGGCCCATGTTCTTATTGCCAGTGGTATTGAAGGTCCTGGAGAGATGGGTGGTGAAACAACTAATTGGCTATCTTCAGTTTAATCATATACTAAGCAGTAATTAGTCAGGATTCAGGAAACATCTTAATACCAATTTGGCAATTATTAAAGATGTAAATACTGTTTTGGTGATGGAGAATAGTATGTATGTTGGTACCATCCTTCTTGATCTCTCCTGGGCCTTCAGCAGTAACGATCATGGCATAATGATAAGAAAACTTCATGGTATGGGTATAAAGGGGTTGCCATTGACTTGTTTGTAGAGCTATTTAACAGGACATAGGTAGTCAGTAGAAGTACTGAGCTTAACCCTTAGGCTGGCAACAGAATTACAACATATAGGAATTCTGGACTGATATATCAGTCCGCGGCTCTGAAAGGGTGAAGATCTGATTGGAGGCAAGTTAGTAGGGGAGTTCTGCAGTGATCCATATGATGTCCCCTGCTGTTTTCCC